>OZ012637.1:8844882-10085896 GCA_963942525.1 Ptychoptera contaminata
CGAAGATGAAAATACGAGACGGTAGCTGGGGCTGCGACCGGTACAGAAATTGATCTGCTGGCGGCGGTTCGAGCCCCTGACCCATCTCGGCGTCACCCCCACATACACTCTGTAATTTAATAAAATATTGAAAAATCGTTAATAAAATTGTAAAAATACAGTAAATAATATAAAATAAAAATTAATTAAAATGTATAAAGACTTAAATTTAAATGTTATTGATTCTGTGTTTGCATAAATAATTTTGCCCATAGTTATAAGGGTGATAAAATCTAAAAACAATTAATTAAGTTAAATTTGTAATCGGAATCGGTATCGGAATCGTTAAATAAATTCTTTGATTTTGGTGGTAGTTCACTTCTATGATTGAAGACATCAAGTCTGACGCCAATTTAAGTGCTTTTAATATGCAAAAAATAAAAACGAAAATAATAATATTAAGAAAATTCCATCAATAAATATTCCATCCATTTTCATACAGAAAATATTATATTAAACTAGGCGACAAATAAATGAAAGACAAAAGGTCAAAATGTTAACAAGAAAATAATCAAAACAAAAAGCTAATATAGTGGTTAAAGAGTGGGTTAGAATAACAATAACAATATTATGGTAAAACTTTGATTGTGATGCGCGGTTTTCTTATTTTTATTTTATTATAATTTTGCGATCTTGGCATATTTAATTTATATATGTTTTCTCTTTTGCTTTTGCAATAAAAAAAAAAAATAAGAAACGAAACAGCAGATTGTAGTGCAGCCAAGTGAAACATTCACAAACAAGTAAGCATTAATGATTTTATTTTAGATAAATGGTTTGTCTGTCGCCTACCAAAATATCAATATATATATATATTTTCAAGATACACAAATAAAGCCACCCTATAATTTCAATTAATCACTGGTTGGCCGTCAGTTTCTCTGGTATTCGTTTTACTATGTATGTCCAAATAACTCTGGACGAACAAATTACCATATGCAACATACAAAAAAAAAAAAAAATGAATAAATAAAATAAGCAGACAAAGGCGACACAAATTCATTTTTTTTTTGTATATTCAACATTTTTTGCTTTGATTTTTGATTTAGCAAAAAAACATTAAAACTGTCACCAACAGCAAGCTTATAATCAAAGCGAAATATCAACAAACACGACCAACAAAAACGACCAACAAAAAAAAAATTATTATTATTTTGTTTTTTGAAACGTTAAAAATATTTTTCAGTGTTTTCCACAACATTTTTTTTTTTTCTATTTTTTCAATTTGTAATATTTTATCCGCATAACCGAGTTGCTTGTTCAGAAAAACAAATAAAAACTTTTTAAAAATAGAAAAAAAAAACGAAAACTTTTTTACAATTCACTATTTGTTATTAATTAATAAAATATGTACGAGATGATTAAAAAAAATTACCAGGCACCTCCACTAGGCTGCTTTTTCTAAATAATGAAAATACTAGGCGACTCCACTGATCTTAGAGTTAACATTTTAATTTTTTATTATAGTCATTCCTTTTCATTTCAAAATCAATGTAAAGTATCGACTTTGGCAAAACAAGTAAGATAAACTAGAGCAATTTGTCAGATAAGGACTTTGAAAAAAAGAAAAATTATAATAAAAGTAAGAAAAATAAGAAACAATTGTTTCCTTGTCACAAAAGAAATGCAAAGAAAATATTTCAAAAGGGAATAATTTCTATGTCAACGCATAATTTTTCTTTTTATTTTATTATTCAAAGTAAATATAGAGGTACCAGCGATAAATAATATTAAAAAAATAAACTCTTATCGTCCTTTTTAAATATAATTCTGTATTATTTTACTTTTATTGCACAAGAAAATAATCACAACAGATGTGATGCCAATGATTTTTTCTCGTTTAGCATTTCTTTTTAGCGCGCGAGCGAATTAACAAAAATACCAACTAATAAATTTATTTCAAATAATATTCAATTCACATCATTCACATTTATTGCCAATTAAGAAAATTATTCAAAATTGCCAACAGCTATTTAAATAAAGAAAAAGGCGCAACCTCTTAATTATAATAAAAAATAAATCAAAACAAAAAGAAAAACCATCACCATCGGTAATAAAAATCATTTTAATTTAATTAAATAACTTTTTTAAAAAAGAAATCCTTTTCATTGTCAATAATAATTACAACAATAACAATAATTTAAACTTAAAAAAAAAACAATAGGAAGTCTTAATTCCTGATATTTAATAATAATAATAAAAAAAAACAATAAAATATAAAACTTGCTTTTTAATATCCTGATGACTAAGTAAAACTTTTTCTTTTTCTTTTAAATTTTGTATAAAAACTTTAAAGGAAAAACTTGAAAATTGCATCATTTGCAAATCAAATCATCAGTTTTATGCTTATCGCATAATAAAAATAATAATTTATTATTTTAAACGATCAATATTAAAAATAAAAAAGGAGAGAAGAAAACTACTTGAAAGTAAATTGATTCTGTCATCATACTTGACAATTTTCTTCTTGTATGTTTTTTTTTTGTCATTATTCAGTTATTTACCAACCTCCAGTTACATACTTAAAGCTACTACCACTCCAGTAATCTTATAAACATTTATATCTATTTTTAAAACATTATTGAAAATCAGAGCGGAGAATAATTATCTAAATGTATACTTTGTTGTCTACGGTTCATAACTCTGCTGGAAGCTTTTTTTCTATATTCAATGTTTATGTATACATTTTTTTTTTGTTGGACATTTAATTCTCTCTTAATCCTTAGCTAAAATAAGAACAACAGAAAGTAGAATGTAAAAAAAAAGCATGCACAAAGGCCAAAAAACTTAAACAAAACATTTTTTTACACACTAACGACAAAAATACTAAACATAATCTTTTAATTCAGATTAAAATGTCTAAATATGAAAAAAAAAAAATTCATTTAATTTTATTCACGTTAATACAGTTTTCAAAGATAATTTAATTTAATTTAATAAGCGTCATTACATTCAACCAAACCTTTTGTAAATAATATTTAACCAAAAAAAAAAGCACACATACACACAGTAACCATAGCACAAAAAAGCACAAGAAAAAGAACATAACAAAAAAAAAAAAATAGCAAAAGTTTAATGACTTAACAAATTAATTAATTAATTTTATAAAAAATAATAAAAGTTAATAATACTACCAGCATGTAGGTGTTTGTTGTTGTCGTCGTGTACTTTCCTATCTTTGCTAACATTATTCAGGTATTTTGTTTACAAATATCAAAAACAGCAAAAGGAAGCTATTACCACCATCATTCACAATGTAAACAATTAAGCTCTTACCAAATTATTAAATATTTTTGTTTTAAAAGTAAATGTTTCTTTATATACCAAAAGAGTAGTTAGTAGAACACCCACAGAGAATAACTTAGAATAAAACAAAATAATCATGCATAAATTTTCAATTAAGCTACCAAGTGTTTTGTTGAATGACGATTAATTTTTTAATATTTAATAAAGTAAAAACCAAGAAAAATAATTCAATCGAATGACTAATAAATAAATTTTCAATATTTCTTTTTACAAATCCAATGTATTTTACCACAAACAATAAAAAACAATTATTTATCCAACACAAGTAATAAACTATAAAAATTCATAGGATAATTTATAGCCAAAAATAAAATAAACTAAAAATTCCACCACTATTTCCTTTTTATTAGTTTTTCTTATTTTTTTTTTTTAAACAAAAATATTCCTGAAAAAAACAATTTTTTTTATTACATCCAATTACTGCTTGTATTATGTTTATTATTATAATTATGATAATTGCTGGCATTTATCAAACAATAAATCATTTAAATATACACGAAAAAAGAAAAGAAAAAAACCAACCACCGGGCACACAGGACACACCCAAAAGTCTAGCCGTATAGAAATATAACGAAAAAATATAGAAAAATAAAAATTGAAACCAAATAACAATGTAATAAAAATAAGAATATTTTCTATTTAAGTGAAGTTTTACGTTATAACAGAAAAAAAAGTAAATAAAGCTAAGTTGATTATCGTGTTGTATTTATACACATATTTTTTTCTATCTTCATTTCTAAAACGAAATAATAAAATCAAACATATTGTTTATGATAAAAAAGTAAAGAGAAAAACGATTTAAAATAAACTAGACAAATAACAATAGATAAAAGTGTGTGATGAAAAATTGTTGACAAGTAAGGATAAAGCAGGCAATGTTACAGAAAAAAGTATAGCTTAAGTCTTGAAAAAGCTTAAACAGTTTAACATTGCAGTGCGAATGAATGAATGTCTGTTTTTTCGTGTTTTATTTAACCAAAAACAAAAAAAAAGCATAAGAAAAATATGGACGAGTCTCATGGATAAATCAAATAAAAGAGAAATAAATTCTAATAAAAAGTATTATTTTTTTTTTTTTGCATCTTAAAAATCGACACGTTTTCATGGCTAAAGCTTAAAGCTCAAAAGAAATAGAAAAAAAAAATGTCACTTTTTTTTTGTATTATTTATTTTTCGTTGTCATAGAATCACGTAACTGGCAATGGGGTGATTATTTTAATGATCAAGCACAAGGATCATTTTTATTTATTTATTTTTATATTTTATCTCTAAGGACAAATGGAAGTAAATCTACTTTTCTGTTTTTTTTTATTTTTTAATTTTTGATGTTTTTCCTGAATAAAATATTTTTTCTGCATTTTTTTTCCATTGTTTTTTATGCTTATCCTGTTTTTAAGACGATTTACAAATAACAAAAGGATCATATTTTTTCATTCAAATCAACAAACATCCTTTCGAATAGAATTATGTGATGAATAAAAATAAAATTACTTAACAATAATACAGACAGACAATGAATAAAGTTTTGTTACTTTACTTATTTGTCTCTTTTCCAATTTTGTATAAATTTAAAACTTTTTACTTAATATTTCTTTTTAAGGGACTGCCTTATAATAGAAAATTCAATAAAAGCAATTAGCTAAAAAAGTCATTAATTTAATTAAATTAATAGAAGTATTGACACCTTTTTAAGGCAAAAAAAAATCGATTTTGCTTTTAAAAGAAAACTCTGTAATCTCTATTACTATCGTTATTCTTCATTCTTATTTCTTTAATTTTATCTCATTTATAGGCATCATCATGTATTATGAAAAAATTAAAATGTTCTTACATACTCACACATTTACATACATCATTATAAAATAATTCACTTGATGGGTAGGAAAAACATTTTTCTACTTTACGTAATATTTAACAGTGAAATTACAAGGCGCAAAAAGGTATACAAATCGAAAAAAAAAAAATAAACCGTCACCATGTCGTCGTCGATATTATACTGCTCATCATCGGGTGTGTATATATGCCCTTTTATTCGCATAGAAAAAATATTTTCCGTGGAGATTATCATTTGAAAATAAAAACAACTGGGAAGCAGCAGCCGCCTCAGCAGCAGTAAAACAAAACAAACAAAAAAATTGACAAAAATTTATCGATTTGTTTTCCGCTTGTTTTTACTACACTAGGCTAACGACAACGGCAAAATTAAACTATATATTAAAAAAAAAGAAAGAAAACATTTTATTAGCCTTCATAGTAATAACAATAATAATAATAATTCCATCAATTTGCAACTAAATACATTTTTGCTTTTATTAATACATAAAATGACAGAGAATTATTTTAATAAAACTGAAAATTAAAAACAGAGAATTACCTCCGGCTGACTAATTTCAATGAAATCAAATAAAAATGTAGCGAGTTTATGTAGCAAAAAATAAAATAAAAGGAGATGATAAATAATTTTTTATTTTTGTTGTGCTTTTTATTTATAGAAAAAAGCATACACAGTGGTTGTGCTATTAGCGTACTGTAAAGGTTAAATTTAACATATTGTTTTTTAGGGTAAATAAACAGCTTTTAGTTGAGCTTTAGTACCATTAATTGCGCAGTTTCTGCTGTTACCAACAATATTTTTTGATTTAATCAATTTTTCATAATAAAATAATTTTTTATTTTCATGTTTTCAATAACAAAAAAATCTTTTAAGACGTTCAAACAGACAACAACTTATTATAAGTGAGTGTCTTACTTTTAATAATATTAAGTAAAACATAGAAAAAAATCTATAAGTAATCAAAAAATAAATAAAAAGAATAAACCTTCAATCTACTTATAAACCAGTTAAATCACCACTCTTAAAAACCAGCCAAAACTATTGATTTTTCTATTTTCTTACTACAAACAGTTTACTTAAAAAAATTGCTATTTATTTTCATCAAATCAGTAGGAAAAATAGCACAAGAGTAAAATCACTCAAACAAATAGATAAAAAAAAATAAAACCATACAACTAGACATATGGTTAAATTCACTAGAGGCAAATTTGCGTGATTGTGTGTAATCCATTCATATAATACGCTTTAACGTTAAGAATACACAATGCAAAACATTTTATATCTTTAACCGAAAATCATAGTCAAACCCAATTTAATAAATGTTACACAATAAGAAATTATGTCGAAAAAGTACGCAATGTGATAACTTTTAATTATGTAACGGACGGACGGACATCAATCAATAAATAAAAGAAAGTAAAATAAGAATTTAAAAGCATAAATCATATACATCAGAAGACACTTTTTAAAATAATAATAATAATTACAAACATTTTAATTATGTATTCAGTCCATATTTAAAAGTTAACATTATTTAAATATTTAATTATTACCATTTTTATCTGCTGGTCAAAAGAACTCGAGATAAAAAGGACTCGAGAAAAGCTTGACTTGAAGAAAGACAAAAAGAACCTTTTTAATGTGGTTAGAAAAACCAAAAAAAGAAAAGTAAGACAAATTAAAGCGAAAGGGACATTTTAACGTTTTATGTTTCTTCTTATAATCCAACAACGCCAGCATCACCTTCAAAGCAAGAAAAAAAAAAAGAATTAAAAAAAAATAATATCACAAAACAATACAACAATTAACATTACTGATGATGCTAATTTAACTTCTGTCGTAATACAATCCGCATGTTTCTTTATATAAACAGACAAAAAGCTAAGAATAAATAAAAATTCAAAAGCAAATCCTAAGAAATAACACACAATAGACATTAGATTAGATGTTAATAAAATAACAAAAACAAAAGGATAAACAGAATCACTGCGTGTGAATTTTTATTACTCAAAAGTAGAATTATTAACTAAACAAAATAGAAAGCTTTTCTTTCTACTGTAGTATTCGCTGAGATGAAACATTCATTTTATTTATTTATATCAGATTTATTCTTTAACGGTATTTACTTCAGTAAGTTATGGGGTCATCAAATCAACGAAAAACCGCATAATCAAAAAGTAGCAAAAATAAGGGATGACTGCATTACGATTTATTATTTTATTACATCAAAAAAAAAACCCAAAACATTTAAAATAAAATTTTATTCTTTTTAGCTATTTCTTTTGTATTTTATAGTGATTTTCCTTTATTAATTTCCTAAACAACAAAATATAGAAAATTCAAATTAGCATAACAATAATATGAAATGAGGAAAAAAATTGGTATAAAAATTCTTTTTGTTTATATTTCGATTTAAATAAATTAATTTTATTTCTTTAAAAGTATATATGTATATATATATACTGCTAGAGATAAGAAAACTGGATAAAACACCTTTATAATAAAGTCAAGAATTTTCTACCTTTAATTTTCAACGACAAGTAGTAGCAATAGCATACAGAAAAAAAAATATCCGGAAATTTATTCATGTCTCGTCTTATTCAAGTATTTCATCTTTCAACTAACTTTCTGCTAAAGCTTTTCCACCACCTACAAAATACACAAACAATAACAACGACAACAGTTTAACCCAACTAACCCATTTGCACCCTCTGGTTATATCTCTAATCGTTAACGATATTAATACTCTACAGTATTTTACTATTGGACGCACCCAAAATATATATATATATATATGTATACCGAAGCAAAGCTTAAAGTAAAGACTTATAAAACGTACAAAAAGTTAAATATTAAGGAAAATTTTCCAGTACGATATATAAAAGGAAGCAAAGAAAAATCAATAAAAATAATAAAAACTATACATATTATATACTCGAACTTTTATTACCTATGGTTCCGATTAATTTTCTTATTTCTTCTATATACAGAAGTATTTTATTAAAATCGATCAATTTTTCTCTTATTCTTTTTATTTCTATTTAAAAAAGAAAAACAATTTTCAAGAAATTGATTTAAAAATTCATCGATGACACAAACACACACATACACCAAAAGAAAGAAAAAATCACAACAAGCAAAGCAAACCACATATAATTGAAAAATTGCATCCTTATCGATTAAATTTTAGTTTTTGATTAAATTTTTCCATGTTTTCGTCGTTGTACTCTAGTCTCTAGTGTTTTATAACCGAAGCCAACCAAGAAAATATGCAGACATCGATTAAATGTGTGGTTGCAAAAAAGCACTAATAAATTCTATATAAATATCTATATCAGGTCATTGAAGACTTTTATTTTACTGATTAAATGTGGCTAGGAGATGCTTTTTAATATGTTGTTACTTGATCAAGACATAGCTCGACTAGAGGGTACAGTTCAAAGTAGAATATTTTACAAAAAGAAAACGAGCACGGTAAAATCATATAAATTTAAACATTTTACTTATTTAATTCTCTTTCAATAGACAACTCGACAAAAGAATAATAATAAACAAATGGCACAAGGATAGAATAAAATTCTTTTTACATAAACACGCAAAAAATTATTTTATTTTCTTAAGAAACAAAAAAAAAATTATATAATTTCAGTTGAAACAACGTGTCATTGTCATTTTATGACGAATATTTCTTTATACAAAAAAAAAATAAAGAATTGTCTCTCTTATACGCGGCATACAAAACATAAATTAAAAATACATAAAAAAAACATAAGAAAATTAAATTTTCGACGACGACAATGAAAAATGTTTTATTTATACGAAGGAATATAAAAAAAGAAAAAAATAAGAAAAGAAATTAATTTTTCTTTTGATCAAAGTTTTTCTGTTGTTGTTTGTCGTTACTTTTCAAAAGGGTAAACGGTGAAACACGTAATTATTACACACCTTAAATTTACTATTCACCATGGTAAGATGGTGGAAGCTTAACTAAACAAAACACACAAGAAGCCAATAAAGAAAATAAATTTTTTTTTTTTTTTTTTTTTTTATAAAAGAAACAAAAAGTCCAAAGAATTTTTTTCTCATAGCGAATTTTCAGCAAGGAAAAAATAAAATAAATAAAAATTATTTTCTTTATTTTTCCTTATTATTCGCTGTCACAACCGAATATGGTGCGTCATTCAATTTAACAAAGAAATAAAAATAATAAAAACTTTTCTCGTAACTTTTATATAAAATTTTTTTTCTCTCTTCATTTTCTCATTTCACTAAAAAATGATAAAATAAAATAGATTTAAAAGGATCAAAATAATAAAGTTTTCTTCTGAAAACTTTTCTGTTATATTTTAGTTATATATATATTTGTCATTTGTTATTTTCTTATTCTTAATTTTCCGTTGAGATATTTTCGTGTAAGTAGTGAGAAAAACTTTTATTTAAGTTGATTTTCAAATAACAAGAATGAGAAGAAAATAAAAAAACTACTCCACCAAGCATAGAATTCGTTTAACAGCATCATAAGAAGCAGTGAATGGAAATAAAAAAGCACATCATTCCTTTCCTATGCCATTTCTCAGCAATACTTTAAATAATTCTAAATATGTTTTTCCCATGACAGCACACAATATACTTTTTGTTGAAATCTTCAAAAACTTGTATTTTTACTTTTCTTTTTCATTTTGCATATACCAGAATTTTCCTTTTTTTTCCTCCATAACATAACTAGAAATTTATTATGCCTTTTACAGGATTATTAATATTTATTTGTAACATAAGAAATAATAAATATAAAAAAAAACATAAGATATATTTTAATTTCACCGAAATTTAGACTAAAAATGTTATACAAATGTGTCTTTATTTTTTGCATTTGTTATGCTAATGTTCCTCATGACAACTCCCTGTAACCATAATAATGCTTCCATTATTAATAATCCAAACATGTGCTATTCTATTTGAAAATATACTAAATTATTTAGAAAAGAGAATACTGTAAATACCATAATAATTATTATTATTATTAAAATAATATAATAATAAAAATGATTTTATTGTTTCGTTTTTTCTCTCTATAAAAAAAAGTGATTAATAAAAATTCCTCATTTTATTCAAATGAGATCTTTAAAGTAATGATTATAAAAGAAATCAAGCATTGTCGCATAAAAATGCAAAAGATAAAATATTATTACGTCCATCAATTGGAATAAAAAACAATAATAATTTTTTTACTACTTTAAATCACAAGAAGTACATAAAAAATTAATTAAATAAAACTAAAGCAAATAAAGTGAAGAAAAAAAAATAAAGTAATTAAAAAATATGTATAAACAAAGAAATGAATGAAATTTTTATTAACTTAAATTTGCATTAATTTTTAGCAGAGCCAAATAAAAAAATAAACAGCAAAGAAACCTAAAATCTGTATTAAGTATGTATTAAGACAGGGGGTGACGGTATTAGTAGTGTTTTTGTTGTTTATTTATTTATTTATTTTTTGAATAAACAAAGCAGCAAATTGAATTAATGCCAATGTACACGAATTAATTAAGTTAAAATAAATAAATTAAAATTACTTAAATAATTATTTTTGCCTGGCTAATTGTTTTGGCTAGTTGCCTGCCTTGTCTATACAAGTTTTAACCCAATTTCATAATTAATTTTTGTACTTAATTCATTTAAATGCAATTGATCATACGTTTTTCAACATTAATGACGTTTGCAAAATGAATTGCATAAGTGCAAAGGCCAACAACAAAAAGTCCTATTGCTTATTATATAAATAATTAAATGTCACACCTAATTAAATCTCCATTCAATTTTGTTTATCTTTCTAAATGCTTTTTTCTTTAAAATTAATTAATTAATTCTTTTCTTTTTTGTAAATTGAATTCTTTTAGCCAAAAATAAAAAATAATAAAAAAAAACATCTGGACTTTGTTGTTTTTATTTTCAATCTACCAACAATAACAACAAAAACCACGATGTGTGCCAATTTATTTTATTTATTAAATTTAATCAAAACCCCAAGAAATCCTTGGTAAACCAGTATAGAGTAGTTGTAGAAGTATAGAACAACATTAGCAATAAAACAAAAAATAAAAACATCGACACATGTTTTCTTTAGTTTTTTTGGTTTTCGTTTTATTTGAAAAAGTTATTTCATTTTTATGTTTCCAACACTTAAATAACATAAAAATAAAATTATTATTAATAATAATAATTAATTGATTAAATAATTAAATAACAAAAAGAAATAAAATGAAAATTCCTCTTTTATATTTTAATTACAAATATTTTTTCTCCTTTTTCTTCTACATCATCTTCTTGCAAAACAACAAAAATAAACTCTGATTTTGCAAGAAAAAAAATAAATATTTTTTTCAATAATTAAAATTCAAAACAAAAACATTACAGAAAAAAAAAAACAACCATAAAATTTGAAAGAAAACAGAGAGATGAATTGTTTTATTTTTTTAATTTGTTCTTTTATGCGTTTTACAAATGATTTTCCTCATTCGGTGTGTGTTGTTTAATTAATAAAAAGCAAAACAGCAAAATTATTATTTCTTTACAAAAGGAGACCTAACGAAGCATAAAATAAAGCATTACGTATAGAAGTATTTCAGACATTGCTACTTGTTTTAAAACATTTATCGATCTTTTTATTTGGAAAAATCAACTATAAAGAAGTAAAAGAAAAATTTTAATAAAAATATTAAGAAAACAAAACAAAAATCACAAGAAATTTAATTAAATAATAAATTTCTTTATTAATTTTCTCTACAAAACATACAGTTTTTTATAAAAAAAATACGAAAATATTACATTGAAATTGTTTAATCGCTTATCGATTCAACAGTATGATTTTCATAATAAAACGATGTAAAAGTATCGAATATTTTTTCGCTAAATACCCAAATAAATAATTTATTCATAGTGAGATGACATTTTAAAAAGGCTGTTAACAGCGAAAACAGTAATTGGAAAATAAATTAAATAATAAATAATTACAATATATAAAAGTAGAGTATTAATAAAATATATAGACTTTTATACTTCTTCCTTATTGTTATTATTAATAATTTACTTACTAAGCTAAATTTTATCCATCTTAAAAGCTTTACAGAAATAATTCTATAAATATTGTAATACAAAAAAAACAAAACGATTAAGTTCTAATAGGATAAAACATAAATAAAAACATTGCACATCAAAATTATTAATAACTATTCTCATAATATTTGATATTAATAATAATAAAATAATTGAAATCAAATAAAACAAAAAAAATACCTTTTATCTATAATATTTGTTTATAATAAAATAAAAATAAAAATAATATAAAAATGTTCTGTTTTTAATTCTAAATACAATATAAAAATAAATTTATATTATTTTCTTTAACTCATATATCTAATCAAATATTCTGTTATTCAGTTCCGTCTACTCTATATAAATAAATAAATAACTAAAAAAGGCACCCAAAAGGTAAAGGTAACCAGCGAAACCTACCAATTTGTTACCTATCAACCAATAAGCCAACAAATAAAAAATAATAATAATAAAATAAGCATTGAAAACAGCAACCACCAAGCAAACCCCCCACGTATACACTATTCCTATTTATTTTATTCTTATTTTGTATTCTTCGTTTTTTTCTTTATTAACATAAAAATCAATTCAACAGGTGAATAACACATAGATATATTAAGGGGGAAGAATAACAACAACTAAAATATACAGTAAAAAATGGTAAAAAAAAAAAATACTCAGTATAAATGCTAATCAAAATCGTAATGCAAAAACGATGGCAAAAAAAAAATCGTTAAAAAATAATTATGTGAAGGAGAGCTTTTCTTTTCTTTTTTTTGATTATTTTTTGCAACATGATCTATTTGCTTATTTTTCTCTTTATTTCTTTTAAAAAATTATTACATGTTTATTTTTCTTTAAATTTAATTTATGTTTTTCTTTTTTGAATGAAAATTCATTCTTTTTGACGTCAGTTGTGATGTGGCATTTTTCTTTTTTACATTTTTAATTTTCCGTCAGAGAAAATCAAAACCGAATATATATATATATATATATATTTTTATTGGATTTTTTTATTTAACAGAAAAGAAAATAAAAACTTTAACAAGAAAATTATCACCAATAAATTGTAATAAACAAAAATATATACTAAATATATAATAAAAACAACTTAAGGAAACATTTTAAAATAGATTAAATAAGGAAAATAAATAAATCTCACACCATAAATGTCCTAATTTAAAGAAATTAATATTTAAGAGAAATTTACAAATAGGCAAAAATAAGTTTCAGTAACCTTAACTATTGAATTTTATTTTAGAAAAACCTAATGAACATTCAACGTAATAAAAAAGCTTTTTATCACCGGAAATTATAATGAAAACAGACCACCAGGAGAAAATTTTTAAGACTATAATTTCCCTTAACATTTGATTACTCCTCTTATACGAGAAAAATATTATTTACTTTAAACCGAAAAATACAGCAGCAGTAATTACACAAAAATAGCATAAATAGCAATGAGTAACTTAATTAATTTATTGATTTTTCTTCTCATTTATTTTTTTTTTGAACGTTTATTTATTGATTTAATAATGGAAAAATAAGCAACAAATAATTTATTTTTGCCAAACCATTAAAAAAAAAAAGAAATATTTTCTCCTTATGGTGCTGGTTTTTTATTATTATTATTATTTATAACTCAAACAAAGGCAAATTAATAAATAAATAAAATATTTTTCATGTTTATGTATTTGTTGTTAATAATATTAAATTTGTTGATAATTTATTTATTTTCGATAAATAATTGGTTATATTTGGGTCGTTTTTATTATTTTTTTCATTATAAATTTTATTCTATTATTGAGACAGCGAATTTCTTTAGAATGAGTAATGTGAACAACATATGTAGGTTGGTCATGGTTTTGATATAATTTTCATAGATAATACAACATTTGTACGATGGTTATAAACACGGGGTATTTTTATTAGTTTTTCGTTGATATTATTTATTTATTTTTATTATCCAAAACAATAAAAATAATAATAATAAATTCAAAAAACATTATAATGATTTTTTGATTATGTTTTTGTGTTTGTATTTTCGATTTGTGTTATGTTATTATATAAATTGCGTTTAGTTAGACATATATATATAATAAAGTTAACTTAATGAGTTATTTAGGGTATAGAAAAACAACGAAAAAAAATATATTAAAATTGTTATACAAGTGGGTAAGACAAATAACCGAAAATAACATTTAGCATTTAGTTAAGTATATATATAATTGCAAAAATAAAAGCAATAAAAAAGGATAACATGTTCTTCAAGAATAATTAATAAATGATATATCTTAGTTAACAAGCAAAATAGCTACTAAAATTCTCCCAATTACATCGAAGACTTCCATCATCCCTTCATTCATTTATCGATAAAAGTTTAAACAAAATATTTTATAAAAATTACAAACAAAAAAAAATGTTTTCTCATAAAGTATTCATGGAAAAAACTTTTCAATCCTTTAATCTAAATAAATAATAAATAAAGTGAGAGTAAAACTCGTGCAATTCTTAATTATTCAGAATATCCAAAAGAGCAGCACCGGTTTTGCCTCAACACAACTACTATTTGCATTTTTTTTTTTTCGTTTTCTCAATATTTTTAATTAAAAATTTTATTCAAATTTATTTTCATGTTTTAAAAGCGGAAGGAGTTTTTTTTGTTAAATTAAATTAAAAATTCTAAAAATAAAATTTCTAATTTGCTTCACTTTTTTTTTTTGTTGAAAAAGCAGAGAAAATTCTTTTTTAGAGCGAATCATGAATGATGATGATGACGGAAATAATGGGTGCTTGGTAATTTTTTTTTTTTTATATTAATTTTTCATTTTTTATTTTGAATTTTAAATTTAAATATAACTTTTGATAAAGCTTTCTTATATATATTTTATAACTGGAGTGTGAGCTTTCAACAGTCAAGTTAAAAACTACAAATAAATATGCATAAGCAAAGAATTTTCAATACATAAAATTTATTTGCCATCAAATGCCTTATCATATCTTCATCGATTCAGAATAAAAGTAAACAAAGATAATAATAAATAAAATAATGATAATAAAAAAACAACAAGAAAATACAAAAGTACTTTGTTCTTTCTTATCAAACATAAAATCGTAAAATAAATTTTTATGAACTCCTACCAAGTATTACTGTTCAAAATAAATCAATAAATCATCAATAGTTATCACAAGCAGTTGAGAATACAAATCAAAAAAATGTTGTAGCTTTTAAAGGGACACGAAAAATCAAAAAGAAAAAAAAGCTTTTGTTTTAAACAAACAACCAGGCGCCTCCACTGCATTTTTATTTATTTTCTTCTTTTTTTTTTTGACATTTATCAAGTGAATTTTTATTTAAAAAAGGTATTTAATCAAAACAAGCACAAAGGGATGGAATTTGTTTTTTAATTTATTTATTAAATATGACATAATGAAAAACAAAAAAAATAATAATAATAAATTATTTAATTAATTATTTTGTTATATAGCATAGAAGGAACAATGAATGCGATAAAAACAACGAAAAAACATGAGTAAAACCAAAAAAAAAAAAAAGGGTTGACAAATACAAACAACGAACGATGAAAAAAAAATTCTACATCCGGTTATTAATGATCTCTAACGAACTGTAATATAATAATAAAATAAAAATAATAAAATAAAAATACTTTCAGTCTCCTTTTCTTCTTCTCTCATCAACAAAATTATTCCAAAAGTATCCGTCATAAAACGACCATCGACAACAGCAACATACCAAAATGAAATAAATTTTATTATTTCTATTGTAAATGTAATATCTGGTAAATTAGTAACAAAAAAAAAGAAGAAAACAAAGCACAAATATAACCAGTCTCATCAAAATAACAACTAGCCAGCAAGAAAGTGTATAGAAAAAAACACGTTGATGGCAAAATTAAGTGAACTGGAAAAACTGAGCAGCCGGAACATTAAGAATTAATGGAAAAAAATAAATATATATAAGTATATGTTTCTATAGAAAAAACACCAAAATAATACAAATAAAAAAATACATAGGAAGTAGAGAAAGGAAAACAACAAAAGTAATTAATGAAACCTAATTAGATTATGGACATGATTTTTTTCCCACCGCTGTCGCTAAACAAGAATAAATAATATAAACTTTAAGTATTTTAAATTAAGTTATTTTCAAGGTTATGTATGCTATTATGCTTGTATTATTATGAAAATAAAACATATTCTCTTTATAAATATTAATATCCTTCATCATGAATATAAAAACAGAAAATCATATTTCCTTTTGGTCTCTAGGTTGTTGCAAAAAAGAAAAATAATAATAATAACGAAGAGAACAAAAATCAAACAACTAAGCATGATTAATTAATAAAGGTTATTCTACTTTAAATCCATTTTAACATTACGTAAGATAATTCATTTAGATAATGTATTTGCTTTCTTGATTTTTAACCACCAGTATAATGATTGTTATTATTTCCACTCAGCAAATATCTAATTTTATACCTCAAAAATGATTATTAAAATGAAAAGAATTTATTAAATGTAAAAAAAGTCAAAAAACAAAATTAATAACTACCAACAGCAAACAAAAAATCCATTTTATTATTGCAAAAATAAATAAACGAACAAAATTTTGCAAACAGGTAAATTTCATTCAATAAATAATTTAACAAATAAATATATAAAAACACCATTTAACCTTATCCTTATTAATAACATTATAGGAATAAGTATTTGCCTAAAAAACCACCAGCAGTAATAATAATAATAATAAAAATCAGTACTTATAAGCCACAGAAATAAAAAATAAATTAATGTATGTAGTGACTACTACATAAACACCCGAAAATATGTTTAAAATAATTTTCACTTCACAAAATACACATCAAGAAACAAGAAAATAACCAAAAATTAAATTAAACATAAACCCAGTTATTTCAATGGAAATACCCTTTTTCTAAATGTTCTCATAAAATAATCAAAAGTCTCTATGTAAATAAATTAAAAATTAAATCATAGGATGAAGAGCAAGTAAAATACATGTGAAAATAATCAAAATTTTCAAACTAAAATATAAACATAAATCATAAAAATATATGTCTAGAGGATTTTTACGCCGCAAAACCATCATCAACATCATCATCGCCATTTTAATACTATGCCAAAAAGTTATTCAGCAGCCACCATTTGCTGGTGATTATTTTCTTTTAATTTATTTATTCATATATTAACAAAGAAATAATAATAAGTTATTTAAAAAAACTTAACAAATATGCGGCAGTAATAAAAATTATTAATAATTACTTTCTTTAACCTATAATAAATATGTTTATGTAAATTTTTATTAAGTCAAACAATTTAATAAAATATTGTGAATTATTTGAAATTTTCAATTAGATTTTGTATTTTTTTTATATATTAATAAACATAATTTCTATATAAATAATAATAAAACCAAGAAATAAATGTTGAACAAGTTATGAAATATGAAAAAAGAAAATTAACTACCTTTTAAACAACCTTAAACAATGGAAAAACCAAAAAACATACCCACAACAAAACCGCTTAGTTTTTTCTTTTTCTTTAATAAAATATTAACGCCAACAAAAAAAAAAATTAAACTACCTTCATCATATATATATTAGAATAAATCCATATAATTATTAGTATTAAATTGTTAATTATAAAACATAATTACACGTAGTGATATAATGTAATTAATCAAAATTAGAAAGGATAATTAATAACCTTATAATAGTGATGGAAATCAGAAAAATAATCACAATATTGCCTCTGTTAAACATAAACGATCAATATTAACTCAGATCTTAATATTTTCTGACATACCTTTAGAATTAATTTTATTAAAAATAAACTAATAAAAACTTTTTTTAAATAATTCCGCGTGATTCAACAAAATTCAAAAAAAAAAATACAAACATTAAAGAAAAACTAAACTAAATGTAAATCAGAAAATAAACTCAATAAAATAATGTTTTTAATAAATAACAAAATTTTAATCAAAACCATAAGAGTAATAACAATAATAATAAAAATAATTAAATAAAACTCTTCACTATTTAAATCAAACAGAAAAATAAATATAGAAAAACACAACCGAAAAAAGAAAATTACAGTCAAGTGTTTGGACATTACACATCTGCGTTTAGACACATTTCTACGACAAAACTATTAGTTTAACAAAACTAATTTTTTTTTACAACAAACTCAACATTTCACTGTAGTTCACATAAAATAAAGTTGAGAAAAATATTTGTACAACAGAAAAATAAAAAATATGTATAAATACCAGAGAAAAATATTCATTTCTTCTTGAAATCATTACGTTTTTATTAATCCATAAATATTTACTACCAAACATAAGGTAACACGAAAACTGTTTTTACTTTGGTTTTCATCATAAATTTAACAGAAAAACATATAAAACTATTATTAACGTGAAAAATTCATCATTTTTACGCAAAATAATTAAATACATTCATAACTGGTATACAAAAAAAAAAGCAACTGTTACTCTGTACTTATATTATTATTAATAATAATAATAATAAAAAATATATAATAAAGTGAAATAAATATTTTCATTTCTATAAACAACATAAAACTGGGAAAACAGTACGTAATTTATAATAAAAAATAGAAATAAAAACAATTATATAAAGAAAATAAAAACACTGTAGCAATAGAGGCATCAGTAGTAGCATCACCATCATCATTATAATCAAATAGAAGAAAAATAATGATTTTATTTTTTTGTTATAATTTTAAATATATACATAAAAACGTTTAAAGTATTCACCAAAAACAAAAAAAGAATAATCTGAATACACTTAATAAACGAATAAATAAATAAATAAATATAAAAAAATCAGCGAAAAGTAATAATAAAATGCGCAGTTGGGTGTGTTATTTTTGTGTTTTAATTTAAATAATTTTTTCTTTTTTTAAAATACCAGAAGGAATGTTTTATTTTGTTCCATTCAGCATCACAAACCAAAGTAATATACAAAATAAATAAATATACAATAAATTGTTTTTCTATTAACACACTCTCGCACTAAATATTATTAATAATTTTTAAACTTTAAAAAAATATTTTATTATCATTTTTTCTTTTACTTTTCTTAATTAAAATAATTTCAAGAAGACGCGAGACGTGCTTATGATCACATTTAAGACATCGTCACATCATAAGTCTTTTACTATGCAAAATACATAGAGAAAAATTATTTTTATAGATAAATAATAATTATATTGAAAATAGAGTTTGTGGTATTAATAATTAGGAAGAAAACTATGGTTATTACGCTTAGTTCATATCTATCACAACTACTTGACTTATTTATTACTTTAATTTCCGCCTACACAGCATACAAATTTATAAATAAATGTACAATTTCTTATCATTTTAAGTACTTTTCTCTAGTTATTTTTATCTTAAATTCGAAAAATAATGTTCACCTGACGACAAAAATAAAGAAAATATATAAACAATGAAACTGAAGATTCGAAAGTGTTGAAAGCAAATAAAAAATAAGAGTCTTAATCTTCTGCAAACATTTATTATTATTTTTTTTTTTGTATTAAAACAGCAAAGAAATTTTTAGATTTACCTATTTAAAGCTTATAGCAGTAGAAAGCAAGTTATGTCAAGACAAATGCCTTGTCACATAGATGAGTCACATTGATTTGTCAAGAACGTAATCATCAATTTTCTATTTTTCCGTATTCAGGTTGGTCTTAGAAGGAACACAAAACCAAGAATAAGAAAAATAAAACAAGTGATAACAACATACACATTTACAAAGATAGTCTTCTTATCACGCACAATAAATAAAATACAGTAAAAATGAAAAAATAAAAGGATTCAGCATTTATATCTGTATTAAATTTGTATTGCGAAACAAAACATAACAAAACGTAAGGTGTGACAAGCAGATAAATAAAAATGTAACACATCAATAGGTAGAAGAGATAAACTAAATAATAATAATAAAATAAAGAAAAGATTTATGAAAATGAAATAAAAATTAAATAATAAAAGTATATCAAGGTGAATTAATTTTTGTAGATAGCAACCAAATATTGTGAAAAATAAAATCAAAATGTGTTTAAAAGTTACTTGTCGCATTAACTTTCTTAACTACCTCGTTGGTGACACACGCAGAATATTAAGGATACATAATTTCCTAATTATTTTCATTCAAGAAATTAATTTTATTCTATTTTTTTTATATAGAGAAATAATAATCATAAGAGAAAATTAATTTAATTTTATTTGCAGCATAAAAAAGAAAATAAATAGTAGCAGCTGTTTGAAGCATAGCACTAAATCAAAGGAAATAAAATACAGAGAAACAATAAAACATGTAAAAAAGCAGGTGGTTCTATAGATTTATGCAACAATTTATATTCAATACGAGACCCCAGTTAACCATTGGACACCGCACAATAATCGGCCAGAAAAAAAAACTATAAATTACCAGTTAATTAAGCTTAGCTATAATCCATAAGGCAAAATTATAGATAAAAATTCATATAAATAATTTAAAAAAAAAAAATCAAACAGAATTTAATGGAATAATAAAAAATAATAAGAGAAAATCTATTAGGCAAATAAAATAAAACATAAAATGGCAGAAGCAAAAAGGAGAAAATCTTTACATCCAGAAAAAAAAAACAATGAACAAGAAAAGCTCAGCACTGGCTTGATATCTTTCTTCTTTTTTTAAATAATAATTTTATTTTATTTATCCATAAATTTATCGGTTGTCGCCAAAAACACAAAATCCAAGATGCTGGGTTGGAGCAAATGTCGTATAACATCCAATATAAAATAGAAAAATTAAAATATAAAAAAATAAATAAAATATTCAAAAGCTGAGTTAAGTATGTATTTCCATTTGTCAAGACAAAACAACATGTACGAAAGAAAATTTATATGTTGATTTTTTTTTTTTTGGTGGAAAATAGAAAATACAAAATAAAGTGGCACGAAATGAGCATACCAACCCTGGCTAAATTACCATATTCAACATGAAAAACAAGATAAAATCTCTAAGAAAAATAGAAATTTCTTCTCTTCTATTTCTAGTTTCTTGACATATTTTTTTTTTTTTTTTGTTTTGTTTTGTTTTAATTCGAGAGAAATTAATTAAAATTGTTTTATTTATTTAATCAATGTTATTTAGCTAAAGAAAACAGAATAATTGTAAATAACACCAAAAGCTATGTTAAATAATAAATAAATGTAAAAAAAAAAAACTGGGCGGTGTACTTTTTTTGACATCAGCTTTTTTCCGTGCTTTTGCGTTACACCACCAACATTAAACTACGTCATTTTCTGATTTTAACTATAATCATTCTAATATTATTGATAATAATAATAAAAAAAGAACTGATAAAAAACAAAATCAAGAGCAATAATAACGAGATAAAAATTTACGTTTTCATAAAAACCCCTTTCATCCAACAACAATATTGATATCAAATGTTTTTGTTCGCCAATAATTTCTTCTTTTTTCTATGGTTTTTTTTTTACGCCATATTAAATAATAAATAATTAAAAATAAAATAATAAAAATATAAAAAACATTTACCAAACAACTCCAATCTCTTTTTATATCCGAGGCACCCTGTTTTCACACCATCCACTTTAAGCTACAATTGTTTGTGATTTTTTCTTATTGACGTCACTTAATTTAGAACTTATCTTGTTAATTAATTAACAAACTAAAACAAAACAGAAAAAAAACAGCAAAAATAATATTACAAAAGTAAAATAGAAAAATAATTATAATTAAAATATTAATAAAAAAAAAGTTAACAAACAATAATTTATTTTAGTTTAGAAGAAGAAGCGAGGCTACTGTTTTTTCCATCATATTTCTCTTATATTTCTTGATTATTTTCTGTTTTTAAAAATCCATTTTATTCACCTTTGAAAGAATATATTCTCATTCAGTAGGCCTTTAAACCACCCACTTTTTTCACTTATAATTTTTTTTTTACTTTCTTCTTCAACTAAAATTAAAAAAAAAATGTTTATTTTTTATTACCGACACATTTTTAATTAGATTTTTTTTTCCTTTCTTTTTAATTAAAATATATAATTGGAGTTTTTTTTTGTTTTTAATTTTACAGGACAATAAGGAAAGAAATTGAACGGAAATAAATAAGGAAAAATAATATTGCGATTTATTAAAAATAAGACACACCACGTTTCAAAAATAAATATCAAAGGAGCAAAAAAAAAAATGAAAAGAAAAAGTGAGGTTAGATCAAGGAAAAAGTTTTTTTTTCTTTTTCTTTTAAACAAATAAGACCGATCAGATATGTCATAAATTTTTAGTAAGAAAAACGGATGTGGAATTTCTTTATTTCCACAAAACAAAACACAATGCTTAATTATTTTATGTAAATAAAAATTATAACAAATAAATAATAATAATAATAACAAATAATTAATTATAAAACGTAATTACTTTTCTCTTCTTTCTATTGCTTTAAAAATTACTATTTTTCTTCTTTTTTAACTTGATGTTCTGACAACAAATAACCAATTTTCCTTTAATGCTTTTAAATACGTTCTTTATAAAAAGTTCTATGCGTGATGAATGCCTCTGTTGAACTGGACCTGGAAAACTTCATTACATCATCGGTATACACATGAACAGAGCAATAAAAATGAAATAAAAAAAAACATTTTTTATTAAAATGATAAAACAAATACAATGCTAATTTAACATTCGCTAGTATGTATAGCTGCGCTGGTAGCCAAAAAATAAGCGCAGTATACTAAAAATCATACAAACCAAAGCAAAAAAGAAAATAGATTTCCCCCGACATTTTTCTATTATACAAAGAAGAAAATTTAATGTAGGAAAAATGTGTGTTTTTCTTCTTTTTTTTTTATTTTATTCTTGTATGTCGAGAATATTCGGATTTTTTGTTGTGCGTTATTTTTATTTATGTTTTTCACTATGAAAGTGTTTCAATATAAAATTCTTGTTTATCAACAAAAGTAAATGAAAGTTCTGGCGAATACATTGACATAAATAACAAAACATAGCGAAAAGTAACAAAACAATTGCGATGTGAAAAATTGTTTATTTAACGCATGCGTTGCCGGATGTTGATTGGACTGGAATTGAGGAAAAATTTTCTTCTTCTATTTTTCCTACACTGTTATATTAATTTATTATTATTTTTAATCACTTATTAATCTAAGAGTTAAATAATTAATTAATAATTATATATCTATAAGAAAATTATTCATTAGTATTATACGTACAAATTCATACATTTCATTGGAAATTATCCGCACAAGCTTGAGTTGTTAGAATCCATGTCAAGCATAATTCTGTCTGCCTAGCAAATATTCTTCTTTAATAGATTTAATAACGTGCGCACATTTTTTATTGTATGATTTTTATTAATTATTTATTGAGAAAACTATATATAAAATTAATATTTGTCCAACAATGCAAAAAATTAATATTTAAGTAATTCACGTTTACCTAATGGCGGCATTAACCTTAGCAACAGTCAACAAAAGACTATTGAACTGGAGAAGCAAAGAAAGTGTCTTCTTAAAATAACTGGTATACAAAATATTTTTAAAATTAGCAAGAAAGTGGTATAACTTTTAAAATTAATAAATTATTTGTTACTAAAAACCATATGTAAAAATAATTTTTCATTTATTTATTTATGTTTTATTTGTTTAATATTTACAAAAGAATATTAATTATTTATTTCACACTGAAGAAAAGAAAAAACACAAAATGTATTTAAAGGAAATAAAAGCAATAAAATTGTATTAAAAAAAAAAAGAATATAATAAAAAGAGGTCAACAGAGTAGAGTAAAAATACAAAAACTAAATAAATAAAATATTTTTTACTCAAACAAATAAGTAAAAATAAATTATAGTTAATTAAAAACAGCAATAATCGTTTATTTAATTAAAATTATTAATTTTTAGATTAATAATTGAAAATTAGTAGTAGGTTAAATAAAAAAAAAAAACATTTATATTGCATACTTGCAGGTGAATTTAATTTCAAACGCAATTTTCGACCGAATTAATCAATTCAAATGTCTGTGATTAAATAATTAATTATTTAAAAATAATTCACGTTTTTATATTAAAATAAAAGACACCAACTATATATAATGACATAATAATAACAAAATTAGTTTATTGCATTACAAGTAGGAAAATTTGTCCATAAAATAATACTCTAAAGATTTAAAATTAACTTATGACTTTGTTCTGTTTGTTTTTATTACTATTATTTTTATTATTTAATGTAGTTTTATGAATACTCATCGTTCTTATAACTTATAAACAACATAATAAACTATAATAATAAAAAGTAAAACTCACCTGTTTAAACGTGGATTATAGTTGCCATTTAAGAATATTTACATTAAATAGAAATTCTATCTTGATTTGTATAACTTAAATCATTTACAAAGTTAAGTAATTAATTTTCTGTTTGTATTATATTATTATTATTATTATTTTTTTAAAAAACAAATAAAACGATAACAAATGATTAAAAATAGACAAAAACAAAAAAGAAAAATAAAACAGGATAATTTAAATCAAATTAAAAACAATAAATCTAATTAACCCTTATCAAACCGTTAAAGGCAATAAAAAAAAAGTCAACAAAAAACAAGACAAGACAAACAGAAAGGTAATGTAACAACGGTGTAAAAAGCATTTTTATTATTTTTATATGAAGGGGTATTTGATTAATCTTCTTACTGTTTTTATACTTGTTTCAAAGAAATGTAATTCTCCTTATATTTATCTACTTAACATTATATTTGCAAAACAACTTAGTTGTCCGTATTTGTTTTTATTTTTTTTGTGTTAAACAGCAACAGCAGATGACATTGAATTTGTTGGTTGTTTGTTCATTTCATATTAACTTTAGTATTATTCTTTTACCATTTTTTAATCAAAAAAAAAATATATTCGATTAAATATAACGATGGCAAGATAATAGATATTAAAATAAGAAATATAATTTTTTCTTACCTGTTTAATCAAAGTAAAATCATTATCGATAAGAGTTTCTTTATTGCATTCAAGTTACCATAACTCATTTAGTCTTGTCTACTCTACAAAAAAAAAATATTTATATATAGATAAGTGTATATAATATTTGATAAAATAAATAAACTTTATATAAATATTAATCAAAATAAAAAAGTTTTTCTTACTTTAGATTACTTTAACCGGCAAACCAAAGTATCAATTTTTCTTTGCTTCGTTTATAGTAATCACACGTTTTTATCATATTTTTACCACCCTTTATTTTACTTACATAAAAACAAACAAAGTATATCACTAAATTTAATTAATCGTTAATTTACTATCTACTTTTCTTAATAAAATTAACTTTATAAACAATTTAACTAAAAGTTTTCTTTTCTATTGCAATTTACTAAAACACTACCATACCAACCAATTAGTCAAACCATTTTCTGTAAATAAAAATAGATTTGTTTTTATTATAAAAAAAAATAATGAAATCTTAAAAATAATTATTAAAAAAATTAAAAAACAAAACAAAACATAGATATTAAATTAATTAAATTTGAATTAATAAATATTTATTTGCATTCACAACAATCAGAAGATATGCATAATTGTTATAAACCTTTAATTATATACTTTCTAAAAATTCTTTTTTATTATTTTATTTTTTTCTCATTATAATAAATATTTATATATATTTTTTTATAAATATAATTAAATTTTAATCACAATTAATTTTTTAATTTTTATTTTTAAATAATTTTTAATAGAAAGAAAAAATTTTTCTTTGTATTGTTTGTTGCTACATCGACTTGTTAATTATACTTAAGAGTTAAATAAAATTTTCAATTTTTATTACAATAATTTTTCTCTCTTTAAACATTATAGAATTTTTAATTAAATTAAAAAGAAAAATTAATTAATTAAGAAAATAATTTTTATTCATACCAAAAAAAAAAAAATAGAAAAAGAAAAAATATTAATTATTTTTTATTAATTGTCACATTTATCATTAATTTTACGTAAATTTTGTATTAATTTTTATAATTATTTAATTAAGTAATTACTATCTATCAATTGAAAAGCTAAAAACATTTAATAATTTCAGTTTTTTCTTATTTTTTTTTTTTCTTTTAAATTAGTATTTAATTTACATAATTTTATGTAATTTCAATTAATTAATTTTATTGTTTTAATTGTTAAAAGTATCTATCTAAATCGTTTTTAATTTTTAATTATCTCATCTTTATCATTATTTTATTATTATTTTTTCACATATATAATATTTTATTATAATTTATCGGAAATTTTATTGTGTTAATTTTGAAAAATTTAAATAAATATTTTGACTCAAAAAAAAAGTTTGATTGAATTGAAAGATCGAATAAAGATTGAAAAATGTAGAAAAAATATAAAATTAATAAGAAAAAGAACTAGAAGAAATGTGAATTAATTAATTAATTAATAGATTTTATTTAGTTTTTTTTTCTTTTTTTACTACTTAACTAATTAAATATACTTTTGAGCTTTCATTAATAATTTTAATTTTTCATATATTCCAGCTACACTGCAGATTAATGCACTCTCGTGGAAATTCACTGTTTTTTATCATCATTTCTTGTCAAGTATTATTAAGTTAATTAAAAACTTTTTTTATAAAAGCTTATAAGTATTGTTTTATATAGAAATAGACAACATTAAAAATAAAATAAAACTTTAGCAATTTAGACAATTGAGAAGACAAACTAAAAAACACAATTTTAATAAACAAAAATAAGTTAAATAAACTACATTAATGAGAGAGATTAATTTAAAAACATAATTAAATTTGTTATAAATTTTAAACAGTAATCTTGGTAAATAATTTTTCTATAAATACTTATTATAAATAAAGATTTAAATTAAAAAAAATATGAGAAATAAAAATTATAATATTTTGATTGTCATTGAAATTTTTAATTAATTTACGTCACATTTGACGTCACATAAAAGACGGTGAGGAGCGTCTAGATCGTGATCGGGATGTTGTACGTGATGGACTTTTAAGACCACGACGACCACTATTTACATTTACATTAACATTTAAACCTAAACCAGAGCCAGATGAACTATTATCACCAAAAATACCTGTTGCTGCTGCAGCGGCTGTACCTTGTTGTTGATGAGACGTCTGTTTATCATGACTGGTACGACGATTCGAATGATAATTATGATGTGTATGGTAATGATGTGTTAATGAATTATGATCAATTCCCCATGGTTCTGGTATACGATCACACCATTGAATTAAATCCTGAACTTCATTCTATACATTTAAATAAAAATTTTATTCAAATTAAATTAAAAAATTAGAGATAATCGGTCATACCTGTAATAATATAGGTAATTCTAAGAATATATCAGTTTGTGTTAAATATGTATGCTGTGATATAAACGATAAGCAATTTGTTTTTAAATTAATTGCATTAAAACGATCAGCAATACCAAATAAACATATTACAGAATCCTCATCAATTGATCCAATTAGCGTTGTTTCACATATTTCCTATTTTTTTAAATAAAATATTAGAGAGAAAACAAATAATAATTCAAATTATCTATCTATTTAATTAATTAATAAAATACTTTTAATTCGTCAACAGAGTACCGGTCAGCCAATAACATTAATTCACATAATTGTTCCACGCCAACTGTTTTATCAACAGGCGCCCCATATAAATACAGTAATAATCGTCGAAAAATCACTGGCGATGTATCGTATATTGTTATTTTACGATTAATATCCTCCTGCATACCAGATAATAATGCCTTTTTAAACCATTCACAACGTGCTGCAATTATAACACGGTGTGCCTTAAATACATGCACGTGATTTGTATCAACATCATTATCTATATCATTTATATTATCATTATTATTTTGATTATTTATATCTGTTTGTTGTTTATAACGAAATGGATTTGTTGTTGTTACAATTACTTCAAATTCTAAATCATATAATTGCACTGAATGTAATAAACGTAATGCATTTTTCGATAAGCAACTTTGTGCAGCTGTCGGTGATTCACAAAAATTACGTACTAAATTTAACTATAAATAAAAAAATAATTAGTTTAATAAAGAATATAATAAAAAAAAATAGAAAAACAGAAAAATTTAATTACTTTAACATTATCATAATCAACTGGATTATTTTTATCATTATTCATTATTTCTGTTGTTAAGCAATCATTCTGATTTAATACGTTTTTATCAATTAATTCTAAGTCAATCATTGCTTTTGTAAATGATTCTCTTTGCACAAGATTACAAATCTGTAATTAAAATATTATTGTTTAATTACAAAAACTAATTTATTTTTAATTAATTAATGAATTAACTGCTTACTTGATTTATTGGATCATTTAAGGCAGGTTTGTGATCTAATAACTTCGATATAACACCATTAATTTGACTTGTTGCTAATTTAAAACAAAATTTAAATTCTTTCCAGCCAATTTTATCATCTAAACTATCGGATATCTCTTCCAATCTAAATATATATGATGGCATCTCAATTATTAATTGTTCCATGTTTCTACGTATTGTTCTTTGTTTGTTCGATAAATTCATGTCATTAAATGTTGTCCTAATCAAAACAAACAAGAGCCTAATATTAAAAATAATTTTAATTTAAAATGTAAATAACACTTACTTTTTATGCTGTATGATTTCCAATGCACTTGATATTCTTCCATAAATATCTCGCATTTTCTTTACTTCATACATATACAAGACAAATTTAAGATCATTGTCGGAGTTTGGATATCGTTTTGGTGATTCGCCTGTTGTTGCATTACTCGATGTTGTCGTTTGTTGTTGATGTTGTTTCTGCTGCTGCTGCTGCATGTCGTATTTATTAACTTTTTTCAATGTTTTACACATTTTCTCCAACGATAATTTTATGTTATTTATTAAATTTGTTATTATATCCAATGATAAATCAATTTCGGGCACCAAATAAATAATTAAATCAGTTCTTTCATCAATATTTAAGCTACTCAAAACACCTAAAATATTTTGTAATAATTGGTGAATTTGTGACATAAATATTGGTAAACGCGACCGTATATATTTAATTAATTCGTGACGCTGATATCGTGTTATATTTGTTGCGTTCTTAACAAATATATTGCAAAATTGTAATATTTTTGCACAACCCACAGACGCCTCACGTATTCCCTGCTTGAATGCATCACATAATACAGTTGGGCTATGCGATATAGTTAAGGGATTTACTGATTGGATCATTTTATTTAAACATGAGTGAATTTCCATTATAACATCGATAGTGACTAGAAAAGAAAATAAATATTTTAATTATTTTAATTTTTTACAAAAAAGTATTTAATTACATTTTCGTAGCTTAACATTTTTTAAATATTTTCGACACGGCTCAATCATTTTATTTAGCGGCGGTGTAGTCTCACCAAAATTAATTAGTTTAGAACAAATGTCCTCCCCTAAGTTGGATGGTAGACATTCAGCGTAAAACCAATGAATAATTGGTGAAAGAATTGCAGATGGAAGATTTTGAAGAACAGAAATCGGAGTTAATGGAGAAGATGGTGGTGTATCAAGCGATGATGGAAAAGGTGATGGACTTCGTGCACGAAATGGTGATAGCGGCGGTTTTATTTTATTTCTACCAGTACTGTTAGTCGGTGACAAGGGAAAATCTGTTGTAATAGTTGGTGTCGGTTGACTGTTTGCTGTTGTGTTAAAATTAAATATTTCTTTTGAAGTCAAATTTGAGTCTGAACATGAAGTTGGGTAGCGCTTTGGAATATCGAGAAAATGATCCGTAAACTCACGATGAAAGCTTACACCAACTGCTGAAGTCAAACAATTAAATGAGCTAGAGATAGTGTTCACAGTTCGAGGTGAAAAATTAAAAACATCAACAGATGGTGGAATCAGATAGTTTGAAGAAATTTGACTGGGAAAGAATCTCGGTATTTCATAGTTGCGAAAATGGCGTGGGCTTGGAGCGTTCAATTTTACATCAGCTTTGCAGCTAAGAGTATCCGATGTCAGCGATGGTGAGGATGGTAATGCTGCCGATGGGGGAGCACTGCCACCAGAACCACCACCTGCATATTGTTCGATTACATTCAATGTTTGCTGGTAATTCATACTAGAGTCAAAACCATTGATTCGCAAAATCGAAGAATGCAAATTGAACTGCATGCCGTCCATGCATTTAATAGAAACATCACTAAAGTATCCCTCGTGAAATGCTTCAATTAAACTAAAAGGCGCTTCTTGACCGATCGATTGACTATCTCGTACACGTTTACAAATCACCTGATACCATCCATCACAGATTAAAGTCATTGTCTCGCCAGGTAAATATGTGTTTGTCTGCAATTCAACCATATTAGTTTGATTAAAATAAAAATTATTTCACAGAATTACCTTAAATTCAATGCTGTGACCAGCATAGGCACCAAAAATCAGTCCTGGTCCATTTGAAGTCAAATCGATTACCTCAAATGTTTCACATGCAAACAGGGCCTCAGCCGACTCGTTTTGCATCAGCAAATCACTAGTATCCATTGTCGCTTGCTGCTGTCCATAATTTATAAATTTCCTACTTAACTCATCCAAGCATCCACTTGAAATTCCCGACCCTGATGATGATCTTTCAGTTGACGATGCTGTCGTTGTTTGCGCCACATTTCCAGTTGTGTTTATTAAATCATTATACCAAATAATGTCACCAGATTCGTCTAGACGAAACTTAATTCCTTCTAAGCCGGTCGTCTCGGTAACTCCATCCAGTGAACATTCTGATATCTGAAAAGAAAATAAATTATCATTTTAATAGAATAAAATGCAATAAATATTCGGGTCGATTCATACCACCCACGTGCCAAAGAAAGTATGATCTGATGTCATAATGCTTGTTTTTTTTTCCTTCCCTTAACAATTTTTTTTTACCGTTTAATGAATCTCAGAGGACTTTTTTTCTGTTTTTTACAAATTATATTATACCTAGCATTACATTTTGTTTTTTTTTTAACTTAGTTTAATTAAATTAAAATTTATTAATCGAGATGATGTGGTGACGGCGAGAAAATCAATTCCATAACAGCGAAAATTTACGTCTCTGGTGTCTAGCTATTCGGCCAGATAATACGAATATTACACCTGACACATTTTCTTTACTATATAATTAATTAATTTATGTCACACATTTCAATTACATAAATTTTCAACAATTTTCTTTTCCACATGGGAGAAAATCGAGAAGAGGATATAAATCTGTAAAAAAAAAAAGAAAAAAAAAATATTCGTATTAGAACTTTTTTCCATTGTTTCATTCCAATCCAATAAATCTTTTTACAAGTATTATACTTTACATGTACTTACATAAATTTAATTAAATTAATTTTGGAAAGTAACAGTTTGTTATTAAAGTTTTAAAGCATTTCAAAGTTTAAAGGACAATTATACTTTTTTTTATTAAAAAAAAACAATTGTTAAAAATTTGTATAAAACTACTAGGCGCAAATTTAATGTCTAAAGAACTTTTTTTTACTGATTTTGACATTTTCACAATAAGTTACAAAAGACAAACACAGTGTCGCTATCATCAATAAAAGGTAATATGTATTTATACTTACTGGTTTTTCTGATAGGGGCACTAAACAATACACATTTTTTAAAAATTATTATAAAAATAATTTTAAATTTAATTATAAATTTAAATTTAATAAATAAATACTTGATAAAATTAAATAATTAATCAATGCAATACAAAGACAGACAAAATTTTTACTAATTATTATTAATCATTTTATTTTCTTAATAAAAATGATGGACGGCTTTCAAATGAAAACAAAAATTGTGAAATTTCAAAACGAAAAAATTAATTAAATTAATAATTAGGAAAGAAATTAAATGCAAAATTCAGAAGATTCATAATAATAATAATTGATTAATAAAACACACAAAACGTATCAATATCATTATTCAAAAATCATTAAAAACGTCTATTTTGTCAGTTAAAACACTTTGCCCAACTTCCGTTTCTGCTGTGAAAAACATTTTAGGTGAAATCTACAATTAAAATAAAAATTAAAATTATTTTAAAATAATTAATTGTTACAATTAATTTCTTAACCTTTTTCTTCTTAACATCGTCAAACTTGTAATTTTGATACATTGCGATACGTTCAAGTGCTAATAATGAACGTAAACGATATTGTGGTTTAACTTCCAGTAAACGTTGTAGTAAATCTTTGCATTCTTTTGATTTTTCCAAATTATCAACAGAATCTGGTAATAAATTATTCTTTTTTTTATCTAATTCAAATTTAATATTAATTTTGCCAGATATATTTGCTGCTGTATCCACTTGATCTTCTGCTTCAACTTTCATGTCTTCAAACGTATTTAAATTACAAATACTATTTACAACTAAACTGTCTTCTTTTTCATCCTTATTTTTGTTAATATTAACATCATTATCAGGTTCTTTTGGTTGGATAACATTATAAGCATTTGGATACTGAAATAACAATGAAAAATATGCAATTATTAATGCAATTGTAAGGTGTCAAAGCATAGTAAATGTTTTATTTTTTAAAATCATTTAAAAATGCAATAAATAAATTAATTTATTTAATAAATTAATTTATTTAATAAATTAATAACTTTTAATCAAATAATTTATACAAAAATTTTTGATTATTAATTATTCTTAAAAAAAAAAACTAAATTTTTATTCATTTTTATTCTAACAAATCAAACTGCTTCACGTGTTTTGAATAAAAATTTCCTACTTGTTGTTTTGTCTTTTTCATAATAATTTGTTAATTATAATAGTAATAATAAAACATAATAGAATAAAGCATTAATAATGAAAATAATAAATATAAAATAATAATAATAACAATATAAATCAATAAAACACAGAAAAACCAGCAGCGGCTTAGAAGAGAAAAAACGAATAAACGTTTTACGTTAAGCCAAACACACAAAAGTAATATAAATTTTCATTAAATTTGACTTAATTTAAATTTTAAGGATGAATCATTGTATTTTTTTCACAAAACTAAAATAAATATTTCTTTTTATCATTTTTACCTGATTTTTGTATTTTTAAAACATTTCATTTAAATTTATATTCTTAGAATTTTTTTGTATAAAAACGATAAAATTTATTTGCTCTTGTGGTTTTTTAATTAATTTTTTTACATAAAGTATTCAATTTGATTAAATTATTTTTTTTTTAAAATAAATATAAATGTGCAAGGCAACCGTAGAAAATTCATAAATATATAGAGAAATCCTTAAATGTTGTTTTTGCACCCTTTTTTGTGCAAAAAAATTATCTCTGAAAGCAAATAAAATAACAAAAATAATAATAAAATATTCAAAAACACAATTATAAAAATAAAAAATAGAAATATTTATGTTAATTAATTAAATAAAATTAAAATAAATAAATAAATAAACGAACAAAATATAATAATACTAACTCGACAACAGCAGTTTACGTCACATCAAATGAGTGACAAAAAAAAGGTATTTCTTAACAATAACAATAATACACCAAATACGAAAAAAAAAACGTTAATTAATTCATTTCATTAATAAAAAAAAAAAAAAAAACTAAATAAAACGAGCAAAAAAAAAAACAATAAAACTTAATTAGCATAAGAAGAAAAATATATAGCGAAAACAAGATATGCAAGTAAAACGTATACATTATGAATGAATCACACCAAAATGAATAAAAAATGAATAAAAAATGAATAAAAAAAAAATCAAATTATTAACAAGAAATCAGTTAAATCAATTAAATTAAATAAAATTATGTATTCATGTCACTTAAAACTGATGATAAAATGACAAAACACAACTGGTGCGCGCTATTGAAATTTATTTCCATTTTTTATTCAATTCTACAATATTTTTTAAAAGAAATCATCTTTTGAGAATAGAATAATCTAACGTAGAACAATCCATACGTCAGAAATAAATAAATAAATACACAATATTGTCATTTAATTAATAAATATTTTTTTTATAATTAATTATTGTGTTCACGTTTGTTGTTTTCTTTCTTCAAGCAAAATACACAAATAAATAGCAGAAAGAATTATTTAATTACAAACAAAAACAGTCACTTAAATTAATCAGGTTATCCAAAAAAATTAAAACAATTAACAATAATTAATAGAAATTAAAATAAATTATATAACGACAAGTTACAATGCTGTAACTAGACAAGTGTGAAAATTGCATTCATTTATCACAAAGAAAAATTTATTAATTTAAAATCATTTTAAATTGAAAAAACTAAATTAAATGATATTACTCAGCTTGACCTCACGAAAATTAGTAAAAAATAAGCTCTCTAATGTTATATTCTGATAAAATCTATCAAACAGATAAGATCGTATAAACTTAATTAATTATTTCCATTCAAAATCAGCAAAAAACCATGACGATATTATTTAAAATCAAATAAAATTAACCAAAAAATTCCTCTTAAAAAGCAGCTTATCTAAGTTTATTAAATCAATCAATTACGATTAATTAAAAAAACAAAACAAAGACAAAAACACACAAAACAAAAAATTATTAATTAATTTATTTAAAAATTAAAAATACAAAAAATCCATGTGAACGAAATAAAAAACAATTTGTTACTTGCAGACATAAAAAGCTACATATTTAATCATAAAACCACCTTATAACAATGGAAAAAACAAATTAAGTAATTAATAATGAAATATTTAAATCTAATTATAGGTCAAACACTTCCACGGCCCTTTTAATAAATAAAAATTTTATTCAAAGAAAAATAATTAAAACTATAAAAATTTCTTGTAATTAACGAAGCGCAATAAATTCAAAAAATATAAAATAAAAATACAAACAACAATTGCACAACTAAAGGTATAATAAAATAATAATAAGAAGAAAAATAATAATTAAAGAGGAGAAATACACTAAGAAATACAATTATTATGCAAGTTTATTATTATTATTATTATTTAATTTTGCTGTTTTTTTGTTATTTCAAGTACAAGTCCAAGTGTCTTGTGAAATAAATGTTTCACTCTTTCCGAATTAAATTCAAACATAAAGCAAACGAATTTTAATATTTCTTTGGTCTGAGAATATGCTGCATATTTCATAATTCTAATTTAAAAATAAAAGTATTCCAAGTAGCAGTTAAGTTTAGTAAAATTTAATTTATACAAAAACAAAAAAAAAGCTTTAAGAAATTTTGGTTTAAAGTACGCTTAATGTTATGAAAGCTACGATTAGGCAAATTCATAATTTAATTTATTTAGATAAATCTAATTAATTTAAGGCAAAGTAAACAATTTTTTTACTTTAGTTTTCTTCGTTTCTGTTTTTTTATTTTTTTCTTTTAAATTCAATTCTTGATTTCCTTGAGTGACATTTAGAGGACAGACAATGTCTAGGCTAAGTAATGAATTTAAAACAATAGAAACAACTAGAATGAGCAGAATAATAATTATCACACATATATATATTTATTTTCTTAAGTTATAAAAATGATTAAATATTTAAATAAACGATTTATATTGTTGATAAATATTTTATTATTTCCTTCTTTTTTTTTTTAAACTTATTATTATTTCAACAAACAAAACAAAAATCTTTAACACCTTAAAATTCATTTATTTATTAACTTAATTAGTATTTGCATGTGCAATTGTAAAAGTAGAATAAAAAAAAACGTGTTAATTAGTTACAAGATGCTTTTACAATATTTCTTTTCATATTGAGAAACACTTAAATAAATATACTTAAGTCTTAACAAAGAACAGATTGATGACTTTATGTCAGCTGTTACAAATCTTTAACCATTTAATTACAATTTACAATGTATTCAAGTGATTAATATTTATTTATCTTAAATAAAAACGAAAGATTATTATTAAAATGAATCAAAAAAAGAAAAAAAGCCAGACTTAAGTTAATTCATAATGTTAAGCCTAACGGCTAACCGAATGAATCAGCAAAATACGATGATTATTATCAAGCATAATTGAATTAAAGAAATAATTTTAAATAAAAATAAGAAAAATGTTTATAATAATGAAAGGAAAAGGCAGCAAAATAATAATTTATTTTTTTGCTTTTTTTAAAGAAAACAAAAACGAGTTGACAAGTCGCTTAAAATAATAAAAAAAAAATATATATTTAATAAAATAAATATGCCGCCGCACAGTCAAGGAAGTTCATTTAACCAATTAACTTGATAATGAAAAATAAAATCTTTATTATTATTATTATCTTTATGCCTGATTTTTTTTTTTCTTTTATTATGCTAAGCATTTGATTTAAGTTAAGTACGAAAAATAAAATAAAATAAAGCTTATTAGAAATATGAACAGAACAGATTAACAAGAGTTCAGATAAATTAAGTCGTTTTAATATTAATTTTAAAAACTTCTTTTTACTATTCGCTTCTTCTGTTACTTCTTTTTTAAACAAATTTTAAATATAAAATATAGAAGTAAATCAGCAAAAGAATGCTGTTTGTGACAATTTAAATTTTTTTTTATATAAATATCATCATAGTTATGTAATTAATATTATTTATAAAACATTAAAATAACATCGTGTGGCGTCTGATTAAATTACTTTTAAATAATTATTATTTTTATATATAAAATATTAATAATAATAATAATCTTGTCATGGCACCGACAACGACAACGACGACTTAAGAGTGTTAATTTTTTATTCTTTATACATTAAACCACTTATAATTTTATTTTATATTTAATAAACAAAAAGGTTAAATGAATAATTATAACTATTATTGAGGGTGTGGTGTTTTTATATATAGCATTTCCAAAACAAAACAAAAAAACCAGAACCAACAGTCTAAGAATGTTTTTTCTTCCTGCTATAATAGTTAAGCTGACCGCACCGTTTAATCTTCTTTATCTATTTTTAAAAAAAACCGCATAAATATTCTTGGCTAACTTATTTCTTTTGCTTTGCTTTCCTAAAACATAGAATTTTTTTACCATTAAATGTAATAAAAAAATATTATTATTTATTTATTTATTTTTTTTACCTATTTACGATTAATGTCCATTGCACGCATTAATTTTTTGCACACGCAAAAACACATTAAGCATAATTTATATAATTTGTGTTCTTTTTATTATTTTTATAATAATAATAAAATCTAATAATAAATTGAAATAAATGCATAATAAATGTATTTTAAGGTCAGTGGACTTAGTTAAGTCGTTCTATGGTCATGTTATACAAGAAACTAGATGAATTGCGGTTTAATCAAGTTTTTTACTATTTATGTATATTTTTTTGCAATTTTTTTGCATTTTTATTTTTGCAGAAATATTAACATTAATTAAGTAACAAAAAAAAAATAAAAAATTAAAACCATTATCATGGAAGCAATAAAATATGTTTTTCTTGTAATTTCAACGTCAAAATAAAGTAATAAAATTGTTTTTTTTTATTTATTTAACTTAATATAACAACCAAAAAAAAATAAAAATTAAAAACCGTACAACAGGTGAATCCCTAATCAAAAAAAAAAAAAAAAAGAAAAACACAAACCGCATTCAGAGTAAATTAGTCCTTGTAGTCATGTTTTAAAAAAATAATTTTACCAACAATAACTGACAAGACAGGATAAAATACACTGGGGTTTCGTGATTATTATAAATAAAAAATAATTTATTTAATTTAAATAATTAATCGTAAATTATACATACATACACTGACAATAATTTATTTATAATTAAATTATTTAATTATTATAATTAATTTTTTTTCAACGAATTTTTTTATTCTCCATTGCCAATTATTATTATTATTATAAAATTAATAAGAAACTATTTACTAGCTATTTTATTATTATAACTTTGATAACAGATTTACCTTGTTTAACAAAAAAAAGAAGAAAAATAAATAAATAAAATCGTGAAATTTTCTGTTAAATTCAAGGAAGAAATATAAAGATTAGATTCAATAAAATCAACAACAACAGAAAAAAATAAATAAACACTTTATTGTCGTTAAATATTCTATATAAGCAACAATAATGATTTCTCAATTAAATAACCGTAATTAAATCTATTTTTACATAATAAAACAACATTAAATTACATTAATTATGATCACATATAATTTTATTATTATTATTATTATTATTATTTTAACAAGAATAATAAATAATTACAATAAAGCGCCATCATTATAAATTACCTTAACGGTTATAGAAAAAAGACAAATTAAATTTAATAAATAAAAATTAATGTCGTGATAAGAACAAGTATTTTATTATTATTATTAATAATAATAATTATTATTTTTAATTAGAAAATAAACTATAAATGAAGATAGAATTTAACAGCAAAAAAATAAAAAATCATTCAAAGTACACGATTTGTTATATTTTATTACCTAATAAACATATATTGAGAAAAAAAATTAATTAAGCATAAATAACTGCAATAAACAAAAACGAAAACAATTACCGAATAATTGTTAATAAATAGAGAATTTATTTTCCATTGAATCAATTAAATAATAAATAAATTAAAGTGAAAAAAAAAAAGAATTTCAGTAACAAAAATAATAATAATATTATTTGCAGACGACAGAAGATTATAAAGTTAAGCACAAAAAAAAGAGTAAAATAGGAACAACGGATGAGGACAAGAAATTAAATATTAAATTAAAAAATAAAGAAAAACCAAAAATAAACGTACAAAGGGCACAGCAAGATATATATTTTGCTGCTTTGTAACCGCGAAACAACAACAACAACAACAGCACGCGAACCAAAAGTCATATATTATTAGAATTCTCTTTTCCTTTGTTACCTTTTTATGTCTTTTCTTGTATTTTTACCTTGTTTTTTGTTATATTTTTAGAATTGCTGCATTCAGTTTTTTTTTTTAATTCTTTTACTTTATTTTTATTCTGTGGCCAACAACCACCACATGGGGAGTATTAAATCGTTGCGATTATTTTTCATAACAGCATTAAAGACATAACGATAAAGAAGTGGAAAATATTCTTGAATAAAATCTAAAGGTTTTTTTTTCTGTTTGTTTATGGTCAAAACACAGGTGTGGCATTAGGTATTTGTTGAAGAAAAATTTCTATATGCAATTTAAGGTATAATACCTTTGAAAAGTTAAGCTTTTTAGCCAGCTCTGTATATATAAAAAAAAAATTTAAATCGAACAGCAACAACCATGATAGATAATGTTAGACGTAAATAATCTTTAAAATATAAGCAAAAGCTCGGTCAGATTTATGCATTTTGTTGAGATTTTTTTTTTTTTTCTTTTAGTCTTGCCTTTCCTGTCGTTCGTTTTTATCTCTTTATTTTTCTTTTTAATTCTTTTAACATAATTTATAATTAACCATTAAATCGATAAATAAATAAATAATATATTTTTTTAACTTATTTATCTCTTTTGAAAAGTTCAATATACGTTAGGACGTTAGGTGTTTGCCACTTTTATTATTACTATAATATAGGTAAATAAATAATAATAATAATAAAATAGTTGAAAATGAAACAAAAACATAAAATGAAACATGAAACGTGCAATGAAACATGAAATGAAACATGTCTCGTATGTTTACTTTTTACACAGTAAAATTACTAAAAAATAATTATTCTAAACTTGATAATTATTCATTTTGGAAAAATAACAAATCTTCAAGTTACATTTATGCATACAAAAACAATAAAAATATAACATCAAACGCATTGCAAAAATGTTTCTTATGTAAATTTATAAATCAAACAAGTAAAAACAAAAAAAAGTGTTTTTTCTTACTTTGTGTGTCTCGCATTACATCCACAAAATATTCATGTTTCTTAAGCTAATTTATTATTTTTAATTTTACTTAAGAGAAGTAGTTTTTTATGCTTTATTCGCTCGTTTATTATACAAATATAAAAAAATAAAAATAAAATAATTTTCTTTCTGCATGTTCTTATGATTTGTTTTTTTTTTTTTTTTTAACTTTTATTTATTTATTTTTATTTCTGCAAAAATACTTTTTTACATTTATATATATATTTTGTAATGCACAAAATACTCTGCCCTGCTGTTTTATAATTATAATTCTTCTTTCTTATTTACTGACAACGAACTCATATCACGTGTTACAAGTTTTTTCAAGGACGCACCCAACCATTATCAATACAATCAATAGACAATAATAACCACAGTGCTACCAAATATGCAATAATTTTTTGATAATAAAATAAAAAATGTTTTGTATAAATTTTCTATTAAATAATTTTACCTCTTCTTCTTATTAATTTATTTAAATGAAGCAAGAGAAACATGATTCGATTTATTTTTTATTATCATTATTATTATTATGCAATAATTAATCATATGACTCATTTAAAATAGAAAAATAAAACAATTTTATATTAATTATTACACAATTTTAAATGTTATCGTGAATTATAAATTGATGATAAAAATGTGATAAATCCTTAAAAGACAACACCAAAAGTTATGCAGCCAATCATTACAAATGCGATTTTCTCGTAAAATTAATTATTTTTTTCATAAATTACCAATAAATATTCATTTTATTTTCTTCTCAGAAAATATTAATAAAACATTTTTACTAGAAATACTAGAAAATAGATGAAAAAATAAATAATAATTAATAAATTACAAAATTGTTTTTAATTATTTATTTCTTAATTAAAAACGTTTTTTCTACGTTATAAATCTACGTTTTATTCCTTTTATTATACGAAAAAAAAGAAAAACCATAAAAAATAAAATAACAATAAAATATTTTATTAATTGACCATGGTCATGGTAATATATATAAAATCAAATCAAAAATAATAATAATAATAAACAACGATTAAAGAAAATGACCAAAGAAAATAAAAAAGCACTGATTGCGAGCAAATTGATTTTATTATGTATTTTTTGTGATTATAAATTTTTATTTTGTTGAAATATAAACGTTTATTGATCGTTTTTATTTAATCATTAAAAATAAATTTAAAACCGAAAAAAGAAAACTAAAACACGCATAAAAAGTGCGTAAAATTAATGTAAATTTTTGTTACGAATTATTTCTTTTTTTTCTTCTTTTTTTATACCAAATAATAAAGTATTATTACCTGGTGGTGCTGTTACTGTGCTGCTGTTTACATATACAGTAGATTCTGCTTAATCGGGACACATTTATACTAGTTCAATTTGTCTCGATTAAGCGACTGGCACAATTATCCGTAGTTCCACAAACCATACACAGAATTAATGTTTTTAACAAAAATGAAAAAAAAATCACAAAGCTATACGCACCGGCTTAATAGAGAAAATAAGTTCAATTTTTAGGCCTAGCAGCGGCTTAATATCGGATTAGTGTGTATATTTTTTAAAAAATAAATTTTAAAAAGAAATTTTATCGAATCTTATTTACTTATAGAAATTTAAAATTTACTCATCAAAATCTTCTTCATTGGAACAAAAATATAAACAAATAATTCATCAATTGATGGATTAATTCATGGATTGCAAGTTTCCTCTTCCCATTCGATCATCTTTTAGTACAATTAAGAAGCCAGTGGCTTAATAAAGAGTAGTGGCTGAATAGAAGAATCCTGAAACATTTTGCAATTCAAAAGCACTATTAAGCCTCGAGGCTGATAATAGAATGTAGTGCCTTATACAGAGAATTCAGGGTATATAAATAATAAATAATTGTACATAACATACAATAAATTCTGTTAGATAATGCTTAAATAATGTTAAAATACTGAATTATGTTTAAACTTTAATTAAATTTGTTGTACAAATTCGTTAAAAGTGTTTCGCCGTTTGAATTTGCTGGATTTTTACTGAACAAAATCATTTTCGTCATCCAAACTATCCCGATTAAACGAAATATTATCCCTATAAAGCGAAGTAAATTTGTGTTATTTTCTTGGTTTTATTTTTATTCTTTAGGATTTTTTCCCAATGAAGCGGCTGTCCCATATAACCGGGTGTACAGATTAACCGAGTGTCCCGATTAAGCGGAATCTACTGTATATTATTTTGTGGTTTTTTAATAGATATATATATTTTTTTGTCTGTCTTTCTTATTCAACATTACTGTCGATTTTTAAAGTTTTATTTTATTTATTTTATTATTTTATTTGACTTTCGATTTTCATAAGAAATATAAACATCAGACCAAACAGCACACCAAATAAAAAGAAGACGACTACTATTCACAGTTTAGTTGATAAATACGTTTGCATTCATTTTTTGCATTTATTTAACTTATCTTATTTTTTATTGCAAATTTAATTTAAAATCAATAATGGAAAAATCAATCATAAAAATCTTCGTTATATATAATTAAATGATTTCCGGTTATGATGTGATCATGTCATCATATTGCAAAACACTTTTTTTCCTTTCTTTCCTCACCAACAATATTATATTATATTGATTAATTTCGGTAAAAGGAATGCGGAAATATTTCTTTTAAATAAATAATAAATTTTAAATAGGAAAAAAAAAAATAAATAAACGACCAGGATTATTGATTTTTAGTCAATAAAGTTTTATTTAAAAAAAAAAATAATAATAATCAATTCCTTTCCCTCGAATAACAACGAAACAAATTTAAATTTAAATGAAAAAAAACTCGTTGAAAAATTACTTCCTTAATTACTTATTTTTCTTTTTTCTGAAATTATTTCTTTGTTTCAAAATAATTAAAAATCCAGACAAACATAAAATTACTAAGTGACTATGCTAATAGGACAGGACAAATTTAAATAGTGTAGAGAAGATAATTTGAATCATAAAGTCTAAATAAATTTAAATTTCAAATTTAATAGAAAAATTCAAGTAAAAAAATAGTTTAATTAATAATTTTAAAAATAAAAAATCAGATCATCATGAATCGAGTTTTTGCTGAATTAATAATAAGAATTTAATTGAAATTTTCTATTATAAATGAACAAATTTTTACACAAAAAAATAAAAATTCATAATAAAAAAAAAATTACATAATTAAATTTATTCATAAAAATTCAAAAACAAAACCAAAACAAAAGATGATTAATGTTTATAATTTGAAAAAAAAAAAAAAAAATTTAAATATTTCATCAAATTATAACTTAATTAAAACAACAACAATATTCCATAAACATTTCCTAAGAAGACAATAAATAATAAAGATGTTTTTTTTTTAAGCAATAAAATAATTTTAGATACAAATTTTTTAATAAAAATTATTAATTTTCCGTTTAATTATTTTTTTAATGACATTATTGAATTTCATATCTATTTAATTGTTGCATTTTGTATGCAAATAAAATTCCTAGAAAATTAATCACCGTATTTTACGGACTATAAGACACACCGAATGATAAGACGCACCACAAATTTATAAGATTATTTTAAGAAAAATATATTGTTAAAAATATTATAATTTTACCTTCGGACCATAAGACACACGCAAAATTTGAGTCAATTTTTAAAAGTAAAAAGTCGCGTCTTATAGTCCGTAAAATAGGTTAAATAAATTTTTGCTTTTCTTTTGAATTTAAGAACATCGAAGTTCCAAAACGATTTCTTAACTCGTACAGCAAAGAAATGGAATGTTTTACCAGCGTTTACGTTCCCAAATCAAATCCTTTAAAACTAATATCCACAAATATCTTATATCCTTTCCCATAAATTGACATGGTAGCTTAAAGCTATTCACAGATTCACGTTGTAATTCCTAAATATGTCAACTCGATTACAAAAAAAAAAATGACACGGAACCCGAGTTTTCTTATGAAATTTGACACGCCAAGTGTAAAAGGTTTGTCATCACTGATCTATACCAATTAACAATCGTTTTTAATCATTTCTAAGTTAATAATTACAAAAAATAATTAATTATTTCATATAAATAAGGAAAATTTTAACGAAAAAACATTTCTTAAAATTTTATTCATTTCTTAATAATTTATTTATTTTAACGAAACGAGCCACTATTTATTTTTTAAGTCACAAACAAAACGATTAACGATTACAACGAATTGATTGCATAAATTAAAATTAATGAAAATAAACTTAAACAAAACAAAAAAAAAAAAAACGAAAAGTCGAAAAACGTGTATCGAAAAAACAAGAAAAAGAAAAGCAAAAGAAATAAAGCAACAAATTAAACGAGAAAATAAAAATTGAAAATAAAGTTTAAAAACAATTGGCATTGACCCATAAATAATTAACAACAGCAACAGTAACATCATCAACAACATAAATAGCAGCAGTTAAGAGTAACAGCGGCTAAGGCAATGAACAGTAAAAAATAACGAAAATAATGCCCATATAGTTAATTATAAAAACATGTAAGAGAGTTTAAGACATTTATTTGTTGCTTGTCGGTGTAATACCACCGTCCTCCCTGAAGTGATAATAACTCAGAAATAACAACCAACAAAAAAAAAAAAAATGTTATTTTGTAATAATTGTATTCGTGAAATTTCATCTAAATTAATCATAAACAATGACGTTATCTTGTGTTGTAAACTGACGGCAACAACTACTTTGTCAGCAGCAAAAAAAATAACGCCAATGATAAGAAACTTCTTTAAGAAATAAATAATAAAAAATTTCACGTAAATATATTTTTATCAGTAATTTTAAATCATTTTTTAATTTATTTTAACGGAAATAAATCAACAAAAAATCGAAATTATAAACAAAAGACTTGTGCTATTGTGACTTTAATATGGAACAGAAAAAATAAACCACGAACCTGAATTATAATATTTTAAATGGTAGATTAAATAGATTAAAACTTTAAAGGGTTTTATATAAATGAAATATTTTTTTAAACCTTCACCCGATTTTTATTATGTAATTAAGAAAAATATTTTTAATTTTATTTGATTAAAGAAAATTTCTTTTAATAAAATTATATTAAACGCATAAACGAATGTCAATTACTCGGTTGCTTTCTGTTTATACAATAATTTACAACCGATAATGTCAAAGATATCAGTGCAATGTACTTGTCATCGTGATTTGATCTAATTTGCAAATTTCCATCACAATATAAATACAAAAAAATCAATCAAACTGTAACACTTAATTATTCGCCACAAAAAAAACATCAAAAAGAGGTGAAGAGCATAAGAATAAAAATAAAAAATTTAAACAATTCAATGTTGATTCTGTAATAAATTTTAATTTAATTTATTATGTTTTTTGCATTTTTTATTTATTTGTAAGTTAACAAAAAAAAAAAAAAAATGATTTTAATGCTTTTCTTTAATTAAATTTAAATTATTTATTTTTATTATTTTTTGATTGTCATTTTTTAGTATTTTTTATCGTTAATGCATAAATTTTCATTAAACATTACAATTACAGTAAAATGAATTTTTTTAAAGTAAAAATAATAATAAAGTAAGTAAACTGAGTGTGAAAACAACAGGTGACCACAACGACAACCATCAATCTAGTTTCTATACAGAATTCGGTCTAATAAAATAATGTCTTTTATGCCTCGGTTATAATGACACTGCATCGCATGCGACTGCTGTTAGCCACACTTTTAAATATATATGAAAGTTAGAACATTAATAGAGTTATAATAGCGCAACTGCTGCTACGACAAGTTTTAAGAAGTTTGAATTTGTAGCGCAGCACCAAGGTATATAGAATTCTATTTTTACTATGTATTTTATTCTATATACCTTAGCGCAGCACTGTCAATATAAATCTAAAATCAGTAAATATCAAAGAAAATAAAAGATAATTAGCAAATAGTTGCAAAAAAAGGAATTTTACACATTGACATTTGTACAAATAAATATAAATATTCTCTTATTTATGCAATAAATCGGTATGGTTTTGGTCTTAAATATAAAGAAATTAATATAATTATCAAGTTACTTTGTAGCGTCATTAAAGCTGGTCGTGTTACTACTAGCTAACAGCAGTCGCATGCGATGCAGCGTCATTATAACCCAGACATTAAAGTAAAAAATATTATTTTGCAATAATATTTAATAAACTATAATAATAAACTTCCTTAAAAATTCAACAAAATTATTAAATAAATGAATGCAGTGAATACAGTAATTTCTTAAAGAAAAACACAAAAAAATAAAAATCATTAAAAAAAACGTACAAGAAAAAGTAAAATATAAAATAAATAGTTTGTACGTATTTTAACGAATATACATTTAAATAAAATAAAATGACGTTATTAAATGATAATAAGTAGTAACTAAACTACCTGTTAACTGGTTATTAATATTATTTAAAGACCAAAAACAATTATATTAATTTTAATTTAATTAAAATATTTATGTCATGTCACCGTTTATATACTTTATTGTTTTACCTTTATTATTGTGTTAAATATTAATAAAATTAATAAAAATAAATAATATATTGTCTTAATAACAGCCGTAATTGTAAGCCGTAATTCATCAATTACTTTTTAAAAAAATCACCTCAGCTCGATACCTAGAGCCAGCAAAATTTGCGTATTTGGTTTGTTGCTGATTTTATTTCCAAAATAAGAAAAATAATAGGGGAAACGCAAACAAGTAATAATAACCAGAATTTTTAATTTCTTAAAAAAAAAAAGACAGGAAATCATATAAATAAACAGTCCAGACTGACAAAACAATACAAGAAACTAAACAAAATAAATGCAAACGAAATCAATGCCATTTTTTTTTTTTTTGCATACAGGTTCTTGAACAATTATAATCCAACAGAAATAACAGCAGCAACAGCATAAAAATAATAATTAATTAAATTAACTAAAAATAAAGAAACAGTTTTTTTTTTTTTTTTAACCAAAATGAAAATAAAGTCAATCAACTCATTAATACTGTTTCTATAGATATAAAAATAAAAATAATAATAAATTAAACTGATAATAACCATTTTATTTGATTATCTTCATTCATTAATTAAATCTTTATTTATTTCTTTAAATGCTTTAAAATGCAAAAATTAAAAAAAAAAGCACATTAAGCTTCTCACAAAAGTCTTATTCTTCTTCATTATTATTATTATTTTATTTTGTTTGATTTTAATTTCATTTTTAGCTAGAAAATGAAAAAAAACCAACAGCAAAAATGACTGAAAAATAAATGATGAAATTTTCAACATAAATGTAACAAAATAAATAAAATTAAATTGATTCATAGATTAAGTAAGTACAATGTTAATGTTAAGGACAACGAACCCATCAACAAACAATTATAAAGTAGCAAGTGTAAACCAATTTCTTAACTCTGCTGTTATGTTTTATTATATTTTCTTTTTCGCAGTTTGTAATTTAATACAAATTCTGTGTTTGTTTTTATTTTTATTATTTTTTTTATGCTATTTTACGTGCTATTGCAAATTTTATTTAAATAATCTTTTCTTTTTTTTTGTGTTTGTTTATATTTTCTTTTGCAAAACTATTAATTAACTAATAAACTTTGTATTAACTTTAAAAAATAAATAAAGTTAAAAAGTAAACAATGAATATAAATTGTTTTAATATTTTACCACCCATTAAATGTAATAAACACCCACATCTATATGTATTTATTATTCTTGGTAAAAGATAAGAAAAATATTATTTATTTTTTATGTATTTATGTTAAATTGTGCATTTTAAAGTGCATAAATAATAAAAAAAAACAAAATAAATCATTCTGCACAAGAAACATTGTCTAAAATGTCATTAATGCGAAATTAAAGAAATATAGAAATAATTTTATTTCATAATATAATAAATATATCAAATATTACAAAAAAAAATAACAAATAACCATCAACAAAAATACCTGTGGTGACCATATACATAGTAATTGAGTAACAATCACATTTCGTTCAAGGTATGTCACCAATTTGTCTACCAAAATTTGTTAATAACATTATTATTATTATTATTAATTAACAAATATCAATATATTTCTAATAATTTAAATGTTACAATATAGTAAAATGTTAATTAATTTATAATGAAAAAAATAATAAAATATAAAAAATGCAACATGTTTTCCAGAGTTTCAAATTCATAAGCGACACCAACAAAAAAATCAACGAAGTGTCAGTGACCGTCAAATTAAAATTAATAATATTCAAACTTGTTCCGTTACCAAAACAAAAAAAAAAGAAACATTTTAATAAATTTAATTAAATTTTATGCTAAAATTCTTTATAAAATATGAATAAAGAAAGAAAAAAAAATAACCATTTATGTTTGGCAAAAATAATAATAGAAAATTATTCAAAAAAAAAAACGACTCCAGGGTTCTTTGTATTAACAAATTTATGTTTTTTTTTTTGTTTGCTTGTTCAGTGATAACAACAAATTCATTAACAAAGAAAAAAATAGGAAAAAAATTAATTTATGATATTATCATGGATATGCTAAAAGTTCAAGACGCTGCATAATCATTTAATTATTTTTTTTCCATTGATACTGTTCTTTCTATTATTTGTTTTATTTTTTATTTTTGAATAGCAAAATTATAATATTTTATTTAAAAGGAAGTAAATTCCAATGTGATATACATATATGTGCCATTAATACAGTATTTTATTCCATCTGTATAACTAACACCAAGGTCTATACAGTCTTAAAGCATAAATCTATCAATATTTCATTAATAAAATAATTTCTTTTCTAGCAATAAATTAATACCGAAAAAACAAGACATCAGTTATTTAATTAAACTTATTAAAAGCATAAAAATTACTTCACAAAAGCAAAATCAAAAAATCACGATAAAAATAATTAAAGATTAAAAGCAAAAAAAAAAAATTATTAAGTTTTTATAAAAAAAAAAACGCATGCAGATTTTAACATTTCTTTATATTTTATTATTGGTGTTGCACAGCGAATTGTGTTTAAATGTTAATCGATTGCTAAAAAGAAAAAAAAAATACAAGAATTCGCGGTCGTGTTACAAAATACAGCGAAAAAGCAAAAAAAAACACGACAACATTTAGCGGTAAAACTGATTGACGTTCAATTAAAATCGATATTGATTTCGGGGAGGTACACAATAATGGTAATCAATTGTCTTCTTACTCTACCATTTTTAAATATCAAACTCAATTGATTTAGTTGAAAAATAAAAAAACACTTAAAACATTCAACAACCTCAAAACAAAAATAATTTATAAAAAGTGCAGAGAGTTAATTGCAAAGCTAGCGCGCATTATTATATTCAATAAAACAGAAACAACAAAATAAATACCAAACGTAGGTGAAACAATCAATTATTAAATTGAGTACATCGTGGTAAAAATCTTGCAATTTTTGCTTAAATTGCTATTGGCATAATGATTTTTTTTCTTTTCGTTTTTTTAATTTAATTTAATTTATTAAAATCAATTAACGATGGCACAACATCAGATGTTTCTGTTGTCGTTGCTGTTGTTTATTTTTTGCGTAAAATTACCATAAGAAAACAAAAAGCATACAAATGCCATTAACAGGTAAAAACGAAACGGTTTAAATGCCGCTTAAAAAAACAAAAAATCTACGACAAATACTTTTAATAAAACAATTAAAAATTAATCATAATAAATAAGTAAATTTATAAAATATATATATTAATCCAGTTTCAACTTGTTTATCTGTATTTATTATGGGAAAAACGTATTTGCTGAACTTGACTTAACTTTTCTAGGAATTTTTGAAAAAAAAAAAATTATTTAATTAATTTATTAAAACAAAATAAAAATCACAATAAACAAAAAAATAAACAATTCTTAATAAATTGACTTAATTTTCTTAAATAACTGAATAAATAAAATTGTTGATTAAAATAAATAAGTGACTTAATTTTTGCATTACAATTAAAGATTATAATTTTGGTTTGTTTTCAGCAAAAAATTAAACACGGAAGACTTAAGTAAGTGACTTAATTTTTGTATTACAATTAAAGATTACAATTTTGGTCAGTTTTCATCATTTATTTTCAGTAAAAAATTAAACACGGAAGACTTAAGTCATGTAATATGCATATACATATATATTGTCATTGACCAAGCAACGGCAATTCAACATAAAACATTAAATATCATGTAATATAAGCACGTGAGCATTGATTAGTCACGTAAATAAAAAATTTAAATAATTTCTTGTTTTTTGTTATTATTATTATCGTATGTATTTTGTCTTTCCAATCAATTTCGTTTAATTCATTTATAACTCAAGGTGTTTCTGTGTGTAATAAATTTTTAGAAAATTAATAAACAGAATTAATTAACATAATATTTATTTTTTTGTTATGTTTTATTTTTTTCAAAATTGGTTCACATCACTGGATTAATTATTATTTTTTATTATTGCGCAGAGATAATAATTTATATGATTATAACAGTGTCGTCCACGTTTTAGGTGTTTTTTCACATCTTATTAAATAAATTACATTAACATAACTAGATATAATTAATCAATTAATTAGTAAATTAATCAACAAAAAAATATATTTTAAACAATTGTATTTAATTAGTAAACAGCAATAGCTGTTAACTAATTGTTAATGTGCGTCATAATTAATATTTTTAATAATAATTAACACGGTATTGCCTTATATAAATAAATAGAAAATATTTTATTAAATCATTATGCAAAATAATAATAATAATAATAATACACACTTGTTGTATAATTTTATTTTTAATGAATAATCAAAGTCAATGCTACTTAAATAGCAGCATAAACAGAAGCATGACTTAAAGTAAATAAAACAAAAGAAATTTTAATTAACGAACTAACGAATATTTGTATTTCTGATACAAAGAAAATACTTTTGTTCTTAATATTTACTTTTCTAATCTTATTTTTATTGTAAATATAAATATTTTTTTGCAGAGATAATTTTTATTATCGCAAATGATTCATTTAGCATAATTTTTGTTACTGGAAACAAGAAAATAAAACCGACAAAAAAAAACAAAAATGAAATTCATCATCAACAAAATAGTGACAAGTAATAAACAATTGAAATTACGTAAATAAATAAATAATAAGACGAGAACAAATAATACAAATTATAATTGTTTATGCTGCTTGTATTTTTATTTTATTTTTTAAAGCAAATATTTATTAATTAATTTTTATATAGAGTAATTATTTCAAGGCAATTGTCGGCAAACCAACGCAAAAACATTATTATTTTTTTATGTTTCGTTTAATAATAATACTTTGGAAAAAAGAGTGGAAAAAAAATTGCAAACAAACAAACAAAATAATTTCTTAAATGTAAATAAAATATTTAAATTTTAAAACATTAACGACAAGAAAAAGCGCACAAACTACGATAATACATAAACAATTAATGAATAAATTATTAAATAATTTGTTTTATTATTTATTGATTAATTGAAAATAAATTTTTATTGATTATTTTTTGGTTAATTTTTTTTTTTTTGTTAATGTGACATTTCCGTATGAATAATACAAACAATAATAATAATAATAAAATCTAAAATTACACGATGATTAATAACAGGTAACGCTCGATTTCTACAATACATATATTTATGTATAAAAATTTAATTAAATTTAGATTGATATTATGTATTTAAATATTGTATAAATTAATCGTGTAAATCAAGTGTACATAATACATATAATCATAAAAAATAATAAATAACAATAATAACAATAATAATAATATCAAAGGCGTTACACTTAAATGATTGTTGTTTATTATATACAAAATAAATTGTATGAGAAAAATCATTGCATTACATTTGCTTAGAATGACAAATTTTATAATAAAATTAAATAATAATAATAATAAAAAAAATGAATTTAAATTTTTTATTTATTTATTTAGGTCTCTTGTGTACAACATATTCATTCATTGCATGATTTTATTAATTTTATTATTATTATTATTATATTTTGTTAGTCAATCAAAAAGAATTAATTTTTTCAACTAATAAATAAATAATAAAATTTAATGTAATTAATTTTTATACCAGTTTTTAGTGTTATTTTTATACCAGTTTTTTACACCAGTAATTATCTGACTATAAGATGCAACACATAATAACGAATTAATATTTTATTTATATAGAAATAAAATAAAATAGAAAACTTAAAAGAAAACTTTTCCTAATATTAATTAAATCCTTGTTTGTTATTATTTTAGCCCTCAGTTATAAAAAAGAAAAACTGCACAACAATAAAATAAAATAAAATGAAACGTACATCAGTAATCAACAACAGGAAATGGATTAATTATTTATTTGTCTTGATTAATTATTATAATCACAATTTTAAAATAAATTTTATGATTTATTAAAGTAAATTAATAAAATACATTTAAAAATGCGTTTAAAATTCAGCATCAATAACCATTATACTGATATCTATCCATCAATGTTGTCATTAATATTTGCACATTTATTTGTAAATAAATAAATATTTGCAGACAATTAGCAACGAAAAAAATATTCATTTTGTTTAAAATTTATTACAAAATTTAAAGAAATTATTTTATTAAAAAAATAAATAAATAATTAAGTAATTAAAAAATGTGCAATAATAAATCATCTTTCTTTTAACCTACTATTTCTTTTCTTTGTCAATAAATAATTAAAATAATTTATTAATTTAATAAAAGAAAGAAAAAAATTCATTTAAACGGTTTACACTTGATTTACTTTTATAATTTAATTAATTAGTATAGAATTTTTATAAATAAATCACTAGAAAATAATAAAATAGGCAAAATTGACCGGCAAATAACTAAAATAATAAAAACCCTAATAAACAAGCATAACAAAAAAGAAGCAACATAAACGATACAATCACCTTGAACTACATTTATGTATATTGTGAATTTTTTTTTTTTATTTTTTGCTGTTTCTTCTTCGCCTCAACATTATTTATTCATTTATTTAATTATTTATTATTTACTATAGCTATGACTGTCACATATATATCACTTTACATTACTTAACAATATCAATGACAGAGTTTTTTATTTTCTTTATATTTTAACATTAATTTGATAATAATTATAATGAAAATTTAATTTCTCTAATTATGTATTAAACTGGGATATCTTCTCAATATTAAATAATTAATACAAATAAATCAACATTTAAGAGTACTTAACAGGATTACACATCAACTGGTATCAATAATGAATCAAAATTAAAGCAGTTACAAGACTAAATAATTTTTAATTAATATTATCAAGAGTTTTCAAATTATTTTACATGAAAAATATAATAATTAATTAATTAATTATTTTATTTTTTGCTTAAAAAACAACAAATAAAGATTTTAAGAAGAAATAAAGAGATAAAAACAGCAACAACAGCAGCAGTAATTACTCAGTAAAATTCTTAATAATAATCTTATGAAATATTCATTGATTAATTGCAGTAAATTACCACGTTTAATTAATTATAAAAAAAAACTTTTTAATAATTATTCTTGTCATCATTGTTTTTCTTATTTTTTATTTATTTCTTAATTATTTTTCACAAAATTATTATCCAACCGAATAAAAAAAAATAAAAACTCGTCTTTTTCGATCAATTAAATAATGAATAACATTAAAAGTATATTTTATTTTAATTAATTAACCGAATCCGTATATATCAGTAATTATTCTATGTATTAGTAAATAAATATATAAAATGTATAAGAAAAAAATAATTATTTATTAAAAAATTACTAAAATAATAAATAAAACGTGACAAATGTATTATACAAGACAAAAAGATAAGTTCATAATCCATCACGTCTTTTCACATCGCATAATTATTTAATCATTTATTTATTTTAATCATAAAACAAAATTAAACAAATTAAAGATGAAAATTAACAATAAAAAATAAATAAAATTAATTAATAAAGAAAGAAATAATAATGTTTTGCATTATTAATAATTTCTTCAAGTGATTTATTCTAAAAATTTAATAATTTCATTCAAATAAAAATGAATGAAAAAGAAATAAATTAATAAAAACAAGGTAAAAAAAATAAAAACTATTTATAATACTGATGTTTGGTGGTTAGATAAATTAAAATTTATACAATTTATAAAATATATATATATATAATTATTAATAAATTATCATTATATTTATTTAATAAATAATCTTCATTTAATATTTTTATAATTAATAAAATTAATAATTACATTTAACCTTAATTAAATGTATCTGTAGTGTAAGTGTAAGTAAGAATATTCACAATTTGATTGATAATAATTTTAGTAGTAATTAAAATTAATAAAACAATAAATGAATAATCATTATAATAATTAAACAAGGTAATAATCATCAAACACAATTTAATAATGTACAAAAAATTAACAATTAATAAAATCATAAACAAATTTATTATGAATTAAATTATCGATTCTTAACCACAATATTAATTAGTTAATAATTTAATTACTAAAAGCATAGACTCTCTCTATGTTTAACAGTTGATTATTTTTTTATATATATTTTTCGTTATTCCTCTATAAATATATTACATGTGTTAAGTTGCGTTAAAATTTTTATAGTTTTTTTCCCAACCACTAATGTTAACGTAAAGCTTTTTATTTTTTTAATCTTCGTTTAACAAGAAAATATATATTTTAAAGACAAAAAATAAAAAATAATAAAAACTTTAAACCGCCACCTCCATAGCCCCACGGTTTCTGTGTTAAAATTTTTATATACATTTATTTTTTTTTTGCTTCATTATACTTTTAATAAATAATAATAATAATAATAATAATAATAACTACGCCAATTTATGGTGGTTTTTTAGTTAATCCCCACTACTTTAAGTGGTATATAAAAGCAGATGAAATTTTTGTTAACGAGTCAAACATTTATTTGTTAACGAAGTGAATTGTTTATTATAAATAATAGAAATATTTTTTTATTAATTGTTTTTTTCTAACATATAATTTGCTTTGTTTTGTTTTGTTTTTTTTTGGTTTTTATATATATAAAATTAAGTTTGAGTTTTTTATTTTCTTATAAAGAAAAAAGTTCTGTTCAAAGAAAAGAAAATTTACCTGTGATAATAAATATTAATAACGGAAAAACTAAAAAACTAAAAACAAGGTGAGCTAAACTCTAATTATATAATTTATTTAATTTATTTTATTTTTTGTTTTAAATTTGCAAAAAACAACGACAACGACAACGACAACGACGACGACGGTGATAAATTATTTGAATAAAGTGCAAAAATAGTGATTTCTTTATCATTTTGTTAATTATTTTTTATTGTTGGATAACAAATCAATGAATTAATAAAGTGAATTTATTAGTGAATTTAATTAGAAAGAAAAACATATTTTTTTCTTCTTCCGCGGTTATTTAAATACAGCAAAAAACGTTTAATTAAATTTTAATTTTTTAATGCATAAAAGTTTTCCACCACAATTATCGTTATTTATAATTATTTATTTTTATTAAATTTTAATCATTTTTTAGTTGTTAAACAGCGAGTTATTCTACAATAAGAACAAAACAAAATTAATTAATTAATTAAATCTATAAATAAATATATTTATACTTAATAAAGTACTAGCATAATTAATTAATTATTTTTAATTTACAAACAAAGAACAATATTAAACTAATTTGCATACTAAAATAAAAAACTAAATAATTATCTTCTTATAGCGAAAAGAAAATCTAAATAATTAATTAAAAATTATTTAATTAAATTTCTATAATTATTCTCATTTATTTCGCTTGTTTCTCTTATAAAAATCTAATTTGATAAGCGACTAGCAACATTAACATCAACATCAACCACAAAATAAATTAATTAATATTCATTAAAATTATTCTAATCACGTAGTTTATTATAAGCAAAAATAATAATTAAAATGATACAAAAAAATATATTTATCAATTAATTCAATAAAATAAAACATTAAAAATTCAATTTTAAAATCAAAAAAAAAATTTAAATAAAATAATAATTGAAAATTTTGCGTCAGTTGCAAAATGCAAAGACGAAAAAAGAAAAATCACAGAAAAAAAACCAAGAAATACAAAAAATTTAAATAAAAATTCAATAAATAAATTAATAAAAGAAAAAAAATTGTAAAAGCAACAAAACCATGAATTTTTGATTTAAAAAAAAAAAAAAAATGCAAAAATACATTATGCAAAAAAAAAAAAAAGGTGCATTAGCGAATAATTAGCTAAATGGCATTTAACACACAGTCACTGTGAATTAAATTATTTCACAAAAATTTACATTGAATTAAATTTAAGCAGAAAAACTTTTTAACTTTTGAACAAAATAAATCATGGATTGACCCATTACATAAATTAGCCAACATAAAACATTATTAAAGGCGGATTATTAAAAAGAAAAAATAAAAACTTTCATGTATTTAAAGGTTAAGTAACTTAAAAACAGCATTTTTAAATTAAATTTAACAGAAAAAGCTTTTCTAAAGTTAAACAAGTGACATTTCCGACTTTTATTCAACCAAAAAAACGAAGAAGAAGAAGTAGAAGACACATAATTTATTTAGATTAAAGTAATAAGATGCTTAAAAGATGCGCGTGAATAAATTAAGTCACATGTAATAACTACATTTGCTTCTTCTCGTCTTTCTTTCTTTTTCTTTTCATTTCTTATCTTATAAATATATTAATAATTTGCTTTTAAATTAAAATTTATTAAAATTATTACATTAAGTATAAGCACATTTCCAAATATATTAATTTAATAATAATAATAATAATAATAATAATATTAACAACAATTGACTATGTACAATAGCATTGATATAGCAATACATATAAATTAAATAAATCCAATTATTATTAAACTATAGCAAATTAATTCTTAATTAATTAATTTAATTTAATTTCTTTTCATTTCTTTTTATTTATTTATTTTCTTATGTGTTATGAAATATTTTCTTTATAATTTAATATAATTGTCGTCGTCTTACAGTAACATGTGATTCATAGCGAATTTTCATAAAGTATAAGCACATTTTTCATTTTTGTTTAATTAAACAAGAATTAAACCAGTTTGATACAATTAAATATTAATTAAAGTGTAGAGAAAATTATTTATTTTATTAAACCAGATTAAAAATATAAAAAAATTTATAGAATTTTAAATAAAATAAATAAAATTTATTTAAGACAATTTTCAAGGAAGTATTTTTTTTTTATGTCTGTTTAAAGTCAAAAAACTTTAAGAACTTTTATATAAAAAATATCTATATATATGTGGTTTTTATTTTGGCAAACACTAATCATTTATTTATTATATCATTTTGTTGAATAAATTAAAATTAAAATTAAAATTATAAACAAACAAAGAAGAAAAGAAGAATTAAAATCAAAATAAAACATTTTCACTTACATAATTAAGCGTGTTTTTTATGTAAAGTAAGCGAATAATTTAAAAATTTAAGTAATAAATATATACTTATATGCAATTTAAGTTACTTTATTTATGCAAAATAAAAATAATAAATAAATAAACACCGATGAACTTGTACGTTGTACTTGATAATAAATATATTTTTATTTTATTAAATAAATAAAAATAAAAATAAAGAAGAAGAATTTTCTAGATTTGTCGTTTAAAATTCTTTTTATTTTATTTTTTGGTTTTAATCAAAATAAATCAAGTCGTTTAAAGATCAGAATTTATTCTTTAAATTCTTATTTATTTTTATTATTTTATGAACGTGACTTAAATATATATATTATTTGCAGAATATTCTTGAAATTTAAACGAAAATACTTTTGCACAAAGCAAAATGTCTGTAGTAAATTTACATTTTTAACTAAAAAGAAAAAAAGAAACAAATTCAAATTAAAATATGAAAATTTATATATATATATATGATTAATATCCTCCCTAGTATGTACCATGTTTCATTATTATTATTAATAAATTATTATTATTATTATTATTATTTAAATTATAATTTTACTCTTTTATTATACACTTCCGTTTTAATTTTTATTCATTTTTATTTTTATTTTTTTGTTGTATCAAACTATCAAAAGCAGAATAAAACCAAATACAAGACTTGAATAAATAAGAATAAATAAATAAAATAATAATAATAATAATAATTTTATACTTTAAGTAATCATAAAATGACAATATTTATTTTATTTTATTTTTCTTAACACAGCAAAATTGAAGTAATTATATTTTTTTTTAAAGTTGTTTATTTATTACAAAATAGTTTCTAGAATTATTATTATTATTTATATTATTATTAATGAGAACAAACATAACGCGCGAGCAACAAAATTTTATTAACAAGAAAATGTAGGTTTTCTTTTGTGTTTGTTGTTCTTCGTTTTTTTTTTATTGTTTTTATTGTTTTTAAGCATTAAATGCGCTTAAGTTTAGTAAATACAAAGCCAAGTAAAAAAAGAAACAAACAAGAAAAAAAAGGCACCAAACCTCTAGTAAACATAAAAGATCAAGACAACAGACAACTATACATGCAAGTGCAACTCATGATAGTTATAAGAACAAAGGAAATTACTTTTGTTTAAAATAAATAAAAAAGGGAAAGGATTTTCGATATTCTTAAATGTTAAAAAACATAAAAGAATTGCACAACCGTAACCTTAGACGACATTAAACGTTTAATAAAAATACAAAGTTGTTTTGCATTAGAAATTAATATTCATTATTAATTAATTAATTTATTTTTTCTCACTCTCCCATTTACAGAATGAAATTCCAAATTGTATTAATTGCAGCATTATGTGCATTCGCATATGCATCACCAATACCAGCCGGTGAGGAAGAAATTAAACCAGCAGAAGAAGCTGTTAAGACAATTAACAAAATTGATGAAAATGTTGAGGAACCAAAAGTTGAAAAACCTGTAGAAACAAGAGCTGATGTTAAAATTGAAGAAACACCCGAAAAACCAGCTGAAGTATCTGATGAAATTGTTTTAACTGGTTCCAGTTATGGGGCACCAGCTGCTATTGAGGAACGTAAATTAGATTCAGAAGTTGTTGCTGCTGTATCTGACTCAAAACAATCAGTTGAAGAAGTCGTTTCTGATGAAAAAACAGCTGATGTTCCAGAAACCCCAGAAGAAAAAGTACAAACAGTCGAAGCAGTAGCAGCTGAAGAACCAGCAGTTAAGGCTGTTGAAGCTGTTAAAGCCGATGATGCTAAAGTGGAAGGTGGCAACTTAGACGCAGTCAAGGAAGAAATTAAAACCGTAGAACATATTGACGACAGTGTCCGTCAAGTACGTGAAACAGAAGTCAAAGCCGAAGAACCAGTCAAAGTAGCAGAAGAACCAGCCAAGGAAATCACTGAAATTAAAATCGCCCCAGATGCAGCACCAGCTTTGAATGATGAAGTTTACGCAGCCGTTTTTGGCGAAAGTTCTGCTTCTGTAGCTATACCAGAAGTTGCTGCCGTTCCAGTTGTTCTTGAAGAAAAAGCAGCTGAACCAGAAAAGAAATCAATTGAAGTCACAGAAGAGAAAAAAGCCGACAAAGAAGAAAGCAAAGTTGCAGCTGAACCTAAAAAAGAAGTAAAAGAAGAAAAGAAAGAAGAACCAGCCAAGGATGAAAGTGATGAATCAATAGAAAGTCATGAACATCACGATAGTCCAAATAGCGAAGAAAGTGGCGAATCAAATGATTCAAAAATTTAAACAACAAAACAAACAGAAAACAATTCTCCATTAATTTTTATTTTATTTTAAATCAAAATTAAAATTAATTTAATTTAATTTAATTAAACAACTTTAAAAATTCCATCAACACAAAATCTAAACATCAACAGTGTGTACCTTCCTTAAATCTTTCGAAAAACTTTGCTATAAACAACGAAAATTACTTACACAAATTTAGCAACAAGTAACAACGAAAACAAATTTCTCATTTAATAATATTAAATAAGAAATTACAAAGAAAAGAAAAGAATTTAATCCTTAAAACATTTATTAATTAATAAATAAAAATAAATTTTTTTTTATTATTTTTTAAATAATCATAAAATTTAAATCGAGAAAAGAAAGTTAATTGGAAAGGAAAATTCTGCACAAGAGAATTAAAAGTAAATTAAAACAAAAATTTAATTTTTAATAAGCGAAAATAATTAATTAATTAAAAATAAATAAGAAAAAAAACAATTAAAAACACAAGATAAATTCTATTATAATTTATGTATTATCATTAAAATTTTTCGTTTTGTGTTTAGACTGAACCGTTTATGATATGTGAAGCGCGCCTTAAAAAACAATCAACAATAATCACAACAACTGCAACTACTAACTACTACTACAATCAATATTAAACACAAAAAAACCAAGCAAAAGAATTAAATTATTCTAATTTTTTCCAGATAAATAAATAAATAAATTAATTAATTAAATGCCTTCCATGTTCTATTAACTATTAAATAAAAAAAATAGACAAAAAGAAAACACAATTATTTTTTTTTTTTAGCGATGTAAGGAGAAAACAAACAACAAAAAAATAAAGAAAAAAAAAACAAAAAAAAAAAAATTAATAAAACTATTGAAAAAAAAAAATAAATTTGTCTTTTAATTTCTATCCAAGGAAAAATAAAAATTATTTATCCTCAAATGTACCATTAAAACGGTGAAGTAACCAAGGCTACAAAACAATACCAGCAGCGATATTTCACGATTTCTCGACACTGACATTTTTACAAATTAATTAAGCAAAAATAATAACCAATTAAATGGTTAATTTTCAATAAAACAGGTTTATTATAACCATTTCATGTTATGTTTAAAAACGACGTTGCACATTTGCAATTAAATAAAAATTATTTCAAAAAAAAACTTTCAAAAAAATAACAAAACAATAATTATTAATTACAAAAATATTATAATTGTATTACCTTTGTTACGTGCAAAATTATTAAACAAAGTTGTTTTTTATTACTATTATTAATTCTCACACACAAGAGTACAACAAACCGATCATAAATACACCTTTGAACTTAACGCAATAATAAAATAATTAATAAACAATAAATATTCGTATAAAAAATTAAAATTTTATAACAAAATAATTCAGGAAATAGAAGCAAAAAAAAAGCGTCAAGAATTCGATTAATTTTTGTATAAATTAATTAATTAGTCAAATAGTTTGTAAGCGAAAAAAATTAATACGTTTAGAATAGGAAAACCGGTTTTAATTATAACTAGATTAACGTGTTTATTTTTTTTTTTTACTAGTTTCTGTTATGGGAAATTAATTGTCGTTTTTTTCCTTTTAAATTGATAAAATTTTAATTAATTATTTTTATTAAGAATTAAAAACACCTAAATGTATACTAGGTTAAGAACAAATTTTCTATAGTTAAAAAAATAAAAACAAGTTTGCCTAAATCTAGACTAAATAACGTTAGAAATAAAATTATCAAAAAAACCTACATAGATCTTAAAGTATTAAAGAAAACACTTAATAATCCTTAATTACAAACATATTGCAAGTAATTTGTTAAAAATTATTATTTAAGAAAAAGAATATCATTTGCTCACTACTAGCAAACCAAAATAAATAACGAATAAAAAATACATCCGTTTAGAGTAAAAAAAAAATAATAAAAATTAATCGAACCGTAACGTTAAAATTTTCGCACAATAATACTATTTAGCATAAATAAAATTATTTAACATAAATTCACCCTCAATTAATTTTTAGCATTAATTTTCATTGTTTTCTTATTAAATAAAAAAATATTTAATTTTAATGTGTTAATTAATTGTCTTGAGAACGGACAGTAATAATGGTTAGTATGCTTTTATTTTTTTTGGTTATTTCCCAGAAACTTACCTAAAACATATTAAAATAATTTTTTTTATGTTAATTAATTGGTTAGTTATTGTTAAAATAAATAAAAAACAATTAATTTTAAATACCTGATTAGTAAGCATACGACAGGCGACAACACCTAAAGCCCACCAATCAACAGCATGACCATATTCCTCACCATTTATTATTTCCGGTGCTGTAATGATACAGAAAAATGAATTTTGATTTTAGAAAAAAAAAAATAATCAAAATTAATTAATTAATTTGTTTGACTTACCTTTTTACAGGTAAAAAAAAAAAAAAAACATAAACAACAAAAGAAAAAAAAATATAAAAATAAAATAATTAAATTTTAATTTGAAAAAAAAAAAATAGAAGCAAAAAATTATATAAAAAAAAACCTTAATTAAATAGGTAAAAAATATAAAAAAAAATAAATACAATTAAAATTTATATTTAAAATTAATTCTTTTCAATCAATATTTGTTTGTTTGTTTTTTTCTTCTTTCAAATTTATTTATTTATTTTTACATTTTTTTTTTTTAATTATTTATTTAATTAATTTTTCTTCTCAATTATAATATTTATTTATTATTTATATTTATATTTTTCTTTTTCTTTTTCATATAAAATAATTATAAATTATTATTCACAGTGACATATTTAATTATTTATGCTTAAAATAATATTAATTAATTAAAAAATATTTTCTTTAATAATTAATTAATGTTTTCATACATTTTTATTTTAATTTTTTCTTTCTTTTCTTATTTAATTAATTAATTAATCAATTAAAATAATAATAATCGTATTTGGACTATTCGGACCAGAGGACGGTTGTCCATAGGATGGTTGTCCATAGGAAAGTTGTTCATAGGGCAGTTGTCCATGGAATGATTGTCCACAGGACGATTGTCCACATAACGATTGTCTATGGGACGAATGTCTATAGGACGATTGTCCATAGGACGTTTGCCTTGTTGTGTACTCGATAGTGTATTATGAAGGATTGCAGGGATTTTTAATTATAATATACACTCATCCACGCAGTTTCAGTTCTCAAGTTTATTTAAAATTGAGCTTATTTTGTAATTTTCTTCGTCAGTCGTTTATCCATCTCATGCAACCACATATAAATAATGATTTCACTTTTTTACGCGGTTTTAATTTGCGCTAGTTTCTGCGGAAAATATCTACCGTGTAAATCGAGGGATGAGTGTATTTTAAATTATACGCTGCTACAAAAAACAAAAATTTTATTGTGATAACTCTCCCATCACTAATAGTCCTATATACAAAAGTCCACTATGGCCAACCATTCTATGAACAACCATCCTATGGATAACCGTTCTGTGGTCAATAGTCCACAAATTAAATAATAATAATAAGGAAAAATTCATTAAAAATTATTAATTAATAATAATTCTACTTTTATTTTATTTTTATTAATTATGTTATTATTTTTTTTTCTTATCAAAAATTAAAATTAAAGAATATAAAGGTGGTAAATTTCTGAAGAGAATAATTAATAATTTTTTGTTTTTCATTTTTAAAATATTTACATAAGCTTACAAAAAAATATATATATATAATTAATTGTGTAATTAAGTAGCTTATTTCTATATAATTAAGTATTTTTTAAATATATTTTTACTTTTTTTTTTTTTTGTTTAAACACCATAATTCGTTAATTTTTTTTTTTATTAATTTTTGTATTTTTCACATTAAATTTGTGAGACGAAATTAATCATCAGTCGATTCATCAATTAATTGTGAGCAGTGTTATAAAATTTAAGGTAAAACTGCTAGTTTAATTAGCAAAATTATTAATTTTCGTTATAAATTGTTTTTAATTAATTACTAAACATAGAAAATATTTATATATTTTATTGTGAAATTATAAAACGACAAGTGCAATAATATATGGTGTAATAAATTTAATATTTTCATTTAACTATTGATTACGAGGCATTATTATTTAATTAATTTATTTTTTTTTTTATGAAAGAAAACATTTAATCATTAATTATAAATTGCAAACATAAAACAACCAAAAAATAAATTTTATAAGAATAGAAATGCCACCCACAAACAAAACAGTAACAAAACCACAAAATATATAAATTTCTTTTATTTATAATAAATCATTTAATTATAAATAAATAAATTATGTAATTAATATTAAAATAAAATAATAATTAGAAAGACTCTCACTCTCGTTTATTTTATTTTTTATTTATTTCTTTCTTTTAAGACATAAAATAACTCTTAAATAAGCCAGCAACGCGACACACACCTTGTTTATTACGCTTCGTTATTTTATTTTATTAATATTATTTCTCCATCGATTTTTTTGGCATTAATAATTTAAAAATTAAAAGAAACATTTACGATCGTCACCACCATTAAAGTAAAAGAAATTAAAATTATTTTAAGAAAAAACGCATTTAATAATACATTAATTCGCATTTATGATTATTTTTCTTTCCTTTATTTTTCTCTTTTTTTTTTTGTTAAAATTTAAATCATTACGTGATTTAAGTTTTATCATCATAAATAAATATAAAAAAACGATGAAGAAACTTTTCAATTCAATCATCAATAATCAATCAAAATAAATTATTTAGAAGAAGTGCAAAAAAAATAGCAAACAAGAAATAATAAAAATTAGAAAGAAAAAACTTTCAAAATTAATAATAATTATTTATATTATATTTTGTGGTCAAAGTTTAATGCTGTTTTATAAATAAGGCGGCACACGTTTTATCTATTCAACAAAAAACTTTTGTGACATTATTATTACATTTATTTATTTATTTAAAATCATTAAATTATTTCTAATACTGTTGTTGTTTAGATAAATATAAATATATAATCCTTTGATAAATATAATTAAAAAATAAATGTGAAATAACTTATGCAATTTATATGCAAAAGGAGAAATAATAAATAAATTTTATAATTCAATTTTTAATTCATTTTTGTTTTGTCTATTAGGCATTTTAATTAAATCATTATTATTATTATTTTTTGCGGGTTTTTTTATTTATTTATTTATTTATATCTTAAGATTTATATTTATATTTAGCCTTATAATTCAGCATAATAATCATAAATAAATAAAAATACAAAAAAAAACATAATTTATTAAAAAATTATTTTGTTTCTTTTATCGAACATTTTATTTTTTCTTTAATTTTCTCTTATTTAGAATTATTTTCGATAATTTTTATAATTATTATACTTTTTTTTCTCTATCAATCGAATAATAATAATAATAATAATAATTAAAAAACACGGGTAAAAAAAGAAGCACCAAAGATTTTCGCATTAAATTTTGTTTTTTCATTTTTTGATTTAAATAATTATTTCTCCCATGCTTTTTTTTTACTTTTTTCTTTTTATAATTTTTAATTTAATTATTTCTTAATTATTTATACATAAAACTTTTGATAAAAACAAAATTATTGACTCATACACTATATTTATGTATATTATTTATAATTTTTTCTTTTATATATATTTATATATATATATTTATTTATATATACTTTTCCTTTTTGTTACATACATTTATATATTATATTATTACTCTTATTATTATAAATAGAATTTTCTTCTCTTATTTATTATCATTATTATTATTATTATACTTTTTATTACAACAATTAATTATAATTTTATTTATCTTTCTTTCTTCTTTCAATATTTCTTTTCCTTCATTTCTTAATAATAATATAAATTTCTTCTTCTTCTTATTCTTCTTCTTTTTTTTTTTTTATTAATTATTTAAAATATATATAAATTAATAAAATAACTAATAATTTTAATAACATGTCACAATGATAATGTTTCTTTAATTATTTTTTTCACCGTATTACTAACAGATGGTCCATTTGGTCCAACAGTTGTTGATTTAAATTTAAATAAATATGGTTGTATATCCGGATAATTTGTATCAAATATTAAATCTAATTCATTTTGATTTGGCATTTTCGGTATATAATCATGACGATTCATTATTTCTGTTATATATAATATTTTTTCAGTTAACATATCGCCAACTTTTTCACGATAAATTTGTCGTTCATCTTCACTATATAAATTTAATAATTTTAAACGTATTGTCCATACCTCCCATGGTATACATTCTGGTTGAAATAACCAACGGGTTTTTTTCTTTTGAAAAAATTCTAAACTTATTTGTCCGGTACCACAACTATTATTACTACGTAATTGTTCACTAAAATTACTTATTTCACGTTTTAATGTTAAATCTAATGCATTTGATGTACAACATACATATGTAAAATCAATAAAATCACAATCAACATCTGTTGAACCGATTGTACCAACGGAATATGATGATTCATCGGTATACATAAATTTACCTAAACTACGATAAAATAAAACTGTATGAAATATACTAGCTAAAGCTTCTTCAACTTGACGCCCTTCTATTGATAATTCAAATACTTGTGAGCGTGCATTCATTTTATTTATTTAAATTGTCTCTTCTATAGTTAAAATAGTTTTTCTTAAAAAATTAACTTAAAAATATAAACACATTTATTATTTTAAAACGTTTCTATTGTTTGCCTCTTTTGTTGGGGGGTGGTTAAGTAAACATAAATATTTATAACAACAAAAAAAAAATAATAATAATAATCAATTAAATCCTACCCATATATTGTAATGTTCCACAAATTGTATTTGTACGTTTTCCTATTTTTAACCATTTACTTAAACCAAAATCAATTAATTTTATATGATAATTACTATCAATTAATATATTTTCTGGTTTTAAATCACGATAAACAATACCAGCGTTATGTAAAAAATCTATAATAAAGGAAAATTTTTATAATAATTATTGAAATATTTAAAAAAAGAAAATACCAACAAACCTAATGCAATTGCTAATTCAGCAACATACAATTGTACAAGTTGATATGAAAATATTTTTATTTTATTAAATAATTCACCACAGGGAACAAATTCTGACACTGAAATTAAATAAGTATACGGTATTAAATATCAGCAAGTAAGGAAACATTTATTTTTTGTTATACTTTGTAACATAGACAACGACTAGACATAATATTATTAATATTTTATACGCAAAAAACAAAAATAATAACAAAAAAAAAAATTTAAATAAAAATATTATTGATAATTAAAATAATAAATAAAAATATTTTTTTCACTTTAAGTTCATAGCACAATACTACTATCTTCCCACTACTTACGTAAATAAATATTTTTCCTACTTTGCCAAAATGCAAAACATTGCACAATAAATGGATGATGGCCACAAATGGTTTGTATATCAACTTCGTCTTTCAACTGCTTTAAAGTATCGTCTTTTATTATCTAAAAGGAATAAAGAAATTTTAATTAAATAATAATAAAAAAGTATTCAAACAAATAAAAGACAACTCACTTGTGCTTTACTTAAGGTTTTCAGTGCAAATTCCTCATTTGTTTCTTTATCTAAAACCTGATAGACTTTACCAAACGCACCACGAGCCAATTGTTTCTTTATTAAATACTTTGTTTCAATATTTAATTCGATAATTTTAAATTGTGGCAGAAATATTGACTCAATATATGGTATTGGCCATTGTGTTTTATATTTACTTAAAACAATTTCATTTCTATTCGTTAATAAATTGTCACTTGATTTGGATTTATTTGTTAGAAATCTGTAAAAAAACATTATTATAATCATAATTAAAGAAAATTGAAAACAAACAAGCAATAATTTGAAATAAATACCCTTTTTTAGAAGAACATGAACGTAGTGATGTATTTTTGGTTATACGCAAAGAAGGACGCTGATGACTAAAAAACGATGAACGCAAACTTAAATCATGAGAACTTGTTGATGTTAAATTCTGGAAATATATACAAAATTAATCTTAATCAATTATATAGTTTTATTTTTATTATACAAAAATATGTTTTTTTCTTATTAATAAAAATAAAGCCAAGGACTTTTGGTCAACCTTGATAATGACACTTTTTTTTATTACTTTTAATATTTTTTACCAAAAATTATACGATTATATTACATTATTAATTTATTCACAAGTATTTACCTGATTAGCAATGATATTACGTTCAATATTTATTAATTGTGTGTTATTCTCGTTTTGTTTGTCATCAATAAAAACACCATCAGGTAAAGAATAACAACTAGACACTTTATTATTATCAATATTGTTAAACGATTTATTTGATCGTTTAACAAACAAATTTCCCATCAAAAATTATTTACATTTATTGTTAATTATTATATTAAAATACATTACTTATTTATATTTAAATTAATAAATTATTTATTTAATTTTATATGCGTTTCTTAAATGAAAACTTTAATTTTTTATTGTTGAAAAAAAAAAACAGATGATGACAAGAAAAATGACAGCAGAGAGACGAGGACAACAAGATTCAAAAATGTACTAGAATATAATGCAAATCGTAGAAACTTTAAAAACTTTTAATTTTCTTTGTTGGCCAACCTGATACGACGGGCTAGTACCAACATGACTTATTATAGTTCAACTTTTATTGTTTGTCTGTCATTCTGTCATTGATCGTATAATTGTAAGGAGTTTATTTAAAATTAGAGTTTATTTTATTAAATACTAATAAATAATAATAATAAAACAATTATTAATTAAAATGGATTTAAGTTTGGACGATATAATAAAAAAGAAAAAAAATATAAAGAAACCAACCATTAAACGGGATGCTGGAAAGTGAGTATTACAAGAAGAAAATTCTTATGAAACATTTATCTATTTTGAATTCTTGAACTTGTGATCTTTTTATCGATTAAACATATTTTCATAAATAATGTTATGTTATAATTTATTAATTATTTAATGTAAATATTGTAATTTTATTATAAAAATTAATCGCTCAGTGAACCACAGACAAGAGCTAAAAATAAATAAATGTTCGATCGTCCATTTTAATTTCTTTAAAACAAAAATCAATTATCTATTTTAGTAAATTTAAAAAAGGGTCCGGAATAAAGCAACGCATTGGCTCAATAAAAAAGCCGGCAACAAATATTGATGCCCGTAACATGATAATACAGAGAAAGCGATCTAAGATTAAGGATGCACGTGAAATGCTAGCCGAAATAGCAAAGAACAGCGGCGACGCCAGACTTAAATTGTTAAAGAAGCGTAAAATTAATAATATAAGCAATAATATTAAAGGAGGAATTCAATTAAAAACTGGGCGTAATTTGAATCATAATAGGAATCAAAAATTAATGGATGCGAAAAAAATAAATGCGTTGTTGTCAAATGCAAAACCGACGAATTTTCGCGATAATAGAAAACAGCATTTAATGGGTGCGCCAAGAGGTTATATCGATTATGATATGATGGAGTCGGATGAGGTACAATTTCCGGTAGTTAGCAATCAAGGTTCATCGAGAGGTATTGGTGGAACGGAAAATAATGTATTGTTGCGACGAACAGTACAAAATGACATTGCTATGCCTATACCATCGTCTATGCCACCGTTTCCTAGTTTTGGTCGCAGTTCCCGTGACCACAGAGCTATGTCGCCAAATTTGTGGATGTCTCCAGATCCTTTTGATTGTTATGAAGTACCTGTACGTCGTCCGTTGGATGCCAGCAGTGCCATGGATCCTGGAATGTTGCGACACGTTAGAAATTTAAGTCCAGAACCATTAATGCCAAAGAAGGGAATCCTCAGATCTACACGCCATCTAGGTTCCCCGCCACCTTTAACATCAGCATCATCAAGACGATTCTCGCCCGATGAAAATTCTCACTTATCATATGAAATGCGAGCTCGTCTGGAACGTGCACCGAATCCACATGAATCTTCCGGCATTTTTTCAAAACAGCAATATGATCAATATCATTACGATCGGTTTGCCTCAACCTCATCGTCAGGCTCAATGCCTGTTCAGTCACCAAATGGATTTCGTATTGTTGTTAGTAATCTACACAACACTGTTACCCAAAATGATATTAAAGAATTGTTTGAGGATGTTGGCGAGCTGGTGGAGGCTCGTCTTGTGCGTCCAGGCGTCGCTGAAGTTATTTTTAAAACACTTAAAGATGCTGAGGAGGCTGTCGACACATATCACAATCGGCAATTGGATGGTCTACCGATGAAGTGTTTACTAGTTAATCCACGAGCATCAAACAAACCGACTGCACCAGCTCTCAAGCCATACAGGTTTGATTATAATTAGAAACGAAAACAAAGTAAAAATCAATCAAGTAGAATTAAAGAAAATGTTTAAAGTTTAAAGGATTTTATCATTGTTTTGGCTTTTATTTTTCTTTGTTTGGCTTTTTATTTTTTCAATTATTTCACGTTTTTAATTATTTACAGTGGCTATTACGTAACTTCGGCGTCGTCGACCGCCTCAAAGATTGCACCAGCATTGTCCTCCAAAGCAACTACTAACAAAACGCCATTAGAAATTGATATTGATGCATTGCACAAGGTTTTGTTTCGTCGATAAAAGGCGAATCAAAATGTATGCGTATATTTTTTATTTTAATGTTCTTTAATTGTATAAAAAAAAATAAAAATTATAATACCAGGCAGAATAATAATAATAACAATAAAAAAAAATAGTTTTTAAAGATTAAAAAGAAAAAGTTTTGATTTTTTATTTGTTTTGAAATTTCCCTATTTTATCTCATTTATTAAATTTTGATATGAAATTTACCTGTTAAACAATAGGAATTACAATTGTTTATCATCTGTATTTAATAAAATATCCAAATTCTTATCATCAGTGGTTATGTTGGATGATCCCGATGCACCTGGTACTATAGTATCTTCGGTATTTGTCGAGGTGTTTGGCTGTGTCTGTTGATAATTGTTTAAATTTGTTGTTAATTGATTTAAATCACCGACACTAGATGGTGTTGAATTAAATTCACGCACAATTGTTGTTGTAAAACGTGATAAATTCTGTTGCGTTACCGAATTTGCAGACATTTGTCTATATATTACACGATTTGCATTATTATAATTATTATTACATTTTGTTATATTACCATCATCATTTTGATTATCATTTGTTACATTAATTAATTTTGCATCATTATTTATATTTAATTTTGTTTTTCCGTGAAAACTTTTCGATATACGCTTTGGTAAATCAATGAATTTTTCTTTTATAACAACAGAGCCAGGTATATGTTGTGAATTATTTAAATTCTTTAAATTACAACAAGACGTTGTTTTATCAATGCATTTCTCTAAATTATTTGTATTTTTATCATAAAAGTCTAATTTTGATGTACTACTGGTTGCGACAGTAGTTTGTGTCGCCGGTAACAATGTACTTGTAATAACTGATGCACCGGCGACAGATGTTCCAATTGCCATTGACGATAAATTATTAACTGATGATGCTGTGTGCGCTTGCTGTTTATGCTCATAATTTAAATTTTTATTATCGGTAATAAACTCTTTTTCATATAAACTAATTTGTTTTTGAATTTTCTTAGTATTATTTCTATATTTATTATCGATTTTTGGTGTTGTTCCACTCGATGCACTTGTTATTGTGGAGCAATTAGCTGCCGCTGATCCAATTATACCAGCCGAGGTGCCAGCCACAATACAACCAGTTGCCACATCAATTAACTCTTTATTGATTATTTTATCTTTAATCTTATTTAAATCAATTAAATTATTTTTACTAATTAAACCATAATTAAATGTTTGCTTATCAACAGTTTTTGTTGTTTTCATTAATAAATTATCGAGATTTTTATTATCATCATTGTATATTGATTTTTTTGCATTTAATATTGTCGACATTTTATCAGTGCTTATTGTTTGATCATCCTCGTCATCATCCTCATCAGTTATAGCAACAACATTACTATCTTCAGTAACAGTTTCCTTTTCTTTAGACATATTATTATCACATTTTTCTTCTTTTGCAATATCATCATGTTCCTCAGGACACTAAAATCAAGAAAGAGAAATTTATTAAATTACACAGTTCTAAATAAATTATAAATGTTAAAGAACTAACCAAATCTGGTGGTAAAACTTTTCGCAATTCATCCATATTAAATTCCCAATTAATATGACTAGAACTACAACAGGAGATTGGTGTTGTTTCATTTAAATTTAATTCTGTATCGTTTTCAGTAAATACTTCACCAGTCTCACATATATTCTTATGTAATAAATTATTTTCAATTACATTTAATGCAGTCAATTGTAATGTTTTAACATCTTTAATGGATTCCTTATTACTATTACAATTATTATTACTTGAATTATTTTTATTTAATTTCTCCATTGTTAATAATTTTTTATTTTCTAATTTTAATTGTTTCACAACCGAACATAAATCATCATCTAATATTGGAAATAATTGTGTTAATTCAGTTGTTACGCCCAATAGACCAAGACTAAAATGATTTTTTGTTTGTTAATTAATTAATAAATTATTGTGTAATAAAGGATAATAGTGGAGTAACATATACCCATCATTGCTAGCAATACTGGCAGACATTTCACTGCTAGGACACCCGCGTGAACCTAAATCAGAATTATTAGGTGATGATGGTCCACCAGAAGACATTGTACTGCTAGTCATACTGGAATGTCCACTCCAACCTAAATTTGTAGTTTGTTTTTTTTTTGTTTTGTTTTTGTGTTTGGGGTGGTTTTTTTATGGTAAATTTGAATTTTTTGGTTTTTATTTGTAGGCAAAAAAAGAAACGAAAGGAAAAAATAAAACAACAAACAAAAGCGCAAATAAGATGTAAATTAGAAAAATAATTTTGAAAAATAAAATCAGATATTTTTTTAAAGTACAAAACAAGTGTTGAAGATGCAACAAAAAATAAAAAAAGAACAGAAAATGCAGAAACAATAGAACGGACAAACGACAAAACTAATTTAATTAAAAAATTACAAATTTTCATGCAAAATTTTACTAATTTTATTTAACATTAAATATCTTGTATCATGCGCTAGAGACATGTAAATAAATTAATAAGAAAACGCAAACAATAAGATATTTATTTAATTAAGAACTTAAGTAAGATTACAAGTATCAAAAATATTAAATAAAACAATAAACAAATTAAGCAAACACAATACAATACAATAAATCTTTCTATAATTTTTAAAACACATAAAATTGCATAAAATTATTAATAAAAAATTAACTTTTTATGAAACTTAAATAAATAAATTATGAATAAAAGAAAAAAACAAGTTTAAATAGATAAAAACAAATTTCAGTTTTTCTTTTCTTTTATTATAATTTCTCTTATTATTAATTAATAATAATTACATAAATACTTAAACTCTTTACTTCTTTTTTATTGAATAATCTAAAACTTTGTATTGTCTGATTGTCTTAAATTAATTTTATTTATTTATTTAAAATTAAATTAAAAATAGCAAAAAAAAACAAAAATTTAAGCTTCATTAAAACAATTTCTTAATTAAATTTAATAAATTATAATCAATTATTATATTAGCAGTAAAACTGCACAGAGTTGAATAAAATAAAGTTTTTCTCTAGCAAAAAATAGTTCTTTAAAGACAACAAATTGTTGCTTATAAAAAATCCAAACGAGAATTCTCGTAAAATTGTTAATTCTTATTTATACTCATAATGTTACCTTCGGATCATAAGACGCACGCAAAATTTGAGTTCATTTTTCAAAGTAAAAAGTCTCGTCTTATAAGTCCGTAAAATAAGGTAATTTTTTAGAGTCAAATAAGCTTTTATGTCTCGTTAAATGAAATAATAAATAAGATTATAGGACTACCATTATTTATGTTAAAAACTTTACTTTTTAGACACACTTAGCACTAGAACTACTAAGCGCGCAAATTGACGGGTTGCAACAATTGTTCACAATAAGTTCAATATATAAATTATTTTTCTTGAAACTACTTTTCAATATGGATTAATAATATAATTTTTCAAATTTTAATATTTTCTTTGCGCGAGAAACGTGTCCGAGAAACAAGGACTGGAATTACCACCCATGGTCGAGCAGTAGCTTTAAGTACGGTGCAAACATCGAAGTTCTAAAACGATTTCTGTACTCGTACAGCAAAGAAATGGAACGCCTTACCAGCGTGTGTGTTTCCAAATCAATTCAATATTTAATTCTTTAAAACTAATGTCCACAAACATCTTATATCCCATCCCATAAATTGACATGGTAGCTCAAAGCTATTCACAGGTCGATAAATAAAAAATTACCAACTAAACATCTAACCCAGTGATGGCGAAACTTTTTGGGAAGTGAAATTTTGTTAATTATTTCTATGAAGAGAGAGATATTCCGTATTAATGCATTTAATACCACTACCACCCACGGTCGAGCGGTATTTCTAAGAACGGTAAGAACATCGAAGTTCCAAAACGATTTCTTTACTCGTACAGCAAAGAAATGGAACGCCTTACCAGCGTGTGCGTTCCCAAACCAATTTAACATCCAATCCTTTAAAACCAATGTCCACAAATATCTAACATCCCATCCTATAAATTGACATGGTAGCTCAAAGCTATTCACAGGTCGACTTCACGTCGTAATTCCTAAACATGTCAATTTCTTTATAAAAAAAAAAAAAAAAAAAAATAATTTAACACATTTCTCAGTCTATTCAGTTCTTTATTTAATTCTGTTGGAAGATTTTACAAAATTCGTTGAAAAAAAAAACAATTTTTCACACGAATATGTATATATCACCCGATTATCGTTAACAGAGCATTTGCATGTTTTTTCATTGATACAAAATTATTTGATAAGAAATCCCATACGTTTAATTTAATTTTCAGTGTGGGATCATTATTATCTGCACTACATTTAGACATTTTAGCTTCTACTTCGGAAATCAAGTTTGAGGCATTTAAAAAGCCTGCGCGGATTACTGTATGAACCACGGGTCATAGGTTCACCATCACTGATCTAACCCGTCATTTTGAGCGAGTTAGCAGAAAAAATTATAAAAACTGTCGGTAGTTCCAGTGTTAATAAATATTCTCAGATAGATTTTTCATTTTAAACAACTAAAGTTCCAACTCTGCCACGATTTTACTGCATAATTAATTGTATTTTTTATTATTATTCAATTTAACTAAAAATTAATAACATTAATTCTATTTTTGTTTAGAAGAAACATTAAATAAATTATTAAGAATTTATAATTAATTTGTGTCTTTTTCTTAATTAAATAATTAAAAAAAAAACATAAAAAACAATAATTTAAACATATGTTTACAAAAAAATAAAAGAAAAACTAAAATAATTAACAAAAACAACAATAAGAAATCAGATTAACTAAAAAAAAATAAAACAAGATTTTTAACTGAATAAACACATTAACATATTCTAATAATAATAATAAGAAAAACATTTAAACGGTATTTCTACTCCCAATAACCAATTGTATTAAATTTCTATAAAAAAAAATAAATAAATAAAAAAAAAAACATTAACAAAGATATAGAAAAAAATTTTAATCTTTAAGAAAAGAAAAAAAAAGGAAAAAAAAAAACAAAAATAAATAAAATTTTCCAATCCTTAACATTCATTATAATTAATTAACAAAATAATTAAACATTAATTAAATAAATAAATAAATTTTTTGCTTTAACCAGAAGAACAAATAACAAATAGAAATTTTGTAATATTAAAACTCACTCGAACCCTGAATTGTTGAACGTTCCGGTAATGAATTCTGTGGTGTCGGCAATGGTGTTGACGGATACTTCGGCGGTGATGAGGCTGGCGTTTTAAATAATTGTATTGTTGTCATTTTCTCCAAAAATGTATCCAATTGTTTTAACGATAGTGCATTGTGTAATGTTTCCAATGGACGTATCGGTGGAACACCTCCAAAACCTTCAAGGACTTTATAAGAATTGCATTTTTGTGGAATTTTTTTTTTGTTTGTTTGTTTTAATTATTATTTTTAAATCTTTTAAAGTTAATTCATTAGTAAGAAAAGAATAAACGGATTTTACTTGGGTGGTAAGCACCACCAGTAAATTATATAAGAAAAACCGATTAAACGTGATTAAAGATTATAAAAACAAAAAAAAATTTTTACAAGAGCGAATTGTATAAATTTATAAAGAAATAAAGAGAAAATTAGATTATTTATTTACCTGATGGAGATGCCGTATTCGGAATCATATCTCTTAAATTTGGTGCTGATGAACTACCACTTATAACAGCCGTACTAAATAAACTATTTGTACTGGTTGTCATTTTTTTACCAAAACCACCGAAACCCAACATTTTAAAGTAGCTCATCTGGCCGGCAATGCTGTGCCGTTGACGTCTAACTGCCGTTGATTGATGTTGTTGTGTAGTTGTTGCATTATTATTATTATTATTTTGATTATTTGAATTATTTTGATTATTTATATTTGAATTTTGAATATTTGAATTATTATTATTATTATTTGGACTTGTTGCTGAGGATGTAGTTGCTGTTGTTGTTGTTTGTGATGAACATGATGATGAATTATGTTGATTAAGACTTGTTCCTGTTGATGTTATTATTTTTTTGGTTGATAATGTTGTGTCTGTATTATGTTTTATTACGTATTTATGATGATATGATTTTTTATTACAATTATTATTATTATTAATATTAATATCATCAACATTATTATTATTTTGATTAATTTTGTTAATAAAATTATTTGCTTTTTTATTATTAATTAAAACATTATTATTATTATCATCATCATCGGCAAAAGAGAATATTAATTCCGGTATAATTGGAAAATTAAAATCATCATCGAAATCATCATCGTTATCATCATCATCATCATCAGAAAAATCTGTATCAATAATATTTATTGAATAATCATTTAAAGAATCGTTTGTACACTGAATATTATCAACATTATTATCATCATTATAGATTAAATGTAGACAATCTGGTACAGATGATGTACGACGTAATTTCGAAAAATAATCACCATTTATATTTCTATTATTACTCTCAATGTTTTCATCAATAATAATTGTTTTTGTTAAATTTGTAATTAATGGTAAATAAGGTAAGCTACAACTATTACTACCATTAACAGTAGTAATAATTTTAGTCTCTTTATTTAAATCACCTTCATTATCATTAATTAATAATGATGGTAAACATTGACAAGATAATGGACGTTCATTTGTTGCCAATGGTGATATTATTGTTATTGAATTTTTTTCAATAAAATTATCAGGACTTAATGGAATTTCATGAAAATTTATTTTCGTTAATGGTAATTCATTTGTTGATGAATAATTTTCACAATTATTATTATTAGTATTATTAATCGGATTACTAATATTACTATTATTATTATTATTGATGATTGATAATTTTTCAACAACTTTAAAACGTTTAAAAAATAAATAAACAACAAATAAAAATGGCGACAAAAAACATGGGAATAAAAATAGCAACAGTGACAAGTAATTAATTTAATTAACAAAAAGAAAATAAATAAAATTAATAGTAATAAATAAAAATAAAAGAAAATAAAAAGATTAATGAGGTTTTTTTTTTTTTTTATTAATAAAATACAGCAAAAAAGTTTAATTAGAGACACACAAACACGGTAATTACGAGAAATGTGATGTGTAATTGATGAAAGTAAGAAAGTAGATAAATAATTAAATTTAAAAAAAAAAATAATAATAATAAAGAACAAAACGAAAGAAAATAAAAGAAAAACAGAAAGAAAGAAAGAAAGAAAAAAAATAAATAAATAATTAAAAAATATTTCATATATAAATAATCTATTTAATTATTAATTTTAATTAATTAGTTTAAAGAAACAAAAAATTAAGAAAACAAGACATGCAAAATCATTGAAAATAAGAAAATTTAATACAAAAAAAAATGTATTTATTAATTAATTAATTAATTTGCCGTTGCTATATTAGTATGATGATGATTGATGATAAATTACAGAAAATTTATTTTATATATAGATATTTTCTCGCTTTTATTATCTTTTTTATAACAAAAATAATAATTAATAATTTAATTCTTATTATTTTCTTTAAATTTGTTGTTCAATTAATTAAATAGAAAAGCAATTAACGTTGAGAATAAAGAATAATAAAAAAATAATAAAAAATATGAAATAATAATATAGAGAAAAAATTATTTGAATAATAATAATTATAATAATAATAATAATAATGAAATGATGATTTTTAAGGAGATAGGTACGTAAACAAAAGGTATTTTTATTTTCTTAATTATATATATATTTATTAATTAATAATTATTAAAATGGTAATAATTACTAATTAATAATAATATATGTATATATAAAGAAAGAAATATAAAAACAACTTATAAGCAACAATGACAAGTATTATTTGTTTCAAGGATAATTTCAAATATAAAAAATATATATTTTCTAATAAATTTTCATTTTATATGAATTTTTATCAGAAATTATTATTAATTTTTATTTTTCATTTTTATTAATAAAAACAACACAACCACACATATGTATATATATATATATATATATATATATATATAAATTTATATATTTTCCCTCATATAGCGTTAATTTTATTTTAATTAATTTTACATTAAAGAATTAATTAACATTTATTTATTAGCTATTTACAAATATACACAGATATTTATTTCATTTCTTTTCTATACATTATTTTTGTCTTCATTCTGTGATTCTTCATTTTGGACATTTTTGCTTATTTTAGTCAGTCACTGACTCTCATCATCCAATTTTATTTATAAAGAAAACTTTTATTTACTTACAAATAGATAGATAAATTAAACACCAAATAGTGACATAAAAAATAAAAGGATTTAATGAAAACAAAAAGCAACGAAATTTAAAAGAAAAAGAGTTGTGAAGAACAATTAACAACACAAAAAAATCAACAAATTATGTAATAGAAAAGAAATGTATATATATATTTTTAATTAAATTCATTTAACCAAATGAAAATCATATGATAGAAATAAATTTAAAAATAAATAGCTAATACACATAAAATGCAATTTAATTAAAAAAAAAAGAAATAAAAAAGAAAGAAGAAAAGTTGAGGGAAAATATTAATTAATTAATTAAAAAAAAAAAAAACAAAACAACGACAAGTAATTAATTGATATTTGTTTGGTCAGAGACACGGAATTAAACATCGGCCAGATGTGAAACTTTAATAAGTATATAATATTTATATTAATTAAAATAATTTTATGTAAATAAATCTAGATAAATAATATAATTAAATATTTAAATGCACTTTTATAACAAGTACAATTTAATTATTTAATTATAATTGAAGAAAGAAAAAATAAAATACATATAAAAACAATAAATATTATTAAAATCATTTTGGTAAATTTCTTTGTAATTGAAAAGAATCAAACTAAAATAGAATTATAATAATTAAAATTAAATTCAATTTAATGAAAATCTATAAAATAAAAAACAAATGTAATTAATTAATTAAATAAAGAAAAATTAAGTGAAATCAGAACAAATCAAAATAAACATTAAAAAACGAAAAAATAATTTGATTTTGCTTTCACTAAAAAATAAAATTTGCATTCTTGGTTCAGCATTTATAAGAATTAATTAATTAATTAATTAAAAAAACGGAAAATTATGAATAAACAAATGCAAAAAAAAAAAAAAACAAAAAAACCTTTAAGGGAGCGACGATTAAATAATTAATAAATTTATGTGATATCTTTCGTAGACTGCATGTCATATATTAAATTTATTTACTTGCCAATTATTTTCATTTTTTCTTTATATTTCGATAAAAATTGTTTGTTTAAACCGAAAGATTTATATAAGGAAAAACCATAAAAAAAAATTCCCAAAATAAAAAAATGCAGTCTTCATGCAATTAATTAAATTATTAAAAAATAATAAAAAAAAAAAAAACCCAGCATAGCACAGGATGATGCTCACAGTTATTCTAAACACAGAACAAAAGTATTTCATTTACTTTGTCCATTGTGTTGGTTGTTTTATTTTATTAAATTAGCTTCATTATTATATATATATATTTTTAATTTTAATTAATGAAAATCAAAAGACAAACTCAAAACGAAAATATTGGATAAACAAAATGAAAATACCTTTGCATCTGGTACGTCTCTGATCATGATCATAGGAACGTGAACGTGGCTCACTGTCAGGACTTATCGCACGCTGAGATCCAAGCGATCCACTGTTGTGTGCTTGTTGAGAGGCCAATTCTTCACTTAAACGTTTTGCTAAATCCATAGCCTCATGACCAGAAACTGTGTGACATGAGCCAATCGGTATTGGTTCTGATATTTTCATATTTCTTGGTTTTGTCAACGAACGCATTAACGTATGATTATCGCTAGGTGATGTTTCTTCTGTTGACGGTGTTCCCTTTAAAAAATAACATTTTTTTTCATATAAACGTAATACAATTAAAAATTCATTTCAAATTAATACAGTTTCACTCGTGTTCGGTGGTTTAGGGTATGAACTTGAGTATTCCTCCAATGTTAAATCATTTTCCTCTTCAATTCTAGTTGTTGTGGGTTCATCTTCGCCACTCTTTTTATTATAAGGAAAAGAAAATATAATAAAAAAATGTATAAAAAGAAAAAAATTTACTAACAACATTTTTTGAAGTAGCTGAATCATTGCGACTGTGAGGTCGAAAACCAGGACCAGGTGGTAAATTCTTTTGTACACAGCAATTAACTCCAGGACTAAAATGTAATTCAACATGAAAGCGTTCCTCGGATGATGGATCTTTTGTTGGATCTTCATATAGCATTATCACAATCTGTGACATGTAATTAAGTTCGGATACCATAGAAATATATTCCATAGCACGACGCCATTGTTCATCATTTAGAACATCTAATAATCCACCAAATCTTAATACTGTCAGTAAAGAGTGTACGTGACTTTCACTTGTAAAATATAATCGAGTTCTAACGTGTCGACCTGGACTAGAAACACCATGACTATAACGTGGATTTAAGCGATTTACACTTTCATCACCAACTTCTTCAATATTTCGCTGCAAATCTGCTTTTATTTTTTTCAACAGAGGCGTACAAATTCCCTGTCCAATTGCTAATTTCTCTTGAAGCGTTAAACCATATTCTTGTGGAATAACAATGTCTGCTAAATATTTTGCATATAAATACAACTCTTCCGCTTGTTCAAATTGCAATGTATGTTGATTATGTTGTAAATCATATTTTATACAATCATAAATATCTGGTATCTTTGATATATCATAAGTTTTACTTTTTGTTGAGAAATCTTTCTCTATTTTACCCCAACGTCTACCCATCAATTCCCATGTTTCCCCATGATATAGTATAGCATCACGTGTCTTTGGATCATCACGTTTTATAGCAATTATTTGCATTAATGATTTAATCAACGTATGAACGTGCGTACAACATTTAACAGGATTTTTAACAAAATCCATTGCCTGATTTATACTCATACTATTACCAGGATTTATTGCATCACGATCACTTTTACCAAATTCACGATCCACCTGCATTAATTCGTGTAATCGTGTCTTTGCGCTAAAAAAAAGCGAAAAATTCTTAATTTATACACAAAAAAATATTATCTAAACAAATAACTTACATATTTTGATATTTACTAGAATCACAATCATTATCCAATAAACCATTTGTATTTGCACTTTTCACCATTTGTACTAATATCGGTGTCAGTTCACCTTCTAATGCTAATAAACCTTTAGCAAAAGCAGCTGCTGTCATTTGGACACGTCCCTCATCCGATGCATAAATCTTCAAATCGTGACGAAACGTCGAATGTAATCTACAATTACAACTATATTTTATTAAAATTATTAATAAAAAACAATCAAAAAATGTATTTCATTCAAATTAATTAAAATTTTTTGCGATAATAATTAATTTTATTATTTTTTTTTTTTTTTTTTGTTTAATTATATAAAAAAAAATAAATTAATATTAACCTTAATAGACCTAAACCTTGTGTACCAGAATAGTCATTTCTACCTTGTCCACCTGGATACATACAACGAAATATTCTACCTAATTCCTCTGCTTGTATACGGCCAGCTGGTGTTAATTCACCACCCCATTTTAATATTAATACTAATGATGGATCTTTGGGACCATCTACTGTCATAATTCATAGAGAAACAGTTTTGGTTTTTTTTTTGTTTCGAGAGGAATTTAAAAAAAAAAAAATTTTTGGAAAGAAAAAAAAATTTACACACAATTAGATTCAATTTTAATTGAATTTAACTAATTTTTAAAACTAAATTTAACAACTCAAGTGAAAAATGTTACATGCACTAATGAAGCAATTATAATTAGCAACAGGAACTCTCTTAATCAGTAATAATTTAATAAATATAAAATAATTGTGTTTTACAAAAAAAATCAAACAAAAAAAAAATCGTTCAATTTTTTTTTTTTGATTGAAAAACTCAAACGTACTAGAAGAACTGTTACCATCATCTGAACTGGATCCACGAGGCCGTCCTTTTGGCTGATATTTCATTTGTACCTTACGATTAATACCAGAAAAATGACCATACCTGTAATTTGAATTAAGTAAATTTTTGTATTTATATCAAAACTTTATAGAATTATTTTACATTTCTAAAACACTTTTAAGTTGTTCTAGTTTTCCCTGTTTCTCTTCAATTTCCTGATCGGCTGCCTTTGTTTGAATTTCTGTTAATAACGAACGTGCTATATCTAAGATCTCTTGTAATTGTTTTGGACGTTTTAATTTCACATGACCCAATTTAAATCCATTATACTTTTCAAAGATATCAAAAAATTTCTGATGTCTTACTTCTACTTTCATTTTTTGTTTTGGTGTACGATCACCGTGCCGTATTACCGCAACCACACAACGTAACTCCATCATTTTTCCAAATGTTGTCGGTACAATCGGTGGATCATCTAATTGAAATGGGACCGACCATGGTATATGTAGCGTTGGTGCTAATTCCCTTAATATCATATTACCTAATATTTTCGCACAATCATCATAATATTTATTTGAATTTTTAACAAAACTAAAACCATTTACATCACAGACATATGATTTCCCATTTGCCCTAAAAAACGATAAACCACGTATCGTAAGCATAAATAAAAAAAAAAGAAAAAAGAGAAAGAAAAATACATTAATTATCTAATTTTATTTGAAAATATAAAAAAAATAAATTGAAAATAATTCTGACCACCTTAACAAATCAAAACCACATACAGTTTGTTTAAAAGCTTGACAAACTTTACGTGAAATTAATTTTTCAGCATTACTTAATATCACAGGATAACGTATCTCTTTGCCTTCACTATCACGCTCCACTTTACCATCTAATGCCGGACTTTTTCTAGCCTCAGCATGTGCATAATCAGGACCAACTGTATAGACTTTAACATCAGTTCCTACAAAAAAAAATTACAAAATTATATTAAATAAAAGATAATCCAAACATATAATACCGTCAGTTGGCATAAAATCTTCATAAATAAATGATCCGGTTTTCCTTACACGAGACTCTGGTGAATAAACGCTACTTCGGCTACCAATCTACAACAAAACAACATTTAATAATAAGAAAAAATTCAATTATAAAAAACCATTTAAAATAAAAACCTTTCGAAATAATCTTTGACTTCCACCACCAGCGGATGTTGGATAATAAATATAAATATTATGATCCTCAGCTGATACTGGTTTCTCAACAAATGGCTTATTAAATATAATTCCATTCACTTCAACATGATCTTCTGATTCGACCAGTTCATGTTCTAGACAACAAACTAAATTTAATTATTTTTATATTTAACAAATAGAAATGTTTGGTAAAGCATATTTTCACTAAGAACTTAAACAACATAGACATTTTGGAAAGGAATAGGAATATTCTTTTCTTTATCAATAATTGTTAACATACGTTTTGGATCGGGAGAATCACGATCTAATACAGCATAGCGAGGTATTTCGATACCTTCACTCTCTAATATTGAATAAACTTTACGACGATCCTATAATAATATTTTTTTTATAATAAAGTATAAATTATTTTCCATTTTTTATTATTAACCTGAATATCGTATTGCATGTGAAGATTATTAATAACGTAGGGTTTCCTAAGCTGTGCATATTGTATTGCCTTGTCTAATGGAAACCCTTTTGAATGAAATGATACAAGACAATCACATATAGGCCATTTATCAACGGGTTCCTACAACACATAACGAAAATAAATTTTTTATTAGAAATAATTATTGTTAAGCTAAAACACATCATCAACACATTACCTTTAATATAACTTCCTCGGGAAATACAACCATACGTAAATATTCAAATTCCTGTAAACGCGTTAATATTTCCTTCATCGGTTTTGATTGTGATTTCTTTGCCATTGCACATATGCCAACAAATACTTGTTTACCTGAACTAGATGAAGCACTGCCATCTGAATCGATGCCATCATTTGGATCACATAAATCAATGTCACCCTACAATTTAGATAAATAGAAATAAATATTTATAATTTTTGTATTAATAAAATGTATATAAAAAGAATATTTAATTTAATAATAAATAAATACAAATAAATATAAAAATCATGTGCATCACAATTGTAATTATAAAATAAATAAATTACATTCATCATGCATTCATCACAATAACAGACATCATCATCGTCGTCGTCGTCATCATCATCATCATCATATGCATAACCATTGTATTCGTCGGTACTATTACGCCGTCGATAACGCAATTCATAATAATTTAATCGTCGACCACAAATACGACCACCATCTCCATGATGATCATAATTTAGTTCTTCAGTATCACCATCATGGTGCGGATTATTTGCTGGACGATTATTCTCTGGATTTTCTGTTGTTTCATGTTCATGCTGATCACAAAATTGCTGATGATGATGTGGATGATGGTGATGTTGATGCTGACAGTGGACACAATTTTCACGGACCGCCTTATTACGTTTTCTTAATCTTTTTAAACGCCACCAGTCCTTTAACCATGACCATTCCATTTTCTTATATTCTATTTATACCACTTTCTAACTTTCACTTTAAATTTTTATTTTATGTTCTTTTTATTATATAAAAAAAAAAAAAAACTAATAATAATAAATATAAAATTCTAATCAAAGAAACTTTCTGAAGATTAAATAAAATAAATTAAATACAAAGTACAAAATATATGAAACTTTTATTCTGTCTCGTCAAATCATTATTCTTTCAAAAACAAACACAACAATTTCTTTTTTATTTTTTAGTTTATTAAACATATTTTAATTTATTAAAAATAATTCATTTTAGTCATCATCAAATAAACATTATAAAAACAAAACAAAACAAAATATTATTATATAAACAACTAATTAAAGTCAATTTAATTGAAATTAATTAATGTCAAACACGACAACAAAACACAGAGTAATTTTTATTTAAGAATATTATAAAAAAAAAAAACGAATCAAAGAATCAAATAAAAATAAAATATTACTTAGATTCAATAATTTATTTTCTTTTTTATTCGTTGACACATAAATAAAAAAAAATATTTTTAATTATATTTTTCGTTATAAATTATACTTTAATAGCAAAAGCAAAAAAAGCAAAAAGAAGGAAAAATTCTACACAATTTATTTATTAATTAAAAAAGTACAAAATTAACAAACTTTTGAAAAGAAAAATGATAAAAATAAACTAATAATTACAATAATATTAAAATCCACAAAACAACACTGTACCACTGTACAAGAAGAAAATTAATTAAAATTTAATAGAAGAATTCATTGAAACAGAACAATAATAAATTATTTAGCAAAAATTAAATAAAAAACAAATCCAAATCGTGATTATATAATAAATTAAATTAACAACAGAAAGGTGTAATTACAACGTGAATACAATAATCATTTTAATTATGAATGTACTAATGTATACCAGTTATACTACTTAATAAACAAAGTAAATATTTATTAAAACTAAATAAAATAAAAGAATGTGTATGTTTTTCTATATAATGCGCACGCTCTAACTACTTAACAATCACAACAGCTGATAAACAGCCGGCAAACTGGCTAACAACAATAATAATAATATAATTATCTTTATTATTTCTTTATTTTTAATATAATTAATTAAATTTATTATATGTCATGTGTTTTTGGCTGTATGTATTACATTATTTATTTATTATTCGTCGCTTATGTTATTAAAAATAATAATAATAATAATAATAATTCTGTTGACTACTACATAAAGGGAACAGAAAACATAATACAATACATCAAAAAGTATTTTAATTTTAATTTTAGTTTCTACTTTAAAATAATATATTTCATTAAAAATTCCTTGACTGCGTTACATCACTCTATTGTCCTTTATTGTCATTTTAAAATTTAAATTATTCATAATTTCTCTCACATTTAATTTACTCATGAAAATTTTTCTATACATATTTATAAAATTGATTTTGATTTCTTATTATTGACGTCACTATTTTATAGTTAATTTTAAATAGTAACAAAAAATTCTCTCTGAATTATATATAAAACAATTTAAATAACTAAAATATAAAAGAAAAAATAATGATAAAAAAATGACAAAACACAAAACAATATGAATATCATAAATCAATAATAAAACATTAAATGTATAAACAATTATTAAATGTACAAAAGAATAATCTATTTAATATGAATAAACTAGCAGATACTGATTGATTTTTCTATAATTTTAATATATATCGATATTAAAATTAAATCAGAAGAAATAATCGTCTGTAAATACTGTACTGACTGACTATGTTCGACGTGACAACAGTATGCTAAATTAATATTTAAGAGCAAAAGTGTATTTTTGTTGTTTGCAATTCTAAATTGAAAAACATAATTTTCCATTATGCCGTCATATCCGCATTATAATTCAATTACATAATAATTTATAAATTCTATTTACTAGACTGTATGCCTTTTGTGATTATATTTATTATTATTATTAAAATTCAACATAAACTCTTTCTATCAATTTTTTGTTACTTCTGTTTTTAGCATTAGATATATAAAACACATGGCCTCTGCACGTTTATATTTAATATTTTTCATTAAATTTGTTATTTTGTTTCTGTTGCTCGTCCTTAATTATTTATTTATGTATCTCCATTACATTTTTATTTAATTCTTTTAATGTTTATCAAAAATAAAACTTCATTAAAAATTGAAATATTCCTTTTTTATTTTTGCGATTTAATTTGAATAACAGATTCAGTGATTTTCCAATCATCATAGCAGAGAAAACGAAAACATCCAAAATAATAATAATATAAATGTAATATAAAAAGTAAATCGTCAACAAAGTCACTTAAATGAAAAAGAAATAAATAAAAATGTTTGTTAAGCAACAACAATTGCTAAATTGTTGACAAAAAATCAATCTAAAAATAAAAAAACCAATTCATAGAATTAACATTGAGAGGAATTATTTTTAAATAAAAATTATATGATTAATGCAAAAAAAAAATTAAATTAAATTATAAAATATTTAAATTTTTCTTTACTTTTCAAATCAAAAATTATAATAAAAAAAAACCTCTGATAATAGAAATTAAAAAGAAAATGATAGAGCAAAATTTACATTAAACATAAATCGCTTATCAATTAATTGTCAATGTCAATCAACTTGAGTGTGAATTTTTATAAATATATATATTTAAATATTAAATCAGTGAAAACCTACAGCAATAATTAATAATATAGAATAGTTATTATTCCACGTGAATAATTATAATTTAATAATTAAAAACATAAAAGCATAAAAATGATAAATAAAACAAATATTTATTACATAATTATCACATTTTTACTATTATTATTATGATTATTTTCGGTATTGACTTTAATTAAATGTAAACAACAAACATAATGATAAAATAAGTAACGAAAACAAGTAAATCTGTATGAAAAAGTTTAATCATTAAGCTTGATCTTAGAATCAAAAAAACAAAAGCGAAAACAACAATCGTATGACGTCAAATGTAGCTTAAATTTAATATCAATCAATTTCTGTTTTTATTTATTTTATATTATTTTGTTTATTTATTATTATTTTTATTGTTTCAAGAAGCCCAAAAAATTAAGCCGCCTATTAATAAAATATAAAAATCTAATTAATCATCATTTAAATAAGAGTAATTAAATACTTTTTTAAAAAAATCATTTATCATTGCACAAGCGAAAATCAGCTGTTTACAGCAATTAAACGAAAAAAAACAAGAATAATGACTAGAAATTTCTTTTCTTAAAAACACAAACTTAAACATATTACTTAGCATAAAATAAATAAACAAACACAAACATATTTTATCACCCTGTTGTAGCATATTAGTTAAAAAAAAAAAATTTATATTTTCATTAGAAAAACACACAACCAACCAGAGCAAAAGTTATTTAATTTAATTTATTTTTATTTTTAGGTTACAAAATTTAATTTATTATTATTATTATTCGCACAGCAGAAGAAACAAGTAAAACATGTTTTTCTTATTTCTGTGCAAATTTTTGTTTTTATTAAAGAAGAAAAAAAAAATAAAAATAAAATTTAAATAATTAAGTGAAAAAAATTGAAAATAAAAAAATGCAACAAATTTTAATAATATTTTTTTTAAGATGTGTTTTTCTTCTTCTTTTAAATAATTTTTCTTTAATTTTCTTTAACAGAAAAGAATAATACGGTATAATTATTAAAATTTTATTTAAAAAAAAAAAAAACAAAATAAAAATTTGTTTGAGTCTGGTAAACAGGTGAATTATGATTATCCAAATTAATTTTCACTTTTAATAATAAATATTTTATTTTAAAAAAATAAATAAAATTTCTTTAATCTTTCTTAATTTTTATTCATCAACTGGATTAAAAACAACAACAACAAACAGCACCAATATTTCGTAAACAGTCATATAGTCATAGTCAGTCAGCCACCAAACACTTTTACTTTTCGCTTTAATTTGTTATTTTTTCTGTTCACAGAATAACTAAGTTACGACAAGTTATGTCTCGTAAATAATCCCATTATATTTTTATATAGAAAAGGAAAAAAGAAATAAATAAATAAATAACACAAAAAAAATCTTGATTTCTTCCAGACGTTTTTTTCTTCTCTTCTTAATTCTTAATTTTCTTCTTTCGTTTTCATTTCAACATAGATATTTTGTTTTTCTGCAAATTTGCTACTAAATTTTATTTTTTGCAAAGTGAAATAAAACAATACGAATAATGAATAAGAATAGAAAAAGATAAATAAATCATGTTTCTTATATATGGACAAATAAAAATAAATAATCATCTTTTGTGTATAATGTTTACATATCTAAAAATGAATGAAAAAAGTAAAAACAAACTTAATTGAGAATAACATAACAAACAACATAATATGTATTGTAGCATAGAGCAATAAAAATATGCAAACATAATGTTACTTTCCTACAAAACATATTTATATTTTTTCTTTATTATTATTATTATAACTATTTTATCTACATATATTTTTATTGTATTTTATTATCAGTGATATTTGCTTTTCATTTCAGACTATATATAAAATTTTTAAAAAAATCAACATTGTGACACAAAACAAATAGCAAAACACAACACACAGCAAAAAATAAAAACCGAAACACATATACGCGATTTATGTATTTTTTTAAGTTAAAAAAAAACTTTTAATTTTTTTCCAATATAAACAATATTCTTGACAAGGGCACATTGGATATTATAAAAACGAGAAAAAACTTAAAAATCACTTTATAAAAATTAAATAAATAAATTCAAGAACAGCAAACTTCTACTAAACAACAATATAACAAACTACTAAGTAACACTCTACGTGTTTAAACTTAATTATAATTATAAATGAAATACAATTTACCGTGATTATATAATTAACTTAAGTACAAAAATTATTTTTAATTCATTAAAAATATAAATAACCATAAGGATAACTAAACAAAGTAAATAAATTAAAAATAAAACCATAACCACACGTAACAACAAAAACCGTAAGTGAAATTAAATACAAGTAAAACAATTTTAATTAATTAATTTTTCATATCAAGTATTTAACCTAATTTTAAAGTTTAACTGTCTTTCAAAAACCAACAAAAAATATTTTTAAATATAATTATTTATAATTATTATAATTAAGTAAAGTTATGTTAAGTTATGTTAAGTTTAAGTAAAACAATAACAAAGTAGTAACCTAGAAATAATAAAATCAACTTTATTTATTTAAAACTGTCAAAGTGTTTTAAAATATAAAATTTTTATAAATAAAATACATTAATTGTTGAATGGAAAAATCATAAAGAAAACAAAACAATACAATACAATAACAATCCATTCTAAGTAACATTGGACTTTAAGTAAGTCTCTAACTCCCCATTTAGCTATCCAAAATAAATAAACCATTTAAAATACTATTTAAAGCTACATATATTCCTTTACGGTGTTTCTTTTAACGATTTATGTTTTTCTATTTTATTATTTCATAATTAATCCAATTTTATTTTGAGATAAAATGTCTTAGTAAATTTTATTCGGTGCTTTTGGCATTAACTGGTTACTATTTCTAAAAGATTTATATCAATAAGTATCTAATTTTTTCCGTATCAGCAATCTTTATCAAACCGTAGAAAAAATAAACAATTAAAAATAACTAACATTGATAAGAAACTGAAATACATAAAGAAAATACCCTAAGAAAAATAACAATTATTTTGTTGTTTATAAAAAATAAATATTTTCTTCTTCTTTTTTTGGTTTAGTAAGATGAAAACTCAAAAATAAATAAAGATTCTTTTTAATAAAGTTATTAAACAAAAAAATAATAATAATAATATTAAAAGAAAGAAAATTATTTATACACAGATGAAAAACAAACACACAACGTCGGCAAACACAATGATTTAAAAAAATGTTATTTCTTTCTTAATAAAATTAAGGAATCTCACATCGCGTATTTGCGAATAAAAGAAAATTTTCCGAACAATATTCTTATTTTTTTTTGGTAAATAAATAAATAATTTTTTTTTTCTTGTTATTTTATATTTTCTTCATTTAAAATTGTTAAAAAAACGAAAACTATTTTTAGAGGAAATGAAAAAAAAGCACTTATTTATTTTTAAACAATTAGAAATAATAATAATTATTATGACGAATGAAAATTAACAAACATAGCACAACACAGCACTAGATTATTAAAAATAACAATAATAATAATAATTAAATATTTTTAAAACACAAAAAACTAATCACGATTTAACTACTAAAAACTATATAATTTTTTATTATTTAAAATTTAAAAAATGTAGAATACCAAAAATACAAAAAATATTTATATATATAAACGCGTTCGTTTAAGTCAAATGCTCAATGTGAACTACTGTCAAACAGAAAGTAAAATAAAAACAACTCAAACACAATATGAATTGAGTTGAAAATAATCTCAGAGTCATATGTAAGTAAGCATACAGTAGTAGTAGCAACGGCAGTAACGTATCAAAAGCGTTTATACTTCAGTAAATTTTATAATGTTTATATTATAAAAATAAATAAAAAATAATAATATAATATATTTTGATAAAGCAGACACATTAAATTATTAACAAAAAAAAATAATTCTCTCAATTTTATACCCAAGTAAAACGCCTAAATAAGAGCCAATGTCAGTGTGGCGTGCGATTTTTTTTTTTAATTCAAAAAAGGTCACGATAAGTTTATTGACTTATATATTTATAATTAGATTATATTTTTTTTTTACACAAACATAAGCCACGATAAGTTAAATCAGCTTAACGTAAGCAAGGATTATAAGACAAAAAAAAAAAAAAATAACTCAATCGGATACTTTTGTTCGTGTCTTGGCTAATACATTTCACTCAATGTTTACAAATTATTTTTCATCTCAATTTTTACGTTTATTTTTCTCTGACATTGACATTTATTAAATTTAAATAAATGTAATATTTAATCCAATGATGCCAAATTCAGATATATTTAATTAAATTTTTGAATATTACTATGCTAGTAACAACATAATTAGCATAATCAGTCTTCATAAACAAAATAATGACACATAAAACGAATAATCTAAAAAGAAAATACAAAAAATAAAAAATGAAAAGATAATTAGTTTAAAAATAGAAATGAAAAGTAAATGAAAAGGGTACCCACCGCCAACGCACGCGATAAAAAATTAGTATGTCCCTCAGTTTTCCCATATATAATAAAATAAAGTAATATTAAGTGGCAAAATGTAATTTCACAATTGATCGATTTTTTTCTTTTTTTTTTTACTTTTCATACGAAACATTCATTTATTTATCATTTTTTATGTCCTTTTCGTTTAATTAAAATAAAATATACTGTTTGGCTATCAAAAAACAAGAAAATTATTATTAAATTGTAATTAGACGTAAACTAATTGGGCAGTATTGATTCTGAGTGTGAAAAGTACATTTTAAAAATAAAATTCATATTTTAACCATCCTTTAAATTAAAAACAAATTTAATATTATTTAATTAATTTTAATTACATTGTATAATATTGTATTGCAAAATAATATATATTTATTTTCTTGTTAAATAAAAATTAATTATAGAATAAATTCCACTAAATAGCAAGTGTCCATCAACAACTTCTTAAGTAAATAAATTTGCAAAGAAATATAATCTAACACCCACAACTACCAATCATTAGTTTTAATCCCAAAAAAAAAAAACACACATTTCTGCTGTATTTACATTTGGCTTAATTATTGTTGCTTTTTCTCGACTGTATATTATTTACCTATGTGACTGTTGTTTGTAATGACTATGACACCGTTGATAATATTATATTTATTTATCTCTTATATTGATATTGATAGAAAATTTATACATATATTTTTTTTTTTTTGATTTATCACATACAAATACAGCAATGTACAACATAATATTGGCATTGTATAGACAATTTTTATTATTATTTATATGTTGCGATACGAGTCAAACTTACATTATATCCAAACAGCACACATCAATTTAAATTCAATTGAAAAACAAACATTTACAGAAATTACGCTAAAAATATTAATATTATTATTAAATTTTATTTTTATCAGACACAAAATTATTGAATGTGCTAAACGAAGACGATAAAATTATATAAATTATTTTATTTATTATCATATAATTGAATGAAATTTAAAGAAAATAATTTATAATTTAAATTTATTTATGGAATAATTAGATTATTTTTAAATTTAATTAAGTTAAGTTTTTCGCATAAAAAATTCTATTGACGCATGTATTAGGCAGATAAGTGACTTACAAAATTCAATTAATATAGCAAAAAAATGCTCAAGAACTTAATTGGCAAATTTTATTATAAAAATATAAAAATAAAAGAAGCGTCCGTCGACTAATTAAAGATAATCTTTAATCTTCAAAAAGAAAAACAAAAATACTTTAACAAATGAATAAACTCAATTTAATTATTGATTTTTCTTAAACGAGATCTTAAATAATAGAAGCTCGAAAAAGGGTTTTAACAAAAGAAACTGTTTTTCTGCATAAAATAAATAATTTCCTACAAATTAAAACTAAGGATTCAAAAGAAAAGGAATTTTTATAGAAAAAAAAATGTTGACCTTACATAAAAAAAGGACAGAATCCTAAGCAAATGATGATATCTTATTATTTTATTAAAAAGGCAACCGAAAATAAATTAAAGACTTCCAACAGAACACATAAACCACAAAAATAAAGCTCCAAAATTAAATCAATTTATAAACAAAACTCACATCAAAATGAAAATATTCAGGCCAAAAATGATCAATACTTTGTCGCGCCTCTTGCTCACATTTATCACTATCTGGAGATGATGAAAACATTTTTCTTTTTTTTTTGTTAAATTTAATGTATATATATAATCACAAAACAGAACCAAATAAGTAATTAAATCACATTGAAAAACATTATTAATTAAATATAAATACAAATCAATGACCAAACAAAACTAGTAGATGTGTTACGATAAAAGGATTTCGTAAGACTAAATCAAATAATGAATGGTTAAGAAGTAAGTACTAACACGATAATTTTCTGTCTTGTGTTATGTATTTTTTTTTTATTTTGGTCCATGTAAATCCAATTCAATTAATCACATGAAACAGAGTACAGAAATATATTCACCCAGAGCAATAATGTTTACCCGCGTAATTATTGTCTTTCTTCTTCTTTTTTTTTTTGTAGTACGAAAACATAAAACCAAGCAAGCGCACCAGCTAATATCTAACTATAAAAATGATAACAAAACAAAATAAATACATAAAATCAGCAATAAATAAAGTAAATAATATTTTTACTTAGCTTAAATAAGCTTAAATTAACAAGAATTTAGATACTTTCATCTTATCAAAATATAATTTATTTGTTTATTTTTTGCATCGATTAATTTTCTTCTTTATATAATTATCATTTACTATTATAATTATTCGGTTTTAGTTTTATGTCTTTTCCTGTAAAATATGTTTTGTTAGTTTCTTGTTTACGATTAACCATTTGACTTCTCCCCAACGAGTGATAAACAAATCGTATTGTTGTTATGTATATGTAATAATGATTCTTATCAATAAAAAACACTTTATTATTTGTTTTTCTAGTTAAAATTTGCTAAAATAGAAAATACTCTTGACAAGCATATGTATTTGTTATATTTATAATTACTAAAATCTTAAATAGTTATTTAATTTAATTTTATAATTATTTAAATTAAAAGAGAAAACACAACTAAATAATGAAGTAGAATTTTGGCACAGAAAATATATACACACACACACACAAATTAAACCTGAAAATCAATTTGACCTAGTAATACCAATAAAAATTAATTAAATTAATTTTATAATTGTTTTATTATATATAATTAAAATAATAATCTTCAAATTTATTTTAAAAAATCAAAATTAATTAATTTCTTTAGATAAATTGTATCATCAGTTGCCTACATTGTGGCTATTTTAAATGAAAAATTTATTTCCTAATAAACAAATTACACGAATCCGCCAAATTAATGATTTAGCGATAAAATATTGAAAATAAAAAACACACAATATATAATCTAAATAAAAAATAAAGCAAACTAAACATAAATATATAAATAATAATTACAAATAAGCAAAAAATATATTTATATAAAAACCAAATCGACTTAACTAAGCTTAAAACACCTAAAAATAAACATTAAAAAAAAATGGGACAAAATAAAATTTATAACTTTACTTAAGTATTTATTGTCATTTAATTAAATTAAATTATTTAGTAAATAAATAGAAATAGAAAACTTTAAAATCAATAATTATATAAATACCGTCTACTTAGTATTTGCGATATTAGTTTAAGCTAATTTTAGAGTTATTATCTAAATAATTTTCTTTATATTTTATTAATCTAAAATTAATTAATCTTTTAAGAAGTGCAAATATTAATTATAATAATAAAGTAAATTTTCCACAGTAATTAAAACGTAATAAATAAATATATATACATTTTTTTCTATGTAAATAAGAGATATATTTTGGTTTTTCATAAATAATATAAATAAAGAGCGTTTCCTTCGTTAATTTAATTTTAATTAATTTTTAATACAACACTAATACGCAACATTTATCAGTTTATTTACTTATAAATAATTTCGTTTGATATTCACGTGTTATGCAGCAGTTTTTCTTTCTTTTTTTTTAGTGAAAATAAACATATTTTGTAAAGTATTTTATTGATTAGACAACAAACAAAAATCAAATCTTATCTAATTCATTGTATTTTTAACAATTTTAATTTATTTTAAATATGTATTATTGATAGATAACGCGCATAATAATCAATTATTTGGATAATTTTAAAATAATTTACTAGCAAAGTTTGTTTAATTACGTTTGTATCGAAAAGAAATAAATATTTTACATTATTATTATTAATTAAACATTTACTTAATAATTATATAGATATTTAATAAATTTAAAAGAAAATTGCTTTTCACAATTAAAAGTAGGATAACCTAGATAACTAAACAAACATTAACCACCTTCAAATTGTATAATAATTTCTGCATTAAACTACATAGAACAATCACCCACCCACAACAATGTAGTTAGTTGAACAAGGATACAAACTACATGAAACTTAGTATAATTTATATACAAAATATATGTCAGAATATTAATATTTTCTCTTTTCATTTAAAATTTAAATAAAAAAAAAAAAAGTTCTTAAAGCTTTCTCTTATCTTCTTATCAAGAATAAAAAAAATTGACCTGTTTCTTGCATACGTTCGATCTCTTTCGCATCAAACATTCTAAATTTACATCAGATTTCAGCAACAAGGAACAACAAACGTTTTTTTTTTTTCTTATTTATTTAAAACAAAAATATATATTCTTACTCGTGACATTCCTGCTAATGAAATTAAATTTCCATCATCACCAACATAAAAACCAGGACGTTGCTGCTTTAATCCTTGATAGCCACTTTCCAGCTCGGTATAAGACATTTTATTTTTTCGGTTTTTTTTTTTTTACACTTTATAAATTTCTTTTTGGTTTATTTTTCTTTTTCGTAACTAAAATAAAATTTTAAAAACAAATTATTTTTTTTTTTATTATAATTTACTTGGCTAAAATTAACTTTTTTCTTTTTTTGTTTATTTTGACGTAGGTACAAAAAAAACAAAACAAATCCACAAAAAAATAAAAAACAGAATTAATAACAAAAACACTATTTTCTACTTAAACATTATTATTATTTTTGTTTAATTTAATAAATTTCATTAGAGATTATTATTAAAAATTAATTAAACGTCGATTTTTACATAATTGATATTTATTTTATAATATTAGTTAATAAAAATCAATAGGTTTTATTAATTAAAAAGAAAATAGAAAATAATAAATTATTCAAAGAATTCACCCAGGCTGGGCAGACTAAAACCAGACGTTGCTAGCAGCGCCTCTAAAGTCAAACTAGTGGAACACTTATCGACTTTATTTTTCTCGTTTAACTAAATTTACATTTCTTTATTTTATTTTATACACATACACATTTGTAGTATTAATATTTAGTTATTTATTTAAACAAAACCAAAATACTCTTTTCTTGTGTATTTAAAACTTAAAAAAAAAACGAATAAATGCGCAAAATTATGTGCCAAAATAATATATATAACACAAGCAGTAAAAAAAAAACTTATCGTTCTTTTTTATTTTTTTTTTCTCTTATTTTTCTACTATCGCTTAATTGCACTTGTTTAATTAGATTTTTTTAACTTCGTTTTTCTTAATTTTTATTACATAATTTTTCTTTTATTTGCTTTGTTTATTTTTATATGATCTTTTAATATTGTTACAACACAAAATATGCTTTATTTTCAGTGAGAAAATTAATAAAATATCTTTTTTTACTTTCGATATACGGTGTACCGAAATTGGCCTCGATGCGCTGCGCCGAATTTTTGCCGTTTGTTTATTATTTGTCTTCTGCATACATATTTTGACAGTTCCATATCAACGTTTTATTTCATTTTTACATATGTACTTAATGCGATCAACAGGGACATCAACATAATAGAGATTTTATATTATGGTATACATAAAAGAGAGTATTTTTTCGATATTATTTTCGAAATGCATTCGATATATTATCACTACAATGACGTCAGTTATGTTTTATGACAAAATAGCGCGAAATTTAAATAATTTAAAAAAATATTTTTGATTATTTTAAAATAATAAACATAATAGATAATTAATCTGTTTTTTTTTATTAAAAAATTAATTATTAATTAATTATTAATAAATTAAATTATTTTTTAAATGAAAACAATATGAAATAAGTTGTTTTATTTTGAAAAAAAAAAACAATAATATAATTTTGATAAACATGTTGGCAAATATCAATCTTTTTTATATCGTGCAAATGAGTAACATTTTTGCAATTATTTTTTTTAATTACAGAGAATCTTATTTATGAATTTTTAAGCATTTTATCCTATATTTATTATTTATTACATATATTTCATTTTGTTTCTAGCATAATATACGGAAATGCATAAATAAAATGTTTAAATATAGTATATTTCATAAATATTAATTTACAAAAATAAATGCGCCTTAAATAACATTTATGTTCTAAAATAATAAGCGCATCATTTAAATGATATGAAAATAAATTTTTTTAGATAATAAATTCAACTAATAATACTCTGTAAATTTAATTATTTTATAATATTTTTTAATAAAAACACTGTTTAATACAGAAAATGCGTGTTTTTATTACCAAAAAATATAAATATATATAAAAATATATATTTTTTATCCAAGTTAGTTTAGGCATATTGGTAACTTTTATGGCGTCATCTGACGAATATAATTTTTTTTTTTTTGCAAATATTTTTAATTACAGAAAAATTTATTTATTAATTAATTATTATTGATTATTAATTATATTTGCTTTATTTATCCCTAGATCATATACATCTATAGTTTTCTTTGTGTCTAATTTGTTTATTCTGAAAAAAAATTAATAAAATGTTTAAACAAGAGAAAAAGGCATGTTTACAAAAACGCCGGTAATGTACTAATTGTACTAAATGTACGAAATTTGGCGCAACATTTAAATAATTTAATATATCATTTATATTTTTTCTTCAATAATTATCGAAATTGATAATTATTTCGTTGTTAAATATTATAAACTTATATTTTTAGGATAAAAACACTGTTTAGTAAAATAAAAACATTGTATATTTTTGAAAAAATTAGATAATGATAACGAAAATATGTCTTCATTATCCGTCAAATTCAATAGCTCTTTCTTGTGTAAGCATTAAAATATATGATTTAACAAAAATGTATTTATTTGTTTTTAAATTGTTTTCCTATGTTAAAGCTTAAAGAGATTGTAAATAGTAAATAAGTGATTCTAGAAAGTTCAGTAAAAATATTTTTTTTTTAAGGAAAAAGCAACATATTCCTTAAATTTTATTGATGCAACCCAGCAACCATTTCAAATTTTAAAAAATATACAAACAAATTTCTAAAAAAGATTCCTTTTTTCTATTGATTTTTTTGTTTTCATTTAAAATTACATCAAATTTCAATTCACTTTCTTTTAGGTTTTATTTTTTAATTTTTGTAAATGTAGAGAAAATAGACAAAATAAATAAATAAAACGGAGAAAGAGATTTGAATAAAAGATTAAACAATCAATGATCAAAAAGTGAATAGAATAAATTTATATATTAATTTTATCAAAACAAAGAAGTAAGTAACATTAATTAATATAAAAATGAGTCGTGATCATTATTGTGATGCCCAGACGCATGGCATTCCGCCTGGTAAATTATTAGTTTTAAATCGTCCAAAATGGCAATCGATCATGAAGCATTTAAATCGTGGCGAAAATGTGCAAATGATGAGTGATTATGAAATGCAACATAGGGAATATTTGCGACAAGCTTCCAAGGCGATGACAAATCAATGGGAGAATTCTGTTGAAAAAATACGCAGTCGAAAAGATGCTGAAATTGTTCAACGTGAAAAAGATAAAGTTGCTGACGGTAAAATTTGGCATTTTTTCAAACTATAATAAAAATAATCTTTTTCTTAAATTTAAACATATAGATTTGCGTCTATGTCAGGATATAAACGAAAATGAAAATCGTAAGAGAATGGAACATGTACAGCATGCAAAAAATTTAATAAAAAAACATAAAATGGGCCCACGTCAATTGGAAACCGCTGCAATATTAGGTGAAGTTCTAAAGGGTCGTGAAATTCAGCGTAATATTAATTATGAAAAAAATCAATTAATTAAAAAACGTGAATTAGAGGAAGGAAAGGAGATTATAGAACAATCGAAACAGTGGTTGATTGAACAAAAAGAAAAAATGTTGTTGGATAAAAAACGTACATATGACTATAAGCAGGATTTGTATAAATATATAAAGAGTAACGAACAGAAGCAAATGGAAAAAGATAAACGCCGTTTGGAAATGGAAAAAGAGCAACGTGAAATGGCTGATCGTGAATTGCAGGCTCAAATTGGAAAGGAGAAATTCATCTTGCAACAAAAGAAAGAAGCAATGCGACGCAATGCATTGGAAGCAATGCGAATGGCTGAGCAACGAAGACTTCGTATGTTAATCTGCTTTTTTTTTAAATATATATTTTGTATCATATATCATATTTTCTTGTTTTAGGTGATAAAATGGAGGATGATATTGAGAATAAAATTATTGATATATGTGCTAAAGGTAAGCAGAACATTAATAATATTAAAAAGAATAAGGAACGCGAAATGGCAGAGGAAAAAGAGAAAATTCATGACTTTGTATCAAATCGTATAGCTGCTAGTATGAAGCAAACAAATGATGCTGAAGTTGAACGAAAGCGTCTTGAAGAGATTGAATTAAATGAAAAATTAGATAAACGAGAGTTGGACAATATAGAATACAATAAAAAAATGAAGGCAGCCAGAATAAAGCAGCACTTAAAGGAAATCGAGAGAGCAAAGAAACTAAAGGAGAATAAAATGGATGAAATGCGTTGGGATGTAGCTAATCGATTAAAAAATGTTGAGGTAAATAATGATTTTGCAAATCAACAAAGGAAGAAGTATTTAGAAAAAATGCAAGAGATACGTCACGAACTAGATCATCAAATAATCGATAAGGCAATATTGGACAAGATTAAGCGTGAAAATGATGGTTCATTTGTGAATCCTGATATTGAGGAGGATGATGCTAATTTCTTTAAATATGCGGACATTTTGATAAAAGACGCAAAGGCAAAGGGACGTCCGATTCTACCATTAGTGCGTGCTGTTGACGAATATCGCAAACATAATTATCTTAAATCTCCAAAGGGTGAATTACCACATTTGAAATCGAAGGTTCCCGTTTGTGATAATAACAATGACGCTTCTCCAGCTAAACCATGCAAAATGCATTCATCATCTGCCACTAGTTTTAAATATGAAGTTAATCAACTAAAAAACTTGAATCCTTACAATTGAAAACTTTTAACACAACTCCACCTCTTCTAACTGATACTGATTTTCTCTTTCTTTCCTAACAATTAATCTAAAATTAATTATATGTTTAACTTACCTTAATTATACTATAATAATATATTAATTAAACTCTAATAAAAGAAAAAGACACTGCGTTATATATATATTTAAATTATTTATTTTAAATTCGATAATATAAAGTAATTTAAATTAAACAAAACAAAAAAAAAATTAAGAAAATAATTAATATATGGAAGGCCTCATATTTTTAAGTAATTAATTAACAGAATTAAGGAAGAATTAATTTTTTTTTTATAATAATTAATCAGTTGGTGATTTTTGATTTTTTATAGATTTTAAAAATTTGGACAAAATAAAAATTTTACTTTCATTTGTTGGTATATTCTCATTGGAAATACTTCCATATAAGTTTTTATTATTTTGATTGGCAAGATGATTGCGTCTGGGTACTGATATGTTATTCATACTTTTAGTATATTTTATGTCACGAGCATAGTTACGTGGACAAGTTGATGCACGTATATTCACCGGAAATCTAGAAGTATATATTTTTATTATTTCGTTATACACATTTATAAATATAATAAAAAAAAGCATAATTAAGGATTAAAAATCAGGATTATAACTGAGGACCCACTTACAAGGAACATTTTTCTAATTTTAATATTTTTAAACAATCATTCTTACTTTTATTTATATTATTATTATTAACAGTATCATTATTATTAGTAGTAGTAATATTATTATTATTATTAGTAGTAGTATAATTATTATTATCAGTATCATTATTATTATTATTATTTTTATCATCATCATTAGTAATATTATTTTTATTAGTTTTAGCAGTTATATTGAAATTTGATTTATTACTATTATTTCTACTAATTGGCATTGTTAGACGTTTTAATTTATTTTTTAAATATTCACGATCCTTTCTTATAAGCAGTAATTTCTCCTGAATAGTTTTATTAAAAAAGACATCATGTAAATTGTAACAGGCTGATGTAAGCTACATTATAAAAATAAAACTAAAAATTATAGAAATAATTCCATATAATGAATAATAAATTACCTGCTGTAACAATTGTGCTTTAAGCTTTAAATCAACTTGATTATTTGAATTTTTTATCTCATAATGTAAATCCAAAACAAATAATAATGTATCCTTGATTGTTTGAATAATTGTTTGTACATATTCGGTTTTAAATAATCTTCTGGTTAAGTAACCACGTATATATGCTTGGATAGTTATTGCTGCATTATGCTATGTATTAAAGAATAAAAAAATTGTATTAAAAAGAAAAATCTTATCATTTAAACGAGACACAACCAAATCAAGAATCAAAACAAATTCACTCATTCAGTAATTTAGAAAACACGGTCAAACAATTTATTGAATAATAAAATAATTTTTTTTTCCATATATTTTATAATACAAATGATTATACAAATTATTAAATTCAAATCAAATTAACAAAAACTTACTTTAGTTAGATCCTCACCATCAGCTAAAAAATGTTGATAGTTGGTACCTTTATTTAATAATTTTTGATTATAGTCAAATGATTGTTGTGGGATTTTAATATTAGCATCGGTTTCAAATAAACGCTTTATGCATTTCACATGCCTTTGTTCAGAATTAGGTGGATTTTGTTTAACCGAACCTAAATATTCCTTCAGATAAGCGTTAGTAATTGATTGAAGAGCTGGCGAGGTTTTACTTCTAGGCGTAAATGTTCTTTTGACCGCACTTGAATTGATTTTATGTTTGTTAGGCAGCTCATCAAAAGAAAGAATACTGTCAGTGTTACAGTCTTCTGCTGTTGAATAAAAAAGTGTATGGACTGAACTGGAAGGTCGAGAACTATCAAGATTTTTATCACAGTACTCTGGTGACTTGCTGGACATCAATGAGATTTCTTTAAAAATATGATTGTCGTTAGATCGATGAATTTTTGCTGGAGTATAGCGCTTGGGCGAACTTTGGTTAACTGGTGTCCGGTTTGGTGATTGTGCAGGTGTTTGTTTTTTAACGGGTGATTCTTTGGGTGCATTTCTAACCAGTGGTTGCTTGAAGATGGTTGGAAAATTATTGCGCAATTGTTGCATTAGGAACTCTTGTTGTTTATTAAATGATTCATGCATCAATTTTTGTTCATTCTTTTGTCTTGTCAATAAAGATTCCATTTCTGTTTTGTGATTAATCTCAATTTCTAAAAACATTTTACGAAATGTTTCTTGCACAGATTTCATATCTGGTACTGATGACGCTTTTGTATTTCTTACTTTAAATACATTATCAATGGGTGTTTGCATTCTCGACTGATTTAATGGGGGTTTAGCTACAGTAGTATCAAATTGTTTCTTAGCAGTCATAATATTTCCCAAATCATATAAAGTAGTTGCTGGTTTACTACCAAGACTCTTATTCAATTTCATTTGAATTTTCGATTTGTGATCATATGGGCTTTTATATTTATTACCAACAGGAACGGTATGTTGAGACGATTTACGATTTGCCATTGTACGGGGTTTAGTACGTTTTGCTAAAGGTTTTATTTTATTTATAGATTGTTGTTTAGGATTATGATTGAAATTGTTGTGGGAATTATTGTTTTCATTATTATTAATACTCATATTATTAATATCGACTGTACTTTCACCATCAGTTTTCTTGTCAGCTTTTGCAGAATCCAAACGAATCACTTGTTTCACATTAGAGTTATATTTCGGAATATTGTATTCATTTTGTTGTACGTTTGTAGTTTTACCTTTTTGTTGTTTAAGAAATTTCATCAAATTTGGACTAGGCTCATCCAAAGTGTACGAATTTGATCTTATTAGTTTAGGCCGTTCAATATTATCAGACTCAGTGGTAGGCACAGGTGTTGCAGGCTTACATTTATCTAATTTTATTTCGTTTGTCTTTAGTAAACTTATTTCGCAATCTTTGTTCTTGTTTTCATTTTGAATAGAAACATCACCAGCTGACATATGTCTATTTATATGTTTTATATTAGGTGAAACTTGTTTGTTTAAGGGTATTGATATCTTCTTCTCTATTTTGTTCGCTTCCAACTTATTTATCATACTAGACACCTGTAAATACTCTATATCACTTTCCAAGCATTTATTTAACTTTTCCAACGTTGGTGATTTACACAATTTAAAATCGTTATTTTTATTAAATACAACACTCTGTTGCTTAAGTTCATTATCGTTACTAAAATGATTATTTGGATTTATATCAATTTTTTGTTCTTTTAATCGTTTTTCTACTTCTTGAGCCAATTTTTTAAATTTTTGCATTTCTAAACGACGTTTATTTGTCATCTGTTAACAATGTACAATATTAAAAAATATATTTTAATAATAAAATTTTAAACAAAATTACTAACCAAAGGCGGTAATATATGTTTTCCATCGATTTTAAACATGGACAAATATTTAGTTTGATCTAACATATTGCTTTAGTTTTTATGTGAAATAATTAATAAAATTTTACTAAACAGAAAATAAGGCAAAAATTTTACAGAAAAAAAAAACAAATAAAATTAAATTAATTTTTAAACGCCAAATATAACTTAGTAATAATAATAATAACAGATTATTAAAAAATTTAATTTGAATTCTTATAACAGAAAATAACCACAATAGCAAATAATAAAAATAATTTCGTTTTTAAAAATTCTAAATTTATTAAAATTTCAATTTAATTTTTTTTTTCTGTTATAGATATTTCGTTTGTTTTTATTTATTTTGCCGCCACATAAAAACAAACATATTGCACAAATTATTTCACTGTAGCCATGACTACCGTATTATTATTATTATTATTATTATTTTTGACAGTTGTCGGTTATAAGGTTGCGTTTGGTAAAGCATAGTATAAAAATAATTTAACTGGTATAATTATGGTATACATATATTTTTACTTAAGCTTATTAAACTTAACCGCATGTGCTCACTAAGTTGCATAAAGCATGCATTAAGGAAACCATTTTTTTATGTATTGAAAAATAAATGCTGACAAAATGTAAATAACTTATTAAATAAGTAATTAAATTCAAATTAATTATTAAAACTAAAAACTTTCAATTTAATTATATTTCTCTTTCATTTATATAAAAAAATGATTACAAATTTGATAACTCGTGCCAAGTTCAAGTGTAGTGAAATTCATTTGATCACAGCGATAAAGAAAGGTGATAGTTTCAAAAATGGCAAAATAAAGAAATGTTAAAAAGTAAAAAAAAATTCCTCAATAAAAGTTAATAAAAAACTTAAAACTATTATAATTGTATAAACATTATTTAAATCATTAAACAAATAGCGACATAAATTACATTTTTCACATAATATTTGTCTTTGCAGCATAAACCATCGTTAAAATAGATTTTATTGTTTTTATTTTGCATTGTTTTACAATATTTGATAGTTAAAGATTATTATTTTAATTATTTTAAATAAAAAATATTTAAATTCCTATTTATTTCCAGTTAAAAAATAATTAATTTTTTCTAAACTAATTAAGGGTTTACAGTAACAAAAACACCTATTAAATCCGGTCACGTTTTCTAGAAAAAAATAAATAAATTTATCCGTTAATTTCCTTTGATTTATTTCTTTAAAGCAATAAATAATTTTTTTTTTCTTTATATTAAATTTAAAATAAAAACAAATATTTATTTATTAAAATTATTTTCTTTTTAGTTTGTTTCAACATTTAAATCACGTGCCATATATAGCAAATAAAATAAAATATTTTCTATAATAACAGAAATAATAAGTGTGGTTAAACAGAGAAAATAAATGAAATTAAATCATTTTATGATGAAATAAAGTTATTATTTTATATATATATATAAACAATGAATTAAAGCTGATTAATTTTTCTTTATTTTAGTAAATATGCCACCTAGAAATAAATACAATGCAGTCTAATTTAGATTTATTTTTTACTGCATTAAAGACTAATGACAATAATTAATTAATTAAAATTATTTAGGTAAGCATTGATGTAGTCCAAAAAAGCATATTTTTAAAACAATAATAATCAGTTAAACCGGCAAACAACTTTTAATGCAAGTTTTTTCTTTTCAGTTTCAAATAAATATGACAATGATTTTAATAGTATTTGTAGCGAAATTATATTAGATGTGAGGAGTAAATATTTCTGTTTGTTATTTGTATTATTACTGTAAGCTCCCACTACACACATGTTGGATAAAAAAAGCTGGAAACAATTTATAAATTATGTATTAGAAAAGCATAGAAAGTTGGGGTAATTTTTCACTATTTTGAATATAATTTTTATACTTTTCTTTAAATTATCTTTTTTTTTCTAGTGATTAAACTGTTTTGAAGGGAATGAGCCTTTGGTATCTTATTTAATTTCATCAGCAAATGATAAATGATTATATGCTTTATAAAAATTTTTTTTAAATTGCACTAAATTTACAACAACTACCAAAAATTCCACGGTAAGCAGTTTCTAAAAATAAACTAAAAGAGTTTATTAATAATCAAATTATAAAACATTTGCAGCTTTATTTGTCCCTCTACCACATATAACAAACCAGCAAATACCACCAACCAACAAAAGCAACAAGCGAAGCAACCAGACACAAATCAACTTTTAAAGCCAACTAAATATAAAAAAATAAAACTTTCAAAAAAAATAATAATTTTTCTCAGTGCATTGATGGCATTTATTGGATGTGGTTGATACGAATTTGGCTTAAAAATATTTAAGAAGTGTTTTTACGCACACTGTGACTTGGGATTTAATTTTTTTTTTTTTTTGGGTAAAAAATTGTGAGTTACTAAAGTGAGTTAAGTGTTAATTAAAGTAAAATTAAATAATATAATAAAATTCTTTTTACAGGTTTTTTCGTTTTTTTATTAAAATATTTAATTATTAATAATAAATTATTAAAAGAAAAACATTCCACACCTAAAAACCATACAGAAATTATTATTAAAGAAAAAAAAAATAAAAAGTAAAAGTGACTTAATGAAATTTACTTATTTAAATACAAATATTTAATATGTGCTGAAAAAGAAGTAATTTAACACAAAAATGCAAATAGTTTAAAAGACACTTTATACGTATAAATACAAAAGAAGGAAAAAAAAAAAACAAGTGAAACTTTAATTTTTAAACTTAAGAAAAGAAAAAACAAAAAAAAAAAAATTATTTTTTTTTAATAATAATTTGTGGGAGTAATACTGTGACTTATATATTCTTGTTCAAAATGTTTCCGGTAAGTAAATTACTTTTTTTCTTTATATTTTTTTGTGTTTTTAACAATAAGAAATTATAATTATGACTTAGTTTAGTTAAGTTATTAATAAACGTTGCTTCTTTTCACTTTTGTTTATAAAAATTACTCGTTGGAATATATTTAAACTCATATATAATGATAATAATGGTTGATTGAGTTTTTTATATATATTTTTTATTATTCAAGTTAAAATTATTTATTTAATAATTTATAACTTTACTTACGTCCAGTTTTATTTATTATTTTTATTTGTAATTAGTTTAGTCAGTTTTGTTGTAAAAAATTACTTTTATTATCGTTTCTTATGTAATTGGCGATTGTAAAATATTTAATGAAAAATTCATTATAAAAATACGACAATTTTGTTGTCGTGTACAATTTACTCGCAAAAGCAAGTATTAAGAATAGAAAAAATGTCAACCCAACCACCCAATTATCATTATTTGTTATTAAAGGAATTTTCTTTATCATCTTCTATTTGATGATACGAATCAATAGTAATAATAACTGATAACAATGAAATAAATAGCGATGAAAAAATAAAAATAATAAGGAATAGTTAAATGTGAGGAATGGAAGTTTGGGAAGAAATAAATAAAGAAACCAGCCATGTCAACGTTAAAAAATATAAACAGAAAATAAATAGAAGGAATAAAAATCTAGTCACGTCTTAAAAATATGTTGTTGAATTATTTTACGATTACAACAAAATATGTATAGAAAAACACTCGACGAAAAATTTTCTATGTGTTTAAAGGCTTTTGGATTTTGTTTTTTGTGTATCGTATAAGACTAATCCATTGTCTTATCAGAATCGTAGATGTTTATATTATCTGTAATCGAAAAGAACAAAATATTTCGATAGAAAAGTTATCATAATTTTTTAATTACAAACTGTTGTTTCCGATATTTATTAAACATAATAAAAGCTTAAACTTGCTCTAAAAAAAAAAAATGTTTATACATAAAAATTAATTGCTTTGCTTAGATTAAGTTGATCTTTTAAAGTTCAAAACTATCAAATAGACTTTAACTTTTAAATCGTTTTAATTTTCTTTTTTATTATTATTTATTTGCTTTAATTTTTATTGCATAAAACGGTGACAATTTTTTTTTTTTTTACGTTTTATTAAATAAAACTTTACTTTTTTATTATTATTAAATGTGAATATTTAAAAATCAACGAAAATAATTTTTTTTTAAATATATATGTTTCGACCTCTGTTAAGGTGAAACTAAAATATTAATATAGGTGGATCGGGAATTGTATTTTAGTTTTTAATTTTTAAACATATAAGTTTGTGTTGTGTTTCTGTTTATTTTGATTTAAAGATCAAAAGCTTTATTCGTTAATTTATTTGCAATATAAAAGTTTTAGCGCTTTTAAATTTTATTACTTTACTAGTTTAGCGAAAATTTCTGATCGAATCAATAAGAAATATGTTAAAATATGATTAAGATTTTGTTCTTAAAATTTGTAAAAAAAAAATAAAATCGTTCCTCCTACTACTACTCATTCACAATTATTTTTATTACACGTAGTTTAAACATTAAATAAATTAAAAAAAAAAAAAAAAAAACTCCACAACACAGTGGGCATTCAACTCATTTCTGTAAAAATTATTTTAAAAAGTAAAAATAAATCCCATACTTTGCATACACACAATTGTTCTTCTGTATTTTCTTTTATTTTATATTTTTATGTCTTTAACATTTCTTTCGTTAATTGTTATAATATTTTTTTTATTTTTATTTTTTATTATTACTTGATTATTTGTTTTATTAAATAAAAAATATTTTAATAATGATAATTATTATTATTATTATTTTTTGTAAAAAATAATAATAAATAAGAAAAGTATAATAAAAAAAGAAAAAAGTGAAATTTAGACTAAAAAATATAAAACACGACGATCTGACAGCTTATGTGAACTTTTTTTTTTTTTATATAATTCATTTTCTTTCGTGTTTTTTGCAATAAATAAAACAAAACATAAAATCTGCGTAAATTTAAATTCAATTAAAGTAAATGAGAATTTTTTTGTTTATGAACAAGCGAGTTAAGTCGCTTAATTAACTTAAATAATAAAGATTATCTTTTGATTAATTTGTTAGTTTTATATTTAATAAAAATAAAAATAAAAAAGAATAATATTTATTTATATAAATAAATAAATAAATAATAAAAGTCAAGGAAGTTATTGTCATTAGATAAAAATAAGCTCTACTACTATACCGCCAGTCTAATGACTGTTAACTAGTACATGGTCAATGTATAAAGATTATTATAATTAAATATTAATTAATTAAATTATAATTATTATAAGCTTTGAAACACCTAACAAGTCCTCGAGTTTAATGTTTTTATTTTATCAAAAATCAAGTAGATAAAATATTAAATTATAAATATAAACAGTTTTGTTTAATCGAAAAATCATCCAACTGGTAAATCATTCTTGATTTATGTACCTTTTTTTTATATATATAAGAAAAATAAAAAGAAATTAATAAAATTAATGAGTAAAATATATTCAATACACAAAATTATAGAAATTTTTTTTTTGTGGCATTAAATTAATATATATTAATAATTAGTGGATAAAAAAAGAAGTGGAGAATGAAAAATACAAATTTAAAAAAAAATAAAAACGAAATCGATTTGGTTTATTTTTGTGCTTTTTTTATAAAACCAAAATATAACAAACAATAAATAAAACAAAGAAACATTTATTTCACTTAATTTAAGCTTTTGATATTTTTCTTTACTTTTTTTTTGTATAATTTTGTGTCGTTAATGAAAGAGAAATGTTTTTGATGACAATTTAATATTAAAGTTTCTAAAAGAAAAAAAAAATGTTATTTATGATTTTTCGTACACAATTAGTTTACGTTTTTTTTTTCTGTATCTGCAATTTAATAATTGTGTGCTTTTTTTGTGCTTTAATAGAGTTGTTAAACTCTGGAACACGATATTATTGTTTTTCACTTAAAAAACAATTTATTATTATTATTTTTTTTTTAATATGATAGATAAAATGGTTAATTTTCAATTAAATTTTTTATTTTTAAAATAAATTTAATAATCCTATCGTATTAAAAATATAATAATCTTTTTTTTTTAAATCCCTTTTTATAATGTAATCATCACCCTTGCCACCGACAGTCAAGCAGCCACGTAACCGCTGGTGTTATATATATATATATATATTTATTTTTAATTAAAATTTCTTATTTTATAATTACTAAAAACAGAGTAAATTAATAAAAATTAAATTATTAAATTTGTTTTTAATAAGCTTTTGATTTAAAAGTTTTTAATTTGCAAAAAAAAAAATTTAATAAAACACTCAGTTTTTTCCAGAAATGTTCAAAAATAACTGGTTGCTATCCTTGCTAAACTGAGTGGTTTTTCTTTTTCTATTAAAAAAATTTTCTATTTTATTTTATTAAAAATTTTATTATTTTTCAACACTTATCTAACTTTTATAGAATTTCCTTGTTATTTTAAACTAAAATATAAAAACTTTTTTTTGACTAGAAAATTCCTACTTTATTTAATAATAAAAGCAAATAAAGTTTTTGTTTTATATTTCAATATAGTTTTATATTTGTTTGTACATATTTTAACTGTGTGCTAACTATTTTCACTACTTTAAATGCAATTATTTATTATCTTAAAAGTTTATTTTATTTATTTTTACTATAAATAAATAAAGATATGTCCTCGTTAACTTTTGCTTATAGAAGTATATATTCTTTGTAAATAATTTGTACATCTTGAAAGTAATTTAATTTAATCATTGACCAGAAGAAATTTAAATTAAACATTTAAATAAATTTTTTGTCAAATTTGCAATTTTATAGAATTCAAATTTATGAACTCTAAAATAAAGTAGTAAAAATGACAGGAATTCTAGTCAAAAGTTTTATTTGCAACAATTTGTCTTTCGCAATTAATTTTCTTTGCTTTTCTTCTTCTAGATAAAACATAAAATTGCATCTTGTCGTTCGAATGCAATTTATATATATACATTTTTTTTATGCCAAGAATACATTTTTTTAGAATGAAAATAAAATTGTTGTCTCGTTATTAAATTGTATTTTGCTGAAATAAATTATTTAAAAACAAAAAATGAACAAACAATTATAATGATCAGTAATAAGGAAGTTGTTATCTCTCTGTTATCAGCTATTATTTTAATATAAAACAAAAAAAAAAAAAAACAGAAAATATTACAAATTTTATTTTTACACGGTTTAATAAATTACATTTTCATTTATAATTTTACGCAAATTTAAACAATTTATTTATGAATTTTCTATTATAATTTTTTTAACATTATGTGTGAATTTTTCGGTGAAATTTTTTTTATTATTATTATTAAATAAAAATATTCACGCTGTTGGTGGCAATAATAGCAACGTAAAGTGGGTGGATAATATATGAAAAATCTAATTAAAATACTTTTCAGAAAATTCGAGTAAAATGCCGATACAATATCAAAACAAATAAGCTTTTTAAAAAAGTATTTTTAATTTATATGACTATGCGCTAATTGAATTTGTTTGGTTTAAGCTAATAATTTTTTTTTTCAATTAATTTTAATTATTTTTCACGTGAAAAGCAAATTTATTTACATAGTTTTTAGGCATTTGTCTTTTTAGTTAGCTTTTACTGAATATTAATGTGAATTTAATTACTTAACTCTCACCGAAATGTTATGTTTCCAGTGTTTTTTTCTTCTTCTTTAATTTTATTTTAAAAGTTCTGCTGAAAATATTTAATTACCTGCATAATTGCGTTTTATTTGCGTGCATTTAATTTTACTTTTTTAATTAATTAACTAAAGTTTTTATTTTATTTCTATTTAATAACTAAGTAGAAATAAACTTAAGTAGCGTGCATCTATTTGCTCTAGATTCTTTTTATTTTTTGCATTTAAAGATGAAATATATATTTATTTTTTGTTGTTTTTAAATGCAACAAGGAAAGCGGAATAAAATTTATAAAGAAAAAATAATTATAGATAAAATATAGAAATAAATAAATCACAAGAGAAATAATAAATTTTTCTCTATATATTTTTATGTATATACTGAAAAAAAATAATTGAAAAGTAAAGAAATAATAAATTGTGTTAAATTTTTAATTAAGTAAAAGTTAAACAAATGAAAATAGAAAATAAAAACAAGAATTAAAAGAATTTTTTTCTTATTTTCTGCTTTATTTTGATAAATATATTTTTGATAGATTGTTAGTCAGGTGTGTAGTTAGTTCAGATAGGCGTTTGTTGTATTTTTAGGAAAGAAATTAATTAATTTATAAACTGTCATAATAAACTTGTTTATTTTAATCAAAAAAAAAACAAGAAACACCTTGCACCGTCACACAATTACAGCATACAACATACTTTTAACTAAAAACATTATGTTTTGTATAAAAGCATAAAACCACAATTTATTTATAAATATAAAATATAATAAAAGAGAAATATATATACTAAAAATAATGAAATTTAGCACAAATCAATTAATTTATTAATTAATTATAAAAAGATAAGACGAAGAAGAAGAATTTGAAAATAAAAAAGTAGCTAAACGTGTTTTTTTTTTATTTTAAATAAAAGTAACAAACTAAGATGCGTTATTGAAGATGGTCTTTTTTTTTCTTATTTATATGTATGTCTTCTCTGGGTAAACATTCATTTTCTTTTCCATATAAAAAGCTTTTGGTTTTTTATACTTTGTGCTTTAAATAAAATAAAATTGAAAACTTGTTCCAAATTACACTAGTTAATTTTGTTATTTTATTTATCTAGTTTATAAAAGAACAAGGGAATATTATTTCTTTTAAAAATAACAACTTTCTGCTTATCAATGCTATTTATTATTTAATTTTGTTGGTTTTGATAACACGATATCCTTCAATTAATTGCGTTATTGACATAATTTTTTCATTTGTAGAAAATGGTAAAGTAAACACGATAATTGCACGCATTTGTAAAAGGGTAATTTTTGTGTTTTTTTTACAGAATTGCAGAATATAATTCTCTGGTTTTTTTAATTTAAAAATAATTTTATTATTGAAATAAAGTTATTTTTGAATTATTAAAATTCTTGTTATTAAATTAAAAATGCAGAACATAAAATAATGACATGTAAAGGGTGTGGTTTAATAAAGTAAACGTACTCAACTTTTGTTTGTCATTACTTATGAGTCAAGTTTACTTATTTATTTATAAAGAAAATATTATTTTAATAAAGAAAAATTAAAAAAAGAAATTATTGGATGTAAAAGAGGCGGCGAACGTGATTTATATTTTAAAAATAATAAATAGTTAAATAAATTATTAACTCTATTATTATCAATAGAATTATGTGTAGTATCCTCCGGATCGTGATTGTATTTTTTATTTTAACTTATTAAATAAAAGAATTAATTTGTATTGATTGTAGTCAATTCATAAAGAAATCTAGTTAGTATTGTCAAGGATTAATAAAAGGTTTTAATAAATATATTTTGCGATAATTTTTTATACATAAAAATTTATGTATTTTGATACAATTCTTTAGTCTGGACAAGAAAAGCTTGTTGACATTCATTTGTAAATTAATTAATAATAATTTACTTTAGCTAACAGTCGTCACTTAAAACGTCATGGTTACATGAAATATAATTAAACAACATAAAAGAAGTTTATTTAAAATCAGAAATTTATTTTGATGACTTGTTTTAACTAAATGTCTACACAAAAATGCATAATTAAGTCGAAATAAAGACAAACAAAAAGAAAAATTATATAAATTTATGGCGACATCATTATGATTGTTCAATTGTTTTCAACGAATTTTCCTTTTAAATTATTGAATTAATAAATTTCGGATAAAACAAAAAAAAAAGACAAACAAAAACTATTGTTTCGCTTTTAGTTTTTGTTTAAACAGAAATTTTCTTTAATCTTTTTTTTTTTTTGATTGTTTTGTTTTTTAGAATTAAATTCATTCAAAAATTATTTTCATCATAAATTTAATTTAAATAAAACTTTTTCTAAATTAAATTATTTTTTTTTGTCATAAAAGTCACGAAATGATGGTAAATACTGTTTGAGGGCGACAAACATTATCGATAATTGTCTTTTGTTTTAAATAAAATATTTGAACAACAAAATTTATAAAAAGATTCATAATGTGCATGTCATTTCCGCTTAAATTATAAAATAATAAATAATTTTTTACGTTTTAGTATCAATTACTTTAAGCTGGCTTTTTAATTTTTATTTGTTTGCCTTAAAATTCGGATTTACATCAAAGTTGTTTCAAGGAAGTCACTTTTTATTTATTTTAACCAACAAATGCAGACTCAATTTGGCCTTTGTTAAATGCATTTTTTTTTTATTTAATTTATTGCATATACTTATTTATTTATTTTTTTTAATATTAATTTTTGCAAATTTAAGTAACTTACGTATTCGCTGGCAACCGGTTATTTTATTTTTTTTAATTTAAATTACCGCAAAGAAACGACATTCCAAATATAAATTATTTTTAATGATAAAATATTTATTAATTGAAATTTATCAATAACCAGATAATAAAGGGAAAACTTTTATTTTGTAATTTAACACTCGTGACGTTTATGTTATGTAATTTTTTCTTTTTAATTATAGAAAAACAGTCAAAATTTAAATAATTTTATTTTACAAATATATTTTTTATATATAAATAAATTATTAATAAAATTTTATATATTTTGTAATAATTCGTGCTCTCTGGTCTATACTTTCTTGCTATAATTATTAAAAGTCATCATTTGTGATAATTATTTTCTTTGTTAAAAACTATATTAAACAATTGTCTTAATTTTTGTTTAAGAAGAAAAATATATATATATATATAAGTATCTTTATGAGAACTGAATAAATATAATAATGTATGTAACAATTGCTGCAATCATCTGAAATTAAAAATGACAATTACCTTTGCACAGAAGAGTTAACAAAAACATTAAAATATACTCACTGATTTAAGAAATTCAAAATTTAAATTAAAAAAATTTGCTATTGAAAAGTTAACTGGTTCGTGTATTACTTGCAGTGAAAATTGTATTATCTGAAAAAATAAATTATAATAATTTATTTGTATTTTTAAGTAATTTAACTAGTTTGTATAATTACTATATCACTTAATTCCGATTGATGCTTTAAGCGATCTATTTTATGGATTAAATGTCCTGTTAATCTAGATTCACGTAGACAAGATTCACATGAAAATATTATAAAACACACAGTTAGGGCACCGGGTAAAAGTGCACCAGCAATTGCTATAAATTGTAAATAAATTTATTATTAAAGTCGCTTAAAGTTTAAAGTAATTAATACCAAATAAATTTGTTCTGGAAATAGTTGATAATTCAATATACATCCAAAAGAGAATCGACGCAGATTGTATAAATGTTCCTAATATATTAGCAAATTCAGACCATCCAAATAATTCGTTCAAGTACTTTAACATCAGCCACGTATAATGATGTTGTCGTTTTAATGTTTTTATATTTTTTATAATTAAAAAATCATTATATGCTAAATAATTAATTTCCTCTAATTTTTTATTTATTAAATATATATTAAAATTAATTAAATCAACATAGAAAATGTACTGTAAATGTCTAAAATGGCATATTAATATTGTTAGAATATAGATCATCCAATGCATTAAACGAATGGTATTGTACGATAGTAATATGAAAATCGAACACAATTCTTTCGATAAAAATAAAAAATTAAGTATTTTAAATTTTTTATTATATTTTCTTAAGTATAATGTCTGTATCTTAGTATTTTGATTATTTGTAATAAAACTTTTTTTCATATTTTTAATAAAATTTAACCAAAATTTTAACTGTTCACGTTGCGTAAATAATGTCTCAACAATTGTTATAAAATGTGTTAATAATTGTACCACCGTTTGTATTGTTTCACCAATTTTACCAATTAAATTAATCGAATCTGTATATATTAAATCATTATAAATATTTATCATTAATATAACTATTGATATTAATATTAAATTAAAAATAACCCATAATTTTGTTATTAATTTAAATTTAATTATATTTTGCTTATTTAAACTGAACAATTCCAATGAAAATAGTTGAAAAAGCGAAAAATAATATTTATAAATTATTAATATATTTTTATTAATATTTCTTGTTGATTTTTTATCACTGTTTATGTAATTTGGAATTTTGAACATTTTTAATAAGGATTTTTATTGCCTTTTTTCTATGCTTCTGTTTATGTTTTAGAATTAAAATGCCACTTCGTTACAATAGTGGAGTTAAAATAAAACTAAAGTTAAGCAAATAAATCCTTAAGCGGAATGTAAAAAAAAAAAAAAACTACAACACAAAATCACTAATTACATTATACCTGATTATTTATTTAAAATTTTTAATAAATTAAATTAGTGACGTGCAAACAGTTGTCACGTTAAGCATTTCTTTTCCACGATAAAATATGCTTTTATTAAAATAAATTTTTATTAATTATAATTTAAATGTAGAAAAATAAAAAATCTATCTTTAGGGACTTTGTTGCACAGAATTGAGTAATTTGCGAAATGACATTTAATTCATTTAATTCATTTAATAAAATAAATAAATTATAAATATGCAGGCAAGAGAATATCTAATTGTTGATCTAATTAAAATTATTTTATAAATAATTTTCTTTAAAGTTCAATTACGTTAATGAAATTGCAATGTTTTTTTTTCGTATGTTTTATTTAATTTAATTTAAATTTTATTAAAAGCATTAATCTAGTTATTTACTTTCTATTTAGATTAATATTTTCTTTAAAACTTTTACTTGCTGATTATTTGATTTTTTTTTTCTTTTTTGAAGATTTATATTTATTATTTTTAATTTAAAAACAAAAAATTATTAAATATTTTTGAATTGATTTTCATTATTATTATTATTATTACACGAGTTTTCTTGTATTGATTGATTTGTGGTAAGCAATTAAAATTTTTTTTTAAAAAATACGGAAATTATCCAATGAATCACCAAAAATAAAAACTAAATGTTAAGTTTTACCACTCACCACACCTGAGTTATTTAATAAGTTATTGATTACGTTATGTGGTGACACATTAATAAAAGTATCAAAAATAGTCAAAACTTTAGCTGTTGCTGCTGCTGCTTCTTCAATATTAAATTTTATTTTTATTTTTAGTAGCTACTTATGATGGTATAAATGTTAAATAATTTATTCTTATTTTTAACATAAATTTTATTATTTATATCTAAATGTCGAGGTCGCTTTGTTGTTAATTTCTTGTTATTTTTATTTTATTTCTTCTATTAATAAGAATGCAGATTAATTTAATTCTGTGTGTGTGTGTGTTTATGATTTTTTTCTTTATTTTTCAAAATTCAATCAAGCAAACACGGACGTTAATATAAATTTATATTTAAAAAAAAAATATTATTATTCTATTAAATTCCGCAACAGTTTTCAACCTTATCGGTTTGCATTATTAATTTACAGACAAATCAAGTGTTATTTAATGAAACCGGTTGAAAAGCTTCTTAGGGACTTTTACATTGAAGACGTAAATTGTATTATAATAGGCATATAACATATGTTAATTTTAACATTAAGGCACATGAGTTACAACTTTTATTAACTGTATTGTGATTTTAAGACATAAATATATAGTTATATTTTGTATAATGAAAGAGAAAGTAAAGAAATACATAATCAAAAAATAAATAAAAATGTTTTAATAAATAATTAAATTTATGGATTAAAAATGTTTGGCACCGTTGCCAACTGCAGTTAAGCCATTTATTTTACTGTTCTCTGATTACTTATCCATAAAGAAGTATAAATTTTGCGAATTTCATCGGAATACAAAAAAAAAACGGAAATTTTTCTATTTTTTATTAAATTTTGCAACTACAAAACTATTTTTCTATAATTTCCTATTGGTTTTATTGAAAGATTTAATGATGAAATAACAAGATGCGATATACGTGTTGTCATTTATAATTGGTTTTTGAAAAAAATAAATTGAAAGGGAAAATCAATAAAAATTTATTAGCAGGTTACAAACTCTAAAATATGTGAAATTTTCTACAGAAATAATCTGATTTTTAGTGCTGAAAAATATAATATTGATTATGCCTTAAATGTTTGTTAATTATTTTTATTTTTTTATATACAAAATATGTTGTAATAAATATTTTACATAGTAATGTTACATTTAGAAGTTGTATAATTATCGTATAATATAGAGGAATCTATTGATTTTGCGTTTTTTTCTTTTTCTGTATTATTATTTATTTTTGTCATTTACGAAACTTTATGAATTAATTTAGAAGAAAAAAATATAATATGTGAAAATCATAATGTTTATTATTATTATTATTATTTTGTTAATTTTAAATAAATTAATATTTATAAGGTGAGACTATTGTTATAATTAGCAAATGTTCACGATGCTTATTTCACGGGAATTTAATCAAATAATTAACATGTTATAAACATGCCTGATTTTTATCATGTTTTGTTAATAAAATTAATTCATTTAACGAAAGTTTGTTACCGATTATCTTATAAACAATGTAAAATATTTTTTATTTCTTGTAATTATAAAACAAATGTTGTTTGAATGGAAAAACTTTTGTTATTTTATCATAATTATGGTTAAACTTCCAAAATTAATTACTTGTAGGAAGAAGCGACTTACAATTGATATTTTTCTCTCACTTAATACAAAATGACATCACTTAAAGTTAACAAAAAAAAAATTTCTTAATAAATAAAATAATTTAAGCAAAGAAACCAGAAATTGAAATGAATTGTTGATTCATCCCATAAGGCAGGCTTAAATTAATAATAAAAATAAAAAAAAAACAAACGACATTTCCTACTTTAACTTAAGTAATTTTTTATTTTATTTTTCATTTAAACATTTAAGCTTTTAACTAACTTTAAGAGAAAACACACTCATTTACCATTATTGGATAATTTATTAACATTTATTTATAATTAAAGTTACTTATTAAAATGTTTAAAATTGCATTCGCTTATAAAACATTTAAATGTTAAGCAAAAGAAAAATTTAATTTAGCTTTAAGTTTGTCATCACATAGTCTAGACTTAAATGCTTAAGTCACATTTATTTGTTTTATTCTATGTACATATTAAACAATTGAACCTCTTGAAAAATAATTGTATGTCTTAATAATTTTGTCATTGTTTTATTAAGCAATTTTTATTGTGTTAAGTCGATGATGATAATAATTATGATGAAAAGTTCCAATTAAAATTTATATATAAAATAAATATTAAATGAAGAAAATAGCTTAATTATGCACACGCATATTAATATATAAAGTTTTTCAATATAAACATAAATACCTGACATAACAACATATTAAAAATATTTTTCTATTTTAATTATTTAACGATATACAACGATAAAAAATTCCAATAGCCTACTAATCGAGTTTTATTTTTGTTACTACTTTAAGATAGTTTTTTTTTTCTTTATTTGAAATTTAATCATCTAACCACATGCGCAAATAACTTTACTTTTATTACCATATATATTTTTGTTTTGCTTATTTAACATAAAAATATGTCATGATGATGTGTGACGCAACAAAGTTAGCAAAAATATTAAATAAATAAAAAAACGAAAATTATTAACTAAAAACAACTGAAAAATAGTGATTTTAATGATAAATAATATATTTATTTATTTATTAATTTTTAGTTTTATGGTAAATTTTTTGAAAATAAAAAAAAAAATAAATTCTTCTTCTTTATTATTATTAGTGTTAAAGTCGTTATTGCTATTTTTAATTTACAAAATAATATTCGAAAATGTTTTTTTTAATTTTAGTTTTTTTTTTCTTTTTCTTCTTTAAATGAATTTTAAAGCTTAGAAGGTCGTTTAATTTTCATAAAAATTTATTTGGAATTTTAAGCTATTTGTCTAGGCAAAACATGTCGACTATATTTATGCTTTATTAATAAGTATTAAAGATTTAGACTTAATTCGTGAGATAAATTTACGTTTTATTTTTTTTAAAATTATTTGAAGACGTTAACAAAATAAATAAAAATCTTATGTCGTTGCACCTTGTTGATCAACCGGCCCTGATATATGTATGCTTGAAATAATTTTAATAATAATTAAAACTAGGTTGCATGTTTTTATTTGTTACATCATCGTCGTCACATTCTCTCATTATTCATTGACTGTAACTAGATTTAGTTGTTGTGACTGAAAAACAGTTTTACTTTACTTAAGCTTAACTTAAGACGAACAAAATTATGGTAAATTGAAGGTTAAATTTTTATTATTATTTATATTATTGTAATAAAATTATTGGTAATTGTGGCAAAAAAAAAAGAAGAAGAAAGAATTCAACAACAACTTGTTACATATATAAATAATTTTGCGTCACCAATAAACAAATTAATTGAATAATTTATAAGCAGCAAAAAATAAATACAACCATTTAGTGCAATTTATAATACATATTTTCGCTAGATAAATTAAGTAACAAATTTTACGAAATTATAAAATTCCAGCGGTCATCATCATAATCATCTTTAGAAATTAAATTAAAGAAAAAATAAATTAAATTAATTCACTTTATTGATGTTGCGAAAATAAAAACTTTCATAAGTAATAACGAAATAATTAATTAGAGTAGGAACTATTGTTGTTTCTTTTTTAATTAATTAATTAATTTATCGTTATTGATACAAATAGATTAACAATCTAATTTTAGTAAAAACTAAGCATAATATTTAATTAATTAAATTATCTAATTTTGTGATATCATTAAAAATTATTTTCAAATAATTTAATTAAAAATCTTTTGATATGTTTATGTTTAGTTATTTTTATTGGAAAATAATAATAAACCACAAGAAAATGATGACAAAGTTTGTAATAAAAATAAATAAATAAATATCTGCAATATCATAACAAATAAATAAATAAAAGTGAAATTATATTAAAGATTGTGACACATATTTTGCTTCGTCAAAAAACAATTTAATCAACTTGTGATGTAATAAAAGCTAAAAATTATTGTGTCTATTTACAAAAATATTTTCTCAAATTTTTGCCAATAAAAGCTTTTGACCTTTATGCGCAGGTTTATAAATGATTATTTAAATAAAAAAACATACAAGTAGAACTGTGCGTTGATTATTTAATTATTTAACATATTAAAAGTGGCTGGTGAAAGCTTTTACTGGCCAACATAAAAACACTGTCACTTTCATTTGATTGGTTTAAATATCAAACCGACGAGCATATTACTACATTTAAAGCTTCTTTTTGTTTTGTTTTGTTAAATCAGTTTCGTTTTATCAAATTTAATGGAAAAAAAAAAAGAAAACACGCATCATGTAATCAATTTTTATTTTTAATTAAATTAGCATATTTTTTTGTAAAAAGAAAATAAACGTCACCAATATTTACTCATCTGTATTCATTTACATTTCAGTTAATTTAAGCTAACTGAATATAAGTAAATTTATTTGACAATCACACCTTATTGTGATTATTATAATTATTATTAACGAAAACCAAAAAAAATTTATTAGTAAAGAGAAATGACAAAGAAGAAAAACTTTCTCCATTACAAATAAAAATAAGAAGCAAAAATCAAACTAATTTTTATGTAAATAAAGAAGTCATTTGGACATGCGTTTATGACAAATACAACATTTAAGTAAATATAATATTTTTCTTTTAAATAAATATATTAATTTCCTGTTTTACTTAAAAATAACATTATTATTATTATTATAATTATTATAAAACATTATAATTATAGGTTTTATTTAATTATGATTATTTCTATAGATTGTTAAAATATAATGAGGAAAACGCATAAATAATAATAATAATTGTATTTGCTTAAGTTAAGTCACTTAACTTGTTTAAAGAAGCGAAATAGAAAATTATTTATTACTTAATTTATCTAATTTATTTATTGTCAATCGGTTTGCATTTGTTTTCTTTATTTATTTTTCTTTTATGAAATGAAAGTAAATCTGAGTGAAAAAAACAAAACTGTCTGAGCTTGTTAACCAACGAAAGTGTTTATTTTTTTTTTTTTTAAATTTAATTTAATTTCTTTTAAATATAACTATTAACACCAATCATCTAATTATAATTATTATTAATTATGATTAAAAATAATTAAATTTCTATTCGAATTTATTGAAAAATATAAAAATGAATAAATAGAAGAATTGATATTATTTCCTGGTCAAAGTCAAAGTCACCACTTAAATCTAGTTTGATTTTTTGTTATTTTTGCTGACGAAATTTTTTTTTTTTTCGTTAATTAGAAATTAAGTCAACAAAATTTTGACTTTCTTGTTTTGGGGTTTTGGGATTTTTGGTTGCCTTTTTTTTTTCGTTTATGTTTTATTAGTCAAATTGTTGTGGTTTTTGTTAATATTATTGACGTGCAATTAAGTTTATCGATTTATACGCTATAAAAACATGTATCGTGTGTTTACGCAGGTGTATAAAGTTTAATTTTTTGCTTTTTTAATCTTTCTACCTGAATTTTTTTATTATATTCAGTTTAATAACTTAACTATGTTGCAGCTAAGTTTTTTTTTTTTATAAATAAATTCGGAGCTTTTATTGTTTTTTATATGATAACTAGAGAAATATGTTTTTTGTTTATATTGAGTATGATTTTATCACTTAATCTAAATGTTATACCTGTATAATGCCACTATCGTCATTAGAATTAATTATTTTTTTATTTGCTAAAAAGAATATTTCTCAAAAATAACCATAAAAACATTCTACAATAAAAATATTATATTTTATCTACTTAAGATAAAAATCTTTAAAAATTCTGTTTTTAAAAAGAAATATTTAAAATAAGACATTTACATAGTTAAATTAAATGATTAATTGATTGTTTTATTAACATTTGACTAACGACTTGTTGTTAGCAACAACATAATTATATTTCTACGTTTTAGTGTCTAGAAAAGTTTAGTGAAAATTTAATATTTCTCTTTCGATTAAATTAATAAAATCTTAGTCATAATATTTCAAGGATTTTTCTTAAAAATCGATAAAGAATGCAAAAACGCATTTAAATTATTGAATGAAAAAAAAAAAATAATAATATTTATTTACTTATGTTTTATGAAATTTATTTAAATTATGTTTAATATATAAAATTGATCACTTTAGGAAAGGTTATGATTTATTTTACAAAAGAAAATAATACCAATTATTTTTAAATGGTCACTTAACCTGTTTTCATTTATATTTTACATTTAGTTGCTGCATATTTTTTCAAATGAAATCTTTATAATAAGCAAACTTTGGTCAGCTGTTTGTATTATACTCGTACATATTATGGCATTTCTAATATCAAACAACAAAAATCCACCATACCATACCAAATAAGAGTGAGAGTGTTTGTTCTCAAAACCGCAATTAAAAAAAAAAAAAATGAAATTAAAAATATATATGTATGACGACAAAACTATGTAAAACACCTGAGGAGATTTAATATTTAAATAGAGAAAAATATTTATGTATTACGGGGAAAAATATGATCGAGAAAGCATTCACAAAAAAATAATGTCTGTTGTGTTTTGCCACATTGATTTTTAATAATTTACTATTTTTGATGTCATTGCAACCATGTTATTAACAACAATTACATAATAAATTTCTTATGTTTTCTTCTTTGTTTCTCTATATAAATCTTACTTAAAACAACGATTAATCAATAAATATTTTTTTTTTTATTTATATTTTAGAGGAGATTCACACACATTTTTCTCTTTTTTTAAATAAATTAACAAACATTTTGCTTTTGTTTATTATTACTACGTTTTTATGTTGCTGTTTGGTGGTTTGTCTTATTTTTTGTCTTATACTGGTGTTCTCATTTAATTTGTGTAATAAAAATTGTTTTACGTAATGAAATTGTTTATTTTTTCTCGAAAATTTCTTTACCACAATAATAACAATAATTAATTTAATTAAATATAATAATAATGTTTGTTGAACTTTAATTAACAATTATAAATTTTATAAAAACACTTTGATATAATGTTTTATCGATCGAAATACCTGCATGACTTTTATTTATAGTTATTTATTTATTTTATATTTATTTCTAAGGAAATATAATTAAATTTTTATTTTATTTAATTAGCGATCCTATTTTCTCTATTTATTTATTATTTGACAGTTTTACTGTTGACTTACTGTTTAATTCTCAAAATGACAACACACATTGAATAAATAAGTCGAAAAACAAAAAAAAAAAAAGAAATTTTATTTTGTAATTTATAAGTTTTGTTAATTAATTAATTAAATAATTATATAAAATTAAATTAAACACTAAGAAATTATTTGTTTTTATTGTTATTATTTACAATAACGACATAATTATGGTTTTGATGACCAAAAAAATTTATAATTTTGTAATTTCCGGTTACAAAGTGTACAGTTTTTTGTTTTTTAAATATTATGGATTTAATATGGTTTTACCTTATAAAAGAAAAATTATATCTTATAACGGATTAATAGACAAAGCAAAATTATTTAATAATTAATAATGTTTGGCATTAAGCTGCTTAAATCATGTTAAAATCTCAAGCTTAAATATAGATCTTTAAGTTTTTGTTATTATTTGTTATTTAAGTGTGATTTTATTATAAGCTAGCTTTTTCAATAAAAAACACACAGATGAACGAATTCAAGACATAATATTAGCATCCACAAAAAACAAGCTAAAAATATGTTTAAAAAAAAAAAAAAGTTTTTAAAAGCTTTATTAAATAAATAAAAATATAAAACATTAATTAAGTAATTTTATCCAACAATACATAACATAAATTACATAATATATAGTGTTGCTGCTTCTATTGTAATTATTTGCAATTAAAAAATAAAAAATTATAATAAAGCCACACCATTCTACTGTATCTCATCTGTGTGAATTTTGTTTATTGTTTTTTTTTTTTTTATATAAAAAAATTTAATAACTTCTATTTCTTAAGGTGAAAAATTAGGTAAGAATAGAAAACAAAAGAATTTTCCATAAAAATTAAAAGTGTTTTTTTTTTTGTCTTATTATTTATTACCGACACGGTTTGATGGTGTTATAGGTGGTTTTGCATATACATAAAACACCGAAATTCACATGCAATGTATCTGTAAATTGATAGATTTTTATTATATTTTATTTTTGGTTTATTGTGATAATAAATCAATTTTAATGACTTTAACGTTATTTTTTTTAACTCTGTCATGGTCCAATTATTTAATGAAATATTTGTTTTGTGTTTTTTATTGACTAAAATCCTTCGATGTTGAATTAAAAATCTTATTGTTTTTCTTTATCACAACCGCTGTTGAAATAATTTGCATTTTTCCAAAGAATATAAAGGTCAAACATGTAGCCAAGAATTTAGCGCTTTAACAATATTATTAAATTGTCTCTTAAGGACATCGCGTGCTTATACTAAACAAAACAAATATATTTATATAAATTTATAAGAATTTTATGATTAAAATCGAATAATTATAAAGCGGAAAATAATTTCTGTATGTTGAACACAAAAAAATAAATAAATAAATAAAAGAAACATATTTGTAAAGTTATGATGAGTGAGGTCAATTTAAATTAAAATTTAATTTAATTAATTTTGTGTTTTTATTGTTTTTATGTAGCTTCATCGTGGAGCGGCGACTTGGCTACTGCTAATTATTAGCGCTGTTGTCACATTAGATAGTGGTAAGTTAAATTTGAATTATTTATTAATATTGATTAATTATCATTTTTATTATTTAATTTTAGTAACAAGTTCAGGTGAGAATCGTGTAGTATGTTATTATACAAATTGGAGTGTTTATCGGCCAGGTACAGCAAAATTCAGTCCACAAAACATTAATCCATATTTATGTACACATTTAATATATGCTTTTGGTGGTTTCACCAAAGACAACACACTAAAGCCTTTCGATAAATATCAAGACATTGAACAAGGTATGTTTATTATATTTTTTTAATGCCTTCGTTTTTTATTAGCATTAACTAATGTTTCTGTATGCATTAATTTTTAGGTGGTTATGCCAAGTTCACCGGTCTTAAAACATATAATAAAAATTTAAAAACAATGCTAGCCATTGGTGGTTGGAATGAGGCATCTTCAAGATTTTCACCACTCGTTGCTAGTTCTGACCGTAGACAAAAGTTTATAAGAAATATTGTTAAATTTTTACGACAAAATCATTTCGATGGGTTAGATTTGGATTGGGAATATCCAGCATTTCGTGATGGCGGTAAGGCTAGGGATCGCGATAACTATGCACAATTTGTTCAAGAATTAAGAGAGGAATTCGAAAGAGAAACATCAAAAACTGGAAGACCAAGGTTACTTTTGACAATGGCTGTACCAGCTGGTATTGAATACATAGAGAAAGGATACGATGTTAAGAAATTAAACAGATATTTAGATTGGTTTAATTTGCTTACTTATGATTATCACAGTGCTTTCGAACCTGCTGTCAATCATCATGCACCACTTTATCCACTCGAAGAAGAATCAGAATACAATTATGATACCGAATTGAATATTGTAAGTGTCTGCTGCAAACAAATATTTCAAATATTTCAATAACCCCATCTCTTTTGAACACATTTTAGGATTATTCCATTAAATTCTATTTAAATGCTGGCGCTGATAAAGACAAGCTTGTTTTAGGAATACCAACCTATGGGCGTTCATATACATTATTTAATCCAGAAGCAACTGAAATTGGAGCACCAGCTGATGGTCCAGGTGATCAAGGCGACGCAACTAGAGAAAAAGGATATTTAGCTTATTATGAAGTAAGTTTATTTTTATTGTATTTATATTGATAATCTTAATAATTATTTTTGTACGAAAGATTTGTCAAAGCTTAATCGATGATCCAGACTGGACAGTTGTACAACCAAATAATAAAGCAGTTGGACCATATGCTTTTAAGGATAATCAATGGGTTGGTTATGATGATATAGCGATAGTAAAACGAAAGGCAGAATACGTAGCTGCAAATGGCTTGGGTGGTATTATGTTTTGGTCAATTGATAATGATGATTTCCGAGGAACATGCCATGGTAAACCATATCCTCTTATCGAAGCAGCTAAGGATGCACTTTTGAACGGTGTCGGGTGAGTTATTTATAGAATAAATAAATTTGTTAACTATTATATAATAAATACTATTAAAATTATAGAACCGGTGTAAATGATATTGGACCACCATCTCGTGCTCAAAAACCTAACCGGCAACGAAGCAGACCAGGATCATCATCTACTCGTAACCGTCTGTCATCTACTTCTGATTCCGATAGCAAAGAAAAAGAACCGAAGCCCGTTTTTAACAAAGGTGTCCAATCAACACAAACACGTAAGCCGGCAACTAACAGAAGGCGACCTACATCCACAGCAAGTACAACAACGGAACGGTCAGCTCCACGTACAACTGAAACTCTTTATATTGGTGGCAGACAAACAACGCCCGCACCACCTACAACACCAGATCCAGGAAGTGGTATGTACATTTTGAAATATTTCGAAAAATATGATAGTTTAATTAATAATACTATTTAAACTTTTATAGATTTCAAGTGTGAAGATGAAGGATTTTATCCACATCCAAGAGATTGTAAAAAATATTTCTGGTGCTTAGACAGTGGTCCATCTAATTTAGGTATTGTTGCTCATCAATTCACATGCCCGTCTGGATTGTTCTTCAATAAGCAAGCTGATTCATGCGATTATTCAAGAAATGTTGTATGCAAATTACCTAAAGATGAACCAACAACAACCACAACATCAACAGCAAAGTAATTTTATAAATAAATTTTTATTTTATTATATTTAATTGTTTATATTTTGTTTTATTCGTAAGACCATCAACAACAACCACTGCAACTACCTTGAGACCTAAAATAACCGCAGCAACAAGCAGGTTGACTTTCTTGAGGACAACAACTACTGAAGCACCTGAGGTAATAAATAAATCATTTCTTATGTTATCATAATAAATTATATTTTATTTATTTATTAACGCTAAGGAGGAATATGAAGATTATTCGGATGAAGAAGTAAAAGTTCCCGGATTAGGAACTGAATCTGAGGAAGATCCTCGTGTTATCAAAGAATTAATCGATTTAATTAAGAAAGTTGGTGGATTAGAGGAATTGGAAAGACAATTACGTCTTCAAGAAAATGGAAGTGCTGTCTTACACAATTCTCAAACCCAAGAAATAACTACAACACCTGCCACAATCAGCAAATCATTATACGAACGAGTATTAAGTCGTGCTGCTGCAGGTACTTTTGCACCAAGGAACCGTTTTGGACCAGCTGTACCAACAAAACGTTCAGAAAGTGAAGACGTCGTTCAAGAAAAAGCAGAAATAACAAGAGGTGAAAGTAAATACACATCGATTAATCGGAATAGTCGACCTGGTCCACAAAATGCTGGTTTAGATGCAATATTAGAGGACGAGGGTTTCATAAAGGATAAACCAAAGTATGTAACAATCAAAAGAACCAGACCTACAGCAGCTGTTACAGAAGACAGTGATAATGATGACGATGATGATGATGAAGAAGAAATAAATGATGAAAGGATTGTAGTCACTGAACGTGCAGAATCTCGTTACACAAATTCTCAATCACAGCCGCAATATGTAAATATCCGTAGGCAGAGATTAACCACATTACCAACTACTGAGGTTGAGGATAGTTCTCAGGAAAATGAAGAGGAAGACATTGTGCAGGAAGCACAGCCAGTTTTTAATAAACGTCCGACTCAATTCACATCTAGTCCAAATTCGCAATATTCGAACTTTGTTCGTCAGTCAAGACCAGTAACTACAACAACAGTTGAAACAGAAACCGATGCTCCTGTCACTGTTAGCAGGTATGTTATTTTTATTTAATTAATAATTTACAATATTTATAGTGCTGTTTTTTTACAATAGATATAAATTCCTCGAAAGAACTCGTCTAACTACTACATCCGCTCCAGAGATTGAAGCTGTTACATCAGGAATTAATGAACGCTTTTCAAAAGATGAAGATTCAACAGTTTTACAGTCAGCAACCAGAACATCAAACGATGGAACAACTTTGGTATCGTCAATATTGGCAAACAATAATTTAACTAATCAAAAATTAAATGATGAACAAAAATTATCATCATCAACAACAAGTACAGCAACACGTAAAACAACAACATATACAAATATTGCACGTAAACCAATAATATCAATAATAACAGAAACAACAATTGCACCAGAACAAGAACAGCAAGAGTTAACTAAAACAACACAAGATACAAATCAATTAACAAATTTAGCCAATAATTTTAATTTTAACAATAAGCAAACGACACTCTCAAATGAAATTAATCTAAGTAATCAATTAAATGATAAAATTATTAATAATAATATTAATGAAATTAATAACAATAATAAGAGGACCACACAAGTAGATCTAACGACAATAATTGCACCAACATTAACAAATATTGAGACATCGACAAAAATTAATTTAATTGATGACCCAGTAACAATCACAACATCATTTTATGAGACAGAGACTGAAACAATAATTTATAACAGAAATAATGACGAAGAGAAATCAAACGAGGTAACAAAATTAACTAGTACTAATGACATTAAAGAAGTAGAAATAGATACAACAATTGAGACACAAACTGAATTAGATGGTTTAGGAATGATAACAAGTAAATTAGATTTAGATAGTGATAGCGATAATAATAAAACACAAGATAAACTAACAATAATAACAACAAGTACAACAATACAAAATATCCCTACTGAAACATTAACAACTGAAGTACCATCCTTAACAACATTAAAAGTCCCAATCACTGAACAGGCTGAGGTAGTTCAATCAACTACTGTAGCAAGTCCACGTCCATTTGGATTTTCACGTCGTACTCGTTTTACGACAACCACACAGAGTCCCACAGTTAGTGAACCTAAAGTGTCCACAACTGTTGTTAATCGAACGAAAACAACAACGAATCCTGATACAACAAAGGTGAGTTTGTCCAATGCGTTTGGTGTCAATAAAAATTTATACAAAGTTAATTCAAATTTCCGTAATTCTATCAACATCGCTGGCAGACCAGGTCTTCCGACTAAGTCTACCATCCTTGATGATAGTATTGCAAGTAGTAGTAGCACCTCTGGTGATGTAAATGAAGATAATGTTGATAGTTTTGAAAATGAATATTATTCTCTAAATAGTTTTTCACAACGTCAAAGTCCAGGTCCATTTTCACCCTCAGTTCCATTACCTACTAGTCCCACTGTAAATACCTTTGATCGTCGTCCTTTAATTAGACGTCCAGTTAAAACCGGATATACAATTGCTGCATCCGCTTCGACAATTGCCGTATCCACAACTACGCGTGTGCCATATGTCGAATCATCAAATGGCGAAGAACAAAGTCAACTTACAACTGAACGTCCACGTTATAATGTTATTCGCAGTCGCGGCAGTGTACGATATCGCCCATATGTTGCTCAAGTGGGTAATGATGTAGAGATCAAACACAGATCACAACCCACTCCAACACGTCCGTATCGTCCACAAGTACAATTAATTGAGTCTGAAATTTCAGCGTCTGATGGAAGAGACATTAATAAATATCAAGGTTCAAAACATGATAACGTAGATCGTCCATTAAGACCTGAAATTGAATCCGATTTAAGCTCTTTAATTTCGGTTGATTTGAATAAAGCTCGAAATCCATCAGTTCGTGTAAATACTGTTGCAAATACAAATTCAGTTAGGAGAAGACCAATCACGCAATCAACGACTCCAGGAACATTTAGCCCAGAAATAACTAAAACGGTTTTTCAAAATGAAGCTGGATCTCAAAGAACAGTAAATATAAATGATGAAGCTACATTAAGACGTCGTCCAGTCATTAATAGGTTTGATTTTAATAATGTGGGATCTCCAAGAGGATTCACTAGCGGCAGAGAACAAACAACAACAGAAACTTATAAGGAAACTACTGGCAATCGGTTTGTTTCGCAATTTGGAGAAACTATTAAATCGTCGAACAGTAGCGAAGCCACCGTACAAAGTATAATTCCTGGAGCGAGAACCCAGATATCACAAACTGATAGTAATGCTGTGAATATTGCTTTAGGAAATATCAATAAAGATAATTCTCTTAATAGCGTCAGCACAACAACACCTAGACCAACAACACTTAATGATAATGATGAGACAGATTCTCCAATCGTCACAGTAAGAATAATTCAAGCAAATGGAAATGGTGTTGTCAGCCTAAATGATAATGAAAAACCGGATCGTATTCGATTTACACTAGAACGTAAATTAAACTTCGATTTTGCATCAAAAAAACAAAATCAATTTGGACAAAGTCCGTTGGATGGTGGTAAAAAAATCTTAATTGGTAAAAGCGAAATTGTGGATTTACCTGATTCCAGAATTATTCGTCCATTCCTTGGGAAACCATTAGATCTTGTAACACCTAGAATATCTACATCGTCTGTGTCTACTGATGCCATTCCAACAACTACTGACGGTATAGAACTAACCACTATTTTAAACGTTTCGGAATTAGATGATGAAAGCAAACTTATCATTGAAAATATTGAATCTGTAAATAGATTAGAATCGTCAAAAATTGAAAATAATGAGAATTCTAAATTAGCTGAAACCGAAACAAAAACCCAGAATAGTTCAGTATCTATTACACAAGAACGTCCAATTTATTTCCGTGTAAGAACCTCATCGCCAATTGAATCAGAAACAGAAATACCCACAACGATTGATGATGATGAAAACGATACTGTTATTACTACTACCAGAGCATCACTTTTCTCTTTTGGCAATGGTGGTATAAAACCAACAACGACTACAACAACCACACAAGCACCAACCACTTCTCAGAATATTGATTTAGATTCCAATCAAAAGATTAATGAAACAAGTACAGAAACCGTGGCACAACGAGGCCAAGCATTTACTCGTCGTCCTATTGATAGCACAACTGAGAGTACTAGTAATTTGAGGTTTAGAGGCCGTGGCAGACAAACCACGCCAAGATCTCAAGAAGCAGTATCTGAATCTAATTCAACTGTTGAAACACGTCGTCCAGTTGGGTTTAATTCAGTTCGCAGATTTAGAACCACAACAACTACAGTTGCACCGAAATTAGATGAAGAAAATATTGCAGAAATAAATAGAACTACAGTCACTGTAGCTCAAAGAACTATTAATCGACGCCCTGCAATCAGAGGTAATGCTGGGCAAAGATTTAGAATATCATCAACCACAAGTGTACCATCAAGTGGAAATGAAGTTATAGCAAATGGTTCTTTAAATATTACAGACACTGACAACTCGTCCAATGAAGGTATTCAAACAAATGTCAGGCAGCAAACATTAATAAGACGTCCAGCATTTGGTGCTGCACGTCGATTTGGTCCATCAACTACAACTACTACTCCACAAAATAATGCTAATGGCGATGCTTCTGAAAATGTAAGGAACACAAAAATCGAATTAAATACTACTGATATTACAAGCACAGGCATTGAAGGAACTCAATCTAATGTAAAACAGCAAACGTTTATAAGGCGACCAGGATTCGGTGCTTCACGTAGATTTGGTCCTTCAACAACAACTGCCCCACAAGATGAAATTGCTACAGGAGAAATAAGCAATTCAGAAATTGAAGTGAATAAAACTAATACTGATAGTACTATCAGTAAAGGCATTCAAACGAACGTGAGACAAAATACATTTGTTCGTCGACCAGTATTAGGTGGTTCACGTAGATTTGGTCTGGCATCAACGATAGCTCCTCAAGTTATTACTGACGAAGTTACTTCAGGCGATACAGAAACTGATATAAACAAAACTGTTGTTGAACAGAGAAATGTTATTCGTCGTCCAGTATTTACATCAAGAAGATTTGGAACAACAAGAACAAATGTTAATACAGAAACGAATAATGATGTTGATTCTGAACTAAAAATAAGTGAAAACACAGAAGGGGATGAAAATAGTACAGTTGTTCGACAAAGAACAATTGTTCGTCGTCCTGGATTTAATTCTGCCCAACGTATTAATGTAACAGGTACAGATACGACAACTGTTAATGGAAATAGAACTGCACAACGAACAGTTATTCGGCGGCGATTGGGACCCGTTACTGCCTCTACGACATCCACAACAACAGAAGCTGGTTTGGATACTGAAAACGATGATTCTACGGTACTCAATGATATACAATCGACACTTCAAAATGAAATTACTACTCGTCGACAATTTGCTTTTAATAGACCACGAACAACTACAGAATTGTCGGCTGAAACAACAATTATCTCAGATGATATTGAAATTCAAACAACAATTCAAGATGAAGTTACAACAAGACGTCAATTTGCTTTTAACAGAGCTAGAACAACCATAGAACCATCTGAAGAGGCTGAATATACCTCAGAAGATAATGAAATAAAACAAACAACTGTAGAAACTGATGAGACTACAAAAAGCAGCACTATTTCAAATCGATTCAGACCAACTTTCCGATCTGCAACATCTCGGGCGCCATCATCTACCGAAAATACTGCATCAAATGAAAATTTGTCAGAATCTAATAGTCGGCTTAAGATATCAGATAGTTCCATAGAGACATCATCTACTGAAAGTACAAAAACTGGAAATCTCTTTGGTTCTAGAAGACAGCGGCCACTTAATTTACGCACAACGACTTTAAAGACTATAACTGATAATGAAGAAGAATCTGTAAAAGAAACAAATTCTGAAGTGACAAATGGTATAACTAGACAAAGAATTGGTGATCGACCAAGATTTTCAATTAATTCTAGAAGGTTTGGATCTACGTCAACAACCGAAAATATTTTAGAAGATGAAGTAAAACTGACCGAAAATAATTCTGGTAGAGGTAATTCAGTTATAAGTTTTCTTCCCCAAGTTGGTCAACGACCTAAATTTACTATAGAGTCTAGAAGATTCAGAACAAGAACGACTACTGAAGCTTCCTTGTTAGAAAATGTCAATGACAATAAGACAGTTGATGAGGAAGAAAATACAAGTGGAAATAATATTAATGCCAATGATCAGCAAAACACAGGTTTTCGTACTAGGGCAGGATCGCGATTCACTATTAATCAACAACGGACGTCAAGTCAAACATTTACATCGGGTCGCAACCGTTTCGAAACTCAAAGCGGTCGTACACGTCAAAGGGGTTTTATTAATCAAAATACAGAATCAAATGCAACAGAAACAGAAATAAATAATCAACAATCGTCGCAGGAACAAAGTGACTTATTACGACGCCGTACAAGTCTTTTTAAAAATCCTATAACATCAACGGCAAGAACAACCGAATCTCCTTCATTAGAAACTGTTGCTGACATTTCATCTGAAGAAACAAATTCTGAAACAACAGTTACACCCGAAGAAGAACTAGAAACAACGACAATAATCTCTGAAGATGGTTTTCAACAAGCGGAAAAAGAAACAATTGAAGTAACTTCTGAAAAAATTCAAAAAAGAATAAAAATATTTCGTAAAAGGCCAACACCTTCTTCTTCGGAACAAGAAATAACTAAAGAATCAGATGATCCAGTAACAACAGAAACAATACTACAATCGCAAAACAGTGAAAGTTTATCAACAGTAGAATTAGCGACAACAACGACAATACGACCAAGAAGAAGGAAAATAAAAAAAATAGCACGTACATCTCCTAAGCCAAATGAAAATGAAAAAGAGTTAGGTTTGGATGCTGAAACAACGACTGCATCAACTCTAGCTACTTTAAGTCGTGGTTCATTACCTACAACAAGTGTAATTGAAAATGTCACAGAAACTAAAGAAACAGTGGTTATTGAAGACATGACTGAAGTATATGATTCCGTAACGGGAAAAACTGATGATGATTTAGAGACTAACGACAGTATTGAGAGAAGCACAATACAATCATTAGAAAATCTTGGCTTAGCTCGACAAGGCAAAGCTCAAGGAACTGGCTTACGCAATACTTTATCGGATAATGAAGAAAAAATTAGTAACTTCGATAAAATTAAAGTAATTGAAGAAACCAATGAAACCGAGAGAACTTCAAATAACGATAAAGTTACAATTGATGAGGAAACAACTGAAGAAGGTAATGCCACAGAAACAAACACTGAAAATGATCAAAATGATATTAATTCATCGACAGCAGCCGCCGTTGTTAACGCACTACTCAGACCTGCTCAGAATCGGCCATCATTTGGACAACGACGTCCAAGTCAATCTGCTTTCACAACTTCTGCTCCAACCACACGCTCTCGAAGCTTTAGAACGAGACAATTTTCACGATTTAACCAAACACAATCGACTGATGAGGGTAGTAATGATGAACAAAACGTTTCAATAGACTCAGTACAAAATCGTCCAATTGGACGTCGTCCAACATCAAATCGTTACAAAAATCGTTCGCGATTCCAAAGCTCAACAGCTTCAATAGTTGAAAATGAATTAGATTCTAGTGATCAGCATGGTGAAGAAATTGTTAAACAAGACGATGAAAATGTTGAAACACGACAAGGAACTAGCACTCGTACACGAACATATAATCGTCCTTCAACTGCCACCAAAATAAATACTAGTACAGAGCGTACGCGTGTACGTAATCGTCCTGTAGGTAGCACACGTTTTTCTCCTATAAATCGTCCACGAATCGAACAATCAAATGAAATAATTTCCGAAACAAATGTGGAAGTAGCGTCTAATAACGATAATGAGAATGTTACAAATATAGTCGAACAAGAATTAATTATAAGTGATAATAATTCAAACGATGTTAATTCCAATGCAAATACCGATGAAAATATACCACGTTACTCGATTGTTAGTAGGAATAATAAAAATGTATCAACATCCACGCTAACAACAATTAAGACACCAACGTCACGTAAATTTAATACTCCTTCTGGTTTTGGTGTAACAATTATTGATAATAATATTAATGATAGCAATAATAATAATAGTAATAGTAATGTAATTAGCACAACACAATTGTATGATCAAACTACTGATCTAATTGATGGTGATAAATTATTAATAACAACAACAATAACACCAGATAATTCTGATAATACAAATATACCTGATATTCAAACCACAACAACACAACAATCACAACATAATTATAATAATGATGTTATACTTAGTACACAATTACCTTTTGATATTGATATAACAACAATAGATAATAAAATTATAGATAATGATGATATTAACAATATAAATGTTAATACAAATCAATTACAGGATAATAAAGATGATGATGATGATTTAAATTCAACAAAAGAACAATTGAATCAGATCAATTCAAATCATAATAAATATAAAACGACAACAGTTAAACCGACAACATTGCATCATATATTCGCAATTGATTATGATTCATCTGAATTAAATAATCCATCTGGTGGTGTTGTTGATTCAAAGACCACAACATCAGCAACAAAATATTTATCAAAGAATAAAACTGATTCTGGTGAGGAAATATCACAACGTTTAGATAAATTAGTCGAAATAAATCGTATTGTTGAGGTCTACAGTAAGCAGGATAAATTAACATTTAATGCGAAGAAAAATACAAGCGAGAATGGTGATTTAGTTGTTGAGAGAATACCAAGTATTGATAAATTAGGTGAGATTAGTCGTTTTACATCGATTAAGTTATCGCAGAATGTAGCACAACAGCAACAAAAGCAACAGCAGCAACAGGTAGCCAATGAAACATTAGTTGAATCAGAAAGTATTAATTCTGGTTATGATCGTCTAAATAATATTAATAATAATATTCTATCGACAAATCAGGATGCCGAAAATGAAGCGTCAAGACCAACAACTGAAAATGACTCACTTCTGGGAACAACTGCATCAACATTTACGATTGGTTATAAAACGGATGTTTCTCAGGACTCTGAATTTCAATTGAATCACAAAGGCGAAGTAATTGCAAAGGTTGAGGAAATAAAAATGACAGATAATGAGGAAAAAGCCGAAGTTAAATTAATTGATGATAATATTATAAAGAAGGGTAGAAATCTTGTTTATCCTGAAGTTATATTCGGCGTCGAAACATCAACGATACCGCTAGAAGGTTTGTTTAATGGACGCCAAGGAAAATCGCAGCATGAATCTCATACTGAAAAAACATCAGGTGTTAGTATTGTGTATGCTACATCACCATCAGATTATAAAAAGTATGAGGATAGTCTTATTGAGAAGCGTAACGATGAAATAAGTACTAGTGCTGTCACCGAAGAAATCGATGAAACAATAACCGAACGTCATTATCGTCCATTAGCACCATTTTTACGTCCCGAATCCGATGAGCAAGCACCATTGGTCATTTCAATTGCAAATCTAGATCAAGTGGTATTAAGTCGTATTGCTAACGAACAAACAGAAATTCCAACTGAAGAGACAACAATTGATCCAGAACCGATTGTTAATATGCAAAAAAGTTTCAGTAGTGAAGAATCACATGTTTTGCAAAAACGTGGTAAAAAGGTTGATAATAGTGGTACAGTAATAACGACAACAGCAATTATACCAGATGATATTGTTGAAACGACAACAATATTAGCGAAAGATTTAACAAATAAACCTATACCATTGTTATGGCAAAAAGGTGAATCGTCTTCTTCGGAACAAAAAACCGTTGAGGTTAGTTCCACGTAATTACTCTAAATAATCTCTATCCATAAAATTCCTTTAAAATTCCTCCATTCTTGATATTCTAGTAGGTATTTTTGTTGTTTCGCTCTTGTAGTTTGCTTGCTCAATTTTTGTTTTTGTCTTTTTGTTATTCTACAGTAATTAATGTAAAAAATTACCAAAACCAACCTCAGCCACACAACCTCATTCTTCTTTATATTTTGTAAATAAAAAATGAATTTTTATTTTATATTTTTTTTTATATTTTTTACCTTTACTAAACTTAATTAATTAAGTAATTAATTAATTTGTTTGCCATCTAATAGGTTTGTGTTAAAAATTAAAAAAAAAAATTAATTAATTATTATTATTATTGTTATTATTTTGTAAATATTTAGTTAATAATTTATAATTTAATTAGATTTAATATTTTAAAGATAAAATAATTAACAAATTTATTGTTAAAATTACGATTTTTTGCTTTGTGGAATATTTCTTTATTATTTAATGGTTGCTATGGTAGTAGCCGCTGTTTTATTATTTTTCCATTTTTTACAAAAAAGCACGTTTTTGTGAAAATAAAAAAATAATAAATAAATAAAGAATTCTGCAAAAATGTAAAAATCGTTTAAAGAAAAAAAAAAAAGTGTTAATTAGATTATTTTTATAAAGTAATTTTCTTAATTACTTCCTCTTCTTCTTCTTCTTTCCTACGTCTTCTCTCTTGTTTATTATTATCTGTTTCTAATTAACATTTTTTCTATACTTTAAAAAATGATTAATAATTAATATTTAGAAAGAAAATGAAATTATTAATATCTTTCTTCTTTTTTTTGTTTTGTTTTGTTTTGTTAAGTCACTTATGTTGTTGTTTATAAATAAGTTTAATCTTTTAATTTAATTAAATAACAAACAAAAAAATTGTTTTCTTCTCTTTTTTTTTTTTAAATTAATAATATTTTAATTAAAAGCATAAAAAAGAAGGTAAATTTTATTTGAAAACTATTTAAAAAGGAAAAAAAAATGTTTGTCATTTGCAATGTTAAATTTTATTTTATAATTTTTGACTGAAAATTTATTGTACAATATTGAAAGCTTTTGATTTGTAAAATTTATTATTGAATCACAGATCATCATAAAAATTAAACAACAAAATAAAAAAGCATAATTTTTTATGAAGAGCTTAAAGCAAAATGTGATATGATGTAAGTTTGACAGATTATTAATTATTATTATTGGTAAACATCTCCGAAAGTATAAAATAACGAAAAAATCGATTAATCATCTAGCAATATTAATAATAATAATAGAAATACATAATTACAAAATCTATGAAAGCAAATATTTTCAAATAAAACTAAAAGGAAAAAAAACGCATTAAAAGCACCAATTTTTAATTAAACATAATTCAAATAAGTCTGCGTAGTAATAAAACTAAGTAACAAATGAAATAAAAAGAAAATACTGTAAAACAAAAAGAAAGAAAGAAAGAAAACAATTTATTATTATTAATTAATAAATAATTTTGATTTTTTTATTATTATTATTTTTAAGTCACTTAATTAAGTTAAAAATGAAAGAATAATATTACATTAAAATGATTTTTTATTTTTAAGTTAAAAATTAACAAATAATAAGAAATAATTACACCAAAAAATTTTTATTGTTGTTTGTTTGTGCACTTTATTATTATTATAATATTTTAATTAATTAATTTATGTAGAAAAATATTATCACATACTACACATATACCATATATATATACACACACATCTCACATATTATTTATTTAATTAAATCGTAAATGCTGAAACACGTATCACAGTGATCTAAGATTTACATTAAATGAGCTTTTGCATTGTGCGCTTTTTTTGTAGAACTTAATCACTATAATTCGATTCGGTAAACGAGCCTAAGTAACATTTTATTTAAATTTATTTTATGGTTAAAATTGCACATTGAATTTTAAATTTAATATATTTAAATCTTTATTACCATCGACGATACATAATGAAAAATAATAATGCAATCGAAAAAGATTATTCGAGGTAAAAAAAAATGATAATAATAATAATAATCAGTTTGATCCGTCTTTATGTTTTTATTATTTAAAAAAAAATTAAAAATTTAAATAAATAAATAAAATTAAGTAAAAAAAACATGCGCAATACAATTTATCTGTTTATCATAATTTTTTTTTGAAAGTTTTTATTTATATTGAATTGATTTAAATTGAATTAATTTTTATTATTATTATTATTATTATGAAAAATACGTACTTTGTTGACTTTTAACGTTTAAAATAAAAAATAAGAAAAAAAAACAGAAATATCCATATTGAACGTGTCAAGATTATTAATGCAATGAAAAAAATAATAATTTTTTTTTTTTTAAATGCATGCGTTATGATTGAATATATTAACTAAATAAATAAAAAGACTAAAAATTGCAATAAGCTGCATGTTATAGCATTGGCTAAATAATTATAATTAAGTAAAAATAAACTGTCATTGATTGTCGTTCGTTTTTTAATTCATTGCTTTTAAATGCAAATGTTTAATTTTAAAAAATATATCCATTTATTATTCTGAGAATAGTTATAATCGTTAACTGCAACGACAATAAATGTTACTTAATAATTGCAAAGAAACAAAACAAAAAAGTAATTATAATTACAAAACGGCCTCGCGCAATATAAGTGGTATTTTTTATTCATTTATTATTCATCAATTTCAATCATTTTAAAAGTTTATAAGTCATGCCGAAAAAATTCCAATAATTCACTTTAAGTAAATGTTTCTGCAAAATCTGCCAATGCCATCTAAAGTGAATAGTATGTATTTACATTACCTACTTTTCAAAGTCATTTAAAGTTGTTTTACAAAGTCATATACTTCCAAATTCTCCTTCTAGGCACCCATTAATTTTTCATTTTCTTTATACCAAAATAATTAATATGTAAGTCATGCGTTTATTGTTTTTTTGAATTTAAAACATCCGTTAAATTGTTGTTAAGCCTGTTATACAAACTTAGAAAAGCCCTAGAGTAGTAAACATTGTAAATAATAATTAAGAGCAAATAAACAAAATAAAAAACTGGATCAAGGCAGTCATCATGTTTTACCCAAAAAAAAAAAAAAATAGTAAAATAATTAATAATTTTTATTGTAAACATTTTAATGTGCTAAGTACAACGTGTTTTTATTTAACTTAATAAACAAGTAAAACTAGATCGTGATCATCTGCATAAATAATTGAAAAATATTTCTTAATTATTTTTCAAACTTTCAATTTCGTTTAGTGACTCGATAATTAAATAAGCAAAATGTATTTTTTCATGCGTATATTTTCCACATGACTTAAAGTTTAATTATTTGACTTTCCCCATATGATTTTTAATAATTTTTTATACTTTTAAATTCAATAAACACACGACTAGCCCATCGTATAAAATTGACATTTAAATGTTAAAAGAAAACGAAAATTATTTGTTAAAATAATTAACGCATAAAGAAAGCTTAAATATATAATGCGCAATGTATAAGCAATTTTATTGAAAACTAATTTCATCTTACTTATATATATATATATATAAGATGCTGTCACATAATTTATCTTTATTACTTTCACTTTTATTTTTCATCGTAATAGATTTAGCTTTATAAAATAAAAAATATTTTTTATATAAAAATGATGTCATTATTGTCGTTCGACAAACGATTCAGCCAACAAAGAAATGAAAAGCTCTTTTGCTTTAACGGAAATAAATGATTAAAAGTTTTTTTTTTTTTATTACATATTTTTCTTATTATTAATTCATTAAAATGCATAACCTTGAAATTATATAAGAAAAGTGAAAAGATGATTTTAAGACAACAAAATATATAAAAAAAAATTATAATAAATATACGTTTTAACGCTCTAGGAATTTAGACTTAGCGTTAAATAATTTTATTATTTAAGTTTGTGACTTAACACTTAAAATTTTTTATATACCGAATTTTACGTATTTGTTTGTTTTTTGTTAATTGCAAGGACGTTGTAAAAAGCTTATTAAAAAAAAAACTTTCTCACTTAAAAAACAATTAAACCACAAAATAATTAATATCAAAAAAAATAAATAATTAAAAATATATGCAATATGATTTATAGCAACATAAATGTAACCGTACATATGATAATTAATAGAAATTTTTTAAAGTAAAATTATTAACACTAACAAAAGGCATAAAAATCTTTGTTCAAAAATTTTTAATGCAAAAGCTAATAAACAAATTTATTATAATTATTGTTTAAAAGTGCTGTTTTCTAATTTTTATTAATATAAAAGTTTTATTAAGTCACTAAATAATTAAGATGATGAAATGCGTAGTTTTTTTTTGTTTTTTGTTTCGATCAATAATTATATATCTTCTCACTGGTTTCTCACGTAACTATCCCCAATGAAATTAAAAACAGAAATAAGAAATCAATATAATTATATATTTTTAACAACGTAATACATACTCGCTTATGTAAATACGGTTTGACTATTTGACATTTTAATAATTAATTAGCATAAAAATGAAGATTGTTGCTTAAATAGAAATATATAAATTTATAAATAAACAAGAAAACAGGTTTAACGTTAATTTAATTATTTAAAAGTTTATTTAGTAAAAACGCGGAATTTAATGTTTGGGCGTTTAAATATACGAAACAAACAAATGAATAATAATAATAATAAAAACACGTTAATAAACGCGCAAGTAAACTCTCCTTAAATAAATTTAAATAAATAAAGAAAAAACCACACACAACACCACAACAAAGTAAATAATTATTTTATTAAAATTAAAAATAAAATAAGAAAAAACAATAATAAAATGCACAAATTGTAATTAAATAACAATAATTTTTTTTTTTTTTTTTATCAAATCACAAAACTAATTAATATATATTTTTTTCTTTATTCTTTTTTTATTATTAATAAAAATATTAATAAAACAGCAAAAGCAAACACCACCACAACGTCCTACTTATCGTCCAGGTTTTCGTCGTCCAACCCAACGTACACCGTCACCATTACGAACGTTAGCTCCATCAAGTAACTTGGATACAACTGAATCTTCATTAACCGGTGCTGTTGTAACGCAATTCACTAGACGTGGTCGACCCACACCATTTGCCACAACCACATCATCGTCACAATTAGCTGTAACAACAACAATAAAACCTCGCATTGTTATACGAAGAAGATTTGGTGGACCACGGCCACCGATTACCAATAATAATAATAATAATACAGGTGGGGAGTCATCAACACCAACATTTAAAACTGGTGGAGGAACACGAAGAATTATTACAACGACACCAGCACCGGATGCTAATGGTATAGTAGTAGCTAACTTTAGTTATTTTTATTTTTAATTCTTTGCAATTATTTAACCTGGCTTAAGCCAATCTAATGTTAATTCAATTAACTTGATTTAACTAAGCATTTATTTGATTCTCAGTAAGCATCATCATTGTCATTAGCGTTTTTCAAGCATTAAATCACTTGAAAAATTTAATTTTACGAAAGAAAAAAAAACACATTTTAAGTAACTGTTCAAGGTGAACGACAATTAATTAAATATTATTTACCTTATGAATAATAATTTAATGAATATTTTTATAAAATGTTTGCAATTTTTTACAATGAATTTGTAAATAAATTTAGTAAATATCCGTTAAGTCACGATTTATCATTTTCAAATAGGTCGTACAGGTGAAAAAAAATTACTTTTTATTGTTTTTATAAAAGAAAAAATACCTTTTAATTGCAAAGGGTTCAAGTTTAGCTTTTATGTTAATAAATTACATGAAAAATACAAAATATTTCAAAGCACAAGAAACGGAAATAAATATTTAGCAATTAAAAAAAAAACGGAAACACAGTGCAATTAGTAGATACACGCCTTGTATTCAACCCTTTTGGTTGATTTATATACAAAATAATTATTTTCCTAATTGAATTATTAAAGAAATTAATTAAAATTTTATTTAATTACAGATTATAAATAGTTTTAATGATTGGGTGGGTAATCATTTACCTCTGTTAAGCTGGTAATAATCGTATAAACAATCTTTAGCAAAATAAAAAAATAATTCAAAATAACATAATCTTTTGGAGTTGTGTTAATGACCTTAAATTAAGCGACATATAAATAAAAATAATAATAATATAAAATACGGAAGAAATTTTGCAGAACATTTAATTAATTAAATAAAATAATTATTTATGTTTCTGTATAAAGCATAAGTTGAATGCACGTTAAAACTGTATGAAACTGTTCCTGTGACTCAGTACCGTATGAGTACAGTAAAATTTATATCATCAGCAGCACCGTTTTGTTGCTTATTTAAACAATTTAAATGTTTAAAGTTTATTGCCCAGCCTCTGACAAGCCTTTATTAATTATTTTCTTTATTCTTTTCAGTTTTTTATTTTAATGACAATTATGCTTATTATGTTGATAAATCAGTAAATAGTTATTTAAAGAAATATTTAAACTCAGTAATATATTTTTAAATTATTTTCCAATCTTATTGCATTAATCAGAAATTTCATATAAGCATCAGCAACTGAGTATTTTCATTAAAAACGTCGCAGTTATATTTTGTCATTAAGAAAAAGAAATTTTGTGTGAAACAGGAAGAAGACATAAGAAGATTAATAATTATAATTAGCAATAGTTGCATATATATATATGTTTTAAAAAATCACCAATCACTTTTAATTTAATTAATTTATTATAATTATATACTAAAAATGAAAATAACATAGAGTTTAAAGAGAAATGTAATTAATTTTTATTTTTCATGTTATTTACGTATTTTAATAGCGGCATTAGCAATTAAAAACAGAAAATCATTTTAATTAATTAGATTGACTAAACGAAAAAAAAAAGTGTATATTTTGATAAATTGTAATTATAGTTAAATCGTTTATATTATTTAGTCATTTAGTAATCGATTGTTATAGAGTAATTTTGATACAGTATACGTTGGATAATTTTGGATTACTAAATTTGCTTGCACTTTTATGCTATAAATCTATATAAATAAATAAAGCTAATAAATTCGAGGTGTTACTGTATTCGATAAAATTCATTAATCATCGCCAATTTCAATGGAATGTATTTTTAATTAAAACATTTTTACTTTTACTTAATTTCTTTAATAGTTTTATTTTATTTTTTTTTATCGTTTACCTGACTTTAATTTGTCATTTATTGATTTTACTTGACTTTTATTATTATTATTATTTAGTTAGCAACAAATTTAAATGTTTTTGTTTTTAGTTAGTTAGAAAATTATACGATAAATCACGTATTGTGATTTAATTAATGAAAATTTGATTACTTGTTGATCTATATATGTGTATATGAATTTTATCTAATAGAAATTATATGATTTGTTGTCACAATGATTTAATTAAAAATTAAATTAAATGAAAAGTGTTTACTAATTTTAAGTGAAATTTTATTGATGGATTTTAATTTTATGTTGCGATAAATAACAAGTAAATAAATTTGAATGGAACAAAGAGAAAAATAAAATCGTATGATGATGTAAAATTAGAAAATATATACATATTTTAGCGTTGGCGAAATATGATTTGTGTTTCATATATTATGTATGTTGAACCTTCAATGTATTTATTTTTATTCCTCTCTTTATAGTTTTTAGACTTTTTTCTTATTGTTCAAATAATTCAAATAGTAAAGCAACACATTCATTAATAAAAAAAAGACAATAAATGTTGTAATAATTATTATTTCCGTTTATTATTTTATATATTTCCACTTTTAACCTTTTATTGTTATTAATTTTTATTTTTTATTTTTGCAGATACAGAACAACCAAAAGTGACGAATCCACTTTTTAGACGTCGTTTTAATTTTACTCAACCGAAACGTATTGTAACAACAACTGAGCCACCATTGACCACAATTCTTGATTTATCTGAGCAAATTACCACTACAACAGTGAAATCGATCGATGAAAAATTACCACCGACAACAGTAGGACAAGATCAGGATGTTGACTCGTCAATTTATCAGGAAGATAAAAAGTTTATTAATTCACGGTACAATCAAATCGGAGAGTTGAGTGACATTGATGATGATGCGGCTGAAGGGTTATTAACGATTTCAAAGGCACCGCTTCCGTTCTCCGTGCCAGCGGGAAGCACGACATCACGTTACATAGCGACGACCGGAAGACAACCAGAAAAGATAACGCATAAAATTCAGCAACAACAAACGATTCCCGACTACGAATATAATAGTCCAATTGTAACAACAACACGTCGAAATAGTCTCCTGTCGACAGCAAACAGTATGATTTACACATTTTCTTAGTTATTTTCCCGAAAGTTTATTATTTCTTATTCTTTTTTCCTTTAATTATAGGACAGCATGTTGCTAGACGCCCTCAAAGACCAATTATTTCAACAACAGTTGTCACATCTACAACACCACGCCAAGAGCAAATATTTCGACGATTGAAACCACAGCCGTTTGAACGAGTAACACCCATAATAAATGAATTTACGACAGCGCGTCCAAAAATCAATTATAGACCAATCTCTGGAGATTATGATGATTATTATGACGATGGTGATTTAAGGATTGTCGGTAAAACTGCAAGTTCGCAGGTTAAAGTTATATTACATGGGCCAGGTGTCATCGAGTGTCTAGACCAGGGTAATTTTCCACATCCCCTTTCATGTCGTAAATTTATTTCATGTGCCAAAATGGAGACCGGCGGTGTCGTCGGCTGGGAGTACACATGCCCGAAAGGTTTAAGCTATGATCCAGTCGGTGGCATCTGCAATTGGTCAGCCGGCCTTGGTTGCAAGGAATAAAAAACGTTTTTATTTTACGTTTCTTTATGTACAAATTAAGAATTTTTATGTTTTCTCTCTATTTTTATTTTACTTCCGTTAAATTATTGATATTTTCTCTTTTTTATTTGTTTTAATTTTTAAACATAATTTTAGTAAGCATAGTATTTTCGTTTTATTAAGCAAAATAGAATGAAATGAAATAAAATAAAGTAAATCTTCGGTTTTATTAACTTTTTTTTTAATACAAATTTATTTAAATAAAAAATATTTAATAATAGTAATTTACAAAGTTCGTTTATTGATATTAGAGTAGCCTATACCCACACAGGTCATAAGTACCTTGTTGGCACCTGGTAGGGAATCCTCGTTGAAATTTTCTTTTTGAACTGAATTATCACCCTCCGTATCGTCATCATCTTTATCCACCTCTTGTGGATTTTCTAATTTAAATGTAATTGCAAAGGATTCGCGCAAATGTTGCAAAAAATTTATCGTGTATTCAGATAATGGACCAGTCAAGATTTTCGAAACATCTTTTTGACCTAAAGCCATATACAATGCAGCCAGCCATTGAAACGTTGAGTCAACACAGCCACCTCGATAAATTTCGTCCAGTAATTTATTAGCGGCGGCGCGACCCAAGTCTTCCGGGACAGATGGTTCTAATCCTTCAGAGACTATATTCGAAACTAGTTCGGCAGAGAAGAAAGTGCCTGTCGTTGTTTCTGCAATCAAATTAACACCGAAACCAGGACTACCTCCTGCCTGTTTTCCACGATTTTGATCTGTGTGAATGTAAATATCAGGCAAGAAGCCAAGGAGGACTCCTTTTGCAGATTCAACGGTACGATTTGCAAGAGCAGGTGATACTTTAGCTGCATACACTGTACCACGAACTCTTTTCACCATTCCAGGTTGTAAGGCTTGTAATGGCCGTAAATTACGTCTCACGGGGCATTTAAAAATCACTTCTCCACCACCATTCGGTTTTAGCCCACGACGATTGATTTTCATCTCCAGACCATCGTCTACAAGAATAAAGCGTATAAGTGTAGGAAACGCTGCTGCTTTTATATGATCAACTGAAGGACTGTCTTTGCTATTCGTTACACCACGTAACGTAACATTCAATGGAACTTTGCAAAATGGACCCAACGCTAACAATGCATCCATGTAATATCCTAAAAAATATTTGTAAGGTAAAAAAAAAAGTTAATTATATACAATAGATTATAAACAAACCAATTCCTCGTTGTACACAACAATCATGTATTAAAGTTCCACCGTATAACAATCCGGGCTGATACAGTACAGATGTGCCGGTTGTATTTAATTCTATTTTTGTGCCATTTGTTATTTTGTCCAGTAATCTTATAAAACTAATTTCATATTCTTTTAATCCTGGCTCATCGTCATTACTTCTAATGTCAATAATTCTTATTGGTCGACCACTCAATGTTGCCAATAATAAACGCTGTTTGAAAAAATTGCTACCCTTATACACTAGTAAATTATTTTCCTTTGCAAACGCAGGCATTTTATTTAATTATTTAATATTTAATTTATTAATTTTTAAAACACAAATTCTTATTCCTCCTATTTTGACATTTCTTTGCACGTGGTTTTATTTATATTTTGAAATGTCAAATGACAACAATGAAGTAAGCTCTGTTTTCAACATAAAATATTTATTTATCCAAGACATAAACCCGACATGTATTTTTTTTAAATACATTACACCTTTGCGTGATCACTTTAAAGCAAATTTTTGAAAAAGTAATTATAATAATTTGCTTATAATAATTATAATTATAATAATAAATATAATTAAAATAATAAATATAATATTTATACAAAATATACTGCAGTGTAATTAAAGTCAATAAACCATTAAGTAAAAAAGTTCGCTTTATCGATTGCAGTGCCTCTAGATATGTATAGCAAAATAAAAACAGCCGCCACTGAAATCACGCAGTTTATTTTGAATCGTTGATCTGCGCTGTTGTTTTAAAGTTTATAAATTTTTTATTAATTTCATTTAAAAATAATAAAATGATTAAATTATATATTAATAATTATAATTAATAAAAGAAAAGGTTAAAAATTACATCCGGTTGTATAGTAAAGCATAATTCAATAATTATTATATGTGTTAATGGAACTTAATGTATACCCTATTAGTTTTGTGGTGTGCCTATGTTTACGGTTTTTATCTGACATTTAAATATATAAATAAATTAAATTAAAAATAAATATATAAATACACTTGTTTAGTTGTTTCTCTGCGTTTATTTTTTGTTTTGTTTAAGTCGATTTATTTTTAGACTTAACTATGTATTAAAGCCAAAGTTATCTCTTAAATCAAAATTCCAATTATTATTCATTGTGTTAATGCAAATTGGGTTTTTTTTTCCTGTTTTCATTTTGTTTCGCGGTTTTTAACATAAAACTAAACGTAATTTTTATTGTGAAAATTAAATAAATAAGTTAATTATACAGTAAAATGCCGATTAAAAAATTAATAAAGTGACTTAAGTCTATTTTTAGTTGTATTTATATGTATTTATAAAGAAAAAAAATGCTAAAATTAATATAATTGTGTGTTAATTAAATGTGTTTTTAATTGATTCTGGCTTATATTGAGTAAATAATACATATGGTTTCATTGAATTAAAAGTAATTTTATTAATTATTATTATTTTTATACTAATTATTGTTTAATTTTTATTTTTAGAAAGAAAATATAAAAATTTATTTTATTTTTATAAGAAGAAAAATGCATAATCTGACATATTGACTTAAATTGATTTGTGTTTCTTTTATTTATATAAATAAGAAATTAAAATGTTTTATTTTTTTTAAGTCAATAAATGGAAAAACAAAACTTTAATGTCGCAGACAAATTGACTGATAATTTCTTTTATAAGCTCGTAAAATTAAATTGAAAAAAAAGTACAAAACAAATAAAATTTATTAAAAATAAAAGAAGAATAAAACCGCAGAAAATCCAAAAAGCCAAATTAAAGTCACTTAATAATTTAATTAATGTGCGAAATTCTCTATCGTTTACTTAATTAACGAAATTTATTAATATTTTTTATTAATAAAACAAAAAAAAAAAAACTTTCTAAAACCCAAATTGTAAATATTTTATTAATAATTTTCTGTTTTAGTTTCATTTTATTTATGATTCTTTGTAGTTTGAATTAACAATATGCGATAAATATGTGCGTTTTATTATTTTTAATAAGTCAGAATAGAAATGAAAAACACCTGAAATAGCATTAAACCACCAATTGATATCACATATAATTAATTGCCAGTAAAAAACTAACAAAATAAAAAACGTAATAAAAACCAACACCCAGCTATAAATAATAAAAAGTAATAAAAGAAAAACATATTTGTTATTGATAATAATATTTAATTAATTTATTCAGAAAGTAAAAAAAAAAGAAATGTGTTTATTCTACCTGAAATGTCAATAATTGTGTTTTGTTTTTTTATGTTTGTTTTCTTTCTTTTATTTTAAGGTTTTAAGTCGATGTAAAAATCATCGCCTGCTTTGCATTAAAATAAAATTGAAAAACAAGAAAATAATACTAATTTGTTTACATAAAATTAATAAAGATAAATTTTGATCAAATAAAGGAGAAGTTTCTACAATTTATAGGTAATTGTTACGAAACGACAAACCTATTATTTATGTAATTAAGAAATAGCGAAGAAATGTAATAATTGGAATAATTATAAAGGAAAATCATACAGAAACGATTCTTATTGGAAGTTACTTTGAATAAAAAATCTCAATTGGAAAATTAATAAATAAAAGCGTAAACGAACATACAAATACGTTTTTAAAGCCGATAAATTAAACTATACAGTTAATTAATTAATTAAATAAAATTTTCTTATCTTAAATAATTATTTTCTTAAAACAAAAATCGTTTACTTAACTCATAAGCACCTTGGGTTACCTATTATCGTTTTTTCTTTTTTTTTTTTTATTAAACACTTAAGCGTGTTTAATCTCAAAGTACAGTACATTGTATCGTTGCCGTTAAATTATCTTTTTTTTTTTGTTTTAAGTAAATAAATTATTTTAACATAAAATGAGTAAATATGTCAAGTAGATTTTTGTAAAACCAAAACCAAAAAAAAAACAGAAGCTCCTATTGCGATAAGAAATTATTTAATTACTTTTCATTATGACTTTATTTGTCATTCTTATCATAATCTTTATTTATTTTTTAAGTCATATTTGACGTTCAATGATAACTGTGATTGTTGTTAGTTTTTTATTTTAATTAATTTATACTTTTTTACTTTTATTTTAGAACATCTTAACGATTTGTCGTTTATGGATAAATTGTAGCGAAATAAAAACAAAATTAATGTTTTTAGATGATTTTTATATGATTATGCGGGCGATTTTTGATTAAAGATTTAGATTAAGATAATGCCATGAATTGATTTCTGTAGAAAACAAAAAATTATTATTCTTAAGTTTTTCCTTATAAATTCCTTATTACACCACTGAAACATAATAAAACATAAAATAAAATTAAAAAAGAAAAATTAAATCCATTCAATAATCGTGTCCAAAATTCACCTCACGAATTCAATCACAATTTATGTATTTTATTTATTTATTTCTATATATAATCGATATATTAGTCAATTCTTGTTTATTAATTTATGTAAATTTTAAATTTAAAAATTTATTTTTATAATAAAAATATTTGTTTAAAGTAAATTCTTTAATTTATCCAATTTTGACTGAATTTATTTAATAAAAATCAATTAAATTCGTGAAAGAATTTATTAAAATGAATATATCAAACACCTGATATATGATAAATAATTGAAATAATATATAAATTGTATTCTTTTTTTATTATTTTCTTTAATTAATTTAATAAAAGAAACAATATGTGTAAAAATAATGCACAACAATGTATGAATTTAATAAATATGCATATACTTAAGAAAGTATTGACGTTTTTGCTAAATATTTTGCAATGTAAACTAGAGTTGAATATTTTTTTGCAATGTAAATAGAGTCCGTTAATTTTTTTAAAATATTTAAAGAACACAAGAATAAAGTTGTGCATATATTATATATATACAAAATAAAAATATCATTTTTCGGCTGCGTCCGTGGCAGTGTGCATTGTTGTCTTACGTATCCCCGGCTTGCTTTCAAGTTCGACGGGGGTCCGTATTAGTAAAATGGTTTAGCTTCACATGCATGAAATCACGGTATGTGGAACTGCCCTCTTTGGCCACAGGTTAGAGATCTCTCCCGATTTCTCTGCCTGTGGCGGCCGGGCCTTCCATGATGATTGTCATGGTGGAAAGGCTCGGATCTTAGAGCTGCAGAGTTCATCCATATATTTTTCTCCCTTTATGTTTAGTTTTTCTAAACAACAAGCCGGTCTATTCTGCGGGGGAATAGGCCGGCTCGGCTGGAGAATTTACCGTTAGGATAAATGTGCACAAAATTTGTGCCAAACAATAGATTTCAATAACAATAGGCAGCAGACAGCCCATTGTATTCAAAAAAAAAAATATTTATTTCTTTTGTATTCGCTTTACTATTGTCCTTTTATTCTTTTATCTATTTAGCAAAATTTCTACCATTTAAATATTTTATTCTTTCATTTCGTTTCCACGTGCATCGCAATAAACATCTATTTATATTTTTATTTAATATAATATAAATTTTTTCCATTTAAATATTTTTTTTAAATTTCTCCATTTAAATATTTTTTTTTAAATTCTCCATTTAAATATTTTTTTCATATATTTCCATTTAAATAATTTTTTTTATATTTTAATATTAACCATTTATATATTAAAAATAAATTTATTATTAATTTAAATATTATTATTATATTCAAATAATTTTTAAAAGCCATTGCAAATAATTTTCTATTTAAAAATATTAATAATAATAAAATAACCCCATTGTGCAATCATAAAGAATTCGCCATAGCACGTGTATCTAATAAATAACTAACTTAGTCTATTTTTTTACCAAATATTTATAAATTCTGTGTCCTTGCTTATTTAAGCAAGCATTGTCCTTTTATTTTTTTAAATATTCTTTTATCTATTTACCACCATTTCTACCATTTTAATATTTTATTCTGTCATTTCGTTTCCACGTGCATTGCAATAAACATCTATTTATATATTTATTTAATATTAATATAATATAATTTTTTCTAATTTCTCCATTTAAATAATTTTTTCTAATTTCTTCATTTAAATAATTTATTTTATTTGCGTCATTTGCCATTTTGCTATATAAATAAACTTTAAAAAAAAATCCATTTTAATTAATTAATAACTTAAAAAAATATTTCCATTTTACTTTTGAAAAAAAAATTTAACATTTAATTAATTAAAATTAATTTACCATTTTATTTGTAAAAAAAAAATACCATTTTCGTTAAAGAAAAATTTTTAATTTTTCACTTAGAAAAGAAAAATTTTTTTACCATTTTACTGTGAGAAAAAATTACCATTTTACTTACAAGAAAAATAATTTTAAATTTAATAAAATAATGTACCATTTTCCTTAAAGAAAAACAAAATTTCCGTTTTACTTGAAAAAAATATAAAAACTATTGTACTTGGAAAAAATTAATCATTTTACTTAGGAGAAAAATAAATCCATTTTACTTGCAGCAAACAAAAAAATGTAATCATTTTCCTTAAAGAAAAAAAAAATGAACCATTATTTTTTCAGATATGTAAAATTTACCATTTTCTTAGAAATTAAAAAAAAATTTACAATTTTACTTGAAGCAAAAAAAAAATTACCATTTTTGTTAAAGAAAAATTTTTATTTTTACTTAGAAAAAAAAAATTTTTTTACTTAGAAAAAAATTTACCATTTTACTTAGAAAAATTTTGCAAAAATTAATCGTTACTAACCATTGGTTAAAATATTGTAAAAAACTTGTAGTACTAACCATTGGTTAAGTTTGTAAAAACTTGTGGTACTAACCATTGGTTAAATTTGTAACTATCGTGAAACTGAAACGACGAAAAAATTGCAACGATCCCCTATCCCCCAACAAGCTTTAAAACATCCAACGATACGCACAAAAAATTGCAACGACCCCTATCACCCAACAAGCTTTAAAACATCCAACGATACGCACAAAATTTTGCAAAAAGGAAATTTTCACATTTTCTATACATATTTTTTATGTATTCTCATATTCATTATACATATTTTCCCCGAATGCACGTGGTCCTTGGCTTAATATCGCAACACAAAATATGTCCTTTTTGCTTTAAAGTTTTTTCTACTAAAAGTCCTTTTTTTATTTTATATGGATATTGATCGGTTTCGAACTAAGACCGAAATTATATATTTATCAATAATGATAAGTAAAGCCTTAACGACCACGGCTATAATATATCTTAAAATATTTTGTTGTCTGCATCTAAAGTATTAAAATATTTCTTTAAAAAAAAATACAAATTTTACTAAGTTTATAGAATAATTCATGAGAAATATTAACAAATTTAAATGAAAATATATAAAAAGAAAAAATTAATTTCAATAATATAATATTATTTATTAAATTAAATCATTAATTATTAAATTAACTATATTTAAATTAGATAACAATTTGTTTTCTCGTATTGCCTATAGGCGATTCGATTTGTGTATTTTTTTATTGATGAACAAGCAGCTAAACGATTTTCTCACTTAATTCCAATAAGATTTCAATGCAATACAATGTGAGTGTTAAGCTGTAACTACAGATCTAAAATTAAAACAGAAAATAAATATTATTAATTAAATTAAGTTTTTAAATTAATAAAGAAAATAATAATAAATATTTAACAAAAATATTGGCATTGTTTTTCCTAATTAAAATACTTTTCTTTTTGACAAAATAGATGAATATTATAATTAATTATTTATTTAACCATTTGATGGTAAATAATATTCACAAAATTATAATGAATTTATAAAATTAAATTGTAATATTAATTAATACGAATTAATTCTTGACATAATACAAAGTGCACAAAGCAATTTCGCCAATTTTTAATCGGTTAAATAAAAAGTTATTATATTTTTAATAAATATATTCCTAAACTAGAATCACAAAATGTAATTTAATATTTAACAGTAAAATTACTTAAAATTAAACAATATAATAATAAGAATAATAATAACGATACAATAGTAATAAATTTACAAAATAATAAATTAATTTAATTAAATAAATCATATGTAAAAACAACAATTAAGATTGTGATAATATTTTCATTTGAATATACTAAATTACTCGTAATTATTTATTTATTTATTTATTATTATATAGTTAAATTTATTTACTTATTTTTATATACTATTTAATTTAATTTATTCTATTTATATTTCTATAATTAATTAATTAAATAAAAAAAAATAATTATATTAATTATTTACATGCTACTACTACTACTACTACTACTGCTGACATCTCTTATAATAAAAATGTAATAATAAATAATTTTCTTTTTTTTTTCATTTCAGATTTATTCACACAAATTAATTAATTAATAATTTAAAAACAAGAAATAGAAAAAATGTTAAAATTTTTTAAAAATTATTATCCCATTTATATATATTTATTATTAATAATAATAATAAATTTAATAAAATGTGATATATTAAATGAGGATAATACATTAACAACACAAATTATAATGACAACAACGACAACGACTACAGTCACAAATACCCCATTAGTAGTTACATCACTAAATACTTCAATTACAACAATACCACAAATTATAAATAAAAAATTAAATTGTTTTAATGCTGAACCTGACTTATGTATAAATAAAAATGAGGAAAATTTTTCCAATATAACACAGTGTGAATGTCATCAACATCCGCATGTACCATCTACAATATACTGTTGTAATGTAACAGATATTGAACGATCTTTATCATGTGTTCAACCATTACAACCATTGGACGAACAATATAATCAATTTACATCGATTTATAATTGGAAAAATATTCATATAATTAATGCAAATTTAGAGAAATTAAATTTATCAAATCGTTTTTTCAATCAATTAAATTCATTATCAATAACCGATGGTAGTATTAAGAATATAAGTTCATATTTTTCTAAATTTACATCAATTAAATGTTTAAATATATCAAATAATAATATTATGGAAATTGATACGAGAGCATTAAGATATTTATATAATTTACAAATATTAGATATATCGAATAATAGTATGTCAATAATGCCGAAAATAAATCATTTAAATAATTTAACATTGGATATAAGGTATAAATATATACACTTCTATTTAATTAATTGTGATTATTATTATTGCTATTGTTATTAATAGGAGAAATAATCGTTTATTATGTAAATCTGTACAAGAAGCAATTGAACATGGTGGTTTTACATTTGTTGAACCAGATTCGACATATTGTTTAATTAATCATACATTTAATTGGTTTAATTCAACCGACACGATACCAATCAGACAATTAGAACGTCGAAAACAATTGCAAACCGAATGTCCACATATACCCGGTTATGGAAATTGCACGTGTGAAGCTGAACGTATGAATTATGAGGTAAATTTTCTTAATTTAATTAAATTAATTTAATCATTTATTTTATTTATATATTTATTTTATTTATTAATTAATTAGGCACAAGACCAACCCGGTGAATCGCATTTAGTATTACGTGCAAAGGTCGATTGTTCAAATTTAGGTTTAATAGAATTACCAAATAATTTACCAAACAATACATTAACACTAAATGTCTCAAATAATAATGTTTGTATATTATTTTTATTTATTTAATTAATTATATTAATTAACTATTTTGTGTTTTTTTTTTTTTATTTTTAGATAAAAAATCTATCGGCAATCAAAGAGAATGAAAGTTATAAACAAATATTACGTTTTTATGCCGATGATAATGAAATATCATCATTAGTTGATCTAGAAGGATCAAATTTAATTAAAAAATTTGATAAAATCTCATTAAGACGTAATAAAATTAAGCAAATACCAATTTATTTATTTAATTCATTAGATAGAAATCCAAGTGGACATTTATTATATTTAGGTGGTAATCAATTAATATGTAATTGTGATACGGCAACCTCATTACGTATGTGGCTGGTATCACAACATAATCATATTATCGATTATGAGGATATACTATGTGATAATGAGCAGCAACAACGTGTTGTCGATTTAAATAAAATGAAAGTATGCCAATCACAACATGAGTGGACCGATTATATATATTATTTAATTGCTATAGAAATATTATTATTATTAGCATTAATTATGAAAGTATCATATGATTATTGGATATTTAAAACGGCTGGTTATTTACCGTGGCCAGCCAGTAAAATGCCAAAATTACCGTGTGACTGTTTATGTGAATCATAATTAATTAATAAATTTAATTAAATAAATAAAATTCTGTGATTAACCATTATATCTATGTATATATTATATAGAAAAAGAAAAGAATTTATTAAATAAATATCTTGCCATATTAATCTGTTTGTCTATCTGCATTTTATTTTTCTCCAACTTTTCCCGACACTCCGGTTTTCCTCTTCACCGATTTCTTACTATTCTTTTTATTAAATTTTTCCTTTTTCTTAATAGTTTTTGATGTTTTCGCTAATTTTAATAACTTTTCATTATTGTTTATTGATTTTAAATTTTTATTATTTAATCCATTTTTTCCATCGGTTTTACCGCCAACACCTGTTGTCTTCAATTTATTTAATTTTTCTTGTTTTCGTTGTAATTTCTCCTTTAAATAACGTTTATTTTTCAATAAAATTGATTTAGTTGTTATATCATCACGTTTCGGGGCAAACACTTGGCGACGCTTTGTCTCACGTTTAGAGATCTTTTTCATCTTTAACATATACTCAGGTACATTACCACCAGATGTTTTTATAACATTTGCAATTAAACGTAAATTTGGTATATCCAAATGTGTAAAGAATGTTATTGCATTGCCAAGCCGACCAGCACGTCCCGTACGTCCAATACGATGTATATAGTCGATTTTTGACTTTGGAAAATCATAATTTATTATCAAATTAATTGATTTAAAGTCAAGACCGCGTCCCATCAGCTCAGTACAAATTAATAACCATATTTTACCCTCACGAAATGAACGTATTATTGTGTCACGTTCCTTCTGCTGACGTTCTGAGTGTATAACATCAATATTTATTCCATCGTAGAGCAACTCATTGTACAGTTGCTGTGCCCGATCCTATATAGAACAGAAGCAAATAATAATTATTTGTTATATTTAAAACAAGAAAGAAGAAAATGGTAATACTGACTTTACTCTGTACAAATATAAGTACAGGCGGTTCAATCCCTTTTCGTATTAAATCACGTAATGCTAATAATTTTCCATTTTCTGATCCAACAAATAATAACTCTTGATTCACAGAACTTATAGCCGTATTCCGTTGTCCAATTGTTATTATAAGTGGTTTTTTTATTTGCTGCTTAAACCATTTACCCACTTTATCCGTATATGTGGCACTAAATAAACCAATTTTTTTATTTGGATTACTACAACCATTATATATCGTATCAAATTGATCACGAAACGCGGTTTTACCATCTTCAAATAATTTGTCAGCCTCATCTAATATAAGCCATTCAACTCTACAAGATAATATATGTAAACATAGGAAAGTTTATCATTTTCAATAAAACAAACCTTGATAAATCAATTGTTGGTGGATTCGTTTTCAATAGGAAACATAGACGATTCGGTGTCGTTATTAGTATATCATAATTTTTATTACTCTTTGCACCGAATTTCTTTTCAGCTATATTCATTTTATTTATCACATGAATATTAAAATTTAAATTCTCTGTTAATCGAAAACATTCTCGCTGAATTTGTTTGGCTAGTTCACGAGTTGGACAAACAATTAATGCACGAAAACCATCACGTTTTGGTATTACTAATTGCTTTATAATTGGTATTAAAAAGGCGGCCGTTTTACCAGAGCCAGTTGGGGCACATCCCAGTATTGAACGTCCCTACAAATAAATAAAAATAAATGTTAATTAATAATACACAATTGAAAAAAAAAAAGTATATATAGAAATAAAGAAAAACCTCCAACATTGCTGGCATCGCTTGCATTTGTATTGGCGTTGGTACCATGTAACCACAATTGGATAAATTCGTTATTAAAGTTTCCGCCAATTGATATTTTTGTGCCATTTCAAGGAAATTATCTAATGGTTTTGGAATTTTATTACCTAAAACATTTATATGATTTTTATTACGAAAATGATTTAAATTTTCTTGCTCTAAAAGTTTTCTTTTTTTCTCAGTCATCTCTTTTTTCTTCTTTTTCTTTAGTTGTGGTGCTGGTAAGTCATTTAATAATGTCAAACCATTTTCACTATTGCTTGATTCATCTTCACTTTTTATTTCCTCTTTTATTTGGATATCATCAAAATATTGCATTCGATTGTTGAACTTGCCACTATCATTTAAAAAATCATAAACCTCTTCCTCCTTGTCATCGTTATCTGACATTTTTTCATCCTTTATTATTATCTCATCTTCGTCTTTTATTGATACTGCATTTGGTAATCTCATATCTTTATAAACCTACAAAATAATAAACATTTTTCTGAAAATATCGAAAAAAAAACTTCCCCCTGTTAAAAATTCTAACCTCTCTTTTAGCATGTACATTTTTATTAGTTTTAAATTTATTTTTAATTAATTTTGCACCACATGTTAATTGACGAAATATATCATTAACATCCATATTAATATTTTTAGTTATTATTTAAATAACTTTATTGAATTATTACTATAAAAACACGAGATAAATTTCAACAAAATAATATATTACACATCTATATAACCTCAAAATATTCACTTGTCAAAATTTTATAAACAAATACATCACGTGCGTATGAACAAAAAGTAAAAAATGCCACAAGATGTCGCAAAGATTTTTAAAAAGATTAAATTTGAATTTCTTTTATTTAAATTGAAGATTTACATAGTTTTTCTTAAATAAATATTTTTTTCTAATTAAATATTATTATTATTGCCAATAATTGAAAATATGTAATTCTATTAGAAAAGATTAATGATAAAATGTTTTGTTAAATTAAAACTCATCCTTTTTAATACAGTAAAATTAGTTTACAGTAAACTTTCGTCTTGGGGAATTTTCGTACCAAAAATTGTATTACATGCTTCACGTGCTACATATCTACGTGCTAATTTTTTAGAACGCGCTGATCCAATAAATTGTGTCCCATCTACTGTTACACCAACTGTATGCATTATTTGTGGTGATTTTCCTTGACTACCTAAATCAGTATATGTAATTCCTGGACGCAACTAAAAAACATATAAAATTTATTTATATATTTTACCACCATAAAGTAATACACTTACCATTGACAATAATATTGTCGGATGAAATTCATCAGCCTTGGGCGGTAATTCTGTTTTTGGCGTAAATGAAACATCCATTTTCGGTGCATCATTCAATATACTATTTAACATCTAGAAGAAAAAAATATAAGCAATAAACATAAATCTGTTCCAGATAGACTACATACCATGTTAATGTTGTTAGTTGTTGGAGTTTGTGGTGCGGAAATAATTGGTGGCACAGGTTGTGGCACAGGTTGTGGCTGTGGCTGCGATTGTGATTCGGGTAATGTATCATTTAATAATGCTGCACTAGCAGATGCTTGAAGTGATTGTATTTCTTGTCCTTTATTTTCCCATTCCTTAAATAGTTTATACAAAGCAAAGGAAGCAATATGCAACATTGGCACATCGTCGATATCATCATTAACATTAGTCGTCGACGAACTACAAACACTGCAATCATCCATTTGTGAATCTTTCAAATTATTATCATTATTTTCACTTTGAGAGTTTTGCTCTTCTGTTACATTTTCCTGTTGTTCTTTTTGTAATGGATTATCGCATTTCTTTGATTCTAAACAGTCATCTTTCAATGGTTTATTTAATATTTTATTTAAAGCGATATTTCTTAGTGCATTTTCTGATGCATTATTTTTTGCAGCAGTTTTTGAGATGCCACTTCCTCGATATTTTACACCGTCAACAGTAACTTCCGCCACAAATAAACTACATCCGTCACCATGCGTAATATAATCACAAGCAAAATTTCTATTTAATTCATGTAATGCCATAGCAGCATTTTTCGGTGTCAATATCTTCCGTAAACGACGATTCTGTCGGATTCTTCGGTGCTTCGCACGCAATGCTGGCTTTTTCCTCCGTGTTATATCGATGTAACGCTGTTTTAAACCACTTGACGTCATAACAGTCACACTTTCATCAATAACCATTTCGTCAATGTTTTCATCACTATTTATACTTATAAATTCTTCCCCTTTGTTTACTATTTTAGCATCAGCCTTATCATTTGACAAAACAGCTTCTGGTGTAACTTCAACTTTTGGCATTTCCATAAGATTCATCTCTTGTAAATTCTCCACGGTAATTGTTGGCGGTATTAAACGCGATTCCTCAACTAACACTTCAACTAAATTTGAATTTTGTTTATTTTGCTTAAATATAAATAAAATAATAATTATTATTCACAATAAGTTTTTTTTTATTACTATATAACATGTCATAAGATTTAAGGCCTAAAGCCACAACAGATGTTTAACTTCAATAAATTCCAGCATCAATAAATATTTTACAACATTTACATTATATATATTGTAGTAAATAACACTCACCATCATTTAATTAAATAAAAATATGATTTATATTTCAAATGTGTGTGTGTGAAGAAGAACTCATTTGTCCATTTACTTACATATAAAAAAAAAATTCTTTCATAATTTTTCTTTATTATTAAAGCTATGAACATTTCTTCTAGCACACATAACCTCAATTATAGAATTTAAATTTTTTATTTAATTTTAATTTTTTTTATTTAATTAATTTTATTTGAATTCTTTTCTTTTATATTGATTCAAAAAAATAAGAAAAAAAATCGAATAAAACAGTCAAAGGACGAACATCCGACGCCATTTTATTCGATATATATATTCCACTTTTTACACTTGTTAATCAAAAAATACTTTTAAAATAAGAAAAGATATCATTAAATAATTAGTAGATAAATGAAAACAAAAAAAAACTAATTAAATAGAAAAAAATGTATGATTTTTTTTTCTTTATAATTAAAAAAAAAATGAAAATCATTAATTGAAGTTTTTACGCAAGCCATGAACATAACCAATAATTAAAATTGTAATTAAATTGGAATTTTATTTTATTGTAACAAAAACTAAGTTAAATCCAAGGTTTATTTTATTATTTTCAATAATTTTTAAGTCATTCTTTTTCTAAAAAAGAATTTTAAAGATAATTAAAAAAACATATATTTGATAACATGAAATTTACATTAATTCACATCAATAAATACTTTTAAATAATTTAATTTTAAAGAATAATAAATTGTATTATTTGTATTTCAAAATGATTTTACTAACTTACCATAGAATTCTCTTCATTTTTTTTAATATTATTCATTTTTCTTGTTTTTGGCATTTTTACTTTTATGCTTTTGATTTCAATTATAAACGAATATTGTATGATCTAACATCGCAATATTTTGCTACTGTCACTTTACTTCGCATGAAATTAGTCATGATTACATCATCTTTTTATGTTGGTCACACTGTTTTAAGTACATATTGTATATCGATAAAGTAGAGCACTTTCATATTTTCCTAACAGAAAAACATATTTCACGGGTAAAATTCATCAAAAATCACATTTATTCGATTTTAATAAAAAAAATTTATTAATTAATATCCCTTTGAGATATACAAAAACAATAAAATAAAAAAAAAGAACAGGCAAAATTGCTTTATCATTAACGTTAAGTCTGGCTTAAAACTAGTTGCCCTATTGTTAAATTATTTATATGTTGTTTTTTCTTAACAATCAAACACTCAAACTAATAATCTCACAAAGAATCAAACCGCATTTAATCATTTTACATTACTTCAGCACGAGCACAAACCAATAATACTAATCAAATAACCACAAGTAGTCACATCATTCACACGATTAATTAATTATTTTTAATATATATTTTTTTTTTCAGTTTTCTCTTTTTTATATTTTTTTTATTTATTTTTATTTTTTATATTTTTTTTTTTGATCATTTTCTTTTTCTTAAGAATTTTCACTTTTTTTTTTTTCTTTTAATATTTCTTCTTTCCTTTTCTTTTAATTCTTAATTACAATTACTAATTTTATAATTTTTTTTTTTTGTTTTGTTTTTAAAGATTAATTTGATTTTTTCGGTTTTTATGGATATTGATAAAAAAAAAAAAAAGAAAAATTAATTAAACCAATTATTAGTGTTTGTGTGCGTCCGGTGACATTGTGTCCAGTCGTGATTGAGCATCAATCATTACTTTGTGAACCGGTCACAATGTCGACCCGTACTGCATGCACAAAGAGAATGCATAACCATTTTTTACCTTGATGTTATAGGTTAAGTGATGTTGTACTTAAATTAATGAATTAATTAATTAATTAAAAAGAGATAACATGTTTATTATTATTTTTTTTTTAATATTAAAAATATGTTTCATTTAATTATTTGTTTTTCATAAAAAATTATTAAGTAAAAATTCTGTCTATTTAATTAAGAAAAAATATATAAAAAAAAAACAATTTTAATTAAACAATAAATTAACTAAATAGAGAGAATTATTACGTGAGGTGAATATATTAAGACACAACAACACAATAATGCATTTCTTTTATAACAAAATCTCACCGAATTTATAAATAATGTGGGAGAAATTGAGAATAAAATAAAATTCTAGATTTTTCTTTCTTAAAAATTAATTAAAAAAAAAAAAAAAATATTTTTTCTTTCGTTTACAGTTGCTATTTTTCTTATTAAACAATTTTCTTTTCATTTTTTATTTTTAATATTAATATTTCTATAAGCGATTAAAATTATTTTATTTTTTTTTTTGTTTTATTACATTTAATTAATTTTTTCTCAAATACAAAAAAAAAAAAAAGAAGAGAAATTTACACAAAAAGAATACAAAATTAATTAATAAAAAAAAAAAACTGTTAGCTTTTACTTAAAAATATAAAAATATATAGAGATGGCACTAGTAGTGATTAAAGAGATTAATACCTAATAAATGTTAATTTTTATTTAGCACAGCCTCGAATCACACTACAAAGTACTCGTTTTTTTTTGTATTACATTTAACCGTAGTGTAGGTAGATGGGAATTTTCATTTTTCTCATTAGAAAAATAATTTCTTTTAAATTAAATTAATTAAAAATCACGTCAAAAAATATAAAGAAGACAAACGCCTTAAAAATTAATTTCAAAAAAATAAAACATATTCAACATACAAATAAAAATTATCTCATTATTTGTGTATGTAGTTTCATCGTCATATAATTGGTCGATACTAATATGTAATCAACACTTTTAATGATTTCCTTTTTATGTTTTCCTTAAACTAAATTTTTATATTTTATAAATTTTTTTCTTTTTATATACAAAATATATATATTTATTTTCTTTTGTTAAATTATTTTTTAAAAAATTTTCTTTAATTATTCTTTATGGCGTTGTTTTTTAAGTTTACTAAAAAAATTTACTTTACTTTTTTTCATCCCTTTTTTTTTTTGAACCAGGAAGCAGCAATTTGCATTTTTATAATTTTTAAACGAATAGAAATTAAAAAAAAAGATAAAAAATCACAAGTTTTACGTCATTATTGTAGGAATAAAACTCCTTAAAATAAAATAATAATAATAAGAAGAAATGTAAATTTCTTCTTTAAACAAAACAAATATTAATTATTATAATATAAAGCTAACAACTTTTTCTTCTTTTCATTCTTTTTCATCAGTATATTTTCATTTCAAACATTTTCTACTCGCTCTCTCATCAATTTAATTAAAATTAAATAAAAAGCTTTGTTTAATTAATATCATTAATAATAATAATAATAAAAAATTCTTCTGCATTTAATTTTTCTTCTCTTTTTTAAAATAAACAAAAAAAAAAAAATTCATTTAAAAAACTAATTTTAATTATGAAATTAAATATTTTCTTGCATTAAGTGAAAAAGAAAATTTAAAAATAACAAAACAAAAAAAAAAATGTTTTATTTTATAATAAAAAAACAAAGTCCAACAACAGATGGCACGCATAATTAATCTAATTAAGGAAAAATAATCAAAATAAATTATTCCTATATTAATTACTCCTTTTTTTACTTTGTTTTCGTTTTTTTTAATTAATTAATTTACATAATACGCCCATTAAACAGTTTCTATTCTTTTCTTTTCTTTTTTGCATATATACTGCTGCTGTTGTTGTTGCTGCATTTCTTTACTTATATTTTTTTTAATTTAATTAATAATTTTACATTTCTTAATTATATTCTTCTTTTTTTTTATTATTAAATTTATTTTTACTTTTTTTTATTAAAGAGTTAATTTTTGTATTTTCTTTTCTTCTTTATTTTTATTTTTTACACAATATAAACCGAAAAATTCATTTATCTTTCGTTAAAAAAAAAAAAAAATTCTTTTTTATAATTTTTTTATCTTTAAATTAATTTTAATCCTTAAAAATTACAGTTATTTTTTTTTATTTATTTTTATTTTTTTTTATAATTATTTAATTAATCATAATTATTACATTTTTTTTTGTAATAATAATAATAATAATAATAATAATACGTACAAAGAGTAGTGTACACAACAACATCGCATTATTTTTTATATTTAATTTTTATTTTATTTTATTTAAAAACTTCGACGAGCTTTATTTATTAATTTTTTTTTGCTTTTTCTCATGTTTTTTATTTTTACATAATTAATTAAAAAGATTTCATTTTGTTTTGTTTTTTTTTTTTCTTGTTTTATTTATTTCTTCTTTTTGTTGTGATTTATTTTTACTTTTATTTAATTAATTAGAATGAATTTGTATTTTCTTAAAATAAAATTGAAAAAAAAAAAAAAAATTGAAAAAAAAATATTACAAAAAATAATTTAAAATAAAAAAAAAAATTAAAAAACAAACAAAAAAAAATAATAATTAAAATTTCTTTAACCTTTAAAGACGACGACGACGACGACAACGAAGACAACTTAAAACCTAAAAAGAATTTCTTCTTATTTCTTGTATTTGTGTTTAATTTTTTGTAGTTTTTCTTTTTGTTTTTTTTTCATTTTCATATTTGTTTTACTATTAAAAAAAAAAAAAAATCTGTCTTTAAAATAAAATTAAAATTAAAATTTCATTAATATCATATTAATGTCACTATATAATCTTTCATTTGATTAATTAGTTAATTAATTAATCGTTCATTTTCTTATTAACTTTCTGTTTTAATTTTATTTACACAACGTTTTTTGTTTTGTTTTTACTTCTTCTTTATTCTTATAATCTGTTTTTTTGTTTTGTGTTTTAATTATATATTTATTTTTCTTAATTTTTAAAAAAATTTATTTGTATTTTTATTACTTGGAAAACATTTTCTCTGCCATTTCTGTTTTTTCTTTTCTTTTATTTTCTTCATATAGTTTACTCTGTGTATTTGTGTGTGGATGATAATAGATGGTGTTGGTGGTGTTTTATATTTTATTATTTAATTAATTAATTAAAAAAAATTAAATAAATTTTTTCTTCATTATTACGTGTTTGCTTTCTTTCATTCATATATTATTCTGCTGTTAATTGTCGATTTTTGTTTGTTTTATAAAATTTTAAAGTAAATTTTTTGAAAAAAAAAAAAAAAATAAATAAAATAAAAGAAAATTTTAAAGAGAAAAAAAATTCCTTCCGGTTTTCTTTAATTTTTTTTTTTTTTTTTATTCGCTTTATCGTTATATTTAAACTAAAAGAAGAAAAAAAAATAATAAAAATTATTTAATAGAAAAAGAATAAATTAAATTAAAAAAAAAAAAAACATTTTTCTTTCAATCATTTTTCAAATCATACAAAAAAAAAAAAAAATTGGTAGCACAGAAAACACAACGAAAAAAAAGCAAAACATAATTTCAGTAGTAGATTGGGAGGGAGTTCTGCAGAAATTGTTTTTTGTTTTTAAAATTGTGCTACGACAAGAGCAGGTCGAAAAGTAACTAAAATAAAGTGAAGAGAAAATAAAATAGAAAAATATAAATTAATTAATAAAAATAAAAAATAAATAAAATAAAAATGATAAGTTCCGGATAAAAATAAAATAGACGCGATTAAAATATGCAATTGTGTTAGTATTATTAAAACAAATCAATACATTTATAGACGATTTAATCATTCTCTGTTCATTTTAGATGAATTTAAAAAAATAATAATAAAATTACGTCTTTTTGCTTAACAACAACAAGTAATTACTTTGTTTTATTTGAGTTTTAGTAACTTCTATAATTTATTTTTAATTATTTAATCATTTTATTAATTATAATACAAAGATTGTTCTCTTTTTACTCTTAAAATTTACGTTAATATTCCTTCTTTAAATTAATTACTAAATGTCTTTATGAAACATTTTCATTTTTTTTTTTTTTTTTGAAATTATTAATAATTTGAAAAACGATTTAAAACAAAAATTGTAACTCCAATTATATAATTTAATCATTCTCACCATCATCTTCTTCATCATCATCATCTTCTACTGGTGGTGGTGGTGGCACTACCACTGTCTGAATACCTTTACACCTTTTTTTATAATCAGTCATTTCCTGTTTCAAAAAAATAATAAAATTTTAGTTTAAATATTTTTCATAGATTACGCTAGTATAAATTTAAAAGATTTTAAATTTTCTAAAAGTTAATCTCAACTACTAACCCGTTCATAACGTGCTTTATCATTTTCAGCTAATTTTTCATATTTTGATTTTGTTTCTGGTTCAGCATCTGACCATTTTCTTCCCAACTCCTTGGCTATATCACCAACACCATATTCGGGATTTTTGGCTTTAACCTTATTACGTTCGTCATTACAAAACCAGAAGAACGCCGATCTAATTAACAAAAGAAAAAAAAATTAATTTTATTGTAAAACTTTTCCCCACAAATAATAAAAGAAAAATATTTTCTACTCACAATGATCGTTTTGGTGCATTTGGATCTTTAATTTGCTTCCTTTTTTTACCACGACCAACAACAACACCTTTGGGTGGAACATAATTTTGCATTTCCAAGTCATAACGTTTTTTATCTTTTTCAGCCATTTCATGGAAACGTTTCTTCTCTTTGTCTAACATTGTCTGTAAATAAATAAAGAAAAAAAATTAATCAAATTATTCAGAACAAAAATTAATTAATTAAAAATCGAAACAACAATATTTTTATGACATCAACAACGTCGTCAACGACATCGAAAACGACGTCGTCGTCGCCATCCTTTACTTTTTTCTTCACATTACATCCCTAACTAAAAGTCAACATGCAGAATTAAAAATAACAAAACAGGAGAGCAGCAGCAGAACAAAACAAACATACGAAAGGAAACAAAGTTTAATCATCACCATTCTCTATATAATATTTTCTGTTTTGTACTCCACACCACCCACACCACACTGCCTACAACAACTTTTTCATTTTAAGCCAATTGAATTTCACAATATATACAACACAGCACAGAAAATAACAAGAAAAACTAATTTACGTTTTTCTAATTCACATAGCAGCAAAAAAAATAAAAAATTCGTAAATAATGCAGTGAAAAACAGAAAAACAAACAAAAATTAAATTGTTCTACTCAACACCAGGCAGCAGCAGAAAATGTGAAAAAATCAAATTCATTTTCCTATGTAAATTTCGCCAAATTATAATTTGTGGAAAATAATATCTTATTTGTTTTGTTCTTGTATTTGTGTTGATTTTATTTTTTATTTTGATTAAATCCTCCCAACTCCTTATTTATAGCATAGCAAAGCACCATACAAAAATAAAATCCATCTCTTTTAGTCTTATTAATCAATCTTTATTACACTAAAGCCAGCAACAATAATGGTGAAAATAAATTGAAAGCAAAAATTAAACTAAAAATCATCTATTCGACTTTGTTACTCTGCTATATTATTGATCATAAATACAATTTGCTTTGCTACTGCTGCTACATTATTTAGTTAAAAATTTAAATCAACTATTACTTAACAAGCCGTTGATAAGGTAGCAAGTAGTTCCAGCGTTACAAACACGTCACTAAAAAATAAGCACGAAGGAATTCTTTTAATTAAAAAATCCAAATTATTATTAATTTTTCGTTTGTTTGTTGTTTTTCTGTTAATTATTATTTATCAAACATCACCCCATCAGAAAAATAATCAACGAACCCCTCCATAACCAAACAACAACGACAGCACAAAACATCAATGTCAGTCACGTGTAAAATTTCTAAATGAAAAACACAAAATGGTGGTTGGTTGGTAATAAAATTGGGGATGGAGCACAATTTTCTTCTTTTCTGTTTTTGGTTACTTTGTTATTAGAATAAAAAAATTAGGTAGTTGAGGTGGTGTACTTGTGCTTTAAATGGGTGTAGAAAATTACAAATAAACAAAAATTTCATTTCATGAAAGATAATATGGCAAACTAACCAAGAGTGGAATATATCAGTTGCAGGCAAGGCAGGCATGGCACAGAATAAGCATAAATGCTGGTGGTTATTTTATCATTATTGTTTATGGTGACAATTTTTATAGATTCAGCAGAATTATTCCATTTTGCATTTAATAAAATAATTTAAGTGTTTTAGTTATTAACAAATATCACTATTTCAACTTTTTTACTTCAACATAGAAATTAGTAATCAGGAAAACACCTGATAGCAAAACACAAATCATAATCGTTCGAAATTTTATCACAAGCTCCTAACAACAATATAAGATAAGAACTTCGATTTTCCACCCTTTATAATAATAATAAAACAGCAAAATGATTTTATTTCAAATAAAAAAAAAATCATACATTTTTGACACGTTTTTCAATTATTCAGAAAGAGAAGAAATTTTTAATAATCTCCTCCCTGATGTAGCACAACGTTGGTTCTATATTAAAAAAAAAATAATAAATATTATTTAGAAAGAGGCGGTTAGAAAATTTATGATTGTTGCGGCAAACTTAACCGATTAAAAAACGCCAAAAATTTTTTTTTCTTCATAGGTGCAGTTCGATAAATCATAAAAAAAAAAGAAAACACAACACAAGAAAAAGGCGGACAAGCAGGCTGGCACAACTGAATGCGTTTAAAGTTTAACCGAATATATAAATGTAGAAAAAATTGATCTTAAACCCATAATTAGTTAAAAGAAAAAATTATTCTTAATTACTTATTAACGACCATATAAGCGAAGAACAATAAATTAACGTAAATAAAAAAGAAGGTAATCTGTGATTGTCAGTCAACGAAAGTAAACAAGTTCAAGCCAAAAGATGTCGTTAATGTGATTAAATATTTAAATATTAAGACAAAATAAATAAAATAGAGAAGAGAAAATAATTATTAAAAATTAAGACAGAAATTAGTTTGATTGTCATTCACAACAACCCATTAGGTCCACAAATGAAATTTATTGGAATGGAAAATGATTTGACGCCACGTCGCGTCGTCCGTTACATTAATCTATCCATCTAACCACTAGTCAGCCCAACTGGTAGAAATCCATCTATCCATCCGACGTCATCACAATATAAAAAAATAAAATAGAAATCCAACCATCAGAAGCACCCATGAACAACAAGCAGCAGAAAAACTAAACCAAAGCAAAAATATTGAAAACAACCAGTCAACCACCAGCTATCCACGTCAGACTCATACCATATGAATATTGTAGCATCGACTAACTAACACCTCACACATCAATTATGATGGAAAGAGCTTAAAAAATTCCACCCTTCGACACTATTTATGTTAACTCTACCATTGCCACCATTGCCGCCACCTACACACAAAGCATCAAAATCGCCTCATCGACATAATCAAAATATTTGGTAAGATGAGAAAGTAGGTAGGCAAAACAGAAATAAAAAAACAAGCAAGTAAATTATGAGGGGCAACCATTTATTTTTGGCCCATTCCAAAGGAATTAATACAACAGCAGAGCAACATAAACGCCACTAACTAGTCAAACGGCAATCTAAAGAACCAAATATGACTCCTGCTCCAAATAAATCAGCTCGAAGAAAAAAACCTGCAACCCAAAAATAAAACCCAACCCGCCGCCCCCAAAAAAACCCAAACTGGCGCTATTTTAATATTTCAGCAATGTGCCAGTGGTACTTTATCGCTACCGCCGCCGCTATTCTCATCCACAACCACCCACTAAATGACAGCAGAGAAACATTCATTGAAACAACCCATTCAACCACCTAGTCCCACATACTATCCAATAAAGTACATAACACAACACGACACAGGCAGTCGGTAGTGCGCTACTACTGATGCCATGTATTGTTCTCTATTATACCCGTTCCAAACAAATGTTTAACCATTAACAACCCAACATGCACACCCACCTAGCACACCTCAAACTTTTCCTACAACCACCCTCAAGTCCAGGCCAAGTCAACCAACCAAACAATCAGCCTTAGCTGTAGTAACAGCAGTGCCAGCAACAAACAGCAACAGCGCATACAACACCAGTAAAAACTCCATTGATTTTTCAAAAGGAAATGAAAGAGAAAAGTGTCTAACACACAGCCATACACACAAAAACACTGCAAAATTTAATGAAAAACATTGAATCTCGAAAGCACACTGTTAGGCAAACAGTTTTTCCAAAAACAAAAGGCAAAAGAAAAAAAATTAGTATTTTTAGGTTAACTTTAAAGAGAAATAAATAAGAAAAACAATCATTGGAAGGGTGTAAAAAGTTTTCCATTCAAGAAATATCACAACAACAAATATTAAAAGGGTGAAGAAAACACGCAAATAAAGTTTGACATTTACAAAAACAGCCCATTGTAACAGTGAAGAAGCTAAGAGAATATTGTTGTTCCAACACAAAGTTTTATTGTTTGGTTGTCGGTCGCGGCTACGCTAGAATTTTCCTGTTCTTTGATTATTCCTTAAATTATCATTATTATAACATATTGTTTGTTTTTCTTATCAAACAGATTAGATGATTGTATTGCGATTCTTTTTTTTTATACTTTTGCTTTGTTTTATGATCATTTCGTTTTTACTTCATTTTCTCACTCTAATCGTTTCATTTAAGTGACAACGATTTTACAATAAGAATAATAAAAATAATACCATGAAAAGTTCAAACAGAAAACCAATTATTGTCAACAATTTACACAAAAAAATAAAATAAAAATTTTCTTTTGTTTCCTTTTACTGATTATTTCACGTAAATTAATTAATTATTTGCTACATTACCACCTTGTATTGGGATTAAATTTTTTTGCATTTTCATTTATAAGAAAAACAAAAATAGTTTTCACAATGGGCGCAATCGCAAAACAATATTTTTAAAGAACCCTCTTCTCTTGTGTAACTTTTAAGGAAATTAAAAAAAAAAAAAAGAAAAGCATGATGGAGTTCTTGTAGGTGGTAAAAGTGACGTCAGAAACTATTTCAAAGCATTTTTTGTTTACATTTTTGTGTGTTTGGAATACAAAAAAAAACGTATTAAGAGAATCCACGCCACACAATAATTAACAATGTAAAAAAAGCTGTCAAAAAATTATTTTTAAACACACAAAAACAACCCCAACTAATATCATAAAGGTTTATCAACACAACCAACGCAAACCCACATATTACAAAACAAAAAACCCAATTAAAATTGGGGTGAATAAGGATTTTTTTTTGTTTGTTTATATAGAAAAAAAAGGTGAAAAACTAACTAGTAAAAATAACACAAAGAAAATTTTTACACTAATTACTGACAAATATAAAAAAAAAAATTAACTTCCTTATGCTGTTGTTTTTAATGGAGAAAAATAACTTTTCTAGTGTATTTAATTAATTACTTTAAAATTTTCTTAAAGCTTACTTGTACTCTATTTTTTTCATTTAATTTTTAAAGACAAAGCAGGTGAAATAAATAAAAATATTAAATTCATAATATGTTTTTGCAATTAAAGCAAGTCATTATAGCCATCAGAAAATTAATATACATTGAAATGTAACTAATAAAAATAGATGGAGAAAATAAATGATGCTGCTTCTGATGCTGCTGTTACACTTGATATTTAAATATTATTAAGATTGAATTTTGCGATTTTATTTCTATATAAAACAATAGGGTAATTAAAAACAAATATCTCAGCCCCATGTGCGATACATAGACAAAACAACCCCCTATAACATACTCTCATTAATAAAACCACATCAATTCAGCTCAACTCATCATAAATAAAAAAAAACTCAATGTAGCTGGCAACGCTCCTACTACACACTACATACTACAAAAACAATCACCTTTTTTCAAATTAAAGTAGCAGCAGCAGCAGCAGCGCATCAACAACCCTTTTTTTGTACCGACACCACCCACAAATAAACAGATTTCAGTAAAATGTTGAATTTAAAACAAACAAATATTCAGGAAAATAATTAATAAAGAAGAATAAACGAAACATGAGAAAAATATTAAATAAATAACAAACAAAAAAAAAATAATAATAATAAAAATCTTTAATTAATCATTTTTATTCTCTTTCATTTTAAATTATTAATTGATTTTTTATGTTTCCCATATGTTTATATAAAGCGCTACATTTTTAATTAAAAATAAATCCTTAAAAATATTATAGAATCACAACAAACGCAACTAAGCACAGGTAAAAATGAAAAAAAAACATCGAGTCCTCAACAAAACAACGACAAAATAGATAAAAATAATAAAAAAAAAAACTATAAGTCAGCAACAACCATAGAAGCAGCATTAAACATATAATTCGTGACGTGTTTCAATTAAAATGAATTAAAAAAAAAATTAAATTAATAAAATACCAAAAACTAAAAAAAAAAAAAACGTGTTCAATTCTTTTTTTTTTTTATTTCTGCTGTAATTGATTTTTTTTCTTCTTATTATTTTACTAAATTCGTTGTCTTCGTTAGAGATTTTTGAGTTTTTCTTATTTTCGAGTCATACTAGAATTACAACAAAGCAAAATCAAAATCAACTACAAATAAAAAATTTTTTTACTGTTGCAAATATTTAAATCAAATATATGAATAAAAAAAACGTACAAATCTTTAAAAGCGACATTTTCATTAATAAATTCAACAAAAGAAAAAAAGAAATTAAGTAATAAAATCAAGGAATAATTGACATAAATTTTATATAACAAACAAAAAAAAATACTTTTTCGTTTCTCAACCTCAACTGAATACAAAAAAAAAAATTGATTGGAATTTAAAAGAGTAAATTAAGAAAAAGAAAAATTAAATACAAGACACAAAACTTAAGAAAAAAATCTCATGAAAACTGGTCAATAATAACAAAGAAAAAAAAAAACCAGACGGTGAAACGAAATGAAACCAACAACCAAAACCAGTTCGTGTTAGCTGAGAGTAGTGTCGGCGGCAGTGGCAGCAGCACAGCAAAGTAATAAAGGAAAATAATAATAAAAAACAACAGAGTGGTTTAGAAATGAAGAATAAAAAAAACAATATTTAATTGCCCCCATGTTGATAAAGATGGTGTGAAGCAAAGAAAATCAGCAAAAATTTTATAAAAGAAAAAGCCAGTGCTGTGCATCAAGCAAATATAACACAAGTTGGCTGTCATACAGATTATGACGTCTTCCTAATAATGACCTAAAAACAGCCATGCAAAAATTTATATATCTTGATGGTGTTACAGTAATGTCTTTATCTTATTCGCAACCCCATATTCAACAATTCAACGTCATATATAGGCTATTAAAGCATTTGAAAAAAAAAAAATATAATTACCATTTCAAACCTATCAACAATAGATGGCATTAAAAATTATTGAAGAGAAAAAAATAAATAAACGCAATCAGCTGATCTATCGATAAATCAATCAACAGTCAAAACAAATAAAACATAAACAGAATTATTTTTCCAATTCCATAAACATGCATCATTGCATTTAACAACTAAGCATATTAAAATAAACTAATTAAACTTTTCAATCAAAATAAAAAGAAAAAAAAAATTATCACAATGCAACAAATGTGTATGGAGGACTAAGAGTAGAATAAGTGGAGAATAATGTGCTTTCAAAGTTTTTAAAGAATGGATGGCGGTAATTTGTTGTGCAGAAAAGAATGTTCGATTTCTTTTTTTTCTTTTCTTTTTCCATAAATAAAACGAAGAAAATTAATATAAAAATTGCACGCGCGCACACCACCCTTCAACAAAACACAACCAACCAACCTAACAGACCACGTTTTGTTTTCCTTTTTTAGTTCCCAAACTCTTTTATCAATAATAAAATACAATCTACCCTCTACATACGTGCATATTTGTCGACTACTAGTAAAATACCCTACTTTCTCTTACCCCCTGATTAAACAACTAATAACGCACATACATATACACACATTAAAATGCCAAAACGGATTATTAATGGTTCACAGTTGCTGCACAGTGGTGCAGCTTGCCACCTATATATATATCACCCTATTCTACCCACTTTTAAAACTGGAAAATAAAAAGAAAAATACAAAACTACTTTATATACACCAAAAACAAAACGAAAATTCTATTAAAATTTAACTAATTTTCATCTCTTCAAGCTCTAAAAGCATGAAATTAATTTAATGCCAACAAAACAGAAAAAGTTCCTAAAGGGAGCAGGAGCAACATTAGTAATAGCAACACCAACAAAACAACAAACTTAGGGTTGGCTACGGTAGTTTTAAAAGAAAAAAAAAACCAACCAAGTCAACAGAGAAATTTAATGCCAATAAGTAAAAAAAAAAGAAGAAATTTTCTTTTTTTAATTGAAATTAATTATGTATCAAGTAAAATATACAAACAAAAACAAAATCCTTTTAAAAATAAATAAATTTTTTGGCCTGGTAAACCGCGTCGCAACGATTCTCTGGCTGTCTTTTTTTTATTCTGAATTAAATTAAATTTTAATTTTTTTTTTCAAGAAAATAAAAATCTTTCATTTGTGCAAATGGAAACAGCGAAAAAAAATAATAATAAATAAATAACAAAAAAAAATTGCGTCACGAATTAAAGGCAGAAAAAAAAAATAAATAAATGAAAACAAAATTAATCTTAAAACTAAAATCTCTCAATTTTTTTTTTAATACATATTATACACAAAAATCATACCATATAGCCAAGCAGCCAGCCAGCCAGTCAGCTAACAAACCAACCAACAACCAACCATGAAAATGTGTGTAGATTAAAAAATAAAAATTACTTTTGCACGCTTGAGCGCGCTTGCGTTTTAAATTTAATTTAATAAAATTTTAACAAAATAATACAAAGAATGTGTGCGAGGCGACGAGTGCATGGATTAGTATTAGAAAATCCAACAATGAAGTAAATAAAAAAAAAAAAGTTAAACTTATAATTAACTTCATCACCTTATTAAAACTTTAATTTTTTTGACATCAAATTTTATAAAAGTAGTGGGTGGCAAACATATTATAAAAATAATTATATAAATTCAGCTGCCTGCATTATGTTAGCCGTTAAAACTCAACGAAAAACAACATATAACAATTCTAAATTGCAGGTATCTTTAGGTAAAAATAAAATAATAAATAATGCAACTCATTGTAGACCACAATAATGAAAAAAAAAAAGTGTGTCCACACACAATACAACCGTTCTTTATAATAATACACTATCGCTTCTCCTATTGTAATTAATGAACTTGATTTTTCTTTAATTAATAAACTTTTTTAAACGATTTAGTTAATCTAAAAAAATAAAAATTAATTTAATTTAATTAAAAAAATATAAATAAAAACGAATTAAACTTTTTTATGCGTCATTGTTATTGGTTGCTGGTTTTTTCTTTTCCTTTTTTTTTGGCTAACAAAAACACAACCATTTACCCAAGCTGCTGCCGTTGGCTGGTTGCTACTTCTACTACTACTACTACTACTGCTATTACTGCTGCTGCACACAAAACTCATACATAACCACTATTAAGTTTGGGTACAGTCAAAACAAAAGAAGAGAAGAAAAAATAACAACACAAAAGACAATAACAAAAAACTAAATGAAATAAAAATAAAAACATAATTATTTTGAAAATAAAATAATCAAAACATATATGTATGCATTATACGATTAAAGAGTAAAACGTAAGAATGAATAAAAGAAAAAAAAAATATATTAAATCAATTATGTTTTTAGCAATTAAGTGTGACGACGACATGCATCGATCTTTGCTATATAATAGGAAAAAAAAAAACAGCAAAAAGCACCACTTTGCCATTTTTATATTGCTAGGCTATTGTGTATCGTTTGTTTGCTCGTTCGTTGTATAATCATTATCACAACACAACAGCAACAATGAGTCCAACAAACACAACACATTTAAAATAAATAAAAACACGCGATCATTTAATTACAATTAATATTTATTTTTTCTTTCTTATTCTTTTATTATTATTTTACGTGTCTTTTTAAATAATAATAAGAAAACACAAAATTTCTCAAAATCAATGAACCACAAGGAAACAAACAACAAAAAAGCAAGAAGAAAAATTTCCAATTAAAAAAGTTTGAAGTTTTGCAAGCAAAGAAAAAACAAGACATTTCCACAGCGCCATCATAAACAAAATTAAATCGTGATGGTATGTTGTGACGCAGTGAATTATCAAACAAGAAAATAAATAAATTTCATCACATAAAAAAGAAAAAAAAAAAGGGCCATCGGTACGTTCTATTGTTCATTTGATTGCCATTGGCGATGTTAGAAGCAGATAAAAAATAATACAACCAAAATTGACAAAAAAAAAATGGAAAAATAAATAAAAGAAAAAACCCTGTACACGGCCTTAGGACAGGTCAATCGCTAAAGTAATGCCTGCTGCTTACAATGCAATTAAATGCAGCCAATAGACGTTAAATAAATAAAAATTAAACAAAATGCACACAGCTGCTGAAAATGTTGCAACTGCATTTATGGTTTAGAAACTATAATGTTTGTGCATCAGGCCGACCATTCACTGCTCTGCATAGTAACAACAAACTAGAAAACTGCATAATTTACAATAAAAATTTTACCATAGTGTCAATCGAAGAGATTTATTATCACCATGAAAAATACGCATTTAATTCTGATAACACATCCTCTCACGACGAATTACGACATGAAGTCGAACTGTGAATGACTTTTTCTTATTGAATTGAGTCAAAACTTATAGTTTCGTTTTAATTTTTAAGTTGTAACTACGATATCTCACATAGTTGTGTTTTGGAAACGGAACTGTGTTTTACTTTTATTTTATACTTTGTCTATCATCAATATAATCAGTTATTGTATTTTTTCTTATTAAAACAAATCGAAACCGAGTAATAGAAAAAAAAAAAAACGATCAACTGTCAAACGTGACAATTTTTGTTTTTGCTTCATATTTTTTCCTTCAATTTTTCCAGAATATAAATGGTGACAGGACACGATATCTATTTTACTTTCAATGTTGTTGCAAAAACAAATAAAAATAATCATAGAATTAACGAATAATAAGAAAGGTGTGCCGCATCACCTCACTTTACCACACCACCACCACCCAACAACATTGCCAATTATTTTTCCTTTTATTCTTTTTATTAATTTAATTTGTTGGCGGCTGCCATGTCTCAGTTTTATAAAATAAATTTATTATATTTTTTTTTTAATATTTTCTTCACAATTCTAAATGTCAAATGACGTAATATTCTTGCTAAAAGTAAATTAAACAAAACACAGCAAACAAAACCAATAAAATACACATTTTCAATACATACCTTCCATCTTTCGGCGCATTTTCTTGAGAATTCAGCAAATATAACTGTTTCTTCGGGATGTTTTTTCTTATGCTCTTCACGGCATGTTTGTACAAAGAAAGCATACGCTGTCATTCGGCCACGTGGCTTAGCATCAACTTTCCCTCTTGGCATCTTAATGTTTTGTGTCTGAAGGTAAAAATAAAATAAAATAAAAATGAATTAAATATAATAATAATTAATAAAAAATATATATATTGTATAATAATCATAAAAATTTAACTTGTTGGTCGCTTATAATTAATGATTATAAATTAAATTAAGAAAATAAATGTAAAAAAACAATCAATCATTTCATGGTATAATTGTAGTTTTAATTTTTTTTTTAATTACAAAAAAGAAAAAACAATTATTAATTAGTCTGGCATCATTGAAAACAGTTAAGAAAACGAAAATCGAAAGCATAACGCCACACACAGCTATACAACAAAAATATAAATATGCAACAATATGCAATGGATCGAGCTCCAATCCAATCAAGTTAATAATTAAAAACCATAAACTTTGGTGAATGACAAAAATACAAATACAATACAATTAAAGATACAAATCAATGTCACAAACAACGCATATCGAAAATATTTCAATGACGTAATTTAACTATTTAGCATTTCATTAATAAAAAATAATAATAATTTGCAAAAACTAATAAAAACATTCAAATAAATAAATAAAAAAAAAAATCAATAATTTATGACTAATAAAAATTTATTTTCTTTTCTTTTTTATATATTTTTTTTAATAAAAAAAATGAATAAAACAAAAAAAAAATTGCAAGTTTAACAAGAGGGAAAAAAAAATCGAGCACATAAAACAAAACATAAAAAGCTACAAACAAACTTGAATGTGGTGGGTGGAAAATTAATTAATATTTTAATGTAAAAGAGAAAAAATATGTATAATTTTTATTTTAGGTCAAACTAAAATAACGCGAGAATTGAATTGAGAAAGAAAATAAAAAATTTAATTAAAAATTTCTTGGCAATAATAATTTTGTAATTTGAAAAGTAAAAAAAAAAAAAAACACTAAAAAAATCAAATTAAATATAAAGAAAGTATGATCGATCAAAGGCAAAACTAAAACGAGTAAAGAAATCATTAAAAACAACGTATATGAAGAAAAAAAAATAACATAAAGTATAAATAATCATTAAAGAAACACAACAAAGATTAATGACGATGACGACGACGACAACACAACATATGCTGAAGAAAACTACTAACCAACAAACCAATCAACCAACGACAACAAACAATTTACCTAGCCACCACCACCCAACGCATAAACAAAATACATTTTTTTATTATTATTAATTTCATAAATCAATATATTATTTATGTTGATTGATTGACAACTTCCGTTAATATTTTTAATTTAATTCAATTTAATAAAAAAAAAAACAAAAAAAATTGACTTTAAAAAAAAATCTTTATACAGAAACTGCTTAATTAATTAATTAATAAATACGGGTTTATTATCATCGTGAACTGGGATACCAATAATACACAAAACAAAAAAGTCCTTTAACAAGCGAAAAGAGCAGCTATCATTAAAAATCATTCATTATTTTTTTTGCGTCAATCAAATTACTACGCATACCTCATCTCACATCATACTCAAATATCAAAATCAACTACAAATAACGAAAAACATAAAAAAAAAAAACTGTCATTGATTGTAGCAATTTGTAGTGCTGCTGCTGTGGTGCTTTGTATATTATTGTATGGATTTAATTTCACCCAATTTTCTATAAATAAAAATTTTACAACATATTTCATTCAAAAATATTTATTTTATTTTATTTGTTTTTATTCCCATTCATCAATACGATTGTATACAAAAGATATAAATTCGAGACAAACATATAAATAAACACAAAGTATAACATATTTATTTATATATATAAAATAAGACATAACACATATCACCCCTTTTTTTTTGGCATTGCTTTCTTTACAATGATAACGATGACACCAACTAATAATAACAATAAATACAAGACTATAAAAATATTTTAGAGAAAAACAAGAAACAATGGATCAACCACTATAAAGAAACAGAAACAAAATATTCATTCATTCATTCAGTCGTCAAAATACTTTTTTATAACAAAAAAAAAAAAAATGTTCTTACAACTTTATAAAGTATAAACAACCCGTAATCCTTATGATTTTCAATTTCTTTCCTTTAGGAATTTTCCTTTTTCTTTTATTTTTTTTTTATTACATATTTTTATATAATAAAAAATATTCAAAGTAGAAAATATATACTAAATTCTACAAAGAGAAAAAATCATGCAAGCACAAAACATCACCACCATCCCCAAAGAAAGACTAACCCAAAAAAAAAAAAGAACACACAAGGATGAAAAAATTACTTCCCTTGTGTTCTACGTTAGTATATGCGATGTGGTGATGGCGGTGCGACTTGTGCTATGCTATGCAATGTTATTTTTATTCAATTTTTTTATTACAAACAGGCAAGAATAAAAACGAAAGAAAAAAAATTATTACGACGATACGTTTATAAAACATTTTCTTTAAAGAGAAACCAGCAAATAAAAAAATAGAATGATTTTTTTTTTATACATAAAGGATGAGGAAAACAACAAGAAAATAAAACCTTTAAAAAAAAATCTCATTCAACAGAGTATTTTTCTTTGCTTCTTTTCATCAGCAGCATCAGCATTGTATTGTTTAATAATATCAAGGTCAAGGATTTAGCTTCTATTTCCCCATTTTTATTGCGATTATTTTTTTCTTCTTTAAATCTTAATTCAATTGTTTGTTGTATTTTTTTTTACACTTCTTTTGTTTGCCCATTGCTATTTCAATTCCTTTCATCTATTAATCCTTACAAACCTAACCCAACACAATAATATAACTAAAATAAATAAATAAATAAAAAAATAAAATATTAAGACGTCATTAAATTTTTGGACAAAGTATTAAAAATTGCAACACAAAGAGAAAACTAAAATCTACTACTTCCCCTTTAAAAGTGATAAATCAATAAAAATAATAATAAAAAAAACCCAGAATCTATTTCCCCTAATTTTTATGCTTTCTTCTTCAATGGCAAAAAAATAAAAATATATTTATTATGCTGCGATTATAATTAAATAGCAATACAATAGTTATACAGTTATATATAAATAAAAATGAATCACGTGTTTTCATCGTTTTTTTTATTATTATTATTATTACGTACGTAGTAAAATATTGAATAATAAAAAATAAAAATAATAATAATAAAAGCAGTAAAATTGACATTTGTCTGGTGCGCTGTCAACAAATGTCAAAAAATAAAAACATAAAATTCTCATCTCTTTGTATATATAGTTGTTGTTTATATATGTGTATAATTTTACACAAATTACACATGCTTTTTTACATATTATTATTATTATTAGTATTGTTTTAATCAGCATAAATAAATAAAATAAATGATAAAAGTGTTGACAACTTGTGTAGTTTATTAAATAAACAATGAAAACATATATAAAAAAAATAATTAATGAGTTATACACAACACATATTAAAATATTTGAACAAAACACAGCATAATTTTCTCGCACATTAATAATCATACCAATCATTATAATTATAAATAATATTAATATTTATTTTTAAAGAAAACTACAATTATGAGAAATATATTCAAAAAAAACCTAATACGTATTATGACGAAATCAATATATAATTTAATTAAACAGTAATTCCATTGATTTATATAATACTAAATATAATATATATAATTTCTTTAATAACGGTAACTAAATTTTTATAAAAAAAAAACATATTTAAAGCCTTTAAAGCCAATAAATTGAAGAAAAAAATTATTAGTGTTAATCTGACAAAATACGACAAATTAAATAATCTTTAACTTAATTAACAAAAGAATAATTAATTAATTAATTAATCAAAAATAACAACACAAAGAATACTATTTTATTCTAAGAAAGAAATAATTTAATTAAAAATTAAATTTTAGTCAAAGTCTCGTTGTTTTGCTTACATAGGAAGCCTTTAGGCGGATAATAAACTTTTTTTTCAAGTCTTTTTCTTTAATTGTTTAATGCTTCACGTTTTCTCAACAGAAATAAACAATAAAAAAATCTTTAATTGTTTTTAAAGCGCGACGGCGTATACTTTCTTAGAAATATATTGTAATTTCAAATTATATAACTCCTCTGACTATGAATAACATAAATAAAATAACCAAGAGACATCCCAAATTAGCAAATATTTTCAAGGTACTTTAATAATAATTTTCCTTTTTCTAAAACGGAAAAAAAGAAACAAAATTAAAAATATAAAAAATAAATGTGTATAAATTTTATGTCGCAAACACATATATGTTATACAACTCACCCCATTATGTATATTAAAAACATTCTATTTTTTATCGTTAAATATTTTTTTTCAAAAACTCTTCTTCATACCTTTTCTTTAAAATATAAAAATAATTCATTTTTGAAAAATTTCTACAAAAATGTTTATGAAAAATACAAAAAATTTGGACGTTTTAATTAAAGTGAATTAAAGTTAAAAATTAAAACACAAAAAAAAAGCAACTAGGTAGGGAATTAAAAAAAAAAACCGGTCAGATAGCTTTTTTTTATTCAAACAAGAATTAAAAAAAAAAATTAATTCAAGAAAAAAAAAAAATATCCGAGAGAAACAACAATGAACGGCTGTTTGGTTGGTCAATCAGTCAGCTAGCCAGGCAAGCAAAGCCTGCCAACAACAAACCAACTAACCAACAACAAAGAAGACAAAACAATTTTTTTTTTATTTGATTTTACAAAAAATAAAATTAATTAAAAACAGGGTGACAGACAATAAATTAAATTACAAGAGAAAAAATTGTCTATTTTTATAACACTTTTTATAGGCAAAAAAAATATACATATAATACAAAAAAAAAATATTGCTTAGAACTTTATGTTTTTCACTGATTCTTAAAACATGTTTTGGTTTTTAAATAATTCTTTTCTTTTTTTTTTTTAAATAAATTTTATCGGACATTCACATGTAGATTTACTTTTTACTTTTTATTTTTTAAATTTATTTAAATTAAGCGTTTATTTATTCTTCTTTAACAAGAAATAATAAAAATGTCAATGAATGAATGTGTGTATATAAATTAGGGAATTTTTAAATAAATTTTATAAATATATGGCAACAATGTGTGTATAATGTAATCTACACACCGCTGCTGTTTACACCACCTGCTTTTCATATTGAATAAAGTAAAATAAAATTATAAAATTAAAATAAAAAAAAAAAAACCGTCTATCGGTTGGTTTTCTATCCAACAGCTTATTTATAAAAAAAAATAAATAAATCGTTTTATTTTTCTTTTTTATCATGTAAGTAATTAATAAAAAATTTTTAAAACACTTCTTGTGCACCCGGCATATTCAAATACCTCTAAAGACACATTTTACAACCAAATTTAAATTAAATAATATTTATTATGCAAATACATGACAAAGTATTATTATTATTCAAAAAAGAAATTAATTTTGTTTATATTTCTTCTTATTTCATCATTTTACACAAATATTCTGCTGCTCAATTATTAATCCCTTTTTATCTGTCAATTTATTATCCCTTTTCGTGTCGAATAAAGTGGAGACAACAAAAAAAAAAAAAAAAATAATCTAAAAATAAAAACTCAAAAAATATTAAATTCTACATAATTTCCCCATAAAAATTTCTTCTCTGTGCATAAATCAACATGACATCGCGATTTAATTTAAATGAAAATATATATAAAAATAGAAAAAAAAAAAAAAAACTATTTAAAAAATTCGCGAACAGAAAAAACAACGTGGGAATCAAGAATAAAAAATAAAAAGCAATATTGTTTCCACGCCACACACACATTTTTTTTTTTTTATTTATTTCGTTAAATTTTAATATCGCGCATGTTGTTATAATAAATGTGATTACGATGAGCGTGTGTTTCGCGAAAAGTGTTTCTTTTTATTTATTGCAATCATACCACCAAAAATAAAAAAAAAAAATTAAATTAAATATGCAACGCAATTACATTATTTGAAAAAAAAAAAGAAAAGAAAGAAGTTTTTTCTCTGATAACACAAATATTGAATTAACGCAGACAATCATAAAAACAGTTATATATTATCATTAATAAAACAAACAAAAATAATACAGATAAGATAATACAAAATAATGCTGCTTATAATAATTGTAGCAAATATAAATATATATAAAAATATAAAACCAATTTAATTAAAATTTTCTAAATAAAACTGCACTAGGCGTCTTACAATTATAAGTTTTTCTCTTTTAATTAATTTAAATAAAAATAATAATTCTATTCTCTATTCTCTAAAATAGTTTTTAAAATTAAAAATAATTAATTTATAAAAAATGTAGGTGGATGACTGTTTAATTCAAGACGTAGTATACAAAGCCACCTTTAAAAGTAAAAAACAAAAAAAAATAAGATAAATGAGAGAAACCGTTTCATTTATATACAATGTACAAAATATACTAAAATAATTATAATGTATAAAAACATAATTTCTATTTTGATTATTAAAATAAATTACAAGCAAAAAAAAAGGTAGAAAAACCACGTGGTATTATTACAAATATTTATATTTATATAAAATCAAAAAATAATAATAAGCTTTTACGAGAAGATAAAATATTTAATATTAATAAATGAATATGTTTATATTTATGTAAAAATAAAAAAACGTAATTGCTGTATTATGCTTGTTATTATTATTTAAATTAATTCTCTCATCAAAATACTATTTAAAATAAAAATAAAAATAGACAACCACGACACATCATATCAACAACAACAACAATAATAATAATAATAAAAAAACACAATGTGCGCCGCGCTCTGCTTAAACGTTTTATTTCATTTTTGTTATTCAATAAATATAAATAGTTTTCGTTTTTATTAATAAAATTTAATATCAATAACAAATAATAACAATAACATTAATGTTTTTTATATATAATATTATATTAATGCGCTATTTTCTTCTTCTCTCTGATTTTTAATGTTTTTCATTAACTATACTCTCTTTCTGCTGTTAATATGTTCGTTTAGTTTATTTTGTTGTCTTTTTTTTTTGTTCAATAAAAATAAATAAACATATAAAATTCATTGATTAAAGATTTGAGTGTTATGTTTGATGTTTACAATATTACTATTCACACATTATATATTATATATAAATATAATAAATATTTAATTGATATTGAAAAGAAGGAGAATTGAATGTGTCATTCATTTATTAAATATAAAAACGAGACAATGAATTTTTCAACAAAAAAAAAACATAAAAAAGAAGTAAATAAAATTTTATCATTTATTTATTTTTGGAAATTATTAATGAGTTTATTTACATTTTTCTTTTGCTTTATATGCAAATAAACAAGCAAAAATAAAGAGCATCGCAGAGTGACAAGGCAACACTCAAGTATTAATTAAAATACCTATGCAAATTTTTCACTCTTCTTTTTTTTTGTGTTTTTTAATTAATTAATAGCAACTAACTGCGTCATCATACAAGAAGTTTACGTCATTTCAATAAAAACTAAAATTAAAAAACAATATATTTATTTACGATAAAAACAAAATTAATTAAAAAAGAAAATTTTTACTTTTGACGATTTTTAATAAAAAATAAGCGTTTTTTTTTTATTAATTAAAATTCACAGGACGACGACTAGAAATATGTAATAAATTTCTTGGAGAATATTTGAAGCCAAATAAATAATTAAATCTACCGATGGTAAGCAAACAGGCAAGCAATACACAGCCATACACACAACATCAGTTGGGCCCTAATTTTACAATTCCAATTAAAATCGATTTCTCACACCTGCGATAAACTTCTACAACAAAACTGCCTACTTCTTTTGCTTTTCTACTTTTATTTTCTGCTTTTCAACAAAAATTCTCTACACAAATACATTTTGAAAAAAAAAAAGAAATAAATGGAAAACAGGCGGCGCTCGGCAGGGTAAAAAAACAAAATGCCAAAATAATACTACACCATACACAACCATATAATAAGCAGCTAAAACTAAAGCAAAGAACAATCAGCCAGTCATCAACAAACTTTCTATATGAAAATCCAGCAGAGTAGTAGCTACTTTTCGCTGCTACAAACTACATGTATATGTATGGCACACATAGGCAAGGCAACACACAAGGGTATAAAAAAACCAACAACGTACAACATTTCGTGGAAGAGGAGACGACAAGCTTTTAAGCCAACCAAATAAAACAAATGGACGACGATGATGATGGGGCAATGTGGTACCGCCATACACTTGTATATAACCAAGAAAAAGTTAAATAAAGCACAAAATTGTGTATTGCCTGCTTGCATTGCTACTGCCTATGTGTTTGAGAAAATACAATTTCTCTATAGGATATATAAATTAATAAATATTGGTATTAGTGATAGTAGCCTTTGGGGCGGCGCACCAAGCCATAAAAAAATTATGAAAATATCAACTAATCTACCAACAAAAACCAGCCGAGTGGTGTAAACTTTGTTTTGGCTCTTTTGTATTTACATAAATTAATATTAAAGTTGTCACCTTTTCATATTATTTAAAAATTTGAAAATGACACGTGAATTATTATAAATAAAAAACAAAAATATTAAAATAAACTATCAATGATGTCACACAACAACAAAAACATGACAAATGGCTTTTAATTTATTTCATTTTCTCTAATTATTTCCGGTTGTGTATTTTTTAATAATAATAAAAAACTAATTAATTAAAAATAGAAATAAAAAGTATGGGGGGAAAGAGCTTTTAATTTTCATTATCTTATATCCAACGAGACAATGTCTAAAAATAAAAAACAAAGAAGTAAATAATTGACAAAATACACTAACCATTCACCAGTCATAACAAATGGAAATAAAATATAAGAAAAAGTAATTAAACTAGATGTTTTGCACAAGTTCAAGACATTTGACTTTGGTTGAAGATGACAGGAAAAAGCATGACTTTGACGTATGGTATATTACTGCATTTTATTTACTAGTGCTGCTGCTGCTGCTCGTCACAAGTCATAAGAAAAACACATAAAAAATTATTACATCTGTCAGATTCTCTTGTGTCAAATCATTTTGATTCTTTAAATATCAACATCGGAGACGATTTTTGCGTATTGTTTTAACTTTTTTTTAAATACATACCGCTGGTTGTGTATGTACTTGATGTACATTTGTATGTGATTGTTGTTGTTGAAGTTGCTGTTGTTGTTGTTGCTGCTGCTGCTGTTGTTGTTGTTGTTGCTGCTGTTGTTGTTGTTGCTGCTGCTGTTGTTGTTGTTGCTGATTTTGATGTTGTTGCAATGCATTTTCCATTGCTGCATTTTGTTGTCCACCAGCCCCACCGCCTGTATACCACCATTGTGTACCAGCTGCGGTTGCTCCAGATGGTGCCATTGTTGGTGGATCACCTGGACGGCCACCACCATTATTTCCACCGGTGGTCGCTGCAGAAATACCACCCATACCGCCTAAACGATAATCGTATGCACCAACTGGTGAATTTGTCGTAGACACATTTGAACCAGACATTGTTGTAACAGGATTTTGAAAACTACTAGCTATTTTATATGAGAATAATTGTTGTGTTGCTACACCCGACGTAGTACAATTGCTCCTTGCAACATCATTATGTTGTTGCTGTTGCTGCTGTTGTTGTTGTTGCTGCTGTTGTGATTGCTGTACAACTTGATGCTGTTGTATTTGTTGCTGTTGCTGCTGTTGTTGTTGCTGCTGTTGCTGTTGTTGTGCTGCAGCCAACTGCTGCTGATGATGTTGATTTAATAAATGTTGATGATGTTGTAATGTCTGTTGATCTGCATTTGTTTGTATTGCTCCTGACCACCAAACAGCATCTTCTCTTGTACCCCAAGCACCTCTATGGTGCTCTGACATTATTATATTACTGTGTTTTTACTTTCCTTGTTATTTTATTCCTTTAATCCACCGATTACCTTTATTCAGATAAAATCCTTATTCAAAATTCCCTAGATTCTTTTACTTTAAACAGATTAAAGTCGTCAATTGTATATTGTGGTAGTAATATTAATTAAAATTTATATTTAATTGTTTTAATCCCAATCATAAATAATTAAACACATGTGTGTGATTATTTTGATTATTGAAAATTGTCAAAATTGAGAGGAAACAAATTCACAAAACAATTCTATATAACATATAATATTGTTTAATATATAATATATTAAAGAGCGAGAATATATGCGTTATATAAATATATATTACCACACCAATTAAAAAATTAAAAATCAAAAAAAAAATAATAATATTGAAATTAAAGACACTCTTTGTTTACACTTAATATTTTTCTTCAATCTTATACATATATATTTTAAAGGTTTTATTCTCTCTTATAATTTTTCTTTTACTTTTTAAGCTTTTAATAAAAACTGGAAAACAAAAATAAACACAAATTAAAGAAAATATCCCAAATGAAATTTAAAATACATATGTGAAATGTAGCAATTATATTTCCATTAGTTAAAATCCTTATATAAATTTTTTATTCAATTAATATTTTTAAATAAAACACTGGCAGAGACCTTTCATGATAATAGAAATTAGCTCATTATAAATAAACCTTTACACATTTTATTTTTTATCTAATAAAAATTAATTTTTCATTAATTATATTCAAAAGAAAACTTTAAATATTCCACTAATTAAAAAATAACTTAAAGAACTCATTGTTAAAAATTTATTTAATAACAAAAAAAGGAAAACAAAAGAAGCTACAGAAACGCGCGCGCTCTTTTGCAAAACAAAAAAAATAATTTATTAAAAAAAAAAACAAGAGAAGTTAGTATATAAGAATATACAAAATTTATCAAAAAAAAAATTATTATCGTATTTGTGCAATTACTCTCACGCTCTTTAAATATTTTTTTCAAAAAACTTCGGTTAAAAGGTTAAAGAGAGAATGCGCACTACCACTATTACAAGCATTTTTTAATTTTTTACTTTTTTCAAAAAAAAAAAAAATCTTGGCGCGCGCGCGAGACTGCTTTGCTATTAAAAATAATAAAGACAAAAAAATTCAATTAATTAATTACACACAATATTAAACATAACCCTAAAAATTGCTAATTAACTTTAAAAAAAAAACTTTTTAAAAATTTTGAAAATTTAACAAGTGACACTTATTAAAAATATTAAATTTTATGAAAAGTACGTCTCGTGTCGCTTAAAAGATTTACAAAATAATTTGTAGGTAACTGTAAAAATACGTTATATATCTAATTGCAGGTGTTTTAAACAATTTTCAACGATTCAAATGGAAATATCATAAAAAATATATTATAAATTTCATTTTGGATAAATTCTTTAATAAAAATCACAAATTATGCTGCACGGAACACTTTAATGTTTATTTGTTTAAAGAAATAGAAAAAAAAAAACAATTTCACAGTACATGGCCAGTATTTTTAAAAATTATCACTATAAATTGCGTAAAAGACATTATAAAACCATGTATTTCTCTTTCACGTTTAATTCATAAATTTCTTCAAATCAATTAAAAATCAAACAAATGTAAATGTTTTAATGTGTTTGCTTAAAGAATAAATAAATCAAAACACGCGGTATTGTGATTGTTTTGTCAGGCATGCAGCAGTATAAAACGCTGCTTTAAAGATTTAAAAAAATTATTATCCACAAATTTAATAACCAAAAAACGCACACAAATTTAAAAATTACACACACGATATATAGGGCGACTTTATTTTTAAATGACGACGACAAAACAACAAAAAATATATAATAAAAACGGCAAAAAAAAATTCCTTTTTATTATATTTTTACAAAAAAAAAAAATTCCTTTTTAATATAATTTTTTTAACGTACGCTGTGCACTCTTGTGTTTATGCTTACACCACGACGATATTGTATTTATTATATGGCGTTGTGATGTGATGATGATGGAGTACAACGAAGAATAGGACAAAAGAGAGAAGAGAATTTATAAAAGAAAAAATATGTAAGTATATAGAAAAAGAAAGAGAAAAAAGATTAGGTAGGAGAGTTGAAAAATAATTAAAAAAAAAAAAAAAAAAAAAAAACATGAGAGAAAAGTATATATGGTTACTTTACTGTAAAACTAAGCCACAAAGGGGTAGTTTTAACATTTTTAGTTTTTAACTACACCACTGGCTTTAATTATCTTTTCTACATAAGATATAAATCGTTTTTTATATTCAATCTTATAAAAAGTCTAACAAAATTAAAGCATTTTATCGAAAAGTAGGAAGAAAACTTGCCAAACCACTATGTAAGCAAGCAACAGCAACCAAAAAATAATTAAAACAAAAATTTTGCAAAGTGGAAAAATAAAATTGAGAGTTTAAACAAAAAAAAAACTAACGAAAATTGAGTAAAAACAATTTAAAACAACGAATAAGCATTTAGCATCAATATTTTTTATTTTAATTTAAAGAGAGTATTTTTTTAAGTAAATAACAATGCGCGCGCATTCTATGGCGTTAGTTTTTAAAATATACAAAAATACATGTGTGTTAGTAACTAAAGTTTTCTATTCCAACAATTCTCAAACATTTACTCTTAAAAAACTTCAAAATTTTATATAGAAAAATTTATTTTAAAAAACAATTAAGAGATATGTATATATATGTATGCATATAAAGAGAAGAATAATAAAAATCGACCCAAAGTTCTTATGTTTGGGTAAGTGAAATGGTAGAGCCAAGTTATACATAAGCAACGAAAATAACAAAAAAAATTATATAAGAGAAAGGACGCCGAAAAAATCTATATAAAAAAACTATAGCGCCCTCATAACGCAGCGGAGCGAGATGAAACTTTATAAATATTATATTAAAAAACTCTCTCTTTTTTGTTAAAAAAAATCTCATTTATTTTCATATACATTTTTTCTTACTAGTATGCGTATATATTTATTAAACGATATTCTTTCTCTTTGTTTATTTACTTTAACTTTCGTTACTATATAAACACGTATATAATGTGCTAGCAAAATCGTGGAGCATATAAAAGAAAATAAACGAAGCAGATATTAACCTCATACTCTCTTGCATACAAAAATTCATTATGCCCCCCAATTTTATAATACAAACAAAAAAGAATTTTTATTTTATGTTAACGAAACAAGCCGAAAATAAAATGCTGCATGTTCGCTTTATTTTCGTTCGTTGTAATTTTTTTGAATGATCATGATTAAAAAAAGAAAAAAAAATTCAACAACCGGTCTGGCCGGTCAATAAGACGAAAAGAGATAATTTTCATTCCCAGGGTTTTCGTTTTGGCAAGGGATAGCAGCACAGCCAGCAGTGCACTTTCATTATTTTTATAAACTATGTATTTTCAAATTATCAGGGGTGAGGGGTTAAATTTACATCATTATCGTGTTGCAACACAAAACACAAAAAATTTCTCTTTTATATATTTGACCTTTTAAAACCTTTATAAATATTTTTTTGTATTAATCTTAATTAATAAAATAATTAAAATTTTAATTGATTTTTACACATAAAGAAATATATTTTTTAAACATTATGTTGTCCGTTTTATTTTGCTTAGTAAATTTTTTTGAAAACAAACGACGCAATCTAAATATACGCGTAATTTTTATTTGAAAAAAGCACCATCATTTCACATTAAATTCTCTGTTTTTAAATATACATATATAAGATAAAAATCTCTTAACGAAATTTAATTGCATTAGTATGGATGTGTAAATAATGCTTTTGAAAAATGCTCGCTCTCTTTTTTATTTCTTAGCTGTATATGAAAATTAAATGTTGGGTTTACAATCAATATTTTTATATTTTCTTTTTTAAAAATTTCTCATTATGAAAGACGACAAATAATCAGTAGAATTTTAATTATAAATTTTTGAAAACTATAATTTAAACATTTTAAATATATGTTTTATAGTCATTAAATATAAATACAGTATGAAAAAAAATATCATTGCAGACAATATCATTAGAAAATTTTCCATTTACCAAACATCCTCTCTTTTTATTGCAATTTTATTTAATTTTCTCCTTTTTTTAATTTCTATTATGGTTGCTACGATTGCATTGGCTGGCGTACAAATAGAATGGCTGCGGTTAAATTTATAATGTGATGACGCTATCTCTGGATAGTTTTTTCTTTGTAGTTGTTAAAGAAAGGAAAAAATCAACACTACTTTGAGAATGAAAAATAAACTGAGAGTAATGTATTCTCTCTTTTAAAAGACTTTATTACATCGCATTAAATGTTTAACCGCGTATTTTTTTTAAACAGTCATCATCATAATCATCAATAACGGCGGCATTAGTTTGGCAACATGGGGTTTACCGGTGAAGAGGGACAAAAAGGCAATTCTGGCAAATAGTACCTCACCCTTGTTAAAACCATAAAATTATATATATATATTTTCAACCTTATAAATAATGCGAAATGTGAAATGAGTCTCAATGCTAAGTCACGTACAAACCATGATTTCTAACATTATTACGTATATTCACTTATATATTTTATTTTCTCTCTTTAAAAAAAAGCTAACTTTGCGAGAGAGATGCTTCAACTAAACAAAGTGTGCATGTGTATACAACATATTTTATATGAAATTTATGTTTCTAAATAAATCAAAATAATTATTTTTAAAAATTCATAATAATAAATAATTAAAAAATTTCTTAATAGATTATGCAAAAAAGAAATAAAATTGTTAAAAAAGTGTTTAAATCCACGAAAAAACGACACATTGCCAAAAATTAAATGACAAATAAAATAAAACCTTTTGTTTCTTATAAAAACACTATTATAATTAACTTTGTCTGCCAAAATAAATAAAATAAAATCTTCAGCCAAATTTTTATATACAAAAAAAAAAAATTATCGCCATTTTGATTGAATAAGAAAATCCTTTTTCTTAAATTCAATTATTTAAAAAAAAAAATCATTAATGAAATTACAAAGAGATTATCATGTGTAAAATATATATATAAATAAAGAATTTTTAATCTATTGACGATTATTGTATTATTATTGAAAAAAGAAGCACGTGGTTTCTATGTTCCAGCTACACACAATCACTCATCATATGTAAACATAATATATTCCTTCTTTTTTTTCTTACAGTTATTATTTGATTATTTCATTCTGATGCATATAAATGGGATTATATTGAGAAAAAAAAAACTTTTAGGTTCATTCATATTTGAGAAATAATATTATTGTTGATAAAAAAAACAAACAACACATCACAGTGACAGCAGCAAAAATTACAATAAAATGATCTAAAACAACGTTTGATTGTAGAAAACAATTAATTATAATACTTGTGCGACATTTTTCTTTTAAACTTTTAAATTAAAACAAAAATAATACGAATTAACGAAGTAAACAAAAAATGCCCGTCATTAACAATTTAAGGCAATAAGTAGAAATTCTTTTGCTTCTATAACATCCTACGAACAACCATAATAATGCATCTTTACAACTCTCAATGTAAAAATAATACACAAAATAGTAATAAAGAAAATAAATATAGTAAAAAAGTTTCTAATTATTATTTTAATTGTCCTAACCTGAGACGTATCCTATAACAGGTGTACAGATGGATATAATAAATTTTAATAAACAAAACAAAAAACTTTTTTTGATTTATGAAATTACAAATTTGCTGTCAATCGTTTCTTGTTAAATCTATTTACAAAATAAATAAAAAAAAAGAAACAATATGTTTAATTAATTAATTGTACAATTTTTTACTTAAAAAAAGAATGAGACAGTGACGTTTAATAAATTATTAAATAATTGAATGAAAAACAAGTAAACATAATAATAATAGTATTTTGTATAAAATTTACAAACACATTTTCAAGTTTTGAATTATTATTATTATTATACCAATTATATTATTAATCAATTTGATAAATTTAAATAAACAAATCATTCATAAAAAAAGCCGGTAGAATCAAATGTATGTTATAGAAAAAGACGTAATCTATAACCATCTTATTTTAGCGTTACAATTATAACAATGTAATTATATATAAATAATTAAAAGGAAAATTATTATTACTTTGTTTGCAAATGTATAAAATATGCTTTACATAATTTCTATTACTTTACTGCTCGTATAGCTAATACAATTAGTGCCATCTATATTTAAGTAACCTTATTTCATTCATTTATCAAATATTATATAGAAGAGTAAAATGCGCGCCAAAACTACATCTAATAAATTTTTTATATTTTTTTAACATTAAAAATTTTAATTCTAATAAGATATCCAAAATTACAAAAACATTAAAAAAATCAATATAATAAAATTAAAAAAAAAATGAAATATTGGCCGGCCATTTTAAAGGCGTCTTTTCTTTTAAAAATATATGTGTTGTTTTCATTGTTTGCCGATTTTTTTTTCACAAAAATTAAAAAATACGCCGGCCAAAATTTTATTTTTAAATTCCTATACATACATGTTACTGCTATTGTGAATTTTTCTTTATTTCTTCTTGTAGAATTTAGATAATAAATTATTTTTGAATTAAAAAAATAAAACAATTAACTTTCAATAAAAAAAAATTTCCTATTCAATGGAGATCACTTATCAATAAATATTTTTATATTATTTTATTAAAAAAAAAAAATCAAATAAAAATTATACTGCTTGCTTGCTGCTTTTGTTCATAACTTTATTATTTTTTTTTTATATAAACAGCGCGCGCATAGCGACATGACGCGCGGTAAGAGAAATTTAAAAGTATGTATTTAAGAGAAACAAAAAAAAAAAAAAAAATAAACGACGCAATATAAAAATATAACAGATGGTCTAAAAAAAAATATTACACTGAAACAAAATAATAAACACTACGCAATGCTATTTATTGTATGAATATTAATTTTTCAGCAATGTTATTACATAATTATTATATCATGTACAATTAAGATTTGTTTACATTAAATTTGAAATGTTTGTTTATGTGTGAAAGAAAATAAATTATCGCAGTTTCGACACATAATTCATGTAGTATTACCAGATGACATAGTCCAATTGGACGATTATACAAATGGGGACATTTTTTCAAAAAAGAAAAATGACATTTAAATTTATATTAAAAATTAAATAACAATATTTAAATATAAAATAATTACTCATTAACAATTTAATCAGTATAAAATAATTCAAAATAAAAAGTATACAAAATTTCTAACAAAAATTCGCGCCGCTCTTTGCGCAATAGTATACACACTAAACCATTTAAAAATTGAAAAAAGAGAGTATAAAAAAAAACAACAAAAACTTTTCCTTTTATATTTTGTTTTTTACACTGACGACAAATGTCAGCCATTTGTAAGTAAAATAAAATTATTAAACACTCATACATTTAAAGGCGGACTTTTTGATTATTATTATTATTATTCGCAATAAAACAGACACCATCTAATTAAGTGAAAATCACATAGAAATGGCATCACATCTATCTATTATCAAAATTTACCTCTAATTAGAATTTGACTATTCGCATTTTTCTAATTAAAAATAAACAAATAATTGTGACACACATTGGAATGAATTAAATTAATAATAAAAACAAAAGGTTACAAAATTACGAAAAGGAGTAGAAAAAAAAAAAAAAAAACAAAACAAAAACTTACCTGATTAGCCTCCATGTATAATTAATTTTTCTTAATTTAATTTTCTTATATTTTTAAACTGAATTAATTGTACTTTTTAAAATTTTATATTTTGTTTAAATCACCACCACCAACAACACAATACAAAACTATACAACGACACCACACACGATTATTGGTCTTTTTATATCCATATATATATATATATTTATTTGATATTTTTTTCCTTGCTTTTTTTTACTCTATATATATATATTTTCCAATATAAAAATGTTTTATTTATTTTAATGTGTATATTATATATAATAATACAATTGTATTTTATTCGAATGTGTGTTTCTATTAATGTACTTTTTTAATATTGTTATTGTCGTTGTAGTAGTGTGATTATTAATCGTCGAATAAATAATATCTTCTAAATGGTATAAATGGGTAACACAGAAAAAAAAAATACTTTCTTTACCTAAATATTAAAGATTCTTTTTTAATTATAAAATTAATCATTTGTTTTATAGTTAATTAAATTAAAGGAAAATAATTGTTTATATTAAATTTATTAATATAATAACACTATGTATGTTATATGAATATTATTTATACACTGTAAAATGATCATAATAAACAAAATACAAACATTATAAAAATATATATATATATATATATATATACTCTGCCGGTAAGATAAATAAAATTAATTTTGCATAAAGCAAAAATATATTTTGGCATTTTATTTATTAATTGAATTTATAGGTAGATATTAAGCGTTTTTTTTTATTGTTTTTCAGTTTCTCTGTTATTTCTTTACTTAATAAGGAGTAGATAAATTTTAATTTTTATTAAATTTATATTATAGCCATGCAATGGTATTTGTATATTTATACCATTCATGATAAATTATAAATAAATGCTTTGCAATAAATTATTATTTATGTATATATAAAAATTTACTTAAAAAAAAAAAAAAAAATTAATTAATTCACTATAAAAATGTAATTAACATAAATTGTAAAACACAAATAATTATTATTATTATTTATAGCAAAAAAAAATAATTGTATCGTTATGTACTTGTATTGGTAAACATAAAAAAAAAACTTAAAAATGGATGAAAAAAATTCTCACAGAAATAAAAACAATAAAACCCGCAAAAAATGTTTGTTTTTTTTTCTTTCTTTCTTTTTTTTTAACTTAAATAGTAACACGATATTGTTATTTAATTAAATAATTATTAATATTACAATTATTCTTCCATAATAATATTATCTACATAACGTTGACGTATTTTAAATAAAAAAATAAATAAAAATTTATAAACAAAAACACAGAATAAACACTTTTTTTTTTTTTTTTTTTGAACTAGAGAAAAAAATAATTAAATTTCTAATCAATGAAATACAAAACAATAAATAAACAAAAAAAAAATCCTCCCTTAAATAATAACAGACAAATCGTTAAAAAAAATTACGTTTTAATTAATAAAATTAAAAACAAAAAAAAAAAAATTTAGAAAAAAAAAACAAAAACAAATTTTCTTTTCAATATAAACCTAGTAAAGACCCATTCACAATTGTTAATATATTTTCGTTTCTAAGTAAAAATGTTTTTAATTTATAAAAACCAACAAGTTTTGATTTAGTTTAACATACAAACATGTAGAATTATTTTTCATTATTATTATTATTATTTTTTTTTTTTTTTTGTAAACATACCTTTTAAGTTCTTCGAGATAACCGAAATATAATTTAAATATATTATTTTTTTTTTTTTGTAAACACACAATTTTGTTATAAATAACTTATTTATTAATTACCTATTGCGAATTATACTTTAATTTTCTTTAAGTAAATTTTTTTTTTTTTATTTAAACTGTGAATAAATTCACAATCACAACAAATTATTATTCGGTTTGTTTCTGTTTTATTTATTTCTTTTTTTTTTTTTTTTTTTATTCACAGCAACAGAAGAAAAAATAACCAAAGCACAACAGCTACGTTTCAACAGTAACAGAAAACACAGTAGTGTTTATTTCTATACAAGTTAATGTTACAATGTTCCATATACAAAAAAAAAAAATAAAATAAAATAAAATAAAAAAAAAAGCTGAAAAAAACCGAACGAAAAAAATGTAAAGGAAAAAAAATATACAGAAAAAGCATAAAAAAAAAATAAACATATATTTAGAGAGACAGAAAAAAAAAACACAGAAGAATAATATATATATATATATAACGACGAAAAAAAAATTCATTTGTGTTTTGTTTTTTTTTTTTTCTATATGGAAAATATGATATAAATATAAATGAGAGTCTGCCTGCGAGAGAACTATAAGTGTAGTATAATATACCAAAATGAGAAATTAGATAATATATAAACAACAACAATTCTTTGTTGTATTAAAAAAAAAATGAATGACAATATATATATATTTTATATACATTTTCTATGGTATTATATTATTATACAAATTTTTAATTTAAATATTATTTAATAATCATATAATGTCAATCATATTTATAATTGTAGATTTACTAAAAATATATTACTAATGAAATTTAATTATGCTTCTTTTATTATTTCTTAAATATTTTATAATAAAATTTTTATACAAATTTTGATGAAATTATATTTTGTTTATACTGCGATTTGCTTTTATGTAATGGCGGTTATATATAAATTTATATAAATCTTTTTCATTTTTAGTATTGTTTTTAATTACTAAAATAATCTTTTTATTTCATAAATAATTATGTCATTTAAGGATATTATATAATTTAATTATATTATTAATTTTAATATATTAATAATTGTTTAACAAATTGGTATACTCAATAATGTCCTTTGTTGTATATACAAGCCAAAAACGTATAGCCACGAAGTAGATAAGTATAGTATCAATGGGATATAAATAACAGTGTGTTAAACAGAGTTATATATAGTGTTAGGTGTATTCCATATATAAAACATACTATACTATACTTGTACTGACATGATCATGCGCGCTAAAAATTTTTTCATATTTTTTATACACACAAAATACACATAATATACACATTTAAATTAATATGGTAATATATTAATATGAAATGTGTATATATCGCCTTGAAATTATATAATTTTTATTATAATGCATATTTGTTTTGTAATTAATTAATTATTGTAATTAATGGTATCTATACTGGTATAATTAATATTTGCAATGCAATTGTAGAATTTTGTTCGAAAAATTATTTTTATATATATTTATTTTATTATATACAATATAAATATAGATGGGTTTATGAGGTTGGTGTTGCTGAGTTACAAAAATATTCATTTTTACTCTCTGCTCTCGTAACGTCATTTATATATATATCCATTTATTTTGACACATTTTTGTTGTTGTGCTGATTTTTATATTTATAGTAGTTATTATAGCAGTTTAACTTTTTTAAATTGAAAAAGTAAAATAAAATTATTTTTTAAAAACTTATTTATTAAATTAGAAAATAAAATTAATATTGTATTATGTTTAAACTAATACGTTTTAATCAACACATTAAATATTTATTATCGCCAACATGTAAATATTTGTACGTTCAGTTATTGCTCTGTGTACGATTTTATCAATTAAAATATCTTTTTTTATTACAGAAATGTTAGACAAAATCATACAAATTTTCGAATAAATAATAATTTTTTGATGAGAAAATCTTTTTTAAATAATCAACATATACGTTATATGTTTATTCAGACACAAGATACACCAAATCCTGATAGTTTAAAATTTTTACCGGGTAAAGATGTGTTGGGTAAAGGAAAGACTATGGATTTTCCTAACCTGAAAAGTGCCGCACAAAGTCCCTTAGGTTTATTTCAGTATGACGAGGCTAATTTTTTGATTAATAACAATTAATTTTTGTCACAGCAAAGTTATTATTTCGGATTGAGGGTGTCCGGGCTGTATTTTTTGGCAATGATTTCGTTACAATTACAAAATTAGAAGATAACGAATGGAGTGTCATCAAGCCAGAAGTGTTTGCTGTTGTAATGGATTTCTTTGCTAGTGGATTACCTATTATAAATGATGTTGTTACTAATTCTGATACACGTATAATATTTATTAACGAATTGATTAAGACATAAATAAGAACAATATTTTTTCTTTATTCAGAAATCAACGAAGATGACGATGAGACTGTAGCGATGATAAAAGAACTATTGGACACTCGAATACGTCCAACAGTACAAGAAGATGGTGGCGATATAATTTTTATTGAATTTGTGGATGGAATAGTTAAATTGAAAATGCAAGGTTCCTGTTCGTCGTGCCCTAGTTCAATAATAACACTGAAAAATGGTGTACAGAATATGTTACAGTTTTACGTTCCAGAAGTAGTTAGTGTTGAACAAGTAACAGATGCGGCAGACGATATAGCTGATGAAGAATTTAAAAGATTAGAAGCAAATTTACGAGTTAAACCAAAAAAGGAATAAAAACGTTTAGTTAATTTTTAATACGTTTTATTATTTTATCATCATAAAATGGAATGTCCTCATCCAATGAATCGTAGTCATAAGATTTTCTCTTACATTTATTATTCGTTTTAAATAAATTATTAAATTTTATAAAATTGTTACTGTTTTCTTCACACACAACCATCTTCGGTATATAATTGTCCATTATTTCAGCTAATAAATTTTCCATCAATTGATTTTCCTTAGCATTAGCCGGTTGGACATTAAAATAAACATTTTCTGGTTTCAAATATAATAAAAAATCTTTGATTTCATTAAGACTAGAATGATTTGAATAACAAACGCGATATAGATTTTTCTCTTTTCTGTCTTTGTTACTTATTTTATCCTTGACACTCCAATTTGTCCATATTAAGGCGGATGGACAAATGGTTAATAAATATTTTTCCTGTCCAATAAGTGCTTTACAATATTTATTTTGGTTTGTCATCTTTGACTTTAGAAAACATGCATGGATTCTTGTTTTACTTCCGTCATTAGTAAAACAATTATCCATTTCTTGTAAATATAAATAATTTTCATAATTATTTGCATGAATTTTAATGTTAAAACGTTTATAGATTTCTATAAAGAGATATTCGTAACCATATCGAGCTGGTAACTTAATTGAAATGATATTTTTAGGATCATTTTTTAACCAATAATCAATTAAATTACATATTTCCATTATACTCTCTTTCTGCGTCGGAAATTCTGTGTATTTTCTATTGAGAAATGTTGAATCCAAATAACACGAGTTAATCTCAAGTAATCTTTGATTTTGCTTAAACGCATTCATTTTTTTAACACAATTTATATTTAATCTATGAAATAATTAGTGATTTTTACTATCTTTTCTGCAATAACATATCGTTTATATTAATGAAATTACCTAAAATCACCTGTATATAAAATCCTTTTATTGTTATATTCAAATAAGAACATAACTGATCCAGGACAGTGACCAGCTGGTAGAGTTGTAACAGTTAAAAATAAGTTATTATCAATTTTGATTAATGTAGGCACTAGAAAATAATTAATTAAAGTTTTATAAAAGTTATTAAAGATTTATAAATATTTTTTACCTCCAATATCTAAACATATTATATTAACAATATTTTTATAATTATCTTTTATAAAAACTGATGAAACGTTGCTTGTATACAGTGGTCCTGGCAGACCATCCTCACTTAATTCGGATAAACCAACCATATGATCTGTGTGACAATGCGATAAAAAGAAAATACATGATTCTAAATTATTATTATCAAAACGATCTATAGATATGTTTGGTATTTCTTTAATTAAACCACTAAATGTACTCATTTTAATATTTTGAAAATAAAAAATTTGCAAATGTAAACAATAAAAATGTCAAAATAATAAATGGTATAAATGGGGTAATCTGCAATAATTATACCATTTGACATTATGTCATTGCGAAACCAGCCAAATGTTATTACTCGATAAACAACATAAAAAAATAATTTTCAATATTCCATAACCCACTCAGTCAATGCAAAAACTTTGAAGTGTTTGGATATACATGTATATATAATATTTGTGTGCAAAGTGTAGAGTGAAAACAAAATAATAGTTTTTTTTTTCAAATGTTATTTATTGTATGTTAGCTGTCATATTTAATTTAATTGCTGGCATTACATTATTTTTATTTATTATACATTATATTTATTATATTATTACTTATTTATTAAATAATAATAATAATTATAATACTTATAATAAAATGCAATCTGAGGATGCAAAATATATTAAAAAGTAAAGTTTTCTTTTTTCATTTTTCCATTTTACTTCTGTTTTTTGTGAAAGAAAAATCCATGAATCACTCTTTTCTTTTTCGGTTGTTTGTGTTTCCATAAGATTATTGATTAATTTTTCTTCTTTATTTGATTAAAATAATTGTTGTTGTTGTTGTTACGTACAATATTATTAATAATTATTTGCTTTATTTATTTATTTGTTTATTAATTAATTAGACGATGGAGAGGTGGTTCAATAGAGCCACATCCAACTGAAAAAGCTTTGATTGTCAATTATAAACTTGAGGCAGCCGTATTTGGTGAACCCGGTGATCCAATGTTAGAAGAGAAAAAAGTAATTATTCAAGGTTTAATTGTATTAGAAATGAATAAATAATCTTTATTTTATTTTTGTGTATTTTAGGATTGTCAACGTATTATTCGTTTAAAGTCATTAAATTCAAAAACAGATCCATCATTATTAGCACGAGAAGTTGTTGAAAAATGTGATCTTATTCATAAATCGCAAATATCTGATGTTGAGCAAATTATTTATTATTTAAAAAATCGTAAAGATGTACCAGATAATCAAATGACACGTTCACAATCACGTTTATCATCTGGTAAAATAAGTCCATTAACAACAAGCACAGGAACGTCAGGTGTTAGCGATAATGAAAAGGCAACAATACGTAATATTGATGATTATATTGAATTGTTATATGAGGATCTATCAGATCGGATACGTGGTTCATCGTTAATATTACAATTAGCACGTAATCCTGATAATTTAGATGAATTAGAAAAGAATGAAGCTGTCTTAAGTGCATTGTCACGAGTTCTACGCGAGGATTGGCGAAAAAGTTTAGATTTATCCACAAATATTATATATATATTTTTTTGCTTTTCCACTTATACACATTTTCATCCGGTTATTGTACAATACAAGGTAATTTGGGTTGTTTTCTCTTTCTTTATTTTCCTAATCAAATTAAAAATTAATTTATGTATTTTGTTTGAACAATATTACAGATTGGATCATTATGTATGGACGTTATTGATTATGAATTAAAACGTTACGAGCAAATGAAAAACGATTTAGATTTACGTAAAAATTCTGATAATACAAAATTAATAAAGGATGATGTTAATAATAAAAATACAAATAAATTAAATAATGATTATTTTGACACAATTATGAATGAGGAAAAACCAAAAGAGGTTATTTATACACAGCGAGAGAGTGTGTGTAATAAACTATAATTATATTCTAAATTATTATGTATATTTTAGATGGAACCACCGCGTCGTCGTATACCAGAATTAAAACAACGTCCTAAATCTGGTAATTGGTCTAGTTATCATGCTGGTACAAGTATGTCTACATCATTGTTAAAAGCAAAAGCAATGAATAATAGTTATCATGAGAAATTAAATGATAATAATATTGATGATAATAATGTAAATGTTAGTTTAAATAATGATGATGAACATATTAATAATGATGTAAAATTATTAAAAAAAGATGATTTAGATAAAATGTTAAAACAATTAAAAATATTTACTAAAAAACAAGAACAATTACTACGTGTTGCATTCTATTTACTATTAAATATTGCCGAAAATGTAAAATTAGAGGAGAAAATGCGTCGTAAGAATATTATAAAAATGTTAATAAAAACATTAGATCGACAGAATATTGATTTATTAATATTGATAATAACATTTTTAAAAAAATTATCAATTGTACGTGATAATAAGGATGATATGTATGAATTAAATATAATTGAGAAATTACCAAAATTATTACAAACAACACAACCGGATTTGATACAAGTTACATTAAAATTATTATTTAATTTATCATTTGATAATCGTTTACGTAGTAAAATGATACGAATTGGTTTTCTACCGAAATTAGTAACATTCTTAAGTGATGATAAACATCATAGTATTGTTATTAAAATTTTATATCATATGAGTTTGGATGATAAGGTGAATTCATTCGTTTTTGGTTTTTCTGCTTTAAAAATAATATCGTAAAATGTTTTGTTATTTTATTTAAAGGTGAAATCAATGTTTACATATACAGATTGTATACCACTAGTCACCGATATGTTATTATTGAATTTAAATCAAACATCTGATTTAGATTTAATATCATTATGTATTAATTTATCATTAAATAAACGGAATGGACAATTAATGATTGAAAATAAACGTTTACATAATCTAATGTCACGTTCATTTAAATATCAAGATGTTTTATTAATGAAAATGATTAGAAATTTATCACAACATGAGATATTGCGTATACATTTTATTGTAATTATTTTAATTAATTAAATTTTGTAATACTGCGGCGATAGTTATTTAAAATATTTTACTTTTAGGATTTTGTTGGTGATTTAGCAAAAATAATAACTGAATGTGACAATGAAGAGTTTATTGTTGAATGCATTGGTATTTTGGGTAATTTATCATTACCAGATCTTGATTATTCACAAATATTACATAATTTTAATTTAATACCATGGATCAGAAATGTTTTAGTACCAGGTATGTGTATTCGTTATAGTTATGTGAAAGTTTTCTTTATTTATTTCTTATATAATATCTATAATTAATATTTATTTAATTATTTAACAATTGAGTGATTTTTATTGTTTACTTAAATTTAAATTTTCTATTATTTTAATTACAATAGGTAAAGTAAAAGATGATTTAGTATTGGATACAGTTGTATTTCTGGGTACATGTGCATGTGATGAATCCTGTGCAATGTTATTATGTAAAGCAGATGTTATATTATCATTAATTGAATTATTAAAGGCAAAACAAGAGGACGATGAAATTGTATTACAAATAATATTTGTATTTCAACAAATATTGCGTAATGAGAGTACACGCGATTATATGATTAAAGAAACGGAAACGCCAGCGTATTTAATTGATTTGATGCATGATAAAAATATTGAAATTCGTAAAATATGTGATTATTGTTTAGATATAATTGCATTAAAGAATAATGACTGGGCGGTACGTATTAAATTAGAGAAATTCCGTAATCATAATTCACAATGGTTGAATATGATTGAAACACAAAAGAATAATGAGAATATTGATGATATTGATAATGAGAATGATGATGACTATGATAATCAATTGTATAAAGAGAATGATAATAATTTATCAAAATATTTAAATTCGGATTATCTTGAGCAATGTTTCTATCAGAATCCAACAAATAACGATAATGATACGGATAGTAATTTTCGGGCAACATCATCAACATCAAATAGTAGACCAGTTAGCCGGTTTGTTGTTTAATATTATAAATATTTATTTACAAATGAATTTAATTATTATGTAATATTTTAGTTACAGCCGTGACTTTGATGATTTCGATATAATGACCCAAACAACAACATCAAGTACAAAATCATCACGTTTATCATCGAATTTAGATGATAATATGTTTATTAAAGATGAATTAAAACCATTTGATGATAATGATTTTATAAATGATACATTCTTATTATCATAAATTTATTTTTAAACATTTAGTTTTTTCTGTTTAATTTAATTACTATCCAAATTAACCAAAAAAAAAATAAGAAAAGAAAACAATTAAAATTTAAATTGAATTAAAAATAAAAAAAACATTTCATATTGTGTTTTCTATAGAATTGAATTAAATTAACAAAGAAATTAATATTAATAATAATAATTGATTAACATTACTCGTTTAATATTATATAATAATAATAATAATGAAAATTTATTAAAAATGCTTAATTAATATTAATTAACCAAAAATAATATAATATATGGAAGGCAGAATATATTTTACATATTTTTTTCTTCTTAGTTTTATAGTTTCAATTATATTTTAGTATATATATAAATTATGTAATAATCTACCTAGTCTTTGAATTAACAAATATTTATTATTATTATAAACATATATTTATATAAATCTCAGTTTAATTATTTATGATAATTAATTAATGATCTGATAAGCCTTCAATGTGGTGTAAACCTTTGATGTGTCTAGCATTTAAATGTGTCGCGATGCAGAAGATAACATTTTTTTTTTCATATTTTAAATTATAATTATTAATGTAGGAAAAGTTTAACTTTTGAATTATTATTTTAATTTATTTCTCTAGTCTATATTATATTTTATTAATATATATATATATATATATATATATATATATATATATATATATATATATATATATGTTTCTATTTATTATTTTGTGATATTTTTCTTGATTAACTTTTGTTATTATTGTTTTTATGAATATTTTTTGTATTATTATTTTTATTAGAAGCAGACAATTTTTTACAACTTACAAAGAATTTATTATTATTTATTTACCTTTATTTTATTTGATATTATAATTATTATTTAATTTTAATAAAATGTATTGACAAGTATTTAATTATAAAAATAAAAGTTTATTAACTAGAAAACAATGTGTTTTTTGAATGTTTTTAAAAGAGTGTAGTAGAATTCTTGTATTCATTATTATTATTATTTGAAAATGGTAATGCAGATTCACCGTTTTATATACAGTAGAAAATTTCACATAACCTCACCAAAAATTGTTTTTTACAATTTTTTGTTTTAAAGACTTATCAAAATTAAAAATAAATAAACATTATATTTAATTAAATTAATAAAATGTTAGCACCAGAAGTATGGAATTTAAAATCACCTCAACATAATATAAAAATCATTGATGGAGAATTAAATGAGAAAAATATTAAAACATTAAATGAGAAAATATCATCACATTATTTTAATCGAGTGGTAACAGAAATTTACACTTATTATCATTTAATAAAATTTTCTTTTATATATTTTTAGATAAACAATAATAAGTAATATTATAACAAAATTATTTAAGTGCTTGTTCGTTGGTTAATAATAATAATATCAATAAAGATTACAATGAACATGTACTATGTACATAATTGGTGACATTATTTAGGGGAGGTCCAGCCTCAAAATATTCACATTTTTTACATTTAATTATTTTTGTATCTATTTTTAATTTAATAATTATTTTATTTTGCATTGTTTTCAAAAGTAATGTATATTATTTTTCTTAACTTTCTTTTTTTTTTCTTTTCTTATAACAATTGTGCTTAAAAAGAAAAGAAAAACATCATAAATGAATAACAATATTTTGACTTATTTATAATCAAAATTAAATCAATGTGTATGCAAAGTAAACCGAGTATAATAATTTTAATAAATAAATAAATTAACAAAATAATTTTTCAACTGTTTGTGGATAAAAAGTAATGATTAAACGGTGTAAAAGTATTTCAATTTCAGAAGGAAAAACGAAAATGGAAAATAATTTAAAAATACAAATGTGTAGGCGCACCTTGCCTTTTAATAAAAATTTAAAAATAAATTATTAATTTTTGTAAATAACTTCTTCAGTAGAATCAGAACAAAATAATAACAAATTTTCGGAACCATCATTTCAGTTTCAACATTGTTTAATCGAAGAACAAATTTTCTCTGCAATTTTAAATTTGTGCTAATAAAATTTCTATTATTTTGAATAAAATTAGATAACAATTATACTACCAGACACAACCGCTACTACTCAGTATTCTGCAGAATTGGAAAATATATTAAGTGATTGTGATTACTATTTAATTAAAAATCTATCAATTTGTGAATTAATTAAAAAGCAATTTATTGAGAATTTTATAAGAAAAGGTAAAACATTAATGTAAATCTAAGCTACTTGCTCTGTGCTCGTTATTTTTAATCGATTTTTTTTCTTCTATTTTTTAAGGTAAATTATATGGTTTATCAATTGATTATAAATCAGACACTGATAATTATATATTAATAACGCCAAATGGTTATTTATTATTATATGTTAATAAAACTGATTATCAGCAACTAGGTATCGATGGTGGTAAATTAACGCATTCAAGTAAAAATTATAAAAATAAATATTGTGAGTAAAGAAAATAGTTTAATTAAATTAGCAAAAAAAAAATGTCTATCATTGCAAAATTAAAACAGCCAGAATCTTTAATCGATTTAACAATAAATAATTTAATAAAATTATTAATAAATAATGATTATAATAATTTTACAAAAAAGTATTATAATCAATTGTTAATACCGGTTAATTTACATGATCGTATATTATATCGTTTTTTATTATATATAAAATTAAATCATAAATTATATAAATATAATATAAAATTAATAACAATTATAATAAATTTATTTCTTAATAAATATATAAAAATAATAAACTTTTCAATTATGTCGAATAATATAAAGAATTTATTTATTAAAAATTTATACAAATTAAATGGTTTATTATCGATTAATTTTGATTTATTAACCGGTGGCTGGCTAATCAATGATTGTCAATTTTTTATTAATAAAAGTATTAAGACTATGTGTAATCTTACCGTTTTTATATTGTATTATGATTGTACAGATTTAATAATTAAAAATTTATATAAATATTGTAAGAATCTAATGAAATTAGATATTAAATTGAGTAAATTAGTTACAAATAAATCATGCAAATATATTAAACGAATTAAGAAATTATACTATTTAGATATTTATAATACAAATATCAAGTATAATGGTTTAATTAAAATTTTATTACACAATAAAAATTTATTATATATAAACGATAATCTAAAGATATTAAATAAATGTATAAATTTTTTCTATAAATTAAATATCAATATTAAATTGAATATTGAAAATTATAAATTATTATTTAATAATAATAGTAATAATATTCATAATAATTTATTAATAAAATTACAAAATATTTGTCCAAATATTAATAATATTAAATTATTGGTTTATAATGCTAATCATTTAAGTAATTACTTTACAATGAATGGGGCAAAATTAGTTAAACTCCATTTGGAACATTGTGACTATATAAATTATAGTAATTTACTTATTATAAATAAATATTGTATTAATTTAAAGAATTTAAAGGTAATTAATTGTCATCATAATGATACCGAAAATAATATCCTAATGAATGAAAAATCAATGAAATTATTTCCAAAATTAACAAATCTAACAATTGCTAGTGATTTTAATTGTAATTTATTATTATTATTACTGAAAAATACACCACAAATCAAATATATTTATCTTGGTATACAAATTAATATTGATGATGAATTTTTTCATCAATTATTTATCAATAATCAATTAAAATTTTTAGAGAAATTATTTATATTGCATGCAAATTGTTTAACAAAAAATTTTTTATATAATTTAATTAATAATTGTTGTAATATAATTCTTATTAAAGATATTTATAATTGGAAAAATATTAATAATTATGATATAAAAAATTTATTACAATTTATTGAAGAAAATAATTTAAAATTAGAAATTTAATTAATTTATTATTTTTAGCTAAAATTTTTCTGTTTTGTTTGATTTTTTCTTTCTTCTTCTTCTGTTTTTAGTGATCAAAATTGATTTAAAATTATTTTTGGATAATAATAATAATAATAAGAAAACAAATTTTTTAAAACAAAAAATTATAAATGGTTTTAATAAGAATATAATAGAGAAATTTAATTTTATTATTAATTGGGTGCCACCACCACCACAAACAACAACAGAAACAATAATATGTCCATCATCAATAGCAAAATATTTTAATGATTTAAATTATTTAGTTGAATTAAAAACAATAGGGCGACAAACAATACAACATTATGATGTTGATGTACCGGAATTATTAATAAATTTAGAGAAAACATCAAATTACTATTGTACACCACATGAATTAGTTGAATTTGCCGGTTTATTAGCATTAAATTGTTACACCAACAATAATGATAACACTGATAATTATTTGAATTCATTAAAAATTATTGGTAAAACAAAAAACGTAAGCAATCTACGTGTGCTGACGTGGACAGGATTATTTTCGTGTGAGGACATTCAAGCGTTATTTAAACAATTAAGGTATGCTAAAAAAAAAAAAACAATCACAAATTTATTACGTTAAATTATTTAATTAAATAAATTTTATTACTTTTATAGAGAAATTATAAAAAACAAATTAAATATCCCATGGACAGCAATGTATATTGATGGCTTCCAATATTGCCCGATAAATTTTTATTTCAACGAAAATAATTACTATACAGACGGCGTTAATTCGTTTATTATCTTTTTAACGCCCGATAATCATTATTTATATTATCAATTATGTACAAGCAATAAACTAATTAAATAATACAATTTTGTATTTTGTTTTTATATTATTATTTCTTTCCCCTATTCGAACGACGATGATTATCGTACGCCTGATTTTCCATCCATTGCTTAATATTATTTTTACCACGTAACAATGCTGATTTGGAACTTATATCACGCATAACAAATGGTGAAAAACCTAAAACACATATCCCTAATGTTACTTAATACTAAGTACAAATAAATTCAAATATTTTTCCTTACCAGCAATATAATTTTCATCCAATGCATCGGTTTTAGTTCTAGCAACGCGTGTTGGCATCTGTTTCGGTATTCGTTGATCTTCAAACAATATCGGATTGACAGCATGTTTACCACCTCGTGGCATTGGTATACTTTTATTTTTATTACGTGCTGTTATTGGACGTCTCATGTTTATATGAATCTAAAACAATAAAAAAAAGCTATTAAAACGCAAATCCTTTCCTAATTAATGAATAAAAGCATAAAGATAATTACCACTTCTTGTCCATTTTCATCTAGACTAACAGCGCAACGTTTTAATGTTTTGTGGCCACACTTTGGACAAAATACTTTTGTCATTATCGATGTTGTTTTGTAACAGCCGTAACAACGCAATATAAATGTTCGCATTTGCTTAATGCAACGACCATCTAACGCAGAAACATTTAATCCAATTTGTTTTAAAACGTTTTGTACCGCATAATCGGTTGTCATGCAGGCGACAACTGATTTTGGATCATCTTCAATAACATCAGAGCCAAAATTACGTTTAACTTCTTTTACATTATTTGGTGTTATCCAGCCACTATCATCGTCTTCTTCATCCTCATCTTCTGCTTCTTCATCATCACTTTCATAATCCTCATCTTCACTATTATTCTCATCGTTTTTTACATTATTCTCATTTCGATCTTTATTTAATGGAATTAACATATCTTCTACATCTTTATTTGAGATTAAAAGTTTTTCAAAATCGTCTGTTATTTCTCCTTCGTTTGTTTCTTTAGTAATATCCTCTGCTGTATCTTCTTTTTCAACTTCTGCATTTGTTTCTGCTACATTTTCATTGATTTCTGCCGAATCTTCTTCCAGTGTATGTCCTTTTGGTAAAAAGAAACCAGCTGGCGGATTTACATTTGCTAACTCTGGAGGTTTATTCTTGGATATCACTGTTTTCGCTATTACTGGTTCTGTACGCAAGTGCTCTGTGCCGACATGTTGTTTTTCCAACTGATACGTTAATGCAATTACTTTTAAATCAGGTGCTGATAAACTTCTATAATCACCAGTCTTTTTAGCAAACTCTGTAACGTATTTAACATTTTCTGGAAAAGGATCAATTACTTGCACATCATATGGCAGAACTGCTAATCTTTTCAGTTGCCGTTTGTTTTTAATTTCATTGACTATATCTGAAACTGTACAAATGTTTTCTGCCAAATCCTATAATATAAAATGTATTATTAAAGTTATTTATACAAATAACTGATTAATGAATTACCTGAAATTGAACATTCTGTATAAAGGCAGTTGTATCAACCACAATAAATTTCAATTTATTGTTTTCAGACATTTTATTGAGTATTTATAATAACATTAGTAACACGTGCAGTATATTTGTCAAACAATAACAAACAATGGAGTTTGACGGCACCATTTAAATTAGGGTGCGTTCTTTAATTTCTAAGAATTTAGCAAATTTATATACATTCAAATGTATTTTTAAAAATTAAATATATAATTATATTATAATAAATAGAAAAGAAAATATATGAACCAAAAAATGAAGATTTTCGAAGAGAGGCGGTAAATCATTTAAATAAATTAACAAGCGAAAAAAAGACAATGCAGACATTTTTGCAGATGGCTGGGCATTATCTTTTAATAAACTATGCGAAATTCAAAAGCTACATGCTAAAAAAACAAATGATGAAATTTTATTGTTGGGACAATTAAATTAATTGTCCTTACACCCTCTTCAATTTGTAGTAATGAAATTTAGCCATTTTAATTATAGAGATCAACAAAACCGACAACAAACAAAAATCTACTTCTCATCATGTGGAAGTAGCCATTTTGTTGAAAAAATGTTTGTTTTTCTTTTATTTATATAAATTTTATTTATGTTTTTTAGATAAACAATCTAGAAATATAGGAAAACATAGCTAGTTTCTAAAAAAGAATAGAAAAATGATTATAATTTAATAAATGAATTTCTTAAAATTCAGAAATCTAACAAAAAATAACAAATCTCTTGTGATCGTTATAACTACATATGAGGAATCTATAAACTTTGACCAACATTGAATAACATGCTTTTGTTTAAAAAATATGCATCATATATACTTATATTCAATAATTTTTTTACTTATAAAATATACTCGTTTTCAACACTGTTTACAATTATAATTAATTATCAATTATTATTGTATATTTACATATAATTTAAAATAACTTAATGTTTATTATTTTGTTTAATTATCAAAAAATAATTAAAAATAATTTTGAAAGCATTTAAATTTTGCGCCATTTGAATGAATAAAATATTACAATTGCAAATATGACCAACTTCACTTTGTCCGAATTTTACAATTTAAAAAATGAACAACTTCAGTGCATTGTGTTCTTGTCTCTTCCTTATTATTCTCTTTTCCAATCAAAATGGTGAGTGAATTTGCTGTGACAAAATTCTATTAAAATAATGGTCATCATTTATTAAAAGTGATAATAATATTGTGTAAAATTATTATAAAGATGTTACCAATATTTTAATAAATAAAGTTTTCATAGAAAATTGTTTAAATGGTTGAAATATTGAAATGTCATAACTGACGGTGCTGTTTCTTTTGTATACTTTTTAGGTGAAGGTAAAGTGTTCAGAATTAAGAACAAAAGACAAAAAGGAGCTGACTAAGCAGCTCGATGAGCTAAAAAATGAGCTCCTTACATTACGTGTAGCTAAAGTGACCGGTGGTGCACCATCTAAATTATCCAAGATGTAAGTAAATTCTGTATTCTTTTGACATAACCTCAAACATGATGTTTCAATTGCGATAACTAAACAACTTTTTATTTATATTTTAGTCGTGTCGTCCGTAAGGCTATTGCTCGCGTATACATTGTTATGCACCAGAAAACAAAAGAGAACTTGCGAAAAGTGTACAGAGGCCGTTTGAAGCCACTTGACTTGAGGCCAAAGAAGACCCGCGCTATCCGTAAAGCTTTAAGCACACGGGATGCAAACAGAAAAACATTAAAGGAAATTAGAAAGCGTTCAATTTACCCGGCAAGGAAATATGCTGTCAAAGCATAAGTGTCAAATTGTTTTGTACAGTTTTTCTCGATAACATCAACAAAAAAGAGAACAGAATATAATAAATTTATATTACATTAAATTTACATAATTTTTGGTTTTTATTTATTAATTTAATTAATTTTAGATTTAAAATAATGTTTGAGGTTAAAACTGTGTACATGAAACATTAGCGAAGTTTTTAACCATACCATTTGACAGTACAAATGGTACTTTCTATGAAAATAATTTCCCTTTAAATATGGATTTTCCTTTGAAAATTGTTTCACATATAAGGGAAAATGTCCCATACAACCAACCCCACTCAAATACTGTTTAGCTCTATAAAATAAAAATATTTTGTTTATGAAAATTCAATGAAATAACAGAATGAACGTGCCTTTTGGAAAATATTTATATTTGTGGGGGTGAAATAAAAACAAACAGAAAATAAACAAAAAAAATTCATTAATTTTGTTTTTAGCATCACTCAGTTATTTTTGTTTGGGTAAGCCGTCATCGTACGAACGTCACGACGCGGTACGCACGTTAGAAATATTTTACCAAGAAAACAAATGAAAATAAACTGAGAAAGCTTTAAAGAAAATTTGCGACTTTTGCGTTTGTGCTGTTGCTGTTGTACATTTTCACCTATACATAAGGTGGTGAAAAGAAAGAATTTCTTTTTCGTCTTTGTCAGTGTACAAAAAAAACTGTTTTGTTATTTATCTTTGATGAATGTGTGGTGAACAGTGTGGTGTTTATGCCTGTTTTTCCTTTTCTATTCCCTTCATTCTTTCATACGAACAGTAGGTACATACTGTGCTTGGTTGTTTGTATCCTTCCTTTTAACCTGACGACACATTCCTTGTTAGTATTTTTTTTATTTATCTTTTTTCTTAATTATTTCATTAAAACAAAAAAGAAATTATTTTATAATTTAATTATTAATGAACAAAAGAACGAAAAAAGTTTTGTGAACAGTTTTTTGTTTTCCATTTCGCCTAAAAGTGGAGAAACTATATTACAGTGAATGAATAACTAAAAGGCAAATTGCAGTTTGTGTAATTATTTATTATTATTTTGTTTTGATGTTAGTTTTTCCTGTCAAAATTTCACTTTTCTATACTTTCCTTTAACATTTCTATAATATTGTTTTATTTATAACTTACCTAATTAATTATTAATTCGGTTAAAATCACGAAACAAAAACATAAAGAAACTTTTGTGCAAAAATAATGAAACTAAACATAAAAAAGGCAACAAATGAGTGAAAATAAAATGCCTAAAAGCTTAAATCAAGTTAAATGTGTTATTAATGTGTGTTTATTGATAATAGTTAATTAATTTTAAAACATTAATTAAATACTAGATGTCATAAGAAAATAGTTTATTTAGCAAAATACAAGAAAACAAAAAAAAAAAAAAAAAAATAAACAAAATAATCATAAATAAAATGTTTAATTATAAATTACATAAAAAGTTAATAATAATTTTCTTAATTATTTTCTATAGTAATGAAGGTAATTTTACATTATTTATATAATTTTTAATCCATAAATATACGAATTTGTGTTGTTTCCTTTGCTAAACAATACAAGCTAGAAACACAAATAAATATTGATGCAATAATTATAGGGAAAATCGATTTTAAAATTAAATTTTGCCTTATTTTTTTCGCTGTAAAATATAATTTACATGTTATTGGAAAATATTTATAACTTTTTACAAAAAATAAAAACAAAAAACGACAACAGTAAAGGATAATCAAGGATTGGAATAAAAAAAATATGAAATTGCGAACGAACAAAATTAATATACGCCAGAATGAGGGCAAACTAAGAATAATAATAAATTCTTTATACAAGAAATAGGTGTTTGTGGGTGGAAATATAATAATGGAAATAAATAAATAAAGCTTAAACTCTATATTTATATAAATATTTGTGGGTGGAAGTCGAGGTGGCGATAGTAGTTGTAATTATTCGATTTAAATAATTAACTTTTTTATATCCACCTAACATTTGTAAGGTGACCCTCAAGTATGCAATTTTTATTTATTTAAGTTTTATTCGTTTTTCTATTCGATTTACTTATAAAAATCAAATGAAAATAATTTCTTTAGCTGCTTTATCACTTTGGAAACATATATATATATATCGGTGAAAAATTTATAATTTAAAGAAAACAAAAAAAAAAAAATTAAAATAACATGTGATGATGTAATCAGGTGAAAATCATAACCAAAAATAAAATAAATGTTTCTATCATTGTTTTGTGTTTGCTTACTATAATTGTTAACTTTAAAGTTGTAAAAAACTATAAACATAAAAGCAACAAATAACAAATGATAATAAAATGATTTGAGCTTTTTTTTTAAATTGCTTTTAGTTAATTGTTAAAATATAAAAATTACTTTTTTATAAAAGAAACAACATTTAATAGGTTTTATTTATTATTATTATTTCTTTAATTGATTATCGTTAAAAATAATAATTCTTATTTATATTATTTCTTAAGTAGAAACTAATAAATAATTTATCTATTTTTTATTTTATATAATTTTTCATTTTTCCTATAAAATGACAAACGCTTAAAAGCTTACCGTACACCTAGTAACAGCTGATAATAAACATTATTACAAAAGAAAACGGAAGATATAATACTAGTCTGCTTTTAGGTGTTTCTTTCTCTCTTATTTTTAAACGTTTTATTTGTTTTTCATAACAGAAAAAAAAATGCTTTAATTTTATGTCTTAATTAAAATAATTAATTGTCTTGAATTAAACCATTTTATCACATTTATTAACAAATTAACATTTAAATAAAAATAAAATAACCTCCAGGTTATTTTTTTTATTATCAAATCGCGCTTTAATCTAATAAAATATTTAACTTTATAAATAAAATAAGTAAAAATAATAGATTAATTAAATAATAAAAATAAAATATTATGATAATATATTATCTAATTAATTATTTATTTACATTAATATAAATAAAATTAAAAACGAAAAACAGTTTTTTATTTCATTTACTATACGATGGAGACGCCTGGTTGTTTTTTTATTTTGATTTTATTTAAAACAAAAATCACTTGCCAAAGCTTTTGTATAATAAAAACACAATAACAAGTAATAATGATGAAAAGAATACATTTTTTAATAAAATAAAATTAATAACATTGTAAAAGTTTTTCGTTTATCTGTTAAAAAGTTTAGTTTTCCTTCCTTTTTGGTTTTCGTTTAAAATGAAAAAATTAATTAAAAAGCATAAATAATACAAAAATAAAACATGTATGCAGTATATGCTGTTTTAAAATCATCTTTTGTTTGGTCTCGTTTAAGAATGTCCAATGCAAAATACTTCAACAACATTATCTAACTGTTATATAGCCAAGGTATTTCCGGTTATATCTAGTATTTTGTGGTTTTTTTTTTGGCAACAATTCTGTTGACCATCATGCTTCAGACAATAATTTTTTGTACTCACAAAACCATTGCAAAAGGGTTCGTTATAATGAAATTCATCTACTGTACGTTGTTGCTGGCGAACGATAAACACTCATTTACACGTGTCGGTTAAGGTGTCTAAACATCATACTTTTATTTATTAATAAAAATAAAACATTAATTAATAAATTTTTTAATGACCCAGGTAGATAAAAAACAGTTATTTCTTTTTTTATAGTCAACCGTGTACAAAATTTTCCATTTTTTACTCTGCTTATTTATTTATTTATTTATTTTGATCCTGTATATTTATTTTCCTTTTGTTTTGTTTACTTAATTATTTATTTCTATGACGGTTATCTGTTTACCTTAACTAAAATATAATAATGAACCAAAAATATAAAAAAAATTTGCTATATAAATTTGTGTGTTTGCTGTTGTTTATGCAATTATAAAAAGGAAGCAAAACCAGATATACAATAGCCTGGGCATATCGTATTTTTTGGCCTTTTGTTATCATTTTTAGTTTTCTTTTGCCTTTATTATTAACCCTTTATATTTTTTTTTTGCCCTTTTTACTGTGGGTTGTTTTTATTTTCTTTTTTTCAAAAAGCTTGCAGAAAACACACATTCTGTTTTGTTCAATTTCATTTCTATTCACTAAAATTGTAAAAAAAATATGCTGCTGCTGCTGCTGATGCTTCTTTTGTGCTTTAAATAGAGAAAATCAAAAAATTTAATTATGTTATTATACTTTGAATAGTAGTAGATTCCGTTAAAGCACACTTTACCAACGGTTTGCGAAACTTTTACGTCAATATTTACGTATGCAATGCATTTTTCAATTTTATTTTTTGTTTTCTTTGCAATAAACTCAGGAGTAGAAAAGTATACAAAAATTTAATTAAAATTAAATCAACTAAGTTTAACCGGGTAAATAACCACCCACCTGTTTGTTTACTTTATTATTATTATTATTATATTTTATCCAGACTACTTTCAAACATTTAACAATATCTTTATGCTGCTTTTCCGTTTATTTCACTCATCACTTGAATACTACTTGACATTTCTTTTCTTTTTCTATTATTATTCTTTTATTTAACATAAAAATGAATTTTACTTTGTAATAAAAGTAGAAAATTTAAGTATGATGAGTTGTTATTGTTATATGAAAAAGAAAATAAATAAATATAAAATGATTACTTGTTTTCTCATTTTTATTTCATTTTTTTTGTGAAGTGTTATCATCGACATTAACAAGTAAACCAGTGACAAGCAGAGAAATAATAGCTAGCAATACAACGACAATAGTAGCAACAGGAAGTTCAACAACGAGATTATCATCATCATCATCATCAAAGTTAACATCAATAGCAGTTATAGGACCAGGTGAAGCTCAGGCACAAGTACAATTACCAGCACAAGCACAGGCACAAGTACAAACTGGATCGACAACTGACTTAACATCATCATTGGCAACAAGACGTCGTTGGAATAATGCCAATACAATATCAATGACGGTTATATTAGGCGAAGATGGTATACCAATAAATCAATATATTATTGATCAAGGACAAAATTTAACAATACCGTGTGCCGCCAATCATAATAATAATAATAAAATAATAAATAATTTAAATAATATAACAAGAAATTCTTACATGTGGATAAGAGAGGGTAAAAAGGAAAATTTATTAGATCGAATTGATGTAAGTTTATTTTCGCTTACGATTTACTGATTCGCATATTTGATTTGTATAAAAAAATGAAAAAAAAAACGAAAAAATAAATAAAAAGCTTTCAATCCATTAAATACTTTTGCTGATTGACATAACTTTCATTGTTTAAGTAAACATTTTTAATGACTGAATATAGAGCACAATTTTTTTTTTATTTCCTTAAATCGTTTCGTAACCGTTTTTGTGATCCTTTCAACCGTATACATTGCCATCACCATTGCCACATTTTTATTCGAGGTAATAGAAAGGAAAGAATAAAAATTGTTTTATTTCCTTTTGATTACCAAAGTTTTTCTTCAACCGTGAAATTGTATTAAAGTTATTAAAGCGTTCACCTTTTGGCTATAATCCTTTGGCTGCATTCAAGAGTATATCTTTTGTGCTTTTTGTACGGTAAAAAAAATTCGTTTTTCATTAATTAACCTGGGAAAATTGTGTGTCTTTTTTTTTTGTTTGTTGACGAAGTGATAAAGATACAAAACTCATTAATCTGTTTAAATTCGGGAAAAGCTTTTAATTCCGTGTCTTAAGTTAGGCTTACTCTCTACTCTGTTTTTCTTTTCGGTGTTTTTAATAATAAAATTAATTAATTAATTTAATTTTCACGCTTTTTTATAATGATTTTCTAATGAATTTTCATTTTCGTTATTTAACTGAATGAATTAAATTTTATTATCAAAAGTTTTTTCTTCCTGTTTTTGGTTAAGTGTGCTTTCAGTAAATTTAATTAGTTTTTAATTTATTCTTTTTAAAGCTTTACTGCGTATGTACAGTAGCTGATTGTTTCAGTTTTTTTTCGCTTTTATTGAATAATTTCGTTTGTTTATTATTTATTTTTTTCTAGAAAAATGGTTCATTAATATTAATAAATATAACAACAAATGATGCTGGATATTATACATGTTTAATAATTGAACAAAATGATGTTGAATTCACAACAGAAATACCAAGAATAACAAATTTAAATATGAATGATGAGAGTACAACTGTTGAAACAACAGCAACAGGAATTGAATTTACAGATACAGCAGATAGTACATTAATTACAGATAAAATTTCAAATAAAACAACAGAAATGATTTATAATATTGATAATAATATCAACAATCAAATACAATTAAGTAAAAATGATGATGATGGTGTAGATGATGGTGTAGAATTAGATAAGAAGATAAATGAAAAGGAAAATTTTAAACGAATTTTATTAAATAAAAATTTAACAAATAATTTTCAAATAAATTCAACAAGTGATAAAAATTTATTATTAAATATTAATAGTGATAATAACAGTTTAATAAATATAAATAGTAATAGTATAAATAATAATAATAATAATAATTTAAATTATAAACAAAAAGAAAATCGTTTTAATATAAAAGTACGGACAACACCTGGCCGTGTATCATATTTAACTGTGCGTGCATCAACCATTATCGCTGTATTAATATGGGAAGTATTTACAAATCGTACAGGTGGTTATGCATTAAAATCATTTACCGCTGAATATCGTTTATATACATTAAATAATTATTTATATGAAAATGATATAATTAATAATTATTATTTAATTAATTATACAACGAAATGGGAACGTCTTGATCCAAGTAATATTAGTCCAAATGCTGTGAGTTGGTTTTTATTTTCTTTTTCTATCATTTTATTTATTTATTTATTAATTAATATTAATTATATTATATAATATTAGCGACAATTGGAAATATATCATTTAGAACCGAATACAACATATGAATTTCGTATATGGGCGAATAATCAATTGGGCGCTGGTGAAATTGCGACAACAATTGTGACGACAACGTCACAATATGAGGAAAAAGGTGAGTTTTTTTTTTCATTCCTTATTTTTATTAAATATTTAATTATGTTTAACAAATAAAAAAGGATGTTCGTGTAAACAGATTCGTTCTATAATGCTTAACGTAAACTGCACAGTATACTAATAATTGTACAATTTAGGACAGAAAATCTTGATAAATTCTAATTTGTTAGAAGAAAGCCTCTTAACCCTTCGTAAATATTTTTTCCTGATAAAATAATCCACAATTATTAGATTTAATTAATTAATGTGAAAAATGAAAATAAAAATAAATTCATAAATGCGATTGTCTACGATATTAGAAAAATTTTTTTCTGCCGCAAAATCGCAAAAGTACACACCTTAGTCTATGAGTTTTCCGATGTTTTTCCTTAAAAAAATAATAAATAAAAAAAACAAATCACTGTAAAAAAATCCCATTTCTATTCATACATTTTATTCCTTTTCATTATAATTAACTTTGGTTAGATTAATATTACTTGATAATCACTGGGCGTCCACTATTCACACCCACACCTAGTTGGTAATATTTAATGATTTTTTCTTTTTTTGTTTTTTGTTTTTATATCATTTCACCCTACATTTCATTGCTTTTTTTTATACATTATTATTATTATAGCCTATTTTTTATTAGTTATTCACATAATTGAGGGGTTTTTATAATAATAAAAATAGAAAAAAGAAAAACATTATTTCTATTTATTGTTGAAAGTCGGTGATTTTTATTTATTCTATTTATTGTCCAAAAAAAACGAAAGAAAACTCTGAAATTATAATAAAAATATTATTCTTTTCTATAAAATTAATTAACTAAACTATCTTTTAATAAATGAATAACAAAAAATTCTTATTATTATTATTAAATAACTTTTCATTAAAATTAGTTGCTGATGGTACTACTTTTGCAGCTACTGCTGCCCCATTTTTTCATCTCCAATGATAATTCTAGTTAGTTTTATTTTTAAAATTTACTTTTATGTAAAAATTTAAAAGCCCTTAAGCAAATTAATGTTTTATTTTATATATTTCGCTTCTGTTGTTGAATTAACTTTGTCAATTTTTAACTCCATATCCAATTATCCATTTTTATTACTTCGGTATTATATCTGATGGGTAATTTAGAGAAAAAAGCTTTTATTTTAATTTTCATATCAAGTCAAAAAGAATTTATTACGCTTTTTCTGTGTTACCGTAGATTTAATTGTTTTAACTTATTAAATTACCTTGCCTGAAGCAAAGAAAAGAAATACATTATAATGGAAAAAAAATTACACCTTTAACGTACGTGCGTCTACTATAGTAATAAGAGAATAAAAAGACAATAAATATTCATTAATAATTATATCTAAATGGAATGTTAACATTAAGTAATGAAATATTTAACTTTTAACAATTTAACACTCACTAACTATTTATCTATTTACTGTGCTTTTTCACCTAACATATATGCAGGTATACATAGCTACCTACTACTTGCTACAGTAATTATAATTAAACAGTAATACTCCTCTACATCTAATGCTTATAATTATATACTTTTATTATTAAATAATTATTTAATAATTTCTTTTTATATATATTTATACATATTTGTGGTACTTCACCCCTTTTACAAATTATTTACATTTACGTTTATATAATGCGTGTGTTTATCTATTTGGGTTTATTATTTTTATTTTGTCGGCAAAAAACATAATGTTATTTATATGTTGTTATATTACATTATGTAATTTTATTTATACATATAATATGCTTAAATTTTGGGTGAAAATACACAGCAATACAAATGTATAAAGGTTAACTCTTTAATAATTAAACTAAATAAATAAACAAATTAAAGAAATGAACAAAATTACACACCTTTAATGTTAAATAATAATTATTATAATAATATTTCTGATAGTTATTACTCTTTAATTTGACTATAATCATAGATATATGGATTTTAGTTTTGGGTAGCACAGTTTTGCGTTTTGTCCTGCTAATTATTTATATTACGAATACTGAGTGTTTTTTTCCCTTCAATTTTAATAATAATAATAATCAATGAATAATGTAAAATAAAGTAAAACCGAAACTATAGTGTTTGCTGTTTTACATTTATAAATTATTTATAGATTTTTATTTTATTTTTTCATTTCTGCATTACAGATTTAATCAGAATGATAATGGCTGATGCTAAAAATTTTGATACACGAATATGGATAGCAGCTGTTGGTGTTGTTATGGGCACATTAGTTATATTATCAACAGGCACTTGTCTTTTATTATATAAAGAATGTCATGATCCACCAGGTTTGTTATTGTATTCATTATTTATAAAATAACAAAAAGAAAAATTTAAAATTTAATTAAAATATTATTTGAATGAAGAAAGTATATTAGAGATTAGAAAAAATAATTTTTTATAAAATTGTGCTGTTGGATGTGGAACTTCGTAACAGAAAAACAGAAAACTTATTGCCAAAAGTTTTAATTAATTGATTTTCTCTTTTACCTTTTTATTTTGTTTGTTTTATTATTATTATTATAAGCTTTTACCGCCTTGTTATTATTTTTATTTACATTTATTAAGCTTTCTATTCAACATTTTATTATTACTATTCTTTCGCTTTTATATTTATTCGCGACGATGGTTTATACGAATAAGAATAAACGTATAAAATTTTGGTGAACGTAATTAAGTTACAAATAGCACGTTTTTGGCTGTAACAAATTATTATTCTTATTAAATTATTTTTGCAGCATCAATAACAACGAAAAAGCATAAAAAGTCTACTTGAAATGTCTTAAAGTGTCTTAAATTTTTTCTATAATTAAATCTCTTATGTTTTAAATTATTTTTAATGTTAATGGCAATGTTAATGATTAGCTCTTGGTAATGAAGAGCCTTTTCTTATATTTACCATCCCCGTAACGCAGTTATCATATTAATGGTTTTACTACTTAAGAAATAGATTAAAAAAAAAACATTTTTTAATGCTTATAAACGGTTGGGCTGGGCTGAGTTTAATGCTTATTTATATATATTTTTATTTAATTTCTAATTATCTTAATTGATTGGATTCGTAACCTGACCCTATTTGGGTTATTTATTTATTTTTATTTATCTTTTCTATTTTCTTCTTTTCTAAACAAATATTTACAGTTGCTGAAGAGGAATTGGATAGTCTGGAATTAGTACCGAATATAATATTAAATCCTGGTTTTTGTGATTCAGATGATCAACAATCTAGTCCAATGATACCACGACAATTACCATATTTATGTAATCATCATGTACCAAATCAGAGTTTCTTAATCGCACGTCCGGATGACTATGATGATGAATTTTATAATGATGATAATGAATCATTAACATTTACAAGAAAATTTTCATTATTCTTTACCGGTGACAGTATAAAACGTCTTTGAGTATTTATTTAAATTTAATTTCTATTTATTTTTTATAAATATAAATAGAAATTGTAATAAAAGAAAAAAGTTTCTTCCAATGGATTAAATAAGATAAGATGGCAAATTATTATTATTTTTTTAATTTTTAATTAAAAACAACGAATGTATATTATTTAATTATTTATAAATTATTATTGCTATTATGACATGAGATTAATAATTAAATATAAATGAATGTTGTGATTTTCTAACAACAAAGTCGTCTGGTTGTACAATTCCAAAGGATGAATAATTTGTGATTTTGTGTTAAAAATAAAAGGATAGATAGATTTGGATAGGGATTTCTATATTGGATTGGAAATTTAACGCCTTATTTAGTACAGCATATATCAGCAGATAATTTAATCTCATCTCTAACTATAAATAATGATTATTCAATAGAATTATTTACGGAAAATTATAACGTGTATTGTAAAAGGTCAAACACTTCTCGACAAAACATTTATTATTTAATGAATTTTTCCTTTACAAAAAATACTATAGAGAGATTATTTTTATATAATTTTTTTTTCTGTTATAATATTTCTTATTTAAAATAAAATTAATTAACTTGAAACACACAGACACACCATACAAAAATAAATAATTAATATACTTGAAGAGGTTGAATTTATTCTGATCTAAAAGAAAATAAATGAAATAAAATAATAATTTTCCTAATAAAAATAAAATATATTTTGATAAAAGAAAATAAAATTAAATTTAAAATACAAAAATAATAATAATAATGATAATAAAAATGACAAAATTAATAAAATTATGTATATTTTTTTATAAATTTACTAAAAAAACGTACGTATGAAACATTATTAAATATTATTTAATTTATTTTATATATTTTTGGTCAAATATTGTTAAGAAAAACACTTTTGAATGCACAGATTATTTGTTATTAATTGATGAATTATTTGAATTGTAAAAATATTGGTATTACAAAAGCAATTATTGTCAGCAGTTAAAAGTGTACAGACACGGGCACACATGATAAACAATTTATTAAAAATTTGGTTTTAACAAATCCATAAACCAAAACAATTTCTAATTGCACATAAATAAACATTATCAATTTGTACATTAAAAATGAATATAAAAATGAAAATGAATATAAAATATTGTAGATAAAACCATAAATAATAAATAAAAAGAAAAATGTTGCGCATTTTTTCTTTGTATAGTTAAAAAAGACTTAGTAGAATTTAATTTAATTAATTAAAATAATAATAATAATTAAAAAATTAATTGCAATAAGAAATAAATTTAAAATACCAAAAAAAAATGAAATGGAAAAATTGTTGAAAACTTTTGTAAATTAAGTATTAATTGTTAATCAAAAAGAAAAATAAACAAAACCAAAATATGTTTGCTAAATAAATATTTATATATTTAATAAAAAAAATAAAATGTTAATTAAATGTGTTGTTATAAAATCCAACTAAATAAATAATTAAAAGGAATTAATAAGCCACCACCTCATTTATACAATTATTAAATGTACAAAAAAAAAAGAAAAGAAAAACTTTATTCATTTCCCTTTTATTTAACTTTATTGTTTAACCAATAATGAACTTGATGTGCTTTTTAACAAAACAAAATATATATATAAATAAATAATAATAATAGAATAAAATTGTATAATTAAGCTCTGATTTATGAACTTTAATTAAAAAAAAAACACATTTGATAGATATTTGCAAGGTTTAACAGACGAAACACTTTGTTTTCGTTGAAAACTTTAATTATTTAATTGTATTAAATTAACGTAACAGAGCTTAATTAAAAAAACACTCACAAATAATCAATAATCTTCACTACATCAAAACATTTATGTTTTCTTTCTATTTTACTTACTATTCAGTGAAAACAATGCAAAAATAAACAAAACATTTAAGTAAACAAAAAGTTGTTGTGACGCGCTAAGTTATAAAAACTTAATTAAAAAAAAAAATATATTAAGTTTAAAAGAAAGAAATAATAATTAAAATAATAAAAGAAAATAGTCCAGTGCCTCAATTTTAATATTAAATTAAATTAAATTTAAATAAATGTTGAATTAAAAGAAAAGAAAAAAAAAAATTGTTAAATTGTGATTAAAGATAAAACGTTTTCTTTTGTTTTTGGCTTTAATTATAATTTATTATTCAATTGTGTTTATTATTCAATTAAGATAAATTATCCAAGTATAATCAGAACTGGATAATTATTAGTTTAATAAATTGTTAATGAAACTCGTTTCTTGGATTATAAATTTTGTTCTGCTACTTAAGTCACTTTATTTTATTTAGAGACAAAACTATAAAAACGTGTAATAAACACTGACTTAAGTAGCTTTTAGCATAAATAAATTATTACCTTAAGTCGGCTTAATGTTAAAAAATAAATAAGCTAATTGTAATTTAAGCCGATTTAAAAAATTATTACTAAATAAAATCCTTAAAGTAAACAAGAAACGACAGCCTTAATTATATATACGTTTAAGGTCTAAAAATTTACTTTAAGCCATTAAATAATGAAAAAAAATAATAAAGAATACATTTGTTTTTAATTTTAATAAGTTCTTTATCAGTTCTGAAATTTAATGAAAATAATTAAAAATAAAAGACAACAAATGGCCTAAATGTTGCTAAATGATTAAGTAATTTATTATACACACAAAAGATAATTAAATAAATTTTAGATTGAAAAAAAAAACAGCGAAATTAGTTTAAAAAATACTTAAAAAAAAATGAAGAGAAAAAATTAAGTAAAAACTGCGATTTTAGATGAAAAATTAATTAAAATTATGTAATTGCAAAACAAATAACCGTTAAATTCACAACCAAAGTAAAAATGCTTCCTAATTGCGCTTTATGTAATTTTTTGCTAATAAAAACAAAAATTATAATTTAAATTATAATTTAAATAATTAAAAGAAAACCTGTAAAAAGCATAATTAAATAAATGAATAAAAATGAAAAAGTTTAAATAAAAAATTTCTTATTTTCCTTTATTTTGCTTAACGTTTGTTTATCGTTTATTTAAAACTGATATAATAGTAGGTATACGATAAAATAGCATCAGGTAAGACCATTATTTGTAATCACATAATAAATCATGTGACAATAATATAGGTTCATGGGACATTAGGAAAGAAACGTTTTTATCGACATTTGTTTTTCATTTGAGCTGTCACTTTTTCAATATTTATCTATATCTTTATAGTGCATATCGTCCTTGCTGCATTGTATTCAAACCAGAAACAAAATTTTAAATAAGAATTTAGTAAGAAATATATACGTGACGGCAATTTATGTATAAATATAATATTTAATAGATTATTTTTGTAAAAATAAATTATTTAAATAAATGCCTAATTAAAGATAAGGCTCCTAAAGAAACGAAAAAAAAAAAAATAAATAACAAAATCACAGCTGGGTAATAAACAGTACAGAATTTTGGAGATTACAAGAAATGGAGTCTGATTCAGTAAAAAAATTAAAAGCAAATTTTTGTAAGTTTTACATAAATTTATTGATTGCGTGTTATTTGTATTATTATAAATTAAATTAAATTTTATACATTGTAGTGCGTGCTATTAATTCACCAAGTGATGATATAAATATATCAGCAATTGATGGTTTTTCAATAATAATACGTAATGAACCGGGATTAGCGACCACAGCAACAAAAATGATTGCCGGGAAAGTACAATCGAGTAATACGAGGGAGGCATTAAATGCTTTGTGTGTAAGTATATTTATATATATTTTTAGTTTTTAATATTTATTAAACACAATTATCTTTTTTTTGTTTTTTTTTTTTTAGGTGCTCGAGGAATGCATGGGTAAATGCGGTTTTGAATTTCAGTCAGAAATAAATAAATTTCGATTTTTAAATGAATTAATACGTTTAGTGTCAATAAAATATGATGGAAATACAACACCAAAAATAATTCGTGATAAAATTTTAAATATATTATTAACATGGACTGTACAGTATCCACAGGAGACTAAAATCAAGGAGGCATATGATATGTTACGTACGCAGGGCGTAGTGCATGAGCCTGTGCAAAATATTCGTGTTGAAAGTTCAAGTGGCAATTCAAAACAATTAAAAATGAATAAAAATTCCGATGATAAATCGGCGATGTTAAGAAAATTATTACATAGTAAAAATCCTGTGGATGTACAAGCAGCGAATCTTCTAATACAGAATATTGTTCGGGAGAATGATCGATGTATCGAAATGAAATCTCGTCGCATTAGCGAATTGCAAAAAGTTCAAGAAAATATAAATTTGTTAAATGAAATGTTAGATCAATATGATAATAACGTAACATCAGCTGATGAGTTAAGTTTAATGGAGGAATTACATTTGTCCTGTGACACACTACAGCCAACAATACAACGTTTGGCTGAAGAGACACCAGAAACTGAAGATATTTTAAGTGATATATTAGAGGCAAAAGAAAATTTATCAGAAATATTCATTAAATATAAAAATATAATTGATTTTAATGATGATGTTCATCTTGAACCGCCCCAATCTCATCAACAACAGTCCGCAACTGTCAATACAGGAGCAAAATCAAAAATTTATAATAAATCTCAAACAAATAATCCAAGTAATACGGATTTATTAACATCAGTATTTAAAATAGATGACAATATATTAGATAAAAATAATGATAACAAGTCAACAATCAGTAATGATATGTATGAATTAAATGATATTTTTGTAAAACAACAGCTACAGCAACAGAAGCAATCAACCTTTGATAAAATTGATACAGATGATAATATATTAATGCCTCAACCGATACAACCGATTGTAACACAATCACAAACATCAATAAATGGTAATTGTTAAATGATATTTATAATTTCTTTATCAGTTAGTACAAATATAATTTTTAATTCTTTTTTTTATAGATATTTTATTGCTATCCGATAATTATCCAGTCCAACAAAATAATGGCTATCATGATAAGCCAATGTGTCAAACAACAAAAACACAACAAATGTCATCGCCGTTACGACAAAAACAATTTTCATCATCATCGTCCTCATCCACGGCAACAATACCGAATAGTAAAGCATTATCAATAGATATTGATAATATTGTAAGTGATATGTTAAAAATAACAATACCAAAAAATGATACGGAATTAATAGTAAATGCTCGTGAAGAAGAGAGTAATATCGGTGTAAAATTACAAACAGAGAATGAATTACTTGAACCAAAAATTAATATGGATAATGATAATTTGCTTAATAATAATAGTAGTAATATACATATGAATAATTCAAAAAAAGATGATTTAATAATGCGTCCATTAGCAGAAATTGATATAAATTTAGAGAAAATACGGCCAGGTAATGAGCCACCGCGTGTTGTTATGGAAGAATTAAATGGCCTAAAAGTTATATTAAATTTTGCAAAAGATCATCCTAGGCCAGATGTTAGTGTCATTGTTATATCAACAATTAATCAAGGTACACAGAAAATAACAAATTTTCAATTTGATGCTAGTGTTTCCAAGGTGAATTATCATTTCTTATATTTCCATTATAAATTGTTATTAAATTTGTAATTAATATTTTTTCTTTTTGGGTTACAGCCATGCAAGTTACGTATTCTTCAGCCGTCTGGATCATCACTACCCGGTGTAAAACCATTTAGGCCACCAGTTGATGACATTACACAAGTATTACTATTATCAAATCCAACAAATAAATCTGTAAATATGATTTGTATAATAAGTTACTGTTTAGATGATGATCCGGATCCAATTAAAGAGTGTATTGAAATACGTGATTTACCAGTCATTATGGATGATTAAGTTCTACTTAAAAATGTTAGAAACATATTTTTATTATTATTTTAATATTTAATTTAACAATTTTAATGATTTTTGTATTTTAATGTTTTACCTCTTTATTGTTTTATGTACTTTTGTCAATTATTGATAATATTGATGTTTACTGATTGATTGATTTCCCTTTATTTTTTTTATTATTTTTCTTATTCTATATACACATACAAAAATAACTATATTTTGCATAATTAAACGATAGTTAAAATATTATATGCTATTATTAAATTAAATAATGAAAAATAAAAGATACACAAAAAAAAAAAAAAAAACAAGCATAAAAATTATGTAATTTGAATAAATATAACCTAAAGCCTCTAGTTAAATAATAAATAAATTAATGAAGGGGAAATAAATCAATAGGAATATGTAAATGACATGACAAAAGGTAATTTAAATTCTTAATTAATTTATTAAATTTTCTTCTTAATCTTAATATATATATATAATTAAAAATGTAAATATTATTTAGGATAATTAATAATATTAATGAATAACTTCATCGCGAAATGCAATTGCTGTGATCGCCTTTTGATGTCCAATGTACTCACGTTCAACCTGTTTTGTATCTAATTTCCATAATCTTGCAATATTATCGGAGGAAGCGGTAAATAAATAAAGTGAATCAGCACTGAATGCAGCATCCCATATCCAACGGTTAGTTTCGTTTTTTAATTCACGCCACAATTTAAAATTGGATGTGCGCCAAACTCGGGCGGTTCCATCGCCAGATGTTGTCACTAATAAACTAGAATCGGGGCTAAATTTACATCGTAGCCCAAATCGTTTATGTGCCTCCAATTTTAATTTTGGTTGTAATTCGGTTAATTGTCCATCACTACGATTTGTTAATGACCAGACATAACAGTTTCCCTTATTGTTCACAGCTGCCATATAAGCGCCATTCGGACTGATTGCAATATCCTGAATAGAAGCATCAACTTCAGGAATTAATTGCTCATTCCGATCTGATTTTACGTCCCAAAGATAAACATTTCCACCTTGTGAGCCGACTGCCATTTCAATTTGATTGGGATGTAAACATACAGCATTTATTGGTGTGACACAATCGAACATTCGTTTACATGCTGGACTTGGCGCTTTCATATCCCAAATGCGAACCCGGCAATCTTCACCGCCAGTAAACATCCATTTACCATCTTCCTATGTAAGTACCAATTTTTTTTGATTATTTTATTAAAATTATGATTATTTATTTAAAATTACCTGAAAACCGACACGAGTTACATTTTTAACAACTCCGTCGAAATTAACTACTGGATTTGTTGAAACCATATCGTAAAGTCTAATATTTTGGTAGCCACAAGCAGCCAATAGAGCTCTATCCGGTGTTATATCCAATGCATTCACTTGCTAAAATTGTTATTATTAATTTACAAACTCCTTAAAATTTAATTAGAACTTACTGAATCTGTATACTGCATTGTACGGATACAAACTCCTGTATGTGCTTGCCATAGTTTAATCGTATGATCATAGCCACCGGTTGCCAATATCAAGTGATCAGTTGATGATGTTTCATTTGTCATTTGCACCCTTATTAAAAAATAAAAAGCGAAAAATAACAATTAAATTTTTTTATAAAATTTATATAATATTTATATTATTTACATTATATTATTAAATTAATTTTTATTTATATTTGACTCGTGCTGTCAAAACATAAACACATTTATTTTGACATTTCAATAACCGGGTACTGAAATACTCAGTATATTCGCCATAGCTGGGTTTACAGATAATTATACCAGTTTATCGAAACGGTTTAATGCGGTTCACTTTTATAATATTTTTAACGGATAACAAAACGTGTCTCTTAATTCTTAACATTATTTAAATTGAAAATAAAATTAATATTAATATTAATAAATTGAAAAAAAAATACATAAATATTGCGTATATTTTCAGTAAAAATATGTATTTTTTTCCTACTTTACATAAAATTGTATTTTATCAAATTAAAAAGAATTATATAATTATGTCGTATGTAAACAGTACACGTTTTAATTAAAATTAAGTTAAAAATTAAATAAACATCTAAAAAAAGCCTCGAAAATAAATTTAAAATGATTTGTTTTGTTTATTTTCTTCTCTTTTTTATTCTGTTAATATTGTGCGATGGTAATTGAAAATTAAACGAATTAAAATCAACTAAATAATGAAATAAATAATAAAAACGTGAAGGATTTAAAATAAAAAAGTAAAGAAAAAAAAAACACACAAAATTTAGCAAAATAATAATAATAATAATGATAATAAACAATAAATTAAATAATTAAGTAAAAATTAACCTTAAAATAATAAAAGATGACAAAATAAATATAAAAATTTCAGTAAATAAGATTGACTTCAGTTAAAGAATATTAATTAATTTTTACTAAAAAAGAACGTACTTACATTAAATTTAAAATAAATAAATAATAAAGAAAATGTGACGGCGTCTCGTATATAAATCGTTTCATTTATTTTAAATGACTTAAAATGGACTTAAAATTGCGTATTTGAAATAATGAAAATAATAGTAAATTTATAAATAAATAATAAAATTAAAGCAAAAAATTCGCTTCGTTTCTTTATTCTTATTATTATTTTTTTTAAGCAATAATAGTAATAAATAGTTTAATTATTTGATTCACTTGATTTGCTTAATATATGTTTACTTTTATCATTTTTATATTTTGAACTTTTAAACCATTTATCATTTAATTCAATTGTTTTTAAAGTGAGGTTATAACACCATTTAAATATTTGTATTATATGGTTAATTAAAAAAAAAATATTAATAATAATTTAACATAATAAATAAGAAAATTAAATAGCCAAATGAATAATAATAATAATAATAAAAAATCAAAGGCGCCACAAATATTTAACAAAATTATTATTATTATTATTGTTATTAATTAATTAATAATATTATTTATTATTAATTCCATAAATTAATTAAAAAGTTTATTATTTTTTTTTTTAATATTATTATTTGTTTCTAATTTAAAGATTTGTTTCTTGTTTTTTTTTTGCTTTTAATTTCATTTTTGCGCTATTTAATTATAACAGACGTCAACGTTGGTATGTTGTCAGCTATTTTTTGCTTCTTGTTTATTTATTTAATCAATTAAGGCGTTAATAAACATAATATTTTCTTTTTTTTTTATAAATTATTACTATGTATATCGTTAACATGTTTAAGAAAACTGTTTAATAATTGTTTTTCTTTTGTATATTCTTCACATATAAATAAATCAAAATGTAATCAGTGTTATTTTATCAGAGAATATTTAGAATATTGGATTTATTTTTTGCTTTAATGCGTTGTTGAAAAATTAAAATTTAATAAAAGGGGGCTTTAGCTAGAGTACATAATTATATAACATATTTGAATTTATTAAAGCTTTTGTTGACTTTCTCTATTGTTTTTATAATTTTTTTTTTTTTGCAAACAAAAAAGCTTAAATCTATATTAAAAATAGTATTTAAGAAAAACAATTATTTATTAATCCTTAATAAACATTAATTTAATTAAAATTTCACCTTACATTCAAACTAATAATAATAAAAATAAATTTATATGTAAAAAATATGACATTGAAATTACTGCGGGAAAAACCAAAGTCAAAATAAGGTAAATAAAATTTTAATTAAGAAAAACTATAAATTTACCACTTAAAGTCCATCCTTAGGTCATATTTTTAAATCTACATCTGGAAATGCAAATTTTTTTTAACGGTTTTTTTTTTAGTTATTATTGTTGTTGCTAATTATTTATTATTAAAGTGTAATATTGAGGGGTGGCTAAGTAACTTTAATTTATTTAACATAAAAGTAGGAAAAAATCAAAAAGTTAAAAAAAAAAAAAAATGAAAATTGACTTGGGAAATTCCCAAATATTTATTGCTACCTTTCTGTTGTGTTTTTATTTTATTTTCTTTTTTGTTTCATTTATTTATTTGCTCCCTAAGTTTGGACTTAAAAGCAGCCACTGATCGGTTATAGTTATTTTATTCTATGATGCACATGTTGCTCCTCGTTTTTATTAGCATTATTATTATTATTATTACAAATTGTTTGTCCTTTTTTTGACTGCTTTTATGCTTTATACATATAGAAATTTTTTGTTATTTCTTAATTAGAGATAATTGTTGAAAAGTTAAAAAAATTAGAAGTTAACTAACTATAGGGGGTAGTTTTAAGTCATAAGTCGTAAGGCACTGTATTTTTATAATTTATTTTGGGAAAAAACATAATTTTTTTTTTTATTAAATTAATTAGCATAACAATGTCGGATGAGTTTATATTAATTTTTGCTTATTTTTTTTTGTTGTTTTAGTTAATTTTTTCTTTCGGTTTTTTCTTTTTTTTTTTTTTGCCTGAGTCCTGTTAATTTATTATTAATAATAAAATGAGCTCAACACACCATAATAAGTAAGAAAAAAATAATAATAAAAATAAAAATGAAGAACAAGAAATTCTCTGCATCCCCGAGCGACGAGCTCCGCTAATTGATAAATAAGTCAATTTTATCGATAATTCTTTTTGTGTTTTTGCCTTTTTAACATTTTATTTCAAAAGTCAACTTAATTTTACTTGACTTAAGTTAAGTAATGTTTTAATTTTTTTTTTTTTTAACTTAAACTTAAACAAACAGCAAAAAAAAAAACTTTCGAAATTCTTTCCGTATTTGGATTTAAAAAGAAAAAAACAAAACAAAAAACACACACACACAATTTTTTTTCTCTCGACTTTTTATCGATTAAAACTCAATAAAATTTATTAAAAAAATAAAAATAATAATAAAATAAACAAAAGAAAGAAAATAAAAATATTAATAATAAACAAAAGACAAACAGAATGAACAAAAAAAAAAAGAAAAAAACGGCGACAAGATGACACTAAAATTTCGAAATTATTTCTTATTTTAAGTCAAAGTAAAAAAAAAAATGCAATAATACATGTAAAATAAGTCAAAAAAAACGCAACAAAATTAAGTTTGATTAAGAAAAAAATAAAATAAAAATAAGTACAATACGCCTGTATAACGAATGTTAACTAATTAATTAACCAACAACTTCGTGTTCTTTCTTATGTTTTAACAATTAATTAACCAAAAAAAAAAAAATACAAGAAGACAATGATGTTAACGAAATATATAAAAAGTTAATTAAGTAAAAGACAAAAAATTAAAATTTTCTGATGATGAAATTATAATTGAAAAAATTTTAATTCATAAAAATTCAAAAAAAAAGAAAATGATTAAAGAAATAAACAGTTTTTAATTAATAAAGTCATAAAGTGACGTTTTTCTTATTATCATTTTGCGTTGTTTTTTAGTATTTTTTAGTAATCAATATGATACGAAGTACATAGATTTGATTAAATTTTACCCCACAGAAATAGCACAGTATGTACTACGTACACAGTACATTCAATTGAATAAAACAATATTGTTGTCGCCGCCTGCATTGCATCATTTTTCTTAAAACGCAAGTTTTTTTTGTTTATTAAATTGTTTTTTTTTTTACAAAGCTTTTTAAGCCATAAAATTTAAGTCAATTTTTTTTTATTTATTTATATCATTATTAAGCATTATTTAGATATATAAATTTGTATGTTTGCTGCTGATCTGTCGTATGTTTTTATTTAATTTAATAATTACGTCAGATGTGTAGCAGCTCCCAATTTTTATTTGTTTATTATAATTTCATTAAAATATATAAATATATTCTGTCAAAATATGATAAGGAATACAGGTGTGCCTCTATTGTATTAAGGACATTATATTATTTAAATAATCTAAATAATTATCTTGTTAATATGACTCATTTCATCGTGTTATAATATCTATTGCTAAAACTAATCTCTGATTAATGATTAATAAACATTAAAATTTATAAAGTTTAATTTAATCCGAGATTAACTAATTTTTATGATCTCATACTTTTTGTTTATTATTATTTTTTTTTTATAATTTCTTAAACAATTGTTTGCTTTGCCACAACAATTAAAAATCTTTGATCATTTTCAATTTTTTAATTAAAAATTATTTCATTTAATTATTGATTTTTATTTCATGATTTTATTATTTTCTTGTTAATTATGAATAAACGTAAATTTTCGTGCCTTTGTTAAAATGAATATATATATATATATATTTATATAAGAAACAGCAACAATAATAATAAGAAAAGAAAAAAAAAAAACAGTAAACTTAAGTAGGAGGAAGAAGATCTTTTTTTTTTTCTTCATCATTCGTTCGTTATTTATAATTTTTTTTTTTAAATATATATATATATTTCGTTTTGTGAAACTGCAACCTACGTGTGCTTCTTTTTTGTATTTATTTATTTGTATTTCATTTACTTTGGATATTTTATTTATTTATTTATTTTTTTTTTGTAAATACAAAAAGATATGAAAAAGATTAAGAAAAAAAATAAATATATTTTTATATAAATAAAGGAAGGATGATGGCTATATACTTGGTTGTAACAGCAACAGAAGTATCAGCATCAGAAGTAACAATATTTAATATGAGACAATGATTATTTCTTTAATAATTAAAATAATAAATAATACAGAAAAATTAGGCTATGTTAATTAGTTAATTATTGTTTAAGTACTGTGTATATCGGGTGGTATAAAAACTGTAGAAAGAAGCAAAAAAATTTTCACTATTAAATTAACACTGTGCAATTATACTGTTCTTACTTTTCTTATTCATTCTTTTATTTTCTTATAAACTTTAAAAATAATTTTGATTAAACTACGCATTCTCATTTATTTTATTAAAATTTTAACACATTTTTCATTATTATAATTATTATTATCATTTATTTTTGGTCAATTCTATATAAATTTTATAAATTGTTTATTGTCTTGTCTAATAATCGTTTATAGTGTCAACAGGTTTTTCGTTAATTTTTATTTCGTTTGATTTTTATTTGTGGTTTTTTGTTATTTATGAATCTTGAATGATTAAAATCAAATGTACAAAAATGAAAATAAAAGAAGAATTAGGTAAAAGATCATATGAAGAAACAAAAAAGAAGAAAAAGAAGAAGAATTTAAATTAAATTAACTAATTTGTTATATCCAACTGCGTATGTGCTAATTAATTAATTAATTATTATTATTATTGTTATTGTTTTCATTGATTAAAACATAATTAATTATTTTTATTGATAAATTATTATCGTTTAATGTCAATAAACGTTCTTATTATTATTATTATTTTTTATTCTATTTTTATTGCAATTTTATTGAATTTAAATTCATTTTTTTTTTGTTGCTAAGAAATTATGTAATACTGTATTGTTTTAAAGAAAAACCTATATTCACATGTGATTTATTAATTAATTTATTAAATTTTTATAATCAACGCTATAAACCACCCATAATATTTCTGTTTTAAATTTACAGTTTATTTTCTTTTCTTTACTTTATATTAGTTTCTTATAATTATAATTCTTATTATCTGCTCTATCCACCCACATTAAAATATCAGAAAAAAAAAAACATAACTGAAACATATTAAAAGAAACTTTATTTCTGATTATTTTTCAAATCAAAAAAAAAAAAAAGACCAAAACAGCTTGTATTTTCTTAATTTTTCAAAACGTTGTCTCTTCATTATAACGTCAATATGTCTAGTTATGTTACAACAACATCACTCTATGCATTGTCATTTCTATTTTTTTTTGTTCTTTTTCTTTTTGCAAAAATTAAAAATACTTCACTCTATTTCGCTTATTTCTATCTGTTAATTCTTAAATTAGTTTAATTTTTTCTCTTGCCAAAAAATACCTGTTGATCTTTTGTGTCTACTTTAAAAATGAAAAAAACCTAAAATTAAATAAAATTTGTGATCAGCATCGTCTCATCTAAAATTAAAATTAACGAGAATAAAATAGAATTTAAACATCTGACAATATTGTTTTGTCTTGTGTATTGTTAGGCTGTTTTTTTTTTTTTAATTATGATTATTATTACTGTTGCTGATGATGCTGATGATGTTGATTATGTTGAGTTTTTTTTTTTTTTTTGTTGCTTTTAAATATATATAAAGTAAACGGCGTACGAATCCACCCACCACACCCACTCATTCATAACCAATCAAAAATGTGTGCGCGTGATTTGTTTATCGAAATTAAATTAAAATAAAAAATATATTATAATAATAATAATAATAATAATAATATTTAAGCGAAATATATATAAAAATACAATAAAAGAAGCAGCAACAGAAGCGAATTTAAAATGTTAAAAAAATAAAATAATATAAAACAGAAAAATATATTTATATAAAACAAAGATGTTGTCATCTGCTTATTTTAATAAAAAATAATAATAATAATAATAATAATTTTATCTTTTTTTTTTTTTTTATCATATTAATAATCGTGGAATTTTTATTCTTAAACCAGAAGAATATATTTTTCTTTAGTTTTTTTTTTGTTAAGCGTATTGTTTTATTTTTTTCTTCATTTTTTTACCATTTTATTGACAAAGAGGCACAGTTTATGATGGATAAAACATTTCTTTTATAATTTTCCATTTTTATTCAGTTGAGTTAAAGGAGACTTCATTTGCTAAAAAATGCATCTTATTGTATTTAAGATTTTTCATGAGCAAATAAACATGTAAATATTTTTTGCCTATCGGGTAAACATAATTATCGTTGTATACATTAAACATATGTTAATAAATTTTATTACTTTAGCAAAATTATATATAAATCTTTACATTGTGTTGAGATAATTTATTAGAAAATATTATTAATAAACAAAAACACTTTTTAAATAAAAAAAAAAAAAAAATATGCCAATCATTTTTTATTGGCGACATTGATTAGTTTAGAAATTATCAAATTTTAAATTTAAATTTTAAATTTGTGCTTAAATTTATGCTTAAATCTTGTCATAATTTATTTGAAAAAATAAACGACTAAAATGCTATAAAACATCTCTTTGTCGTGGTTTTTTTCTTTTTTTATTTTATTTCATTTAAATTATTATAAATTTATTTATTTATTTATTTATTAAATAAAGAAAATAATAATAATAATAATAATAATAATAATATTAAAATCAGATAAAAATCGATTACAAATGATAAAATCACGGTTGAATTTTTGCGCAGCTTCTAGTCTTTTATATGAAATTTTTTATTAGGATTGAATATTAATTAATTAAAACAACAGGGATGGGAAACTTAATGTTTCTAACTGTTGATTTATTTATTAAATTATTACTTTTTTTATTATTATTATTATTATTATACTCAAGACCATATATAATTTATTTGATGATAATCCGTAAATGTGCATACATGCTACCATGTATTGACCAGCCTCTTTTTTAAAATAAATTAATAATAATAATAAAAAAAATACTTTATTTTCTCTTATTAAAGAAAACAAGAAGAAAAACTGAACATTATTACGTAAAAATTAAATTTTCTTTCTTTTATTAATTTATTTATAGTTGATTTGAAATTTTATTAATTACTATGCCAAATCACATGCAAATTAGTAATATTACTTGATGTTTGCCCATAATTGCAACAAATTAAACATTATTACTTTACTCTGTTGTTTCTACACATCAGATATAGTAATAAAATTAATAAAAAAAGAAATTAATAAGCTGTGTTCGCATGTTTTTTGATTAAAATCACTGAAAAATAATAAAACGATTAACGCGTGTGCCGTGCGTTATTATAAAAATCTTTGATTATTTTTATGTTTTTTTCATTAAGCACCGTGTCTATCTTTATTTTAATGAACATAATCAGGTGTCGTTTAATAATCATATTTTTTTTATTGTCTTTAAATTTAATTAATTAATTAATTTTGTTTATTCAATATTAATATTTTTATAATAAATGATGTTTAAAAATTTGTTTAATCATAAATATGGCAAAGTAATCTAAAACAAAACAGTGCAATTTTGCTACAGTAAAATGTATTTAATGTTGTGTTACAGAAAATTTAACATCTAAAAATAAATTTACCAAAAAAAAAAAAATAAAAAAGAAATAAAAAGTGTTAAGAAAACAACAACTGAACATTAAGTAAAGAAAAATCTCAAAGTGAGAAAATGATTCTTTTCTTGTAAAATAAGTGCAATGCGCGAACACAAAGTCTAAACGTTAACTTTTTAAATAATACTAAAATGCAAAATGTATGTATATCGTGTAAAGAAAATAATAATAATAAAAAAAATACTCAAATTAAATAAAAGAGGAGGTTTTAAGTCAAAAAAAGAAGAAGCTTTGGCGCACTCGCTAGTGTAATACACAAAAAAAAAGTAAATAAAATTTATGCAGTGCAGTTTTGTTGTTCCTATAAACAGAGTAGTATATAGTTAAGCTGTCCGCATCGTATACATATCGTATCATTATCATCATCATTCTATAAAATAATAATTAATTATTATTTTTTTCTATTAGACATTTAATTATTTTTATTAAAGCTTATAGAATTTTATATGTGATTCGGTTCGTTTACAATGGGTGAACATTTATTTTAATAATTTTATTTTAAAACATACAAAAAAAGAAAGAAATGAAAAGTTTTTATAGCAAAATTATTTAATGCACTTGTAATGAATGTTGTCATCATTATTACTATGTGTTTTCTGCTGTTACTATTATTGTTGCTGTTGATGTTTCTTTAATATATATGGTGACGTACTCGTAATTATTTTTTAAAATTAAAAATCGTAACAAAAATAATACACTGAAAGCTATTTAATTATTTTGTTACAATTACTACAACTACTTGATTAGATTAAGTAAAGAAAAAAATAAAAATAAAAACTAAAAGCATGTTCAGTTTAGCATTTAACTAAAACCGATTTCTTTTTAGTATTAATTTTGTATTTTACGTGCTGTTTTTTTTTATTATTTTTTTTACTTTTTGTAATGTAAAAGAAGTAGATTCGCGGTGGGTGACGTAAAGGAGGTTGTAAAATATTTCTTTTTTTTTCTATTAATTATTTTACAAACTTAAGACAGTCACTACTACAATAATTGTCATTTTTTTTTTGCCACTATACTAGAATTACTACTACTCGATGGCATGTCTTGTTATATTTTTCGTATTTTATTTTTATTATTATTATTATTATTATTGTTGCGTTGTTTAGTCTACTACTACCACTTTTCAGTCCACGTTTAAAAAATAAATAAAATACAATTTAGCGATCGTTTAATATAGAGTAGAAAAGATACATTTAATATTTTCATTTGATGATTTTGTTGCTATTTAATTAAATTTATCATTATTATTGCATGCAAATGCCGCTGCGTTGTCTTGCCTTGCCGTCGTTACGTCTGTGCATAATTTTTTTTTTCTCTTCAATTTCATTTGCAAATGCGTTTTTTTTTCGCATGCCTTCTTCTGTATTCTGGTATGCTTGTTACTAATAGTGAATTTGTTTTAAATAAATTAATTTAAAATTCATTACTTATATATATTTAATAAATTAATCTGGTCGCGCTTGCGCCGCCGCTGCTTTCATTCGTTTCGTTCGTTTAAACTTTCGTAGTGTTCGATACATATATATAAATTTATATTTTCGTTATGTATATTCGAATATAAAATAACATTTTATTTTTTCTCTTCACTTTTTTTTTGTATTTTTATTTATATATATATATTTGAAAAGTTAAGTTAAGTTAAGCCAACTAAACGAAAAATGATTTTAGTTTTGCTATTTTCGTTGTGAATCGCGCACGCGTTTTATACTTAACAGAAGAAAAAAAAAAAAGATATAATAAAATAATAATACAAAATAAATAAATAATTAAGATTAAAGAAAATTTTTTTACTTTTTTGTTACTGAATATTATTATTATTATTATAATTCTTGGTTTTTTATTTTTTATTATTATTTGTTTCTAAATTTAAAAAGAATATATTGCAAAAGTAATATTATTTTTTTTTTTGGTTTTTAGAAGAGAAAAACATTTTTACGAAAGAAAAAAGATATAATTAAAAGTTTGGTTTTATTAATTTTACTTGTGACAAAAAAATATATAATAAAATTACTTTTTACTTAAATAATTAAAATAGAGAAAACTGCATTAAATAGAAAATAAAGTAAAATAATTATAAAAGTGCAAAGTAAAGTACAGTAAAGTAAAGTTATATAAAATAGAAGAAAAGAATCTATCGTCGAGGTTTAACTCTATTCATTATTTATTTATTTTTGTTACAATTTGGTGTCTACAATACAATTACGAAACAATTTATATTTTTTTCAACATTACTTTAAAGAAAAATTAAATAGAAAATTTTGCACGTCGTTTTTTGTGTAAAATAAAAATAATAATAAGAAATAGAAAATAAATTTATTTTTTTAATTAAAGTGCCAAATAGTGAATTGCATGCAGTTTGCAGTTAATCAAGAGAAGAATTTCTATTTCTTATGTTCTTTACAAATAGTTTTTCCGTGTTTAAAATCTTTTCTCTTAACTACTGTGACTTAAAAAAGTAATCAACTAAAGGGACATTACAAAAGTAATTTAAAAACTGAAACTCAAGTTTTTTTTTTTTTAAACTAAGTAAAATTGCCATGCGCAATATAATTTTTGATTTAAAGAATATATAACATTTTTAGTGTCTTATTTACATATTTTTTTTTTCACTTTAAATTAATTATATATTAAATAATTATTTAAAGCAAAAATAAAACGAATTATGTGACTGAATTTTATTTTATTTTTCACTAAAGAGAAATAAAATTTATCAAAGTGGTTTAAAAATTGTAAAACAAAATAACGCGACAATGACACTTTTTATAAAATATAATAAAAAATGGAAAATCTATTATAATAAATAAAAATTCGAGGATTTGTTAGTTATTGTTTAATATTAATTTTATCTTTTATATACATATATTATTTTGGCTGAGTAATAACTTTAAGGGAAACCCGAAAATTAATTAAATAAACTTATAAGTCAGTTAAGCTATTAACCATCTCTCTAACTAAAAATAGAAGAAAATAAAGGAACAGAGAAAATAGTAATTCAATTAAAAAGAAAAGAAAAAAAGTAAATAGTGTTAAGGCAGGTCACGTTCAATATAATATTATATATATATATTTCTTTTTCTTCTTATTTTCATTATTATTATTATTTTATACATTTTGGTTGATTATTTTGGTTAGTGCTCTGTTGTTTGTCAGTTGTTGCTGTTTTTTTATTTTTTTTTTTGCCAAAGATACAACAGCTTAAGAAAGAAACAAGACCAGTAACAACACATATACACACTCGCGCACACAAAAAGTTAAAAGAAAGAAAGCTTAAATACAAATTAGACACCTTGTTAAAGTTAATTGTTGTTGTTAAAGGTAAGCAAATTTAACAACAAAAAAGTTAAGTTCTGTTTAAACCGATATCAAAACAAAAAAAAAAAATAATAAAGATCAGATCATAACACGACTAAGGAGAAGACGGACGGATTTTTTTTTTTTTTTTTGTTATGTTAAAGAAATTATTCTTATTATTTAATTTTTAATTACAATAAAGTGATTAAAATTTTTTCTGTGTGTAGAAAATTTTAATAATTATTTAGTGAATTTTGTGTACCGTTGCAGTGTCTTATTATTATTACTATTTAATTAATTTAATTTAATTAAATAAAATTATTATTATTTAATAAATCAAAAACCTAAAGAAAAGTTATTTTTTTTTTTTTAATAAAACGTGAAAAGCAAGAAAAATCTTAATAATAGAAAAAAAATGGCAAATTTAATTAATTTTGTTAATTTTTTCATAAAATTATTTTCATTAATATTAATTTTTGTTGTTTGTTTTGCGGATACAAGACGACATGCACCGCTTCTTGTTGAGGAGGATGGTGCAGCCAGAAGGAGTAATCGACCAGCTGGTAAGTTTTTCATTTTTTTTTTAATTTTATATGATTTTTTTTTTCTTAATTATTGGTTGACTTAGTTTTAAACCGTATCATGCATGCGCTTAAAAGTTGAATCAAAACAAAAGAAAAATCTCTAAACAAAATGAAAAAATAAAGATAATAAACAAATAAAAAGATTAAGCTTAAATTAATAATAATAATAATAAACAGAAACCGATTAAAATTAATTAATTAAAAATACAACAAATTAAAAATGAAATAATAAAACCAAAAAAAAAAAAAAGTTTAAATTTAAACTAATAAAATATGATAAATAATGATGTCCGGTCGTTTCTTGTTTTATATTTTTTTTAAAGCTTTTTTTCGCTGCTGTTGCTTCTGCTGCTGCTTTTGTTTTTTTTTTTTCGTTTAAGTATAATTAAATTAAATTGATTTTCAATAAATTAATTAATTAATTTTCTTGATTTTTGTTATGTTTTTTTTTTGTTTGATTCTTCTAATAATAAAAGCATAAAAATATTAATTATTATTTATTACATTTTAATTATTTTGGTTAAATAGTCGGCGTGTTAAGTCAAGTTTATTTGATTTATTTAATTATTTAAGTTGTGTTGTTTTTTTTTTGTTTTACTACCTTACACGTTTTTTTTGTTTTATATTTGTATTCAATTAAATTATAAACTTGTCTATCATTTGGAGGAAATTAATTAATGCTTTGTATTATTATTATTAAGGGATTTATGTAATATTTTGTTCACTTAACATTTATACGAGTTAAGCTTGTCGTTTTTTATAAACCAACAATAAATTTTGTGTGGTTTAAACAAATTATTATTAAAAAAAAAACCTTCAACTTGTCCTATAAGAAGTAATTTTATTAAACGACTTAATTATTAAACAGACTTAATGCTAAAAAAAACAAATGATGAATAGAACATCTGTGAAACATGAGCACATTTTCAATGTAAAAGATATTTTTGTTAAATTAAATATTATTTTATATTAGATGATGGTGGGGTGTTTTTTATAGTACTGATTCCAATATATATATATATAGTTATTTTATTTTCAATAAAATACATTAAATGTTGTTATTATTATTTAGTTGCTGTTAACAAACATAATCATCAGATTTTATTCCAAATATGGTGGTTGCGTGTTTTTGTTTTTCTTTTCTCTGTATTATATTTTGCTTGTTTAAGCAAAGCTAAAACATAAAGTTACAGGTTTTCCATAATCCAAGTTGGGAATTGTATTTGTTTTTTTCTTTTTTGGTTCAAAAAATAATATGTATTAAAATTATTAAGCTCAATTTTGGTTTTTCATACTTAAAATTATAAGTAAAAATAATATAAAATAAGAATTAAATAAGTGAAATTTACCTGTTTGGTTTTCTGTACAAAATGCGCGGTGCACTTAAAAGTGTTTAATTTTTTGTTTTTTTATTAATTAATATTATTTTTATGCTTAATTATTGTTATGTATTAATCTGGTAACATTATTTATTATAATTATTTTTAGTTTTAGAAATTCAATGCTGCCATTATTATTATATATTTTATTTTTATAACTTAAATTGATAAATATAATAAGCATGCAATAAAATTATTATTATTAATGATGTTAACAGCAAAGTTTGTTCTGTTTATCATAATTAAGAATAATCACTAATCATCAGGCTACATTTGATTATAAGGAAAAAACAAAAAAAAAAAAACCATAAATTATAGTAATTACTGCGTAATAAGTTATTACAAGATGCGCATGTTACTTAAGTTTTTATTTTTTTTATTATTTGTCATTAATGCAATTATTTATGGTCTTAACTTAACATTTTTATTTTTGCTGCTGCTGCTGTTCATTTTTATTTTATTTATTTTTTTCAAACATTAATTAGTTTCATTTTTCTTGCATTTCTATATTTTTTATGATACAAATAATACACTTGTCTCTACAACACAGTGATGATCTAGAAAAATATTGTTATTACAAATAATAAATATTAAGAGCTAAAAGAGCCAAACATTCGATGTTTATTAAAATTATTATTATTATTATTTTTATTCAAGGCGGAATTTTTCATTTTATTTCATTCATTTTATTTTTATTTGATAAAATTGCCTCGCGTATTATGTTCTTCTGCACTGTTATTATTATTATTATATATTAATATTAATAATATGTGCTATATGTTAAATTTTTGAAAAAAATAAATAAATAAAAACTGAATCAGATTTTATTTTGCTTGAAGAAAAGAAAAGCAAAAAAATAATGTAATATTTTTCGCACGTCGAGCCGCTAGCCTCAATTTTTAATAATAATAATAATAATTTTTCGCTTATTATTATTATTATTTTTCTGTATTTGTAAATCCTTGAGCCTTGGTGCTGTTCTTTTGTTGTTTCCTCATCGTGCTATCTGCTGTTTCTTTAATTATAATTTTTGTTTTCTTAAGAAAAAAATATTTTTCTTTTAAACTTTGTGTGTTTCGTGTAAAAATTAGCCATTTGCTGATTTAACATTATTTTTGTATTTAACACATTTAATAATTTCTATGCGGTTTCGTATTTGTTTAATTAAGTTAATCATCTGTCTCAACATTAATGATTGTAATCGATTTACGATTAATTAAAAAAAAAAAGACACATCTTGCCACAATTGTTAATTTCTCAAATGAAGTATTAAAAATAAAATGCGATTAATTGTTTAATTTATGTACTGAAATGAAAAAAAAAGAGGAAAAAACATAAATAAATAAGTCAATTCACAACCTTTGAAAGACGACATGTTTACTGAATATTCTTCGTTTTTTCGATTTATTTTATTTTCGATTTATTTAACGTAATTTAAAAAATTTATATATAACAGAAGCGCAAAAAAAAAAATCACAAAATCAATTGATATAATTTAATTTTTATCGTGATTAGCATAATGAATCAATTTAGGCGCCGTGGTGATTTATTTTTTATTTATTTGCTGTAATTTGTGTGTTTTATATATTTTTCGGTATTATATTTTTTGACCATTAGCTGTTGTCTTCTTGTTTTATTTAATTCTGGACAATAATAATAAATAATTACTTTAAGGAATGAAAAATTAAACATAATATGGGGGGACGGCATTTTATGTTGTTAATTTTTGGTTGTTTTATTTCATATGTTTACTTCTTGCGTTATACGTTTAGAGACAGGCAAACAAGTTAAGTTAATCAGTATGATAAGATCGACACATGCTATTTAGTTTGTTATTAATAAAAGCAAGCGAAAAATAAAATAAAAATTACTATCAAAGGGGAATAAATAAAAGAAAAAAATTAAAAAAATAAGTAAAACTTGGCGCCATTCATCAGCATTCAAATTTTTGTTTAATTTGAAAAATTGGAGGCAAAACAAAAACAAAAGAAGTATGAGAGTAAATAACTAAAACACGATTTAAGTAAATTTTATTTAATCTTTTTATTTCGATGGTGGGTGATGGTGGTGGTATTTGCTTCGCGAATTTCTTTGATTTTTTTCTCATTTAATTCATTAATTAATTATTTAATTAATTAATTGTTTAAAAACGGTTTAGCATAAGTAAAGAAAAAAGAAAAACTAACGTTAGTTTTTTAAAACAAGTATAGTAAAAATTTACTAGGTTAAAGTAACGCAGCGTTAAAAGCTGTACCGCAACGTTTTCGTTAAACAATTAACGCAACGTTTTCTAATAATTTTTTCCTATTTCGTTTTTTTATTAACGATTTATTGATTTTTTGCACGTAGAAACTTTTAAAATTCTTTAAAAATATAATTTAAACAAATTAATAATAATAAATTGTTTATGTGATATTAATAAATAATTATATTGACTTAATTAAGCCGAAATGATCACGTTTAGAATATTTTCTGTATTTTTTTTGTATGTTATTTATTTTTACCCTGTAGAATATTATAAAGAAATATTAAGATTAAAAAAGTACCGCAAAATGACTTAGATAAACCTTGAAAAAGACACATTACTTAAATATATAGTAAGAAATGCTTACGTTGCTTTTGTTGTTGTTTTACAGCAAATTTTCACCTTAATTTGTAAAACCAACAGCATTATACGAATTTTTAATTTAATTGTATATTTTTTTTTTAAAAGCTTAAACTTTACACAATTTTAACTTTGCATATTTTCACATACAATGTTTTTTTTTTCTTTTTTTAATTTTATTTGTTTCATTTAATTTGATTTTGGTCAATTTTAATCCGTTTATTGTTTCTGTCGTTTGTTAATTTTGCAATTGTGTGTGCAATTTTGTTACTTTTTTTTTATTATTATTATATTTAAAAATTTATACATAAATACATTTAAAAAAAAAAAGAAGATATAAAATGAATAAATAACATCACACCACGAGCGAAGTGTAAAATACCATAATCACCTCACCTGAATACAAATAAAGGGAAGTAAAGCAAAGCAAAGCACAGCAAAGTATAATAAAATAAAATTAAAAATTGTCTTTAGTTGTTGCTTCGTTTATTTATTTATTTTTTTTGGCTTTTTTAAGATAAAAATCATCAAGTTTAAGCCAAATAATAAAATAAATCACGTGAATAATTAAAACAATCTTTTTCAATTGTTTCAAAAAATAAATTATTGCAAAAAAAAAAAAAAAAATATTTTAAAGTCGAATTGCGTGTTTTTTTTTCTTTCGTATTTTATTTTATTATTGTTTGGAATTACATTTATATTAACAACGTGTCGATACTTTTAAAATGAAATAAAAATATAAAATAAAAAAAAAAAAATTGCTTAAAATATAAGAAAAATAAAAGAGAATACAGTAGACGCGACAATTTTCATAAATAGTAAGAATAAAATGTATAAATTTTATTCATAGATGAAAGCCTATATATGCTGAAGACTTTTTTTTTTGATAGAAAAAGGATTCTTGATTATAGAATTTTCTGGCTTAGTAAAGGGTTAAAATTAAATATAAAAAAAAAAATATTATGCCTAGTAACTATTAACACCTATGTTATTATTATTTTTTATCGATAAAAATTGGTGCGAATATATAATTCTTAATGCGCATAAATTACCATCAAATTGTTATTTTCATACAAATATTATTCGAAAATAATAATAATAATTATTATAATAATATTCATAAAAATTCATTTCTTCTCTTTAGAATTATTTCAAAATAATAAATAAATAAATAAAATTTAAAGGAAAAAAAAATAATGAAAATATAAAGGCAAAAGAAATCTATTAAATCAAATCAAGAATATTAATCATTTTTAAATTTTAATTTTATTTATTTGTTTGTCGTTTGGTTCTCTTTAGTTTATTTTGGTTTAACATCAAATAAATGTTAACATTGATGTGTTTGACGTCATTAAATATACAGAAAATTATTATATTTATATAAATAAATGTAGAGAATTTATTTACTTCTTTATATATTTTACCACCAAGTAAACAACATAGACGCTAAATAATAAATAAATTGTTTTTTTTTTTTGCTAGAAGATTGTGTTATTGTTGGATATGGTGTAATGTGCACCTTAATATCGCATTTAAATTGCATTATTTGGACGTTGAACTATTTTTCTTTTCTTTTTTATATGGTTGCTGCTGCTTTATTGCATTTTTAGTTTTGTTTCTCCTTTACAAATCGTCCGTCGGTTATTATAGAAAATAATAAATGATATAAATTCATGGAAATTAGAAAATAATAAAGTAGATGAGAAATAAATGGGAAAAATGTAAATTTAATAAACTGTCAGAATGTCATGTTTGTAAATGGAAAAAAATTTAAAATGATTTAACTAATAAAACGTCGTTGATTATTTATATTTTCTGCTTAATTATAATCAAATCAATTGTATATATAATATTCTCTCTTTACTTTAAACGTGATCGTTTGATATAAATTCTGAATAATTATTTTCGGTTATTTATGATTGTAGTTCATTCTATTGTTATGTTTTCAAACTTTTGACACCTTTTCTTTACTTTTAGCAATGTGATCGTTGTCGCTTTACTTCAAAAGTTTTTTCTCAAAAAATAATAATAAAAGATTTTTACTTTAAATCCTGCAAAGACGCTAGCACAAGTAGATGTTTAAAGTGAAAAAGTAAAAAAAACATAAAGAAATACACCCAAGATCAAGATTTAACTATAAACAAAAATGAAATAAACTTTTTAATTCGGAAACGATCATGATCAATTGTTTATTAAGAAAAAAATAAAACAAAATTATTCTTATTTAATTTTTGTGTGATCACGTTTTTCGGACGTGCTTTATGCTGTATTTTCTTTATCTTTTAGCTGTTTTATGTATATATAGGATGGAATTAGAGGAGTTCTATTATTTATTTATTCTTTTTTTTTTTATTGTTTTGTTAAGAAAAATTCTTTACTTTTGTTATAAATACATTTTTTTTTCTATTTTATATTTTGAATCCTTTTCGCAATAATTGAAAATTAGTTTAATATATTCTGAGGATCACCTTTTACCATAAAAAAGTCGTGACAAATTTATGAAAAATGAATAAAATAAAAAATAAGAATAAACGAAATGAATCAAGAAAGAAAAAAAATAAATATCGAACAAAGTCGAGGACGTCGGGACGCGACTTTAATATAATTTATTTTCTCTTCAGTTTCTATATGTAATTTTAAACAGCCTTGACGGGTGTTGAGTTTTTGTTGGTTTTTATTTATTTTTCATCGCGTTTTTCGTCTTTAAAATAACAAAAAAAAAAAAAAAACAAAATACATTTTCATTTCAGATGAAAAATTCAAAGAGACGACACAAAATAAAATTATTAATTTTAACACAATTAAAAAAAAAAAAAACGAAACGAAACAAAACGAAAAAATCACGTCTAGAAATATTATTTATTTTTATTAATATCTTATTTTTATTTATTATTTTTAAAACAAACATATTTTCTTTTTTGCGTTATTTTGCGTCGAAAAAGAATATTATTTTTCTTATAATATTTTTTATTTTTTGTCTTGATTATATTTTTAGTTCGCGATGAGCTTTTATTTGTATTGGAAATTTCTAGTAATGAAATTGAATGGAAAATTTATAATAATATGGTATGGATGAGGTAGAATCATTATGATTGTGGCTGTTTTATTAATATTAATAAAAATAATAATAATAATGAAATAAAAATTAAACTAAAATTAACTTTTGTGAATAAAGTTAAACTGTAAGCGCGAGCGCATTACAATTTAGCACACAGAAATAAAAAAATAATAATAAATCGGACAGAAAAATTAACTAACTTTTTTCTGTTTTTTTTTTTTCTTCTTATGAATTAAATCATCTTAAAAGTGACAGAAAAACCAACAAACATCACGATAAAATACATTTAGATTATATTTTTATATTATTAAATAAATGAACGAGGCTGGCTTAAGATAAATAATTAAATAAATAAATATTCATTAATTTTTATATATGAATTTATTTTTAATAATTTTTTTTTTTTTTTCATTATTAAATAATGATGACTGTCACCAGATAGTTGATATCTCGTGTTAAATTTTTATTAAACCTTAATTTAATTTAATTTTTCTTTTTCTTGTTTTACTTTGATAAATTTCTATAAATTTTCAATTTAACTTTTGATGTTAAAAAATGTTTTTCACAGTTTATTATTATTAATAATTTGTTTGACTATTTTTATTATTTATTTATTTTTTTTTTTGTATTTAATTAAAATTAAGCACTTTGCCTGAGTCAAAAATTATTATTAATGATAAAAAGAAAAATATTTAATTTACTGTAAATATGCGTTTTATTATTGTCGGTGGATGAATTACATAAGTCTAGAGATTAAGCACTTATTTGGTTACATTTAATAGCAAATTCATTTATTTAAAATAGTAAATTTATAAAAATTGCAGAGATAAATATAATTAATTGGTAATAATATAAATTTCACAGCTGAGAATTTTTACAATAGTATTTTATTTTTAATAAAAACAGACAAAAAACATTGAAGTAAAATAAAATAAGAAAAACTTGTTTAATACAAATTAATATTCGATTTATTGAAGCGTAAAATAATAATTAAATGTCATGTGATTTTTACCACAAAATAATTTTAATAATAATAAGAATACAAATTAAAATAAAGCACAAAAAGCTGTTGTCACCTTATTATTGTCCGTCCAATTTATTATGTAAATTATTTATTTATTTCTCAAGTAATTGGAGTAAAAAAAACAATGTTCAAATAAATGAAAAAATAAAATAAAAAGACAATCTAAGTAACTACAAGTTGGGTGGTTGTGGGTGCGGTTTGCCTTCTAGTTTTTTTTTTTTTAATTTATTTATTATAAATCAGTTGACAGATTTAAGTGAATAAATAAAATGATCGTCAGTAGTGACCACAGCAGTTAACTTTCCTACTTTACACATTAATAGCATTATACTCGATATCAAGTTGCATTTTTTGTTTTGTTATTTTTATGCGCAATTATAAAATCGTGTCTGTTATTTGTTTTTATAATTTTAAGTTGCGCGCGCATTTATTTATACATGAAATTTTAAAGATGCATCAAATAAAAATGAAAAAATACTAAATTATATGAGAAATTATTGTAAACAACATTATTAAAAAAAGTAAAAAAAAATGTGTATACTCTGTCGCTTGAGTTTCCAAGATCATAAAAATTTATTAAATAAAATTTACGAAAAAAAAAGAAAAAATTAATAAATTTTCTTTTTATTTTTTTTTTTTACTTTAAACAACCACTTGGCAGTCAATTTTCTTATTTTTTTAATACAAACATTTCGTTTTACGCAAGTAACTACAATCTGAAAAAGACTTTTACATCTTGTGATTCATTTATTGCCTGCTGTATGACGTAATTTGGTGGTTCAATTTTGTTTTGTATAATTTTTATTATTGTTATTATTAATATTTTTTTTTTATACATTAATTTACGATTTGTTAATTAAAATTGATTTCAGTGTAGCTAGGAATAAAATAAGCTTTATTTTATTTTATTTTTTTTTTAGTTGCTTGTTGTTTGTCATTTATTTAAAAGCATGAAAAATAAAGAGCAAATTCCTTTCCGCGGAAAAATAAATTATTAAAATTTTACACATTAGAAACGATACAAAACGTTTTATTTATTTATTTAATTTTTTTTTCTTATTAATAATAATAATAATAAATAAAATATGATTTGAGGCCTGGGGATACAAATACATAGGAGAATATTTATGTATACAGGTCTGGCGTGTGCGAAAAATTTGTCATGATTTTGAAAAAAAAAAAAATCTTTTTTCTTTCGTTTGGTTTGTTGTCGACACACAAGAATTAAATATTTTTCATGTCAAAAAATAAGAAAAAAAAATTATTAAAATAAAATATATAAATATATATATAAAAAAAGAATAAATAAATGATTTTTGGCAACTAAGTATAATTTTCATTTTTGAATTTGCAAAAAAATATTTTTAATCGCACGCGCCATCTGATTTTATTTTATTTTATTTTAATATTAAAATAAAGATTCAACTATGACCCTGTGTCCCCCCATTTAATAGAATTTATAATAATAATAATATGAATAATTAAATTCCTTATTAAATATTTATTTACAAGAATTATTTGCGGATGAAAATCAGTTTGTCCGATCAGTCAGGGCAGAATGTCGCCAATCACCCGTCGTCTGTGTCATCTTTCATTATTTTTTTTGCTTTGTTTTGTATTCTTCATTTTATCCATAATCTTCTATATGACTCGATGCTTTTGTATGCATAATATGAACTTTTATTTGTGAAATTGTTTAATCAAAAAAAAAAAAAATCCTTAAGAAAGATTGGTTGGTCAGTCGAGAGTATACGTTTCTTTTCATTTTTTTTTTTGATAATTCCAAAACAAAGTTGGCGCCAGCTCATATTTATTATTATTATATTAATTCCCATTTATTCTTTTTCCACAGTATATTTTTTATTATTGTTATTATAATTTGCAACATTTTTTATGTTGTTTATTGTTATGCATTAATAAGAGGCTTAATCTCTGCTACAGTGCTGTGCTTTTTCTTTTCTTCCTTTTGAACATTATAATACTTGACTAATACGCCATTATCATCTTCATTTAATTTTATTCAGTTACAACTCTGCATTTCTTTAAAATCGATTTCTTATGATGATTTAAAGGCATTTTATTGTTTGCAAGAATTACCATAAGCGAACAGAAAAATAATAATAATTGAATAAAATAAATCTAAGAGTAAAGAACAGAAAAAAAAACCGTTGGCGACAACTGAAACAAAATCTAAAGAGCCACCTTAATGAAAATTAAAGGTATTATTTCTTTTATGTTGGACGCGAGCACGCGCAAACTATACATAATAAGATAAGATTTTAATTTATTTATCTTATTATTTAAATTTTTTTATTTTGTTTTAAATTAAAGCGAAATATGATATAATAAAATGGAAGCAAAATTAAATGAAAAGAAAACAATAAGATGTGATGTGTGGAGAAAAGCAAAGTTGTCTTTATTGTTGTTTATATATAAATAATATGTAAATATTTCATATTTTTATTGTTTATGATTTGTAAGACGAAAGATTACGCGATCTATTATGAATTGTTTGGCATGTTTATTTTAAATAAAACTAAAGAAAATAAGAAAAATGAATAAAAAATAAAAAAATGAAGTAACAAAAGCATCTAAGAATAAATAATGTAAAAGAATTAAAAATTTGGTAATTTGACACTTTACGTTTAGAAAAATAGTATTAAATGTATATTTCTTTTTGTCAATAAAAATTCTAAAGAAACGTATACTCGTTTAATCGTCTCTGTATATTTAAAAGTTCTGTTACCTGTGTGCTTGTACAACAAGAACACCTTTGAAATATCATATTATTATTATTATTATTATTTTCTTTTCTTTGTAATTTATTTTGTTAAATTTTACTTTAAACATAAAAATATGAGAAAAAAGAAACGTAGGTGTGACTTAAATGATGGCGCTGTGGTACCTTTTAATAATTTATTAAACAAAAAAAAAAAACAATTTTCAACTAAAGATAAACATTTTATATGACTGTCATCGTTTATTGTCTTTGATGAGTTTAATAATTTTATGGTTAGACAAAAAAAAAGTATATATTTATATATATATATAAGTATATATAAAAAAAAATTAACACACAAATTAGACAACGTAAAATAAATATACAAAATAAAAAACTCGTTTAATTGACTTAACTGGTGGCGCTGTAGTAGTTTTAATTATCAATATTTTCGCGCTAATTATTACCTCATCATTTATAATTAATAATTTTTTGCTTCATCATTTTTGTCGCTTATCATCATCATTTTTTGTTCGTTTTTTTTTTTTGTTTTTGTTTTTTTTGCTTGTTTCTGTTAAATTAAGTCGAGTTAAGTTAAGTGAGCTTTACATAAAAATATTCACTAAACACATATCATTTTATTTTTATTTTCAATCTTATCATTTTTTAGATGTTTATTAAACTCACACTTGAATGTGTTATGTTTTTGCTTTATTATAAATATATATATATATTATTTTTCTTTTTCTGATTATTAATTTTATTTAATTTAACACTTTACGTATCATATTTATTTTATGCTTTATTATTATTATTATTAAAATATTTTTTCTGTGCCATTTAATTTGACATCACAATCTCATCATCATCATCATCATGTTTGTGTGGCAATCTTATAATCATTTCATTTTATTTTGTTTTTATTATTTTATTCACTTTTTTTTTTTATTTTGATAAGACATAAAAACAATAATTGTAAAATTTATACGGTATATAGCGTAGTTTTTTTTTTTTTTTATTTATGTTTTGTTTTTTAATTTTATTTTTAGTAATAAAAACATTTAATTAAAAATAAATAAAAGAATAAATAAATGCGTAAGTGATAAAAATCTATTTAAAGACAGTAAAATAAAAATACATACATATATATATATATATATATATATATAAAGCTAGTAAATTAAGCTAGTAAATTAAGCCAACAACATAACTGGCAACGATGTTTTGTTAATTAAATGAAAATAAAAACAAAAAATAAATGAATATGTTTTTTAAATAGCAAATAACACACAATATTGAAAATAATAAAATTAATTAACAATAAATAAATTAAAGGAAAAAATAAAAGTAATTTTGGTTTTTTTTTTTGTGTTAAACGAAATATAAATAATTTGTTTAAATAAATAAATTAATAAAATTGGCGCCGTTATTGACAGACATCTGTCAAATGTATATTATTTTCATTTTTGTTAATTTTATTTCTGTTTTCGTTAGATATTGGTTTTATCATTGGAAATTTATCACACAAATAAAAAATAAAAAACAATCAACAAACGTAAGAAAAATTGACAAATTTGTATGTTTTTTTTTTGTATGTAATCAGGGTTTTTTCAACAATTATTATTGACTTAAGTGGTGCGATTCGTTTTGTATTTCTATAAAGACGTTGAATTTTGTTTTTTTGTTTCTTTACAAATTTTAAGCCATATTGACATGCGCAGTAATCTATTTTATAAATTCATTAATTAAAAAATCTTAATTGGCAAAAAAATAAATAAATTTCTCAGCATTGAAAATCCATAAAAAGCCACGTTTTTTTCGCTACGTTAATCTAATCAACGAAAAAAAACAAACAAAATTCGAGTAAAATTAAATAAATCAATTAACAGTGTTGCCTGCTAAGTCAAGTTTCCTGTGCCATGCGTTTTTCCTGCCTTGTTCGTCTAATTTGACTTAATTAAAAAAAAAAAACTAAAAGCATAACAAAAAAACGAAATTAATTGATTAATTAACAATTTGTTAAACGCTTTCCTTGTTTGTTTTCGGTTTATTTAATTTTATTAACATAACACCGGTGTTGTCATTTATGTTTTGTTATATCTTCGTTTTGTGTTGCTATTTTTTTTTATTATTATTATTATTGTTATTTTGTGACATTGATTTATTGACTTGTTATTATTAGTTTTTATTTTTTTTTTTAAACTTTAATATCATTATATACATTTTTTTTTCTTCCTCTTTTATTGTAATTTAATTGTTATTTTCCATTTAATTTAATTTAATTTATTTTTACTTGTTGTATTTGTCTGTTTTTGTCGTTGATTATAAATTAAATTGAACAGTGAGGTCGTGCTATATGGTTCCGGTTCATATTTAATACTTATGTTGTGCACACTTTGCCATTGATTGATCTGTAATTAAATTTGCTTAAATAGAATTTTAATGGAAAAAATTGCATCAATTATCAAAATAATTAAATTTAAAAAAAAATTATCATCAATTTTCATAATCAACAACAAAGCAAAGTATCTATTTTCTTAATTTAATTTAATTAACTTCGTTTTACAATCGTTTTATTTTTGTTTGTAAAGCAAGCACAACAAATTGAAATTCCTAAAATTTTCATCTAGAAAAAAATATATATATTTTATTCTCAGAAATTTTCTTTAAATAATAAAACAAGAAAATAAAAATTTAAATATATATATATATATAAAATGATTCAAAAGAGACAGAATTTTTAGTAATTTTTTTATATATATATATATGTTTTGTTGGCAAATGTACAATTTGGTTGTGTGTTAAGTTTTATTGAAATTTATTTATCTTCTTTTGGTTTCATCACGATCATCGGTTGACGCTGTTACTGTTGCTGCTGCTTAATCGAAAGTAAAAATAAATTGTTTCTTTTTTTTTATTGTTATTTTAAGTTAAAATGTAAAAATAAATGCGTTAAAAAAAAAAAATTACTACAACGAAAAAATCGTAAAACTGTCGTCTTGATAAAATTAAATTTTATGTTTAAAATTCTGTCTGATATTTCATATTTGATTCGGTGAAACTAAAATAAAAATAAAAATAAATATTCAATTATAATATGGTAGACAGATAGACGGACAAACAGACAGATAAATTGATCAATTTGAATGACAACGTTTGAATGAGTGAATCACAGTTGAGAATTTTGATTTTTTGCTTTGATTAAAAACGAAAAAAATTCCGCTGTTTTTATATAAAGTTTGAATTTGTAAAGGAAATTGTGAAGGAATAATAATCGAGGAAAAAAGATCTTCTTTTTGCAATAAAAACCATTCAACAACCTACCCACTCATTGATAAACCCTAATTGGTTTTATTATATTTTTTTTTGCTCAATCAAAATGAAAGCAATCTTTTTAATTAAATTAATCAAAATATTTACATTGCTTGCGCCTTTTTTTGTTGGATTTTTATTTATTTTTTTTTTTGCTTAAATTTACTTTTATTAGCATTGCCTGCCGCTGCCTTTACATATATGTATTTTTCGCAATGAAATTATTATTATAAATTTTTTTCGCATTGTTTAAAACATTTTCCAAAATGAAAGGAAAATAATCAACACAGATATTGTGTTTATTATCATTTTTATTTTTGTGTATTTTGTTTGTTGAAACAACAACAGAAGAATTCTCTAAACATTGAAATTCCATTCAATGTAAGTAATGAAAATATTTTTAATATATATTTTTTCTTTAAAACAAATTGTGATGTAATGTCAGTGGCACGAAATTCCTTAATTTTTTTTCTTTCTTTCTTACTTTTATTTATTTTGATTTTCATCAGAATTTTATGTAAAAATAATGTAAACAATTAAAAATAGATTTAATTGTTTTAAAAGAACTAAAATAAATTATTTATATTTGTCGTTTTATTTGTGGTTTAAAAAGGGAATTACCGTCAATGCGTTATTTTTTTTCGCATTTAATTTTTGTGGGTGTTTTTTTGGTTACTCTGTTTGAAAACCCCGTTAAATAATTACTTTGCCTATTGAGTCATTTATTTTTTATATTTTAATTGTTTTGCTTAAATTAATGTTTAACTTCCTACATTAATTAACTTTAAAAGTCTGTTTTTCCTTGTTTTTTTCTGCCTTGCAATGCAAAAATAATAATTAAATTAATTACATAGCATCTTGTTAAAATATACCGTTCATTGGTCACTTAAAAACATGAAAACAAAAGAAATTCAATAATTTACTGAATGATAACATACGAAAAAATAAAAACAAGAAAACATCAACAACAGAAAATATGCAATAAAATATTTCCAAGTTCTTGGATAAATAAAGAAATAAATTTTTAATAAAATAATAAAGCATTATGGGTGTTTGTTGTAATAAAAATAAATCAACATAAATAAAAGGACAAAAAATAAAACAACAACAAGCATGGTTAATTTTAACTAATTACAATAAACTAACAAACACATCAATGTTTACAGTTTAGTGTGTGGGAAAATCCTCAATTTTTATCCTTAAAGAAAAATAATGTTGTAAAAAAAAAATCTATAATTTTTATTTAAAAGAAATGCTTAACTCCACCGCCTTAATAGTTTATGGTTGGGCAAACAATAAACACGTGTTTTTGCTCTATTGGTCATAAAGTGAGTAATAAAATAATAAATTTTGCGCCCAGCCTGTATAAGCGACTTAACTTAAGTTAACCTTAACACCAACATTTACTGTTATATTACTTTTCTTTATGAAATTGTACCTATTTTATGTTTTTGGGGGTTGCCCGCATCTGGTCAATTTATTCTTTTTTTTTTTCGGTTGTGTTGTGTTGTTCCTTCTTGTATTTGTTGTATTAACAAAGTAGACATTTTGTCTATTCTTATAGCATTGATTTTAAAAGTCATCAACGAAGTAGATATAAGAATACTCATGCACGAAAAAATTTAAAATTTAAAGTAATGAAACCAAAAAAGGCATTAAACGAATAAAAGATTAAAAGAGGAGGCGTTAGGATTTTCTTTCCATAATTTTCTAATTATTTTATAGTTTTTTTTTTTTTTTAAATATTCTCCTCTATATGCCTTGAATTTGTTCAAAACTAACCTTTAAATATATATATTTTTTTTTTATAATACTTTTGTTAATCCGATTTTAACAATTCTGGAATTTCCGTTCATTTTAATTAGTTTTTTATGTTAATTTTGTAACTTAGCAGGGATCAGTTAAACCAATGCCTTTATTTTAATAAAATTTTAATCCTGATAATTATTTTCTTTTCATTAAAATTATTTTTTTTTTTAATTTTTCAATAGAAGAATTATATACAATTAAATGCGGTTTTTTGTTGAATTTAATTAAAATGTAAATTTTTAAATTTTTACAAACATTTTTTTTTTTGAAACATTTTTTTACCTTGAAAAACAATTCATTCATTTTGTTCATTGAAGAAATAGTTTTTGGTTGGAATAGACATACCTTAAATGGTTTCTTTTACAAAAAAATGTAGAAAACAATAACGAATTTTGTTAGAAATTGTGAATAAAGGACTCTATATTGTACGTTTGTTGTTTTATTTTTTCACCTTAGTACCGGATGAAATATTGTGTTCGTAACACGTATGTTAGATTTAGTTTTTTTTGTACCTTTTTAACAAGCTATGTTTTACTTTGTTCAATGAAAATATATTTATTTTTTTTTTTGCCTGCATGGTATTATTTGCTGCTGCGATGTTGTTTCTTTTTATTTATTTAATTTAATTCATCTTTTGTGCTTTGTTATATTATTTGTTTGTCGATAGGGGATTTGCATAATTTATGTTGTTTTTACTTACTTCTTTAAATAAAGTTTCTTTAGCTACTTAACATAAATATGAATGAATTTTTGTGTTTAAATAAGTAACAATATAAAGATGATACAAACAACATACACATATACACAACTATGTAAACTATTTAATAATAATAATAAAAGAAAAAACCTACAAATTTTTAACGTAAATAAATAGATAAAGAGAAAATAATAAAGAAACACACAAACACAGTAAATTCGTAGAAATTTTATATATTTTAAGAAACGACTTAAAGTGACAAAAGAGATAATTTAAGAAATATATGTATATATATATATTTTTGAGTGAGTTAAGTAACGTAAAATAAAATAAAATAATAATAAAAAACTCTAAATAAAACTGACTTAAGTTACTTTATTTACCCCCCAACGCCTTTTTACATTATTATTTAAATTTTATTTATTTATTATTTTATTCAGAAAAATAGAAAAAAAAAAACGCAACATTTATGGAGAAATAAATAATTTCCAACTGGCTTAAGTAAGCAAATGGGTTTTTCGTAGTTTATATTTTAAATAGAAAAATGAATGAAATTAAATTATTTTTTTTTTTTTGTATTTAAAATAAAAATAAAATCATAATAAAAATAATACAAAAAGCACGACGATGAAGATGAAATAAAGATTAAATAAATAAATAAAAGAATCACAACATAGAGACTCTTGATTGAAATTCATTCACAAAATTAAATTAATAAAAATTGTGTGTGTGAGTCTGCCTTTTTTTTTTTTTTTTTTACTTCTTCGTTTTCATCTTAAATGAACAAAACATAAGAAAGAAAAAAATATGTTTTTTTTTCTTTAAATAGCTGACGCATGAGCTCTAAGATGTATGAAAATGTTGACTTAAGTTTTCTGTTCATTGTATGGCTGTTTTTTGACCGTTTGCAGACAGAAAAGATTAAAATAACAAAATTAGCTAAAAAAAAAAATAATAATAATAAAAACCGTCACTTCCGATCGATGTGTAATTCAAAACCAATAATTTTTTTTATTTAATTTAATAAAAATACCGAATCAGCTTATATACAGTATTGGCGCCATATCCAAAAAAAAAATGTACATAATGTAAAAAAAATTAAAATGCTGGATTAAGCAGTTTTGTTTACTTTTTTCTCTTGTTGTTTTTGTTTTAAGTACTTTAAGTATGCTTTAATGCACCAACGACTTAATAAAACAATTAATTAATTGAGCAATACTATCTCTAATCATATATTTTTGTAATGGAATTTTAAAGAGAAAAATTAATTCATACGATGTCACAGTGGAGAAAAATTTTCCATCAATTACTTTAGTTTAATTAATTATTTGTAATTATTATGATTATTATTATTAATTTCTCAGTAAAATCAAAATAAAACAATTATTTGATTGTGATTTTTATTTAAGTACTAGCAATTCAGTCATTAAATTAAATTAAATTATAATTTTTTATTAAATAAACGTACATATATTTATTTATTATTATTACAATCTAGTCAATATTTGACTAATAAGTAATTTACATCTATCTTTAATTTACTACGTTTACATTATATTAAGAATTCATTTAATCTAATTTCTTAAATTATTCTAACTTAAATTTATGGTAATAATCGGTGTTCTAACTCTATACTAATTCATGTGGTTTTGTTCGTTTAAGTCTACGTATGTTGTCTGTGGTGTCAAGGAGCTGGATTGCCTCGATATTCACTATGTTCATGACTAACTGCAAATTTTTTAATTGCTGTGTCTACCATATCCTCCTTTAAGTCCCTGTTGATATTGGTGTTTATTATGTACCAAGGAGCGTTAATTATATTTCTCATTTGAATAATAAAAATAATATTTAAAATTGACTTCGCTTAAGTATCTCTCTTAATTTAATAATTCATTCATAAGATTTAAAAGTTAAAAAAATAAAATAAAAATAAAAATAAGACAAACATTTTAATCAAGTATCTTTCGTTTATTTGTTTTTATCTGTTGATTGATTGTTTTCTTTTTTTATTTTTAAATAATTTTAATATTATTGTTATTCAATTTTTGAAGATGGTAAAATAAATATGATGGCGCCAAATTTATTTATTTAAAATTTTAACAGAAAAAAAAAATGAGAAAAATATGCAATGAAATAAAAAATAAAAAAAAAAAAAAACACACATAATATAAAAATTGTTCACACCTTTTTTTTTTTTTTTTATTAAATATATTTCTCTTCTCTATTGATGATTGCATAAAAAATAAAAAAATTAATATTAATTTAACCGGCTGATTGAGGTGTATTTTTTTTTTTCATTCTTCTCTTTTCTTCTACTTGGCGTTTTTTTTTAATAAGCAATAATGTTTAGTCTATCTATTAAACATAGTTAAATTTATTTATTGATTGTTAATGATAATATTACCTTAACCGAGACTTGTGGAATTACAAATATGTAAATTGTTTAAAATAAATAAATACGCAAATAATAATAATAATAATAATAATAAAAATACAGAGAGGAAAAATAAATGTTGTAGGTGTGAAAGAAAGAATTTTATTTTTAATAAAAGAAAAACATATTTTCTTAAGAGCTATTATTATTTTCTTTTTAATAATTTTATTTTTTTTTTTGTATCTTTCTCTTCTCTACTTTAGTGTTTAAATAAGCAAAATTGTTTACTATTTCTATCAAGATATTTGTGATTTTTTCCTTCTTCTATTATTTTTCATAGATTTTTCATCTGCTTATTATTATTATAATTTATTTTTTTTTTTGTAAGCATTTTTTACTTCTATAATTTAATTATATTTTTGTTTATACCAGAGTTATTTTTATTAGCATTAAGTATTTTAATTGTTATTTAAATGATTTAGATAATGTTTTTATTTTGTTCTCTTATTCTAATTTTTGTTATTGATTACAGAAATTAAATTTTTTATTATTTTTTAACTTAATTACTTTATTTTGCGTCGTTATTTTATGATAAAATAATAAAAAAAAATGTTAATTATTTAATATTTGTTGAAAAAAAAACAGAAAAAAAGGTTAAGTAAACAAGAACAGATTAGAATTGTTTATTTTTTAATTTAAAGTTATAAAATTTTATAAAAATTTACCTTCTTTATTCTTCTATTTAATAAATTAACAAATACTGTAATATTGTCACAATGATGATAATCGTGATTATTAACTACATTTTCAATAATAACATAAAAATCTGTCAATGTTTTAATTATTAATAAATAGAAAAACACTCTGCTAATAAATCAAACATAGCAATGACAAAATAATGTTTCTTTTTTTTATCTACATTTAAATTATAATTTTATTAATATAAACAAATATTGTATCGAATATTAATTGTGAAAAACTAATTAAATTTTCTTGTATTTTTCTTTTACATTTATAATTAATTTAAATTTATTATTATTACTAGAAATATTTATAATAAATTAAATTAGAATATTTATGATTTTAGTCTGTCTCACTATTTAAGTTATTTATTATGATTATTATTTTCTCATTAAATCGATACGAAAAAATAATTACAATTTAGTGTTTAATTTGTTTACACTTCTGTTTGTCTTACAAACAATTTAAAGGTTTTAAGTCAGTATTGATTTAAGTTAAAGAAAAAATATAAAATATTATCGATAAAATTATATCAACGATAAAAAACAATAATGATGATGATGATGAAAGTGTTTAAGGTGTTTGTAAATTACCTGTAAAAAGGCACGTTTTATTATTTATTTTCTTGCAATTTTAATTATAATAATTATAATAATAATAATAACAAATGTGATGTTGAATTATTATGACTAATTATTATGTAAAGCAGTAAAATAGAGTTAAATAAAAAAAACCAATAATTATTAATATATAAAAATAAGAATAAAAATTCCTTGACTTTGGTTACTTTATTAACACAGGTTGTATATTTGTATAAAAATTAAAAATAATAAATAATATAAACATAAATTACCAAAAAGTATATAAATAATAATATTATAGAAACGTGTAATTAGCACATTCAGTCATTTGTTTTGCATATTATATTTTTAGATAAAGTAAAAATCATATTTAAAATTGTAAAAGAAAAAGAAAAAACCATTAAATATCTTTAAAATAGAAAAATAATTTCCATTATAACAAGAAATTAATTATAAATAAAAATAATTATTTGCATGTTTTTGAATAAAATTGAAAAATAACATCAGGTAATTCTAAAATTTTATTAATTAAGCAATTAAAAATATAATTATGCTTAACAATAATTGTTGATTGATATACCTTATGTAATTCAAATAATAAATTACGATAAAAAAATAAATAATAAAACTGATTAAATGACAAATTGCCAGGTACGCCATTTCCATATAATTAAACAACAATTCTTGACTTAACTAATCCAAGTTAATATTTAATAAAAAAGAAAAAAAAAAATGAAAATAATTATTAATAATAAAATAATAATAAAAATTCTGCTTAATCATAATAAAAGTTAATTAGTTCGATTATGACAAAACTATTGCGTCACAGTTTACTTAACTAAAGCTTATACCTGTCTGTCACACAATTCATCACTTTGTTGTCAACGTGGTTCACTCAGTGTATGTATATATTGATTAATCATATTTTATTTTATGATTTAAACAATGCTTACTTTAATCGAATAAAATAACATAAAAATTATACTATAGAGAAGAAAAATTGCATTAATTATTTGATTATTTGAAATAAATACGCTGACCTTAGCAACTGTCGCACATATGTTTTCTATTTAATTATTTTATTTTTTTATTATTATTGTTGTTGTTCGTTTTTATTAATTAATTAATTGTAAAAGAGGAAAAAATGACAAATACAGTAATAGAATTTGACTTAATTTTTATTTTTACTTAACTTTGAAATAGCAAACAACATTGAATTAATTATATTATTGCGAAAACAAAAACAGCAAAAATAATATAAATTCTAGGTTGCTCAGTCTGATTTTACCTTTTTTTTTTTTATTTTTCTCTTTTATAAATAAAACATTTAAATGAATTAATCCAATGACAATAGTCTTTTGTTTACTACTGTACACATTATTATTTAATTTATAAATTATTTTCTACTTTTATGGCGCCTGTTTTTATTTTTTAATTAAATTAAAAAACAAATAAAGTAAAACAAATAAATGATATTGTATTTTGAGTGATATTTTTCATTCTTTTTTTTTGAGTGATTTTTATTTTCACTTGTTAAATTTGAGTATAATTTTGTTGCAACGTTGATGATAATTTTTTGGAGAAATTAATTATTTAGTTAATTTGTAGACTTTGTCGAGAAAGGTACATTTATGGAACAAGACAATGCGTTTTCTTTCTTTTAAATGCAATTTGTCAGTAATCGGGCTTACAAAATAAACTTATTTCTATTTTAATTAATAAAAAAAAAATTAATAATCAACATAAAAAACCAGGTGACATAATTTTTGTATTATTTACTTCATCAATAATATTATAAATAATATTTAATTTTTTTTTTTATTTAAAAAATGGCGCCATATTTAAAAAACAATAAAAATCAACGATAAAAATCGATAGTAAAAAATAAAAAAAAATTTAATAACATTAAATAAATATTAAAACATCAATATTAAAAAAAAAAAATGATGAAAATATTATCATCACCTATAATGTGTGTCGGCATTTTACCTGTGTTTAAATTTATAGAAATGTTTATTTTTTTTTCTTCTTCTTTTAATTTTTAATTTATTATTAGATCTTCTGTTATTAAAATTTCTCTTCTATTTGCTTAATCAAAAAAAAAAAGATGACACCAAACGGCGTTTAAAATAAAAAAAAATATTAATAAATAAATATTTAATCTCGATTAATTCAATATGATTGCGGCATTTTTATTATTACTATTAAAAAAAATTTTCATATAATTTTTATTTTTTATTAATTAAATAAATAAATATATATATAGCTAGACAAAAATGCATACAGGTAAATGTTATTAATTTATTTATGTTTAAATAAATAAATAAAATAAAATAAAAATCTAATAAAATTCGTTGTGACAGTTTGACATTTAAGCATTTCCTTTTAATAATGAGATTTATTTAATTTTGTTATTTGTTTGCATTGTTATTGATTACGAACAATAAATGTCATAGAACGTTTTTAAATTTATTATTGAAAAAGGTTTAATTTTTTGTGGTTATAATTATAAAATTGACTTAACTTTAATCTTTAATTGTCGTATTAAAGTCTTCATTTATAATTTATTTATTTTCTTGATTAATTTTGTTTAAAAAAAATTAATAATTTCTTACATAAGCCGAAAGTGTCTGTAGAATTTTGTCATTATTATTGATTTATACTTAAGTAAATATTTATTTTAATTCAATTGATCATAAATATTATTCCTTAATTTTTCTTATTTATTTAATTTAATTAAAATTTTTCTTTTTTTTTCTTTATGCAATCAAAATGAAAGAAAATAAAAGAAAGAAATATTTTAAGTTAATTATTTTGCGTGCATAAGTTCTAAGTGGTTTTATTAATTTAAATAAAAAAAACATTTTTTATTACTGTTTGTTTTCATTATTATTTTTTTATTTCAATCATAAAAAAAATTAATTTAATATATGACTTTTGATGTTGTTAAGCTCGTCTTGTTAATTTAGCTACTTGGCATATTTTTAATTTTACCAAAAATATATTGGAAGCAATTAAAATTTATTAAATTACAAAAAAAAAAAACAGAAATTATTTTATGCATTTTTTTTATTTTTTCGTAAATGTGTCAAATTTAAATAAATTAATAATTTAAATTAAAACGTAGAAAAAACCATATTGTGTAGGTGTATTTTTGGCATTCTTTTTATATATCTTTTGGTTGCACTTTAAAATTATGATGCGCACACAACTTAAATACAAAACATTGAAATATAAAATCTCATCTCCTTATTATGTGACCACGCGTCTTATACGCAACACAAATAACAGACAAAATAAAAGAAGAAAAATCTGCTGTATTCTTTTTTATTTAAATTATTTAGTTTTCTGTTTTCTGTTGTTTTTTGTTTTTTTCTTTTTAAGCTAACCACGCATATGCACAATATGCTTTTTATTATTATTATTATTAATTTATTTATCTTTTTCTTTTTGTATTTAAAATGCGTGTGTCCCGCGTATTTTTGGTGTTTTTTTTATTTCTTTCTTCATTCTGCCATATAATAAATAATAACGTAATCAATTTGCTGTTTTTTTTATGTATTTTGTCAAAAATAAATTATATATTTATTGGAAAAATAATGAAGAAGATTCGAATACGCCTTAGTTTGATTTTTTGGTATTGATTTGAGTTTTATATTTATTTTCTTTTCTTTTTATTTTTTTTTTAGCTTGTACTTAAATTGTAGGTCGGCGTAGGTTACTTATTTTATATTTATTATTTTCTCAATTAAGAATTTTTTTATTTAAGTACGAATGTTCTTAGGTATCAATAACAACGATAGGTCATTCTTTAAAAAAAAAAAAAACTTTAATATATATAAAGAGGAGTAACCACCCAGTTTTTTATTACTATTTGCTTAACAATCAGAGTAAAAAATTTATAATAATAATAATAATATTTAAGTACATTTATGACAAAGTAAACAAAAACATAACTAAGTCAGATAATCGTTATCCTCTTGCCAAAAAGAAAAGAAAAGAAAGAAAAACATTTAATAATAAAAAATAATCGGAAGTCATAAATAATAATATTTTTAATTGATTTATGAAATATTTTAATTAATAAAAATAATAAGACAATCATCATAATGATATTTAATTCATAAATAAAAATATGTATTATGTATTAATATAAAAAAAAAAAATTATTAAGTTAATAACGCATGCGCCATAGAATAAATAAAAACAGCAAGGTGTTTTCACTTCTTTTTTTTTCTCCTACTTTCATGCTGTTGTTGTTATATATATATATTGTTGTTGAAATTGATTACTGTTGTTGTCACCTTATCAAAGTAAAATTAAAAAAATTATTAAATTTTAATCTTGACAACAACAACAACAACAAATATATATATTAATCAAATAAAAGTGAAAAGTAAACAGAAAAAAAATAAAAATAAAATTAAGGAATAAAAATTATAAATAATAATAATAATCAAGAATAATAATAATAATAATAATAAAAATTTAAAGAAGAAATGTAAACAAATCAATAGAAATGTATTAAAAGTGCTTATCGTGTGTGTAATAATTTGCCTTCTTTACAAAATATACAAAAAAAAATACACAGAAAATATAAATAAATAAATAAATAATAATCAAACGAAGTCGAATGTATGTATATACATATATATATATATATATGTATATAAATAAACTGCTTAACTTTATTTAATTAAAGAAAAAATAAAATTAATAATATTAAAAATATTAATAAATAAATAAAATAAAAATAAGGTCGACGATCTTTTAAATATTATTTAATTTAATATATATATATATATATGTACATATATTATTCACTTTTCTTTAGTTGTGCTATTATTATTATTATTATTGTAAACCTTATTTCATTGTTATTGTAATAAAAATTGGCGCGACTTTATGCAAACATTGAACGATGCAATTTATTTATTATAAAATGAATTTTTGCTGCTGGTTGCATCGTTGTTTTTTTATTATTTATTTATTTATTTAAAAAAGAAACAGACTAAGCAAAAAAATTATTTTTTCATATAATGTAAAATCACGTCATTTCGTTAGAAAGGAAAATATATATACGGTATTTAATATTTTCTTTAAATTAATTATATAGCATTTATTATTAGTGCAAATGCTGAAGAAGAGGCAATTAACACCTTACTTAACTATTTTTAATATTTTTTACATATAGAAATCGATACAAATGATGTCAACAATAATAAATTGCATTTAATTCATTTATAAATTGAAAAGTAATTTTTTGATTTTTCTTTTTTTTATTATTATTATTATTTTTTAAACTTGTTTTAGTTTTTTTTTAGATAAAACTAAAAAAACTTATGCGTGGTTTCATAGTTTTGTTATTATTATTACTATTATTATTGCTTAAATAAATGGCGTGATTATTTCAATTGTCAATTATCATTATTATTATTATGGTTTAACGCTGTTGTTTGCCGTAATAATAATAATAATAATAATAATAATAATAATAATAATGGATTAAGAAAAGAAAAAGAAAAATCAAAACGCATACACATTAATAATAAAAAAAGAATAAACGACTTAAAAAGATTTAACTTTATTTATTTTGTTAAGCCGCCTTCACACACTACAAATATGAATTAAAATAATAATAATAATAATAATAATAATAATAATAATAATAATAAAATGACATTAAAATCAATTAAATAAGAAAATAATAAAAATTATTATTATATTTTCTTTAACGTTTTGTAAGCAGTTATTTTATTTTATTTTTGATTTGATTTGTTTATTTTTTTGCTTTGTTAAATGCGTGTAATTTGTTCAATAATCTTTTCTTTTTAATTTTTGTTAAGTGTTTTGCACACCTTCTTTTATTATTAATATATATATATATATATATATATATAGTTTTTTTTCTTCGTTTTGATGTTACACCGCAATAGTTAATTATTTTATAAGAAAAAAAAATAAAATGCTAAATTGTCATTATTGGTTTGGTTTGTTTGATTTTTCTTTTTGTTATTTCCTTTTAAATTTAACCTCAAAATACATTATTTTTTTGATGTTTGAAAAAAAAAAATAAATATATTATTAAACAAGAAATTATAATTGGAAAATAATAATTTAATATATTTTCTATGATTTTATTGCGTATTTTTATATGTTAAATTGTTAATGTAGTTATTTTTGCATTTATTTGCGCTAAAGTAGAAAGTTTTCTTAATTATATTACCTTCATATCATAGACACAATTATGCATTTTTTATTATTTATCCTTTTTATTTAGTTAATTTAATTACTTATTATTATTATTTTTTATTTATTTCTTTTTATTACTTCTACTTTAGTTTAATCTTGTTTATAGAAATTATTGTTTTTTTTTAAAAAGAAAAATACTATGCCTGTTTCTTATAATAAAATAAAAGAAAAGAAATTTCTCCTTGTAAATATTTCGATAATTTTATTATCAAAAATTTTAATAAATATATTTTTCTTTATTATCATTATTATTATTATTATTATTATTATTATTATTTTGTTAAATAATATTTATTTTGTTTGTAGCATAAATTATGTTGAACATTGTTTTACAAGACAACAACGTGACAACCAGACAATAACATTAATATTATTATTATTATTATTACATTTTTATTCTTATTTGTTGTCTTCATTTCTTCATTCATTTTCAACATCTAAATGAATTAATAATATTTATTTTAAATTCTAAATTCAATGATAGAAAAAAAAGTGTAAAGTTTATATTAAAAAAATAAATAAACTGAAATATCGTCCTCTTGATTTAAACAATTCAGTAAAAAATAAGCAAAGTAACAACAAAATAAAATAAAATAAAATCCACCTACTCATCAGTTATTTTCTGCTTTAACAATAAGCACAAACGTCACAAGACACCTAAGGTGATTTAAGAATAAAATAAATAAATAAATATTATAAAAAAAAAAATAAATTAAAGTTTTTTGTTGTTGTTGTTGTATATTTATTTATTTAATTTTTCCTCTCTTCGTTTTGTTTTCTGTGTTTTTTTTTTTTTTTAAATGTAATTTTTAAGTCAAGGCGAATTTAATTTTTCATTCAGTAAAAATAAAAAAAAAAAAGTGTATTTTGATTTGTTTGTAGAGAATAAATGTTACTTAAGTAAAGTTAAGTTTACTTAATTTTTTATATATATAAATGTAATTGATTAAAATCTAACTTAATTAAATTAGGTTAAGATACAAAAAATAAAAAATATTAATATTGTAAAATAGAGCCAAAAAACAAAAGAAAACAAAAGAAGCTCAGCGATTGTGCTTAAAGTTTGTTTAAGTCATTTTATTTTCGTCTTGCTACAATTACATATTTTATACATTGCTAATAATTTTATTACTTACAATTAATTCATTAAAGAATTTTAGTTTTCAATTCATTGATGAATTAATTATGTGAAGAGAAAATTAATTCATTGTTTTTTTTTTATTTTATTTAATTCTAGTCTGACAGTAAATAGGTTCAATTGGATTTAATTCAATATTATTTTTTTTTTCGCTTGTTGTTTTCTTACTTATTTTTTTTTTTATTTCTTTTAATTTCCATTCAAGCAAACAAACAATAAATCACTGACCGATTAATTAATGTTCTTATGTTTATTATTATTATTATTTCTTGTAATAAATAATAATAATAAAATACTCAATTGACTAGAAATTAATTAAATTTAATTAAATAAATATAAAACATACAAATTATTAGCAAGAAGTTAATTTTATTTATTTATTTTTGCTGTTTTAAACGATCAATTGTTCTACTCTACGAGTCATTTTAAAATTATTAACATTTTCTTTTTGTATGCAAAACATGTAAAATGACATAATTTTTTTTTATTAAATTCTTCTTGTATTCATTTTAATAAATAAATAATAATAGTATTACCTCACCCTGTAAAACAACTACAAGTGAATATAAAAGCTATTTAACTATAATAATCAAAAATATTTCAGTAAAAATTATTAAATCATCTTTTTATTTTCAATTTTTCCATTTACTTAAAGCTCTAACACTTCAAAACCTCATTTGGTTGCATAAAAAGGCAAAACGTTAAAATACGCAAAAAAAAAGTCAGTTTAGTCAAAACTAAAAACACAACAATGGAATTAAAAATATAAATTCCTCATTTTCATAAATCAAACTAATAAAAATCATATAAGAATGAAAGAAAAAAAAATATGTTTGTGTCACGGTTTAATTAATTCAACTTTATAAGCTTCAATTGATTCAAATTGTCCTATTGTCTTCGTTCAGTTTAGTATTTTTTTTTTTTATTTTCGTTGTTGTTTCTTATTTGCTTGCTTAAATGTTAAACATTTAAATAAAAAAATATACATAAAATAAGAAAATTTTAATTAATTTGTTTGAATGCAATGCACTTTAATTTATTTACTTATTTTTGCTGTCGTTTTTTCTTTATTTTTATTCATATAAAATAAAATATATAAGAAAGAGTTAAAACAAATTAAATAAATAAATAAAATAAAATAACTTATTAACTCAGCTGTGTGACTGTTTATTTTACAGAAAATATATCTATCTATATATATAAAAAAAGATAATTATATTATTATTATTATTATTATGAGAATGAAATGACGTCATTTAAACAATGGCTTAACTAATGTCAACTTAGCTTAAGTTAATATAAATTTTTTTCTTTTATTTTAAATAAATTTAAATTTACACCATTTTGTATTATTAACTACTACATTTATTGATGTTCATTTGTTATTTATTTATTTTTTTTTTTTGTCTAATTATGTTAATTTTTAACACCTTAAATAAATATAACAAAAAATTAAAATTCTTTCATTATAATAATAATTATTATTTTTGAATGAGATCACAAATGTTAAATGCTAATTATGTCATAATTATTTTATTTTTGTCAAAAATAAAAAAGCCTTAAATAAAACAATAGTTAGAATTATATTTTAAATCCAAAAACATTTAACAAATATTATTACCATCTGTGTAAATTATAGTTTTTATAAGCTTAATTATTTATGTTTTAAAATCACTTTGTCGCCATTCTTTGTCTCTATTACATTATATTATTAAAAGCAAAAAAATAGTTTAAATACTTATCAAAAAAAAAAAAAAAGAAAAAAACACAGATAATAATCTTTAAAATCGTGCACGTCTTGTCTGGTTAACAAAATAATAATAAAGAAAAAAAAACAAAAACCATACAAATGGAAAAACGGTGAGAAATTCTTGAAACAACATCAGAAAAAAGATGCACAGAATTTAAATTTTGAAAAAGCGACAAAATTATCAGAAATCATAATAAAAGAAATAACAAAATGAAGAAAATTAAATATATATATATCGATCAATCTTATTATATTGATTTCTCACACTTTTATTAACAAAAAAAAATGTTACTTGGCTTAAAATATATGCAAAGTGTCGCGCGGTGGCATTGAGTTGATTGTCTTTTTTTTTGTTTTAAACTGTAGATTTAGATATTATTTAGCTAAGGTTAAAGAGAATCTTAAATAAATTTTATGATGCGTGAGAAGAAATATGAAATTTTAATAATATAATTTTTTTTTTTTATTTGCAGAATGCCAATTTGGTACATCATTACGTGAACTTGGTTCAACATGGTTTGCTGATTTAGGACCTCCATTCGGCGTTATGTATTGCATCCGCTGTGAATGTGTTCCGGTAAGTTGTTGTTTTTTTTTTGTTTTGCCTTTTTTTTTTTTATTTTAATTATTAATAAAATTAAAAACAAAAAAATTATATTAATTGGGCGCCATTAAGCATTAAAACTTGAATTTTATTTAAACGCAAAAAAATAAGTTTAAGCTACTAAATTAAGTCACTCAGTCTAAAAGCTAAATCAATAATAAATAATAATTTTATTTAAATTTCATGCTGTTGTTGTTTGATTAACATTTTTTTTTTTATTATTTTTGCTGTTTTAACTGATGTTAGTATGCTATTTCTTTTTTTTTTGATTTGTTTTTAATTAATTGATTTAAGTAAAATAAACATGCGCGTTAAATAACAGTGAATAAAACATATATATATAAAAGAAGCAAAAATGAACTAAAAATCATTTAAAATACCAAACATTGAATGTCATCACTTGGTGTTACATTTATTATTGTTTATTATTATTATTATTAATAATTTTTATTTTGTTTCTTTAAAATTTGCGTATGCTACTTGCCCGTTATAGTCTTTTAATGAATTTTTTCCTTGTTCTGTGTGTGGTGTCTGTTATATCTGTTAAATATTTAATAAAGCAAAACATAAAAAACAAATTATAATAAATATAAAAACGCGTATCTAGTTTAGTTTAGATTTATTATTATTTGTTTATTTATTTTTTTATTTTTCTTATTTATAATTCTTGCAAATTTTATTCGAATATTTTCTTTCGTTTCGATACTTAAATCTATTATTGAACTTCTTTTTTCTGTTTTTTTGCGTTTTTTCTTTCCTATAAATTTTATTTTATTACATTTAATCGAATGTAATAAATGTTTTCATTGGATATTTGTTTAAAAAAAAAAAAAAACATTCAAAATTTAAATTACAATAAAATAAATGTTTTTGCTAATTAATTAAAGATTTATTTTTATGAACTGAAAATAAAAAATAAGAAATAAAACGCGCACACACCAGATACAAATAACAAATAAAATTGATTTATAATCTCAGTTTAAGCATAAATTGTATTTTTTTTATTACATTTTTATTTAAATCTGTTTATTTTAAGTTTTTGTTTTTTTCAAATCGCTGAGAGATTTTTGCAAAAATAAAAATAATAATTTATTTGTAAATGCGCTAAGTACTTAATTATATATACTTATTTATTTGATTTTATTTAAAAGTTTTAATTTAAGTCATTTTGAATTAATTAATTTACATTTAATAAATTGAAGAAAACTTTTATAAATAATTGTCTTTAAGTTATTCAACAATTATTTTAGCATTCAAATGTAACAGAATTGTATTCGTAGTATAACTTGTTTTTGACTTAAATGTTGCTATTTTGTAATCAAAATTATCAATGAAAAAGCTGTTTTTTATAAGTAATTTTCTTAATACTTTGTATATATAATATACTATCGTCATGTTTTTTTTTCTTTATATTATTTTTTTTTTTTAATTTCGACTTTACTAAGTCAACACAGTAGTAGCAATAAAATAAAATGTAAAAAAAAAAAAAAAAAACAAAACAGAAACATTAATTTTGCTTAGTGATATGATGGCGCCTATTGTGCTATTTATTATAATTTTTATTACTAAACACATTTATATATATATTTTTTTTGCGTAAACAAAAAAAAAAGAAAAAACTTAAATAATTTAATAATAATAATAATAATAATAATAATACAATATTATTGCTTTTATATTTTCTTACTACTAGCTACTGTTGTGCTACTTTTATTTATTTATATTTAAATTTTACTCTGCTATTTTTCACACTATTTTATCGTATAAAATAATTAAATGAAATACATTACATAGTGACTATTTTTTATCATTATCATCATTATTATTATTAATACATTATTATTTCATTTTGGTTTTATTTAAATAATGTTCATTGATAAATTCACTGATTTTCTAATTGAATGAAACGTAATGTCTATTTCATGGTGCGTCTTTTATATTTTTTTTCGTCTTTATCTTCTTCTTTTGTCTGTTGTTTTTGTTTAATTAAGCCGAAGATATTAGATAAAACAAAAAAATAAATATTAAATTAAAATAACTTTTGGCAACAATGATAGTTGCTCCTGTTTTTTTCTTGCTTCTACATCTTTTTCTTTTTTTTCATTAATTAATTTATTTATTTATATATTTTCTTAAATTTTAAATATCGCCTTGACCCTCATTATCTGTTTTTTTTTTATTTAATGAAAACAAAACAAACGAAATACAAAAGAAAAAAAAAATTCAATGTCTTTAGGCAAAAGGAACAAAAAAAAAAAAGAAAAAACTTCTTTTTTTTTTTTACGAATTTTATAAGTTAAGCAGCCGCTGCTCAATTAAAAAGTAATAAAATTAAAAAAAATAAAAAGAGATTAAAATTGCACAAAAATGTTCATACATTTATGTGTATTGTCTTTATTTTTTTAAGGCATTTGTTTTTATTAATTAATTAAATTATTTAATGATAACTCGGCGCCATCGTTTTCATTTTCTTTTTTCTCATATGTTTTTCGTATTAAGGTTTTTGCGATATGACATGTTTATGTTCTTTTATATTTTATTTACTGATCTTTGATGGATGAATATAAAATTATTAATAATATTGTTTTTTTTTTTCTTTTAAATAGTTTATTCTCTTTATTGAAAATTAAATTTAAAAAAAAAAACACACTTAGTTATATTAATTTTATGACTTAAATGCTTAGATGCAGTTGAATTGCGTTAATCACTTTAAACAAATAGTTTATTTCCTTTTATTACTTTATAAAATTATATATATATATATAAATTTAGGCGCCACCTAATACGCAAAAATTTATTAAAATAATAATAAAACGTCAATGTCAATTGAATTAAAAAAATGAAATTTAAATAAACAAAATAAAAGACAAATAATAAAAAATAAAAATTAAATTAAATAATTGAAAAGAATTAAATCAATGTCATTTCTCAATTACTTACACGCCCACATTTTACTTGTTATTTATTTGTTTATTTATAATTTAATAATAATTATATTAATAATTAATAATAATAATGAAAAAATTTATTTATCTCTAATTTCAGATACAAAAAAAGCGACGTATTGTTGCCCGCGTCCAATGTCGCAATATTAAAAATGAATGTCCAAAACCAACATGTGAGGAGCCAGTATTGTTGCCTGGTAGATGCTGTAAAACATGTCCGGGTGATATTTACAGTAAGTCTTTTTTGAATTTTTATTTATTTTTGTGGCTTACTTAAGCTACTTAGTTTTAAAGATGAAAAAAATCAATCATTGTTTTCATTTTTTCCTCGAATACGTTTCTCCAAAAAATTTATCCAAAGTCACTTTTTTTAAAGGTGAATTATGAACAATTTGTTAGTTTTGTTTTTAATTTTTTAAGTCGTGGAATTTTTATTTATTTAAAAATTATAAATTATTATTGAAAAATGCATAAATACCACGCTAATAATTTACCGGATGATAAATTTTTCTTCTAGAACAAAATTATGGGCGCCATTAAACGCATTTAAACAAATAAATAAATTTAAATAAAAATAAAATAAAAGATTTATTTCCGTGTTTAAATTGTTATTGTTGTCGTCGCCTCTATAACAATAATAATAATAATAATTGCATATATTTTTTATTCATCAACCGCACCCCACAATCATTAAATTTTTAATTAACCCTATCGCCTCCAATTTTTGAAAATTAAAATATTTTTACTTTGATTTTTTGCATCATTATTTTCTCTGTACTTATTTTATATATTTAAATAAAATAACAATAAAAATTAATGAAATAAAAATGAGATCATCGTGCAAAAAAAATTGTAATAAAGTGGAAAAAAAAATAATGAAATGAAATAAATAAGGCAGATACAGATTTGTTTATATTTATGGTAATTTACTGAAATTATAACAAATTATTCCTCGACATTTGTATAAATGCAAAAAAAATGAAACAATTGTCATTATTATGATTATTAATAAGAAAAAAAAAGATTAAAGTAAATTAATTTGAATATTTATATTAATAATGCAATAATTCAATGTTAATGTCTGTTCTTGTTCTTATTTTTCCAAAACAATACAATATTATTTAATTGATTAACGATATTTTCTTATGTTTAAAAAAAAATTACGATGACACACCTAAGTGAATAAATTTCTTTATTTTCCTTAAACAATTTCTACAATAATTTAATTGCATTTTTAATAATCTTCTGTGAATGAATAAATATTTTCGCAGACCAGTACCAGAATTAATGGTTAATTAAGTAAATAAAAAATTTAAAAATTTCAAAATCACACTTAAAATACATTACACGCATGAGCAGCAAACTAACTTTTTCTTTTATTTTTTCCTTATTTATTTACATTTTATATAAATACTAGCTGGTATTACCCGGCTTTGCACGGCAATAAAATAAAGTTGTGAATATAATGAAACCCCGTTTATGCTAATTTTTAAAGTCCCGACAATATTTAGTTTTTATATTTAATTAAAACCTCCGATTTGCCTTTTCCCATTAAAAATAAACATAAGTAATAAATTCCATAACCTTTTGACGTATTGTTAATGCAATTCAAAACTCTATTTCAGGGATGAAAATAAAGTTTTTATCAGAGAGCCTATATTTTGTTTTACGTATATGTTCACTTTCTAAAAGCCTGTTTTTAAAAAATCAAAGCATTTATAACACTTAATAGAAGAAAATAATAATTCTTTTTCGTTTATATGCGATTTTGAAGTTATGCCGATTTTTCTATACGACTTTTTAATATGATATTTTGTGTGGGAATTCCCGTTGAATATTGCTTGTATTCATTTTTTGTTGGGAATCTCTCTTTTATATGATTAGTATTGAAATAAAAACTAATTTTAAGGTATTGGTTGGATTGTTTTTAACGTCGATTCTATTTCACTTTACATATCTATTCTTTTGTTCTCACTATTAAAAGGGTTTTCAATATTTTTCACTAACACATACGCCGATCGCAATCGGATTTGGCATATTTTACGTATATTTTCTTTTAACCGAAAAAATTGTTACCTACCGATTTTTTACATATATAAATTTTTATGACCGTTTGTTATAAAAGATAAAATTTTTTTGTTTACCCATTTAAGGGGAAATATTTTTTTTAATTACGTGCTGAACTGCAGAATATAAGTGTGAGAGAAAAATTGAGAATTATTTTACTTTGAGTTTTTCTATTTTATAATATAGTTTAGTTTCTTCCCCCTCTACCTAAATAGTGTCAATTTTTTCCACCTCTACAAAATGTTACAGAAACACACGAAAAAATCGGACTTTACTTTATATATTAGATAAATAAAATAATTTAAAATACAACAAACTATGCAATTTTATCGACATATCATGACATTTATGTATGTTTCGTTAGCTTTATTATTATTATTTTTAATTTTTTATTCAAATAATATAACGATTTGTAAAATGAAAGCACACACAATGTACATTTTTTTTAAATGTGCTCCGCGCCTAAAATTGTTTTGTTTCTTTTTTTTTTATTAACTGTGTAGTATTTCTTCTGTTTTCTGTTGCAAACAAATTCATAAAAATATTTTCACAATAATTAAGTGTATTTAAGCTGGAAAAAAAAATTATAAAGCACCACTCATAACCACATATTTATGTGATAAAACAAATGACAAATGGTAATTTTACTTATATATATATTTATAGAAAGAGAGTTAAAAAGGTTATTTTTGTTTTTTCTTGTTGTGTGGAATGTTGTATGCATTTTGTTTTAATAATATATGGTAAATAAGTAATATACTTATGAGCAATAGTTACAATAACTTGTAATAAGTAACTTTTTTTTGTCTATAATTTAAATTAAAATTAAATAAATAAATATATAATGACATAATTTAAATTTATTTATTTATTTAATTGTAAATAATATCGTGTGTGGGGTTGGGCTGATAAAATTGCAATATTTTTGTTTGAAAAGGAAATAAAAAATTTAGTGAAAAAACAAAAGAATTATTATTGAATTTGATTTAAATTATTTTGTTTTCTTTGCTGCTTTTTTTATCCAATTTAAACACATTCCATTTGGTGAACGGTTTTTTTTTATATTTTATTTATTCATTCATTCATTCATTCATTGAAACGTTAAGTCGACTTTAAGTGCTCTAATCAAAGTAACAAATAAAAATTAAAAGTAAAATGCAATAAAATAGCGAAATGAAATAATAATTATTATTTTAATTATTTACAAGTAATAAGAAATAAGTTAAGTAACCTTTAAATAAATGAAGGCGTGTCACTCGAAATGGGTGGTAAACTTTTGTTTTATTTTCTTAAAACACTTTGTTCTTTTCTGAATTTCATAGTTTATAAAATTCCTATATAGAAATTATTATTTAAATATTCAAAGATGAATTATTATAAATAATAATTTATTTATATTCTTTTAGTTATTTGTTTGGTTTATTTTTGTTTTAATTTCAATTTATTTAATAAAATTTTAAATAGCGCGTGCGCAAATAACTTTATTATGATTTATAGTGACAGATACGATGACATCTGAGAAAGCCATAGATCATAATTAAAATATAATCGACGTCATACATAAATATTTTATTGTTTTATGTTAAACAAGGGAATGAGTCAAGTAATAATTTGCTAAACAATAAAATAATATACATATATATATATATATTCACTTTCTTAAGCTGACTTAATCTATAGTATTTTAAGACAATAATAAAATTAAAATAAACTTTTCAACAATAGCTTAAGTTAAGTCTATGCTTCTGTAATTTATATTTATATTTAGATTTATTAAAAAAAAAATTAATTTATATTTAGAAATGAATAATACTTTTTTTTTTCTTAAGACAAATTTAATCTTATTAAAACAAAAGATATTAATTTAGATAAAAAATTGAAAAATTTCTCATTTTGTGTGTTTTTTTTTGTATATTTGCAAAAAATAATAATAATTCAACAGAATTTATTCATGAGGATGATAATAAGAACAAAAATATTTTAAAATTGGTTGTAACGTGTGCAGTTTTATTTATTAATATTTACTTTATTAAAAAAATAAATAAATAAATAAAAAAATGACTAAATTTCTTTGCTTTTTTTGTAATCTAATTTTAATAAGTCAGCATGCGAAAGAAAAGAATATTATGTCGTGCCCACCTACCACCTTTTATCATTTTGTTACTTTATTACGTTATTACAACATTAAGAATTGAAAAAAATAAAATATATATAATTATTTTTATCAACATTATACGCTTGCGCTAAAGTCTTAACTTTTCATTTTTCGTATTCGCTACTTTTTTGCATTAGTCTGTCAACATTAAAATCCCATTGTTTAAGTATTTTTCTTTTTTCACATTAAAATGTTTCATTTATTTTGCTTAACCTAATCTATGAGTTTTTTTTTTTATTATTATTTTTTTAATCCACTTTAAGCAATTATTTAATTATTAAGTGAATTATTTATTAATTTAATTAAATTGTTTTTAGCATTTTGCATGGTTATTTGGCTTCTTTTTTTTTTTTTTTGCTTGCTGTAATTTTGATTATTTATCTTATTTGAATTAAAAATAAAAAAAAAATGTTGGAATTTCTATTAATTTGAAGCTATTTTTGTAGCTTTATTTATTGACTTAAAGAAAATTAAAATAATAAAGTGAAAACCGAAAAATATATTAATTAATTTTTATGTAAATATTTTAAGAGCATTCCAATCTTATTACGATTTATTTTTTATTTTTATTTTTCATTTGATTGTTTATTCGCTGATTATTTTATTTGGTGAAATTCTTTATTGAGAAAAAAAAAAACAAATGAAAATCCTAAAAAAGGATTAGTTAAGTAAGAATGAAGTACATTGAACTTAATACATATAATGTTTATTATAATAATATTTATAATAATTATTATTAAAAGAAAAATAAAAATAGAAAAAGAAGAATAATTGATTTAATGTTTATTTTTGCAGAACAAAAATATCCATTTAAATTGAAATAAAAGAAATTTTTAAAATTTTCTTATGCTAAGTCAAATGACTTATAAATTTCTTCTTGACTTTTTTGTTTGTTATAAAATTTTAATAAATTTTTTTTATTTAAAATAAAATAAACCGGACACATAACTAATAATAATCATAATAATGTCTACATTTTCATCAATTAATTTTAATGTCTAATCCTTTTACATGTTTTTTCTTTACTTTATTTTTGCTGGCTGTTGCCACTGTTGCTGCTACTGTCGTTGTTGTTGAAATTCCTTTGTTTTTTATAAAATAATAAATAAAAGAAAAACAACACACCAACATTATTTAATTTATTTAATTTATTTTTATTCGTTGAAAATTTATGTTGAACATATTTAATTTGTTGTTTATTTATTTTTATTTATTTATTTTTATTTTAATGTGACTCAGACACAAATAGCAAAATACTCGCTCTCTACCAAAAAAACTACATGAAACTAGAAGAAACTTACTTTTAGAAAACTAAAAAAACTAAAAAAGTATTAGCAAAAATTATAATTAAGTGTTTGGTGCAAAAATAAACCAACAAAAGTAAAAGAAAAAAAAATTATTATTTTAATTTTAATTCTTTGACGATTATGCGCATTATATTTTATGTTTATTACTTAAAACAAATTTAATTTAAAAAAAATCAAAGTAGAAAGGAAAATTTGCAACTTAGCCTAAATATTATTTAACAAATTTATGATCGAACATGCGGTGGTTGAAATTTTTATTATTATTATTATTAGGTTTTCTGCGCAAATAATAATAATAATAAGTTACATTTACTTAAAGTTAATTGAACTCGTTATTAGTTGAATGAGTAATTTTTAAAGAAAAAAAAAAAATTCACCTGAATGAAATTCTTTTTCACTTTTACTATATAATTTGTTGCTGATTTTTTTTTTTCATTCTTTGTTTTGGTAAAAAAAAAAATTATTTTATTTTTTTTTTAAACAAAACAAAACGTTAAGTAGGTGTTGATGGCTTAAAGAAAATTTTCTGCTTAATTAACAAATTAAGTCAATATAATGTTTTTTTTTTTTTATTTTTTTTTGTTATTTAATGGTTTATTAATTTTGTTTTTTTTTTTTTTTTGCTCTGTGTTTTCGCTAAAATATTACTGAATAAATGTCAAATGTAAAAAGATAAGTAAATTACGTTTGCGTATAGTTAGTTATGTTGATTTTATTTTGTTTCATACAAACATGGTGGCAACGCATACTTATATTTTGTTTTTTATTTTTTTCAAAAATTTATTTTAAGTTTTCTTAATCACGAATTTATTGTACATAGCAACTGCTGAAACTGTTGCTAGTGAAAAATAAAATAAATAAAATATTAAAAAGAAAAATAATAATAAGAAGATCAAAAGATGTAGAAAATAGTCATTTACATTAGACAGTAGCCAGAATTAAAAATTATGAAAAACATGAGCGGCTTTTTATTTTGCGACTAAAATTAGAATGACAAAAAAAATTAGAAATTAGAAATTAAGTAAATTAAATTTAAAAAGATAAAAAAAAAAAATTAAACAAGAAAATTGTCTTTCAAAGTCTGTTAATTTATCTTAAGAAGTTTATACTTGCAGTGGCGGAGATTGCCATTTATATTAAGTCGTTTCATTTGGTTTTGTCTTGGTATATACCGAGCGACCTTTAAAAAATCACCAATCTGGCCAATATCCAAGAAAAATAAAATTCGTATATTTTTCTATTTATTTATTTAATTAAATTAATTTTTCTTTCTTCTTCTTCTATTTCAACTTCGATTTAATTTTCACAACTTCCTGTCGATTAAAAAATAAAAAAATCGAAATTGATTTTTATTTTTGTTCTATTTGATTTTTAATAAAATAAACTAAATTTAATTGAAATTCTTAAGCGGATAATACATTCTGTTTGATTTTTATTCTAGAAAAATTTCTCCCCATTTGGCGTATTTTAATTATTATCTTTATTTACACAAATATTATAATTAAACGCATTGCGCATTATTATTTTTATTGTGTTTTCCTGTTTTAAAGAATAAAATCTAAAATTAGACTAAAGTTAATTTTACTTTTTATGTAATAAAGTGCATGAGGCATTTACAATATAAATTAAATGTGAAGAAATAAAGAAAAACGTAATGTAGGTGGTATGTTTCGTTTAAGTACATATATTGTTCCTTAATAAATAAATAGAAGAAAATTTAATTGAGAAAATACAAAACGTGTTATTTCCGGCTCACAAATGTTGCTCAACAGGTAAACTACAGGGATATCCATAAATAACTAATAGATATTTAAAAAAAAACACACATACAATATTCTTGTACAAAAAACCATTGCCAATAATCGATTTGCCAAAAAAATAATAATTAAATATAAAAAAAAAAACTAACTTTTGTTTTCTGTCAACTTGTCAGTCTCGTGACTTTTCACTTTGATCAGTTTGTTCAATTATTTTGTTGTCTTGTTATTTCTGGTGAATATTCAATATTAGATTAAAGCATAACACATAATATAAGAGAAAGAAAAAATTGTCACGATTAATAACGTCATAAACAGCGTAGACAAACAAATCAGTAGAATTAAAGAAAAAAAAAAAAAAAAAAATTACTAAGCTTAAGAGAATAAAAGTGACGTTTTGACAGTTTTTTAATTAGTAATAATTTTTTTTATTTTAGTCGTTTATTCTTACTTTGGTTAATTTTATACTTTCGCTTAATTATATTACACTACTCAACTTGTTTTATGTTTAAAAAGAAAAAAAATAGGAAGAAAAAATTTATAAAGAACGGAAGTTACTTGACTTGACTTGACTTAGCATAGACGACTTAATGTTAAATGAATTAAATAAAGAATAACAAAGCAGATGTTTTATCTTTTTTTAATGATTATTCGCGCTTTTGTATCTGCTGTTTGTTTAATTAAATAAAATATAATGCTTTTTTTTGCAGTGTGTTATTAATTTTACGTTTTTAGTCTTGAGTTGTGTAGTTACTTAACCCCCTCGTGTTAGTTTTGGCAATATTATCATCAAAAAAGGATTCCTTAGATTAATCTTACTTAAGCCACATTAATTTAACATATTTATTTAAATTTAAATTTTTCTCTCATTTATTTATAATTAATTTCTGTAATAATTTTTATTATTATAAAAAGATTATTTTTTTTTTGTCTTTTTTAAACTAGGTGAGAAAAAAATTGCAATAAATTTTTATCTCATCTCTGTAAAAATTTTGTTTAATAAAAATTTCAACACTGAAGCCAAAAACAAAAAACAAAAAAAAAAAAACGTTGAAAATATCAACAACAAGTAAATCCTTTTTGTTACGGAAAATTCCGTTTTAAATTTAAGTAAGAATGTGTTATGAATAATACATTGCGCATTAAGTACTCTGTCTGTATACATTGTAATAGGAAATTTTTTATTGTATGGTTTTTTTTTATGATTTTCTTAAAGATATTTTTACTCAGATTATTATTATTATTATTATTATTATTATTATTATTATTATTATTATAATTATTGTTTCTGTGTTGAGTTAAATAATCATTTATATATACTTTGCTCTTATATTTTACTTATTTATTTTTGCTTCTAAACGGGCGCGTGATATCGTTTTTTTTTTTTTTTTTGGTAATTTAAAAATTAAAATATATATTGGATGAAAATAACAAAATGTGCGAAAAAAGTGAAAGATGGATGAAAAGTAACTGGTAGACAGTTGAGCATAAAATTTTTTTTGTTTTTTCAAAAAACGGTTTTCATTTAGCAAATGTATTTTGTCGTGAAAATGATGTTTTAGAGTTGGTTCTTTTCTTTTTTTTTATTATTATCATTAATTTTCCAAAGATTGAGTGATTTTTCTAAAAGTAGGCAAAAGTAACGTTAAAGATACAATTTTTAAGTAGAAAAAAATTATAATTTTGTATTTAAAGAATATTTATTAATAAAAATGAAAGAAACACTTGAATTATATATATTTAATAAGGACAAGACGTCGTTGTCCGTATGATGATTAAATGCGCGCGCAACTTATTTATGTAAATAAATAATTAATTTAAATTTTAAGTCAAAAAATAATGGAATGAAAATAATAATTTTGTTTTCGTGTTTAACAGAAAAAAATAAAATAAAATAAAGATACACCAAAAATATATTATCTAGACTAAACTTTTGCTGCGTAATTTAACTAATTTTGTTTTTAATCCAATGATCACATGATCTTATATTAATTTTTTTTACTTTCTTTTCTTTATTTGTCCCGCCACTGGGTAAACAGTGTTTTTTTCTTTTGGTTTTTCGTATTGTCGTATTACATTATAAGCCATCTGTGTTTTTAATTATAAATAAAATGGTTTTTCTGTATTGTGATGATATGTCGCGATCATGTGCGATCGCGCTCGCGCGCGTACGTCCGATTTAATCTACATATATTTGAAAAATAGAGAAAAAATAATATTTGCAAAAAAATAATAATAATAAATATTATTTAAATTTAAAAACTGAAAAGTAGAAAAATATAAAATAAAATTATTTAATATAATTTTTTATTTTCATGATCAGACATGAAAAATGGGAAACTGGTGATGTTTGTTATATTTGTCTTTTAAACCAAGAAATTATTAGTTTTATTATAACGATGACTCAATTTCAGTTAAATTTAAAATGTATGCTTGCACGTTAATTAGTTAAGCGACTTAAATGAAGACGCCACTGTCTTTTATTATATATACTTATACTAGACGAAGAATATATTCTTATTGTATTTAAATTTATATTTATTATTTCATTTTTATTAAATGAAGATCACAATTTTTTATATTTATTCATTTTATATTATATATTTATTTTCTTTTTATTATTATTATTATTATTTTTTTTTTTTATTAATATAATAACAACAAACAAAAGAAGAATATATAAAATATGATCAGATTAGACATCTGGTGGTTTATTTTTTATTAATAAAAAATTTTATTTCATCTATTTTTGTTGCTGTGTGGTTGTGTATGCGATCGCGATCGCATAAAATCAGTTTATAAGCTTTAACGTATATTACTTAAAAGAAAAATTAAATGCGATCTTTCGCGATCATTACTATATATATATGAGTCATCTTAAGTGGCGCACGCATGTTTTTTTTTTAACAATTTAATTTTAACTGTTTGATGGTCAATTTTTTTTTTTTTTTTATTGATTTGCTGATCAATTAAACGTGCACAGTCCTTTTTTATTAGCTTGTTTCGATTATTGTTCCTTTTATAAACATTTTATTTAGTTTTTTCGTTTTTTGTGTGCAGCAAATTATAATCAAGTAAATGCTTTTTAAAGTAAAAAAAAAAAATAAGTATTTTTTGTTTTCTTTCTGTTTTACTTAAAAAAATGATCACGATCGTGCAAATCGTAACAAATATGGCAAACAAACAGCACAGAACACAAAATACAGAAATTATAAGAAAAATATTTATTGTTTAAGAAAAATAATAATAAATAAAATAAATTAAATGACGAGAATTGTGAAAATTATTATTTTTTATTTTAAACCAAAACCATATTGTACTTTTGATTATCAATTTATTATTATTATTATTACTTTCAATATTATTTTATATTTTGTGCAATATAATTGTGCACGACGCGAAACGTCCTTGGCAGGGTCAACGACCTGACTTAAAACAGACGCGACTTACAGCAATAGTAACAACGACGACGGCGACGTACATTAAGCTTAAAAAAAATAAATAAATAAAATCTGATTTGTTACTTATTCTCATATAAATTTACTTGTTTTGTTGAATTATCTTTCCAAAAAAAAAACAGAAAGAATCTTGTCTTCTGTGTATCAAAAACGACGCTTAATGACAAATTTATTTTTGTTAATTAGTTTTTTAAGTAATTTCATTTTCTTGTTGTAGTTTAAGTATAACAATTTTCCACTTAATTTTTATTTGGTCTTCACGTTACATGGATATTTAAATATAATTTTTTACGATTTGTTTTTTTTTTTAATTAAAATTAATTTTAGAATAAAATCCCTAAGGTTGTAACCGGTGAGTTGTGGCCAGTTATTCTAGTAGCTAGTCCTTTCTAGTCTTATTTGTATTATTTTTTAAAATAAAAACTAAAGAAATAACTAAATTAAATTGCATCAAATAAAAACAGATTTTATATAAAAAATTGTTATTATTATTATTAATAAAAGCAAAACACCAAAGAATAATAATAAGAAAAATATCCTGTGTACGTTTATTTGATGGTATATAGTCTGATGGTATATAATTTTTAATTTATTTAACTTTTTTTCGTTTTGCCCACGAGGCAACATTAAAAATAATTACTTTGTATAAAATTTTATTTTCATATTTTCAGTTTTGCCTCGTTTCATTTAATTTCATTTCTTTTATATTTATTTTTCTTTATTATTTTTATTCTTTTTATAATTGAAAGTGATTTTGAGTTATTGGTTTTGACGGCTGGCTCTTTTGCTGTTTTTTTCGTATTATTATTATTTTTTTTATATCATGTCATTTGGCTAAGATTATACAAAAAAATATAATATCTTTTGCTTTGGATTATCTATCAAAAATAAATATTTCGTCATGTTAATTATTTTACATTTATTATGCGACAGTGTTGCTAGAACATTGCATTCTTTTGCTCTATTTTAGTATGTCTTAAAATGGTGTAAAGAAATTGAAAAATTAAAATATAGACACGAAGAAAAGAAAAGAAAAGACCATCCTTTAAACAAAGAAGAGTTTTGTCGCGTCAGTTTGTCTACCACTGTGAATCGTACTCGAATTTTCAGCTTAATTTCTTATTTTTTAATTTTCGTCTTGGTTTAATAATAATAATATGTTTTGTTTTGTTTTATTTTATTTTTGGCGACTTTAAAACAAACAAATATAAAATAAACATTTTATTTCAACCAATTGGAAGGTTTATTTAATTAAAAAGTATATATATATATAATTCTGTTGCTGCTACTGCACTAAAACAGTAGCTTAGTTAAGTAATGTAGTAAGTAGAAACAACTGACGTCGCGCCGCCGCCGCCTGTTTGTCTATTAATAATTTGTCGACGTTTCTATATATTTTTTTTTCGTTTTAAGTGCTGTCGTCGCCTTTTGTTTTTAAATTAAATTAAATTAAAAAACCGAAAAAAATCTCTATTACTTTAAGCAACTGGTGCAACTGCTGCTAGTATTGCTACTGTCTTGACACCTATTTTTATTTTATTTTGCTATATTTTATTCATTTGCAACTTATCTTTAGACTTAAGTAACAGTAACAACCATAAAAAAAAGATCTCTCACAAATCGCATAAATTGTCTTAACTAATATTAAGGAAAAAAAAAAAATAAAGTAAATACTTAAAATCATATTATTTAATGCAATAAAAATTCCTTTTAGACGCGACACAAAATTTTTGTTCGCATTCACAAAATTCACCAATAATTTATCAAAAATAATTTTATTTACTCGGTTTTATTTTTTTTGTTTAATATAGAACAGAAGCAACAGCATATAAAAAACCACAAAATAGCAATAAAATACAATTCGTCGTACTTAATAATACATAAAAAATAAAATAAAAATTATTTAAATTCAACGAAATATATGAAATTCAATGTGAAAATCAATTTAATTAATTTAAATTATGTGATTTCCTGATATTATCCGTGTATAATATTATTAGTTATGTCGTTTTGTGAATAAATTTTCGATATTTATAATTAATTAAATAGCAAATAATCAATAAATTAAATGAAAGAAAAGAAAAATTATTTTCTCCTACGTCGGTCCCCATACTTTCCTATGTTTTGAAGTTTTTTTTATTTGATTTTCAAAGATTTTCTTTAATTTTTTTTTATTATTATTTTTTGTGAAATACGACGATGACGGCGTCACAAGCTTGGTGGTCTGCTTGCAAAATTTTATCAAAAGGAAAAATTAGTAAAAAAAAACTAAAATTTTAAGCAAGACGACGCCACATTTATGGGTGGATAAAAATACTGATATTTGGTGTTCGGCAAAGGCGCTTAATTTCACAATAATTATTATTTATTTATGTAAAAATGAAAAAAATTTGAAAAGAAAATAAAAATTTATCAATAACAAATCACCACAGCCGCAAACTCTTTGAAATTTTATTGTTTATCGAGTTTTCATTTTCTCTATCCTAGAATATCGAATAACAAAAAATATTTGCTAGTGACTGGCTTAACTTTTAACATTTTGGTGGTTTTCTTGATCGCATGGTCGTATTTTATCGTAATGTAACATTGAATGTAATTTAATTAAATAATAAATTTATTATTATTATAGAATTTTAAAGGTTAGAACATTGAAGGTCGTTCTCTTTGGTTTTCACTTAATTATTTATTTGGAAAATAATTTTCCCTTATTTAGTTAAAAAGAAATAATATCTGTTGTTAAATTTAATAATAAAATTGCTTATGGTTAGTTGCAACCAGTTTTTTGCCTTTTTTCATCATAATCATCATTATCAGCATCATCGCATGATCATAAGAGATGAAATTAAATTTTGGTCTTGTTATTGTTCTCTTGTGTGCCAATTTATATTATATTCTTTTATTATATAAAATATCACCCGACGCCAGTATACCTACCTATTGTCGATCAGTTATATTAAAATTTTATCCCGTATTTGGTTATGAAATTGAAAAAAAATGTTGATTTCTGTCGCCTTTTATCGTCATTTTGTGTATATGTACATTGGAATTGATCTTGTTTTTCTCGCAGACAATTAACTTGCCTTTATTATAAACATTATGTTTCCTAAATTGTATTGTTGAAAGACTAAATAATAATAATAATAATAATAATAAAAATAAATAAAATATTAATTAAATAAGAAATAATCAATCTTTTCTTATTTCATGTCAATGGAAATTATTAAAATTGGGCGACAAGGTCTTTATCAATAATTGATTTAAATATTTATTATTATTATTATTATTATTGTTTTTTTGTTATATTTCCGCTTTCGATTATGATGCGGTAATGCTAGTTATGTCTTTAATTTGATTTATTTGGATGTTGGCATATAAAAGAAAATGAAATCTTATGGCGCCCTTATACCGACGTAAATCACCAAACAAATGAATAAATTACACTTTTGTTTGGCGTAATTGTTGAGAAATAAAATCTTTTCAATTCAAAACATGAAATTTTTTTGTTTTTCTTTTATTGTTGCTATGCTAATGGGTTTTTATTTTCATAACGAATACGATGTGAATCATTTTATAATATTTCTAAAACGATTTATTGTGTCTTAATTTTTTTTTTTTATTCAAATACGACGATGAAGATGAAGCATAAAATGCATAAAATTACAAAAAGAATAAAAATATTACTAGACGGGCGATGTATGTACAAAAATATTACATATATACTGTTTCTTGTCGCCTTTTATATAACCAACAGACGTCTATTGTTTGTGCCTTTTATTTAATAAATAAATTTAACTTGATCTTGACGTTGTTTGTTGGTTGCTGTTGGTACTTTTGATACCATTGATTATGCGGGAAATATGAGTTATTATAATTTTTTTAAATTAAATTCGTTATTATTATTATTATGCTGACAATATCATAAATGATTTCTGTTTATTATTTATTGGTAATTTATTTGAATGACAAAAGTTTTCGTTTTTGCTCTTAACAGTAACTGAAGAAACTAGACTAAACACTGATTTATTAAAAATGAAAAATAACAACAGCATAAAGTACACATAAAAAAGTATTTTAAATGTGTATTTTCTTAATTTAATTTTATTTATATTTACTGTATTTCCAATCAATAGTAATCAAGAATAATAAAATGTAAATGATAAATGTTATATTACCTGGGAAGGAATATTTTTTCCCATCTTCAATTCTTCTACATCTAATATTGTGTCAAAATTTTTCTTATTTTTTAAGCTATAACATACAATCGCACTTAATAATAATAAGAATAAAAATTACATACAATTAATTCATGTAATTTATAATTTTATTTCTTTTCAATGAAAAACTATTTCTCCTGTTCGTATTGCCTCCTTTATAACTTTGTGTTATCTGTTGGCACAGTCATATAATCTTACGCGAGAAGAAAATTATATATATAAAAAAAGAAGATTAAAATCAAATTGAATTCAATAAATAAAAGTGACTTAAGTTAAATAAAATAAAATAAAACTTTAAAGTCGGTTGTTCGTTACTTTTGTTACAAATAAAACTTGATATTTCTTGTACTTTGTGTTTAAATATGAGGTTATATTTCGCCCTAGAACCATGATTATTAACCAATGCCGACACATTGCGATGACATTTTTATGTTTTTATTCGTTATTATTATTATTATAATTCGTTTTTTTTTTATTATATCACACATTTGAAATTTATTTTCATTTTTTATGTGTTTGATTTTTCTTTTTTTTTGGTTTTTTATAAATATTCTTAAGCCGAAAACGCATGCGCATAATGAATAACTACACAAATTGAAAGTAAAAGAAATATATAGAAGAGAACCAGATTAAAATCCCTAAGAATTGAAATATATGTTAAAGAGGAATAAAATCGAATAAAGAAAAGAAATATAAGGAGATTTTTTTTTGTATTTTGTAATGATGAAGAAGAAGAAGAATTAAACGAAAACTTAATCTAATCAAAAAATCTAATCATCTTCTTTTGCTTGAATTTTTCTTCTTTTTCGTTTTGGTATTTCATCTTTTATTTTATTTATTTTTCTGGTTCTTTAATTTCTTATTATTTTTATTATTATTATATATATATTTTTTTTTGGTATTTATTTGATGGAAATTAATAGCTGCCGTGTTAGCCGCCAGACAGCATGTTTTGTTTTTTTTTTTATTTTAATTCTTCTTCTCTTCATTTTTTATTATCGCGCCTCAGATTTCAATTCATTTGATAAAAAGTAAAATGAATTTCTTACACAGCTTTTTTGGTGGTGTATTTGTTGGCTCCTTTTTTTTTTCTTTTCTTTTCTTTAACAACGAAAAAAAAAAAAAAACTTTTAATTCTTCATGTTATTCGTTCGTTTAACGTTTTTCTTCTTTGTACTATCGCGGTTACCATGTTTTTGCTCTTGTTGTATTTTATTACATATGAAAAAGGAAAAAAAAACAACAACCAAAACCGATCATCACACTTTTCCATTCACAGAACATGAAAACAAGGAGGTAAGACTGTGAATACTAATAAAAATAATATAAAAAAAAACAACAACGAATTTCAGATCTTTTGCGCTTCTTTGTTGATCATTTTTCCTTCTTTTTATTTTTGTCACCCAAAAAGAAGAATTTTTTTCTTTATTTTCTGTTGTTTTTTTGTAAGGCGGCCGTTTTGTACTTATATTCAACTATGTTTTTGGTTGTTCGGTTAGTTTAATATAATTTCTTATATATATATATATTTTTGTTCGTTGCTCTTTGGTAAACAAGAATTAAGAAGAATAATGAGAAAAGGTATATATTATACACACAAGAGGTTGAGGTTCAGGAATGGAATGTGTGAACATTAGTTTAAAAAAAAACGAAAAAAACGAAAAAAAAAATTAAATAATAATAAAGAATACGCAGACCGATTATTTCTTTTCATGTCATTTTTGTGTCCGATTTAAAAATGCTTTTATTTTAAATTCTTATTAAATAAATTTCCCCTTGTTTGTGTCGTCGTTGTCGTCATCGTCGTCGCTTTTTTGGATATTTAAATTAAAAGATTTTTCCTAGAATAAATTTGTTTCTCTTTTACATAATACTGTATATTCCCTTCAAAAGTAAAAAAATGAATGACTTGACTTCGTTTATAAGACATTTTACTGTTTGTATTAATAATAACTTCTTTTTTTTTTTGTTTTATTACAGCAAACAATTTGTAAGCAATGTTGAAACATTAAAATTTTAACTTATTATTATTATTAATATAAAAAAATAAAATAAATATTAAATTAAATTACATAATCAAGCGCCACCACAATTATTTGGTTAAATGTAATAAATGTTTTTCGCAAAGTTTTTATTCACTGTATATATATATTTTAAAACCCAGACTTCCTGTTTCAATTTTAGCAAATAAAATATTTTTTTTATTTTTTTCTTAATTTTTGCTCAATTTAAAATTTTGTGGGGTGGCGCCGCTAAATTACATTTATTTTTTGTTTTTTTCATTTATTATCTAGACGCCAATTATATGACGCAATTGTCTAATTGAATTTGTGTTTGTTTTTTTTCTCTTTTAAAGGTCCGGACATTGTACAAGATATACCAGCACAAGTTACAACTGAAGAGGAGGAGCGCAACATGAAACGTAAGTTTTTTTTTTTCATTAACTATTTTTGCAATAATTTGCTGTTTTTCTTTTTTTCTATTTTTTTAAGTAATTAAATCTTAAACGAGCTTTATTACTTCAAAATAGTGTTTTTATTTTGTTATTTTCATTACTTTTGGCTTAAACTATAAGTAAGAGAAAACAGAGTAATTAACAATAGAAAACTAAATTTGTTGTTTTGTTATTTATGCGGAAAAGAATTTTTTGCACATTTTTTTTTTTATTTTTACATTTTTCTTGTTGTGCTAATATTTGAAAAACATAAGTCTTGTGACTTTACAAAAGTATTAAAATATATTTATATTTATATATATATATTGATATTCTTGGCGCCACGTTGCATAATTTAAGAATAAAAATTATTTTCGCATGTTTTACTTAACTTAATTACTTTAAACATGCGCACTGGTGTTATATATTTACAAAAAAAAAAGAATAAGAAACAAATTTTATTATTATTATTATTTTCCGTTAATTTTTAACACCATATTATTTATTTAATCGCGACGTTAATTTTAAGTGCTAAGTTTAGTTTAGTTAAATAAAACAATATTGTTACTTAGTTTTATTTATTCATATATTTTAATTTAATTCCTTTAAAATTAAATGACGTGTACGCAAACAACTTAACGGATATTAAAAGTAATAATGAATTTTATATATGTAAAAAAAAAAATTGATCTGTTTATGTCGTTCTTTTAAGCCTTCTAAACACGTTCTGTTTGCCTTTTGTTTTTTCATTTTATTGTTTATTAACAAAATTTCTGTCACTTATTTTTTATTTTATTGTTTAATTCGCATTAATTTATGTTATTTAAGAAAAAATAAAAATAAAATGATAATAATAATAATAAATATAAAGAAAAAATTAAATCGAAATAAGATTATCAAATGATTGGTAATAATAATAATTTCTTCCGGTCATGTATTCTGTGTTGTATCTTCAACTTTTTTTATATTATTACATCATCCAGCCCATATATATAAGTTAGTTATTTGATTTTTCTTGATTGTATATTTGCTACTTTAATTGTTTTTCATTTTCTTTTTTTTAACTATTTAAAATAAATAAAGAATTAAATTATATTATCGATAAAAACAGTGATTCGGTTTTTTTTCTTTATATTTGATTAAAACAGAGAGCAAAATAAAGAGTGTTTTTAAAATCAACAAAACGCGACGGAACATAATCTTTTTTATTTATATATTTATTCTTCTTTTATTATCAATTTTTATTTTTATTAAGCCAGGGACGGGCATGTTTTATATTTATTTATTTTATATAAATTAAACGGATTAACAAATTTACAAATAAAACAGACGAAAAAATAAAAAAAAAATTGCAGCAATTAAAGTTTAATTAAATGCAGTCGTCGGCGGAAGCTGTAAACTAATGAAAAAGAAAAAACCTTCCCTGAAATATTATTAATATTATTATTATTATATTATATTTTATTAAAATTTTAATTTAAACATCGGCGCCAAACAGGGTGTGACACAATTTAATATTTTTTTATTATTAATAATATATAATTTTTTTATGATTATTATTAAATCGATTAACCTAAATGTTTTCGTTAATATTCTGCCGCTGTATTTATTAATTTATTATTTATATATATATATATAAGTGTATAACCTTAGCAAATAATTTATTTTCACAAAATTTAATATAAAAATAATTTGCGCTTATTTTTGGATAAATAACATAAAAACAACTGAAGAATATATTTTGTTTATTTTAATTCTTAAACATAAGTTGTCGACACTTTTGTTTGTTTTTTTTTTTAAATAATTTTACTCCTTTTCTTGATTAAAATCACTTTGTTTTTCGACAATTTTTGAAAATTTTAACGTTAATTATAAACAGTTGAATTACATTTACAACATTTATGTCTAGTTTAGCTTAGTTTTATTAAATTAAATTAAAAAAATAAAAAACAAATGAAAAACAGCATCTTAACCTAAATTTTCTGGCTGCTCTGGTGTAACGTTATATTTGTGGGCGATTTTTGTTTTTTTGCATTTAAAACGTAAATTAATTTAATAAAAGTAAATAATTTCAACGAGTCAACTATATTTGGTTGGTTGAATGATTTTTCTTTCGTTTTCATTTTGGGGACAATCATATAATTAAAAGAGAGAAAATTTCCATTATTTACTATACTTAAATAGGCAATGTCTCGTCCTATAAAATAATTTTACTTTTTTTTTTATTAAATAAAAATAAAAAAATTAATTTAATTAATTTTTCCTTTATTTTGCTATGTATATAGATTTTGCTGCACTATTAACTGGAAGAACATCGTATATATTGAAACGTGAGGATATGAAATCAATGTACTCAACAAATAATCCACAAAATATTGTGGCGACTGGACGATTTTTATTCCATAAAAAGAATTTATATTATTCATTTTATATATCGGAAAAATCACAACGACCCAGCTCAATTCAGTTTATAGATCATATGGGACATATTCTAGAGGAGCACAGTTTGGTTATACCTAGTAATGGACCGACTAGTATTTATCAGAATACAACTGGAAAAATATGTGGTGTATGGCGACGTGTGCCACGAGATTATCGTCGTTTATTGCGTGATGATCAAATGAATGTTGTATTGTTATGGGGTGGAAAGTTTCAAGCAGAATTAGCTTTAGCGGGCAAAATTGGAAAATATCCAGCACTTTCAACTGAATTATTCAGTTCATTATTAGAACCTGCACCTGGTACAAGTCCAGAACAAATGGCTGGTGCTGGAGGCACAGCAATTGTGTCCACTAGTAGTGGCGCTACATCGTCTATACATTTAACATTAGTTCTGAATGGTATTTTTTCACCAGATGAGATTTCAGAAGTGCCATTAAACATTCGTTTAGAATCAGTTGAAAAACGTCAAATAATTCTTGAAGATGTTCAACGTGTAAAGAAACCCGCTCATGATGTTAATGTTATTGAAGTGTCATCTCCGGTTTCAGCACATGAACTTAGATTATTAACACGTGGACGTCTAACAATTACCGTTGAATCACGTAAGAAGCCAGAAGCATTACGTATTCAAGGTAGTGTTATTACCAGAGTGTCTTGTGAAATTTTCCAAACAGTACTTGCTTCGCACAGCTTAGAATCTCCCACACGTAGCAGTGGTCTTTCGTGGATGTATTTGAACAAGGAAGGAGCTCTTGTATTTACTGTGAAAACAAATGAATTAAGTGCTCATGATACTCCACTTATAACTTTGGTTGACGATAGTGGAAAACGTAAGACTGAATTGGAGGATTTGACACCATATTTTAGTACTAATTATGCATCAGGAATGCTTGAAAGATTAGGTCCACGAGTTTTGGAACCTCTATACTCTGGTGATTTAGTCATCAATGTAGCAACAGAAACTGAACCAAATTTAATTCGTGGGAAATTAATAGCACGTCCAGTAGCCGATGCTCGAGATTCAGCTGCTCCAACATTATTAATGCGTCATAATTTATCTACCCCTGCTCATTTGGTTGGAATGGCATGGATCTCGGTTGACACAGATTGCAATTTGCGTTACGAGATCACAATGACTGGATTAAATAATCATCAACAAACATTGCAATTATTCTTGGAGGAAATACCCATTGAAGCACCTGGGGCACCAGTTACAAGAAAATTGCTCGACGAATTTACTGGAAATTATTTGGAAGGGTTTGAATTAGGACTTCCATCAGCAGATCTAATGAAATTAGAAACTAGTGTCTGCTTCCTAGAAATTCAATCAAAGGATAAAGGCGAATCATTGCTTAAAGCAAAATTGAAGTCTGTTAAAGTGCCAAATAATTGCTTCCCACGATACTATACCGATAATGATGTACCCAGTTCTCCATTTGATGTAAAACTTAGTGACAATAATTTACCATCGGGTGACCTGAAATGTTATCATTCTGGTCGTTTTTACGATGAAGGTGAACAATGGTCAAGCGGCCTAGAATCTTGTACTATGTGCTCATGTGTGAGCGAACGTGTTAAATGCGAACCAATTAAATGCCCCCCAATAAAATGCCGCCAAGAGGATATTCAATTGCGTAAAGGAGATTGTTGTCAAACTTGCTTAAGTTCTAAATATTTGGAAGGAAATTCAACTAGCTCAACACGTGGATGTCGTTTAGGCGACCAATTTTATCCAATTGGTGCATCATGGCATCCATATTTACCTCCAAATGGATATGATACTTGTGCTATCTGCACCTGCGATCCACTTACCCAAGAAGTACAATGTCCAAGAACACCTTGTCCACCTCTTAATTGTAGCGAAAAAGTTGCTTATCGTCCTGACAAAAAAGCATGCTGTAAAAAATGTCCTGAGGTAATTCTTTATTTTTTATTCTTTATCTTTATTTTTTTTAAATGTTTTTTATATTTAATTAAATAAACTAATGTCTATTTTTGTGTATTCGCAGGTTAAACAGCCTTCAAATCAGCCAGAACGTGCACCTGGTGATCCAGAAGTACAAGAGGATCAAGGATTGAAACAAAACGCTGCAGTTTCCACACAAGAAGTATTATCAAACGGTGGATGTAAAACAGCAAACGCATTATATGAGAACGGACGTGAATGGCATCCAATTATTGGCAGCCACGGTGAACAGAAATGCATTAAATGCCGATGCAAGGTAATTACCGTTTTCCGTAGATAGTTTTCTTTAAGATTTCTTTTTATACCGATCTCTAATCTTTGTATTTTTTTGTGTTATTTTATTTTAGGATGGAACTATTACGTGTGAACGTAAACGTTGTACACGATCAGTGTGCAATATTAGAGTTGCAAATAAAAAACGAGTAAACAACAGTGGTGGTGGAACAACAAATTTAATTGAAACAGACGACTGTTGCAGTAATCAATGTCGTCGTTCAAGGCGTCACCATCAAAATCATAAAAAACAACAACAGCAAAAGGATTCAATAGCAGCAAACACCCAATCGACACCCCCACGCAGCTGAATGAATTATATAAAAATGCAACAGATAAATTCGTAAACTTATTTAAAATTAAAAAAAAAAAAAAAAATTAAAATATTTTTCTGTAAAATGTTTGTGTCTGTCTGGATGTGCTGTGTGTTAGTTTCTTACATTTTTCTGTTTTCAAAACAATATTTCAAGGAATAATCAATGAAAATAAAATGATCGCGATTGATTAAATCTACTTGTGATTGAAAGCTGAGCTACAATAAAATAAATTTCTCTACTAAACACTTTTGTGTATGAATTAGCTTGAGGGAAATTTACTTTAGTGAAGCTTCAAACCAACCAAGTATATTTTAAAAATAATAGTAATAAACATAAAAAAAAAAACTAAAATGCTGAAATCGGAAAAAGAATTTTAAATTTAATTTTAATTATTATTTCATTAATTAATTAATTGTTTATTTAATCTTTATTATTTTATTCTTTATAAATTAATGAATTAATATAATTTTTTTTTTTTTCGTTACCACGTACCAAAGAAGACTGATTTAAAAAAAAAATATAAAAATAAAATGAAAAAAAAAAAAAATGAAAAAAAAATTACGGAGGAGACGCACAGTGGAATTCACAGTGTTTGAAGTTTTATGCTGATAATATTTCTGTTTTGAATATTTAAATAATAAATAAAGCAAAAATATTATTATAAAAGTCATTAAAATGTTGGGCAAATAGAACATATAAAGTATTTGGAAACGTGAATTGCTCGCGGTTTAGTTATTATTATTTTTATTTTTTTATTTATTATTATTTTTTTTGTAATAAAAAAAGAAATACAATTAATAGTTACTTCTTTTATTTAAATAATAATTCAATAAAATAATTAAATAAACAAATATATATATATATATATATACAAACAAAAATAATAAATAATATTTAATAAATTTAAGTTCTTTTTTCATTAAATAATTTAATAATTTAATTAATTATCACACATAAAAATAAACATACACGTATATGTATGTATGTATGTTTTTTTTTTTTCTTATTTTATATTTGTTCATTCATAATAATTAATTAATTAATTAACAAAATAAAAATACGTATTTATTGTAAATTTTTTTTTTTTTTTTTTGAATTTAATTAAATGAAAAATTACAACAAAATGCTGTAATAAAATAGAATTAGTATTAAAAAATAAATAAAGAAAAATCAAAACTAAAAAAAAAAATTATAAGAATAGAAAAATAAGAAAAACCTAAAAAGAAAAAAATAATTAAATAAATTTTTATTTGTATTTTTAATATTAATTTAATATATATATATTAAGTCATGCTTAAGAAAAATTATATCATAAAATTGTAGAAATAATATAATGAAAGAAGAAAATTAACTAGAAATCTGATTAAATGTAATTAATGTTGGGAAAACAGAGAAAATAATTTTTGTTGTTAAAGCAAAGTAATTTTGAATTGAGGTGACAAAATTTAAATTTAACAAAATATTTGCATAATTAAAAAGGTATTTAATGCAAAAAAAAAAAAAAGAATAATAAAAAATTGTAGATAGAAGATATTTATTGCACACAATAAATTGCAATTTAAAATTTATAAATTAAAGAAGAAATGAGATAATTTAATGCAAAATCAACTATAATAGTTGGGAAAAAAAAAGATGCTTCTAAAATATGTAGAAAACCTTAATAGATCTTTACACTAAGTAACAAATATATATATATATAAATAATTAAATAAATCAGCATGTTAATTATTTTATATTTGTAAAAGAAAAAAATAAATATAATTAAACAATTATATGTATTAAAATTATAATGAACGTCTTATTTCATTAATATATATTTAATTATATTATATATTCTTTCACATAATTTTAAATATTAATTTATAAACAGAAATAACATTTTACATTACATTTATATTATTATTATTATTATTATTTTAAAACAAATGTTAATAATTAACACTACTTTAATATTTTATTATTATTATTATTATTTTTATTATTATTATTATGATTATTATTATTATCATTATTGTTATTATTTAAGTCATTTTCATTATTTTATTATTATTATTATTATTATTATTATTAAAATTATTAAAATTATAAAAAAATGGCTTATAAGCAAACAAATATTATATTAATTAATATTTTTATTAATTACTTAATTGATTCATTAAAATTATATTATGTTTATAATTATTATCGTTATTATTTTGTGTATAAATTGAATAAAAGAGAAAAATTAGAAGAACAAAAATATTGAGGATAAAATCGAAGCATATGTGGAGTGTAAAGTATTTGTTTTAAATAAAAATTGTATGTCCAAATTAAAAATAACGTTAAATTTGAATATTTGTCCGGAATTGGTTTTGTTCTGATTGTCGGGATTCTATACAATAAAATTTCATATGTTAAAAATGCCGATCTGGTAACACTAAATTTGCATGACGGCCGGAAACAATAGAGCTGCAGTATTGTTTTGGAAACAAAAGTTTATGGTTGTTTTGTTTAATTTTGTGTTGTGTTGTGTCCTGTGGAATTAATATATCAGTATAATTATGAATAAATTAAGGTTCAAGGTGAGGATCAATTATTATTTTTCTATTTACAAAAAAGAAAAATTAAATAAAAACAACAGTTTAGTACATTTTAATATCAAAATCACAGAAATTTCTTTATTTCCTTTTATTATAAATTATTTCCTTTTTTATAATTATTGTTTTGTTTTGTTTTGTTTTGTTTTTTTCTTTTTAATTTAAATTAATTATTTATTTATATATAATCTCTTGTTTTCTTTTTACTTCTTCACATAAATACAATAATTTATAAATGATTTTTTCTTTTTTGTTTAAACGTTAAAGACAATCAATCATTTATTTTTTGAGGTTAAGACAACAAAAATAAAAAATAAACAAAAAAACTTTATATGAAAAATAATTAAAGAAAAATTCTATAATAAACAATTTAAAATAATAATAATTATTTATATAATTTTCGTTTAATAATATTTAATTGAGTGAAAAAAATTTGGCACATTATTATTAGTTTATAGTAATTTTAATTATATTTAATTTTATTTTTTAATAATAATAAAAGAGTAAATTATTTTAAACACACATAAATGGCTGGAGCACTAGCGAGCTGCTTCTTTATTCCTTATACGTATAAATAATTAAATATAGTATTAAATTGTGTAGATATTGTTATTGTTTTTTTTATTAATTAGGAACAAATTCGTTTAATTCACATTTTTCTTCTTTTTTTTCGAGGATTAAGGCACAATTTTTTGTTTTAACGACAATAGCACCTTTTTGATATATATTTTTCTTTTGTAATAAAACTTCAGAATCTCACCTAAAACACACCACATACACGCATTTTATTTAACATTAGCACTTTTATCACTATTTAACACACCATTAGTGGTTTGTTGTAAATGTTTTCGCGTTATCAATAGTATATCACGATTATTAATAAAATTCCTCTCAATTGTCTTACGATCACCAAATGTATTCGCTTTTGTGCCAAAGCACATTTTCAATTGGGACTCATCTAAATTCTGATTACAAACTATTTTATGATAAATATGTATTAATGATGGATCTGGCGCACGAAACACTTTTAAATTTATATTTATATTGGTATCAGTTGCTGTCGTTTGTGGCTGCTCAGGTTTTCCATTGTTGTTTAAAATGTGCTCTGGTTGATTTAATATGTGCAGATTTGGTTTGTTACTTGATGTTATTATTCTTTCTAGGAATTTAACGTCCTCTAAGCCCCATCCCTTGATATCCACATTTAAACCGTCTATCGACGGATTCAGTATATCTGATTTATATATTGAGCATATTCCGTAGCCAAATAAACGAAAATAACCATTAACATTATTTATAATTAAATGCTTTGTCAAATCCTTGTCATCGCCACCATCACCACCCTCATTCAATAAACCATTTGGCTGTATTTTCTTTGGATTGTACTCACTAAACACAATCGGCAAATAGATTTGTTTTCCTTGTATCGTGTTCTTGCGTACCCGATCCAGTGTGTTTTCCGTAAATATAATATCGACATCGATGAAAAATAAAATATCATTAAAATTTATAATATCCGATCGGCTGACCGTGTCCAATGCTAGACCACGCGAGAAATTACCATTTAATTTAATTATTTTTATACTATTTATATTATATTGATTATTTATTTGATTTATTTCATTTATAAACGGTTGTGGATTCTCAGAATCGATAAATAATGCGATTATTAATTCAGTGTTTAAATCATTTGATTGATTTAAACAAATCTAAAATTAAATAGAAGAAAAATTTTATTTAAGTAATATTATTCCAATTGGAAATAATGGAAAAACTGTGTTCATCTTACATTTTTATAATTTGTTAAAAATCTTCTAAATGTATCATAGCGTCCAGCTAATGGTAAAATAAATATAATTTTTGATGTTTTTAAATAATTATAATTATTTAAACATTTATCATTTATATTTATTAAATTATTATCATTATTATTATTATTATTATTATTACTATTATACTTTGTTTTAATTAATGTTAATTTATCTTGTAATTTTTCAATTCCAGTTATCCATATTTTCTTTACATGATGATGAATTGATGCTAATCGAATACCATTATCTGTAAGTGAATTAAAAAATTTATTATATTATTTTTAGATTAATTAATTAAATTTAAATATATATATAACCATAGTATGTACTGCTACTGCTACCTAATTTATCATAATCAAATGTTTCCATTTCATTACAAATTTCACGTATTCGAACTTCAGTAAATGATCTTTGTATATACAAATGCCTTCGTACTGGCACTGTCATCTTTTTACCACGATATTTCTTATAAATTAATAATAAATCTAATATTAAATCATGTCCATGTAAGATATCAATGCGACTATAACCATATAATAATTCACGAAATTCAATAACACGTCCACGTTGTCGTGAATAATTATTTATATTTTCCATTACTTCACGTATTATATCGTCCAAGCCTTCGCGCATTGATGACTCAATTTTACGCTTTGGATTTGCATGTAAACTTGAATAAAGACTTTTTGCAACAAAATCCCATTCAATTATTTCTGATGCTTTATGTGGTTTATAACGATTTAAATTTGGTTTTCTACCTGTTAAAAAAAAAAACAAAATTAAATAATTGAAAATAGATTATTTTATATATCGCCGAAATGTATGCAACATTAATAACATAAACAATTTATTTGACATATCCAAGACGCATATTATCTACTTGTTATTTAATTAAAATTATTATGAAACGGAATTTATAAATTTTATAATTTTACATATATCGATGACAAAATAGAAATAAATTAGATAAAAATCATTGAATTTTTATTAGTTAATTGTCTCTATTTTATTAAATTTTATTAGTAAATATTATTGTTGTTATTTTTGGTTCATGTTTATTTAATTGCCATCCGAGCCAACTGTTTTGTTTGTGCTTTGCTTAAAAATCATCATTTTAAATGCGGAACATTAACTGAATAAATAAAATTAGTAGTTTTGAATTTTTGCTTAATTTTTATATACTTAATAACAGTAACACTTTTATTATTAATTTAGTTATTTTTGCTTTTTTATTTTTATTGTGTTTTTCGCATATTTTTCATTTTTTGTTTTGATCATATATTTGCTTGCCTGCCAGTTATTAATATTTATTGAAGAAAATAAGTTTTTTTTTTTTTGTTTTATGATTATTATTTTTTTAATTAGGTAATGCGAAATGATTGTTTGCGAATAAGTTAACGAAAAAAAAAAATAATTGAATTATTGAAATTCCAAAAATGGTTTTTTTAGTAAATAAATTTATGTGTTTTACCTAATATATCGGGATCTTCTGAGTAATCATTTGCAAATTCATCGCTATAAATAGGTACATCTGGTGCTAATAATTTATTACTACTAGGTATTTGCAATAATGTTGTCATTTCCATAATATCACGATGTAAACTTAGTGAATCTTGTCGTAGGTCATGTGCTTTAATACCGGACATATAAGCGTGCAGACGATACATTAATGGTGCCCGTTTAATCGGATGTAAACTGATTGCACTGTGTACTTCTCGATTTTTTAAATTACCTGTAAATGCACGATTACCACTTGAATTATGATGTAATATTGATTGCATCTAGAAAATTTTGATGGAATTTATTTGATTTGTTTTTTATGCATATTTAAAATTCGTTAAATAAAAATTACCTCATAGTTCCACGTACACGGAATACCAGCGAATTTTTGAACACATCTTCCAATTTCTACATCCTCATGGGTACTGTATAAATTTTTTAAACATGTTGGAATGTGTGGTGCAACTTAAAAATAATGAATATTTAATTTTATTTATCAAAAAAGTTATGAAGAACAAGATATTTTAAAGTAATTAAACTATGATTACCTCGTCGTAGTGTTTCTCTACTTAATATAACACCTGGGCCACCCATACAAAAATTTTCATCAAATTCTAGAGACAATAAACCAAACTCTTCACTATTACCTTTACCCGCTTGTCCTGATTTTTGTTTAGGCAAGAAAAATGTTATATTATTAAAATTATTATATATCGTTTAAAAGATACATTAATTACCTATAAATTGTGGTTTTGAGCTGTCAATTGAACGTAAAAATTTCTCTAATTTATCACCACGAATAAACACATCATCGTCAGCACGTGCAAACCATTCAAATGTATCAATAAAATGTTCATACATATAGTAAAGCATCATAAATGATTTTTTTTGTGGTGGATAACGATCATCAACACCTTTTAATGCGATCACAGGTAAATCTATAAATGAGAAAAGTGTCAATAAATCGATTTTTAATTTATACTCGTAACACTATACCATCGGATATAGATTTTTCTGAACTAAAAAATGCTATACGGCCTGGTACAGTACGTCCCCACGTATCATATACAGCTTTGGCACGATCATTTAAAAAATCTTTAGCCGTCATTACTCCAACAAATACTAAATTCCTTTGCGAATTGATAACTGTCTCCTCAGGACTTAAATCAATTATTTCTAATGGCGCTAAAAATTCGATAAAATCATTTATTATCATTACTGTTATTGCAAAATTTGAATTTTATTTTCTTACTTTTATATTTCATATTTGCTTTTAAACTGCACATACTGACGAACTCCAGTGTCTGATAATTACGTAATAATGTTCCAAAGCAAATACCGATTAATGTCCCAAAAAGACCAAATATAAATTTTTTCCGCCGTGACATTCTATTTGTTTTAATATATTTTTATTTTTAAATTTAAATTAAATTACTTTAAATGAAATTCTCTATGAATTTCTGAACGTCATGGGTCTAAACGTCGTCTAATCGTTTATGTGATTTATCTGGAAAATGGTATAAAAAAAAAATAATAATTTTTGTTATTATTCTGATGCATTAAAATCAGATAAAAATTAAAATGAGAGCAAATCTTTAATCACTGGGATGCGAATAATTTAAAATGTTAAAATTTTTTTATATAAAAATATAAAACAGAACAATTTATTTTTTCTACTGGATGTTGCTAAATTGTTTTTTAATTTTTTTGTTTGTTATTAATTTAAGTTAAGTTAAGTTAAGTAAAGTAAAGAATTTATTCATTGTTTATCTAAACAATTAAGCCTTAGTTCCTCTTCCTATTTGTATTCCGTTTATTACAACATTTTTCAACACTTTTGCTTCATTAATTTAAATGAAAAAATAAATTTAAATGCCAAACAGATGAATTAGAAAGAAAAAAACAGCAAAAGATAAAATAAAATTAATTTAAATAATAAACTAAGCCTAAATATTTATATTAATTTATTCAAAAATAAGATAATAAAAAAATTGAACAAGTAGATGGTGATTGTGGTTAGCAGATTATATCCTACAACATTCTTATATAAAAATATTTTAATTCAATTTTATTTTCTTATTATTATTATTATTGTTGTTTTAATTTTTAATTTCGCTTAAAATGTGGCCACGAGAAAAATTTATTTACTTATATAAATAGACAAAATGTAAACAATATTTTTAATTTTATTAAATGAAAATTACGATGAAACCGCGATTAATCATAGAGAGTTTTTATCTATATTTTTTTATTTGAATGATGTATATATTACATGAGAAATTTTGCGAATTTAATTTATTATTATATATAAAAATGAAACCTTGTGCTAATATTGTTTTAATTAATAATTTTTATAATAAAAAAGAATTTTGACAATTAATTGATTAGCTAATTAATTAATCTAATTAATTACATATTATTTTGTATGAACAACAACAAGAAAAAATAATTTTTATTTATTTTACTGATAAATTATGTATTAATTAATTAAATTAATAATTGAAAAAATTTTTTTATGTGTGATATTATTATATAATTAATTAAATTTTATCAATTTTTATGTGATAAGACGACATTGTAATTATCAAATGCTAAAGGCACGCATAGAGTTTTGATATAATAGGTATTATTTTAGACAAAAACCTTTGGGAAATTTCTTTTTTCTTATTTTGTTTTTATCTTTTATATGGTAATTTATTTATTTATTTAATTAAATAATTTGTATTTTATTTAATTAATAATTAAGTTGTTTAATAAACTATTTTCGTAATACATAATTATCTTATTATGAAAAAAAAAAACAAAGCAAAAAAGAAAGAAAAAACAGCAAATGGTGTTAAACTCTGCTAATTGAGGGAAATTATTTTCAACAAGTGATAAATTCCACTTTGCATACTTTAATTGATTAAATTATTACTTTTGCAAAAACATAAAACCTTCAATTAAAATAATTATATTAATAAATATCAAAAAAAAAACAGAACCCATAATTTAATAGAAAAAATAAAGAGAAACTTTAAAAAAAGCAGTGAAAATAAATAAAATCAGATACAGTTTGACCTTACGCTCTAAAAAGTGCAACATTTATAGAATGTTTATCTCAAAAGATGCTAAATAATAATATAATTATTTCAATTTATTATTTTAAAATAATTATATATATTATATAAACAAAAACTGTTATTATATTATGTGCATGGTCGTATGTGTTAAGCTTATCTACAAAACAAAAAAAATAAAATAAAATTAATTAATTTAAATTTATTTCTTATTAAAAAGAATAAATAACGAAAAATAAAATCATTTAAATATATATATATATATTTTAATATGTTTTTCTGGTGAATTTCCTTTCAATAAGACAAAGCATTTAATTTAATTTTAATAAATAAAAAATAATTCAGAATTTATTTACCATAGGATAGTTGATAGCGTGATTTTTATTTAGAAATGACCGTTGTAATTATCTTTTTTGTTTTTTATTTCTGTTTAAATTTAAAAACGATCCAACCATGCAGAAAAATAAAATAAATATTTAAAAAGAAAAAATTTATAAATAAACAATTCATTCTAATTTTGATTGATAATAATTATAATGAATTGAATTTTTGCTTTAATTTGGGTTATAAATAAAAACATTTAATAAATAGACGGTTATTTTGGGTTCGTATTTTGCAATATTTAATTATTTAGTGATTTTTTTGTTCTTGTGTAGCAGGAGCTTGTTAATTTTTATTTATTGTTTTTTCTTTAAATATTTCAGTTAATATTAATAAGATTTCATACAATGCGGTATGAGTTCATTCGATTTAAATCAGTTCTTAGTTTCTTATAACGCGACAGTCGTTTCCATATACCGCGATGTAAGTAAATATGATTTGTCTTATCTTTGTGTTTCTCGTAACGCGATCTCCATAAAATGAATTCAAATGCTTCGGTTTCTATAAAACGCGATACAATCCAATCGCATTATAGGAGAGTTGAATGCAGTAGAATATTAAACAGAATAGTGCGTTTTGCCTCTATAAACAATTTTTGATTGGTTTTTAATGTAGAAAATTATCCGAATATTCTTTTAAATTTTGTAATTAATTTTGTAAAAATGCAAATATTAATGTCTATTATTGTTTTATTAAATAAATCATATTACATTGATTTTTAAAATATTTTTATTTCTGTCGATTACATTCAACCACAAATACTATAGCAACTTTTATAAGTTTTTTTGTTTATTAAGAAAAAGTATTTAAATACAAAATCAAATTACAACAAAATTAAGTAATTAAATATTTTTTTTTATATAAATAAATAAAAAATGTAATTAAATACAAAAAGAAAAGAAAATAATTTTTTTTTGAAAAATGAGACATAGAAAGTTTTTTTTTTTGCTCAATTCAATAATAAATATTATTTATATGCGAAAATATGAAAATATTAACAAAAATTCTAATGAAAATATGAAAATATTAACTGTTGCTGCTATATTATAAACATAAATTGTGAGATTAGTTATACGATTTGGATTAAATAAATTCAACAAAATGTAACATAATGCTGGAGAATGTGTACTTACATTGAGTACAACTTAAGTACGTTTCTTGTTTTTCTTTTCTTCGTTTTTTTTTTTAAGATTTTATATTTAAAAATATAAAGTAAAAATTGGTTTAACTTATTTAAGCCATTTAATACATTATAAAATGTTCAGATATACAAACAAATAAAGATTAAAATAATAAAATTTATTATAATAACCATAAAAGAAAAAAGTTTAAAAAACACAAAAATTATTGTTATTATTATTATTTTCTCTTTTTAAATTACAAAATGTATTTCATATAATAATTATTATTATATTACAATAAATAAATATTTAAAATTAAGTCAAACACAGATAATAACCTGATATTTTAATTGCGTTAACAGCAGAAATATAATAATAATAATATTAATAAGAAAAAGAAACTTTTTATAGCATACAGAAAAGTTTTATTCGCCACCGCAATGGAAGTAGCCACTTGCTAAGGTCATAATTTAAATATTTTTTTTTTACTTACATACTTAAGAAAATCTTACTTAATTTTATTACAAAATAATAAAAAACCACTGATTTAAATCTTAATACTACGTATACACGTTACAAGTTACATTTAAACACGTTAAAAAGGGATATTTTATAAGCACAATTAGCATAAATTTATTAACGCGAAAAAATATAGCACAACAAATGGCAACAATGTATAATAATTTAAATAAATAACGAGAAAGTAAATTGAAATATAATTATATTTTAAAATATATGTGTTTGTGAGTAAATAATAAGTATATAAATGTCAGCACATTTAAAGACAGCATGTGCTAGATAATAATAATTTTTCAATAAATAAATTTATGTCAATTTTTAATGAGAAAAGTATTTTTAAGCAAAAACGTACGAACGTACAAAAATATTATAATTTTCTAATCATTTTGATTAAGCTGGTCTATGTGATGATAACAGAATTTAATTTAATTTTCTTCTTTTTGTTTTTTTTTTTGGTTAAGTTGCATTGCGTTGATTAATTATGATTTATAGCTGACATGCGTAATGTAATTAATATACTTTAAGTACAGTAAAAATAGTACGTGTGCCATTTTATTATAATTATATTTTACTCATTTATTTTCATTGTTTTTTTCGTTTTTTTAAATTAATTAATTAAAATACTGGAAAATGTATAGCATCCGTTATACAAGAATATTATTATCAACATAATTGCAATTTAAATAAATAATTATATAATAACAAATAGAAGCTGAAAAACATGTACCCTGAATTCCCTTTATAGGCCACCTGCAAAATAGAGAAAAAAAAGTTAAATTATTAAGCCTAGCAGCGGCTTAATATCGGATAGAGGCTTAATAGTGGGTGAGGCTTATTAGAATGCAAATTTTTTTTTAAAAACAAATTTTGAAAAGAAATTTTATTGAATCTTATTTAATTATAGAAATTTAATTGAATTACTTATCAAAATCATCCTCATGGGAAGTAAAATTTTCTTCATCTAAACAAATATTTCATCAATTTTTCACGAATTGAAAGTTTCCTATTCTTATTCGATCATATTTTAGTAGAATTAAGAAGCCAGTGGTTTAATAAAGGCTAGTGGCTAAATAGAAGAATCCTAAAACATTTTGCAATTCAAAAACACTATTAAGCTTCGATGTTTAATAGAATGTAGTGGCTTATAAAGGGAATTCAGTGTAACTGTGTTGACTTATGTCAAAAACTATCCCACTTTACCAAATGTACAAAAGAATTAATATTATTATCTACTATCTACCTTTAAAATATTTCTTTTTCGCTTCAATGAAACATAAATTATTATTAACACCATTTCATGGTTGACCAGATAAGGGGTTTTCTTATCAAATAACATTTTTTTTTTTCGTTTGTTTGTTACAAAAACGCATAAAACACATTAATAAAAAAAAAAAAGATTATTTGATTGATAATTGCGATAAAAAATAAAACATTAACTTTTTTTTTTTGGTGAAAATTATTCCAATATGTTTATATATTTATGTGACTGACGCCAAATTTATTACCATTTTTTTTTTAAACTAAGTCTTAGCAACGTCATTACCATGCTTGATTAATATTTAATTATTGATAAGAATAAGTAACGTAGGTACGGCTTAAGTAATTAACTGAAAGATGTTTTTCTCAATAAACAAAAGATAGAAAAATCGATTGGCTTTTTTGCTGTTTAAAATTTATTTAAACAAGTGTTTATTGCTGCTATATAAGCACTGACTGACTTAAATCAATTCGTCTTAAAAAGAATACTTTTTTTTCTTGTTTATTGAAAATAATTAGAAAACAGAGAGAATGTAAATAAGAAATAAATAAATAAAAGACTACATCAGAGGCAAAACGACATATTTTTTTGATTTAAATTTGAATAAAGCATAAAGCTAGAGTAGAGAAACATATAAGACGACAACACATATATAAGTTTTAAAATATATGTTTAGTATTTTATTTTTATTTAAAGTTTAAATATAATAAATGTATGTATTATGTACATACATATATATATATATATATATATGTTTTGTTAAGGAAATTGTTATTTCTTGTTATTTTATTTAATAAATTATTTAATTTTTTTTAATATTTATTTAGCTAAACTGTTAAAGATTTTTTTGTATTTTGTTATCTATTTATTTGTATACTCGGTTTTATATTATTAGCATATTATTTATGCTAGTTTAATATTATTATTATTATTATTATTATTATTATCATTATTAAGGATAATAATAATTTTTATTATTAATTTAATCGTTTTATCGTTTTTTTATTATTCATTTCTATTATCATTTCTATCTATTATTAAAAATTAATTGAATACGAATGGAATATATATATATATAAATTTTCTTCTATTTTGTAAAATATGTGTTTATACATATAAATTTATGTTTAATTAAGCTCATTAATCAATTGTTATCATTTTGTTGTGCTTTTGTATGGATTATTATTATTTTCATTTTCTTTTTGGTTACTCTTTACGTACGTTAAAAAAAAATTAATTAAATAGATGGTGCCAAGGCAATGTATTATGAACTTGTACATTGGACTCGTTTTTTTTTATTTATTTTTTTATTTTTGCACAAATATTACTGTGATGCAATTATTGTATGTCTTTTAGTTATTTATTATAATCATTATTTGCTATAAACTGCAGGTAATTTGAGTTGTTTATAGGAACATTAATCAAATAAGTAGAAAAATAGATAAATAATTAGTATGTTGCTTAATTTTTACATTTATTTTCATTTAAGCTTAATGTTATCACAAAACACATCAAACATACGTTTCGTATCTATTTAAAATTACAAAGTACAGTAGATTCCGCTTAATCGGGACACATTTATACTAGTCCAATTTGGCCCAAGTAAGCGGCTGTCTCGATTAACCGGTGTCCCAATTAAGCGGAATCTACTGTATTTATTTATTTTGGAAAATCCACACTAAAGCTAAAAGTATGAATCATATCATAATGATATTCTATAACCAAATCAAAACCGAAAAAAAAGAAAATAGAAAAACATATTAATCGTGGCATAAAATATTCTTGTGTGGTTTTTTTTTACTTTTTACTTTTTTAATGTAATTATTCTTTAAATTCCAACACAGAAATGTTATTTTTAGCTATTTTCTTTACTTTGTTCAAAAATATATGTATATATTTATTATATTTGGGGAAGTGGCCTGATGCTGTAATGTCTGTCAATAAACAGAAAATTAATACAAAAAAATAGAAAGAAAATAAGAAAAATACTCCTCTAATAATTTAATATAAATAAGATATAAATCTCATCTGGTTTTTATGTTAAAGAAAACTGTTTTTTTTTTCTTTCTTATTTATTTCTTATTAAAGCAAAAAAAATCTCTGCAATTATTTGTTTTAGAAAATTGTAATAATAATAATAATAATAAAATTTAATTAATTAAGTTGTTAAGAAAGTTGCTAACTGGCTAATTTAACAGTAAATTGCATCATTATTATTTTCTTATTTATATAGATATGTATATTTACCTAATTATTATTATTTTAATTAATTAAATTCTCTTGGAAAATTTATTTGTAGAATTTTTTCTAAAGAAAATCTAAACGTTTTTTTTTTTTTGCTTATTTATTTCTTGCGTTGCTATGCGTTTTATATGAAATGTTTTCTTTAGTTCACATGTGGTCCAGCCTATTTTCTTTTTATTTTTGCCCCCCAATTATTTTTAATTATACTAGATAGACGTATGTCTTAATTAAATTAACCAAGGAAAATTGTTTTTTTTGTGTACATTTTCTGTATGCGTGTATTATTTCATTAAAAACAAAAAACTTTCATTTTCATTCTCGATTTCATTTTTTTTTTGGTTTTATCGTTGCTGTTTCTTCTAATTAATTATGTTTAGTATTTTGTAATAAGAAATTTGTTATAAGAAATATTTTCGTAGAAGTGCCAACAGACAATAAATAAAATTTAAATTTGATAAATAAATAAATGACGACAATAAAACTGGTGCAAAAAAAAAAGACATAATAAACATGAAAAAGATGCGAAAAATAAACACATTTGTTTTAAATTTTAATTTAATTATTTTCGGTTTTTTATTTTATTATTTTACAACTTTTTTACTATGTTTAATAAAATAAATGATTTTTTGGAAGGTTTTTTATTTTTTCTTTCCTCTTTATTATTATTATAAAAAAAAACATTCAAATATTTAATTAAAACGTTTTTTTTGTTGTTCTTACTTTGTATGCCATAAAAATTTAGTTTTTAAGAAGAAAAAACTGAGTTTTTTGTGTTGATGGAAGGATAGATTATTTATTTTTTTGACGTACACGTTTCAGTAAAAACGTTACGATAAAATATATAATTTTAATTATTAAAATGCTTTACAGTAATTTAATTAAATTCCCTTTTGATATATAATTATGATGACCCTGTAACATCGTATCTAATTTTATTTAATTTTATTCAATGTCATTCTATTTGCTTATTTATATTTCACTAAATAAGATATTATTTCTCTTTTTTTTTTGCACAAAACTTTTATTCATTTTCATTTTTATTATTATTTTTTTTTAATGCTTTTCACATCTTTTATTCAAAATCTCAATCGCACAAACGAAAACATATAATTATTTACTTAATAACGATAAACATAATAAAAATAAACAATTAATTAATTATAATATAATTTTTGCTTTCTTAGAAAAAACGTAATAAAAATTATTTTAATTATTTATAATAATTTATTAAGGTCTCGTAGCATAAATTTAAACACTTTGTTATTTGCTGTTTCTGCTGCTTAGTTATTTGCTATTGTTGTCTACTGGTTAGTTTTTATTAGGTTAAATTACCAAATTTGTGTTATTTTTTTTTTTTTTGTCTACATTATAATTATGTAATTCAATGGAAATTAGGTTGCTTTAATAGTTTTAAAAAAAGATATGAAATTAATTAAATATGTTGCATTTTGCAAATAGCAAAGATCACAATCAATAACCGCTAAAAGGATGTTTTTTTTTATTTTGAAATATTTGTTTCAAAGTATTACTTTGTCTACACATTTCTATTCACCGGAAAAGGTGTAATAATTTATATTTCTGCGAAATAAGCACATATGGTTAACATTTTTCCTTTTTTTTTAACAAAACCAAAAAACACCGCACATACATGTTCAAAATGACACAAACATTTCTGATTAAATATATAAAAATCAGCTGATAATAAAGTAATTTGTATTATTTTTTTTTTTATCTAAAATTACATAAAATGTTTTGATAAAAGAATACACATGAACGAACACACACATCGTAAATGATTAAAAAAATAATAAAATTAAATAAAATATGTTAAATATTTTTAAATATTTATAAATATTCTCTTCAAAAATGTTACAAATTAACAAACTGATGGCAATGGACTTTAAAAGATCTAAACCAATAAATATTGCAAACAAACTAACTGTACAATTAAAACATAGAAATTAACATTAATTTTTACCTTTTTTTTTTTATTTATTTTCTTTTCTTTTACTAATTTTTTTTTGATATTTATATTAAAATTAGAGAAAAATAAACCAATTTGTATTTGTAAACACTGTGTTCCTTTTGAAACAAAAAAAAATGAAATGTTCTTGTTTCACGTATGTTTCTGATATCTTTATTAAGTTCTGTTGATTTAAGCATTTACACATTAAAACATTATTTTTGCCACAATTATAATAATAATATTATTATTATTTGTAATACATTCACATAAAATCTACTTTTAGACACTTATCATTTTTGATTTATTATTTATTTTATTTATTATCATAGAAAACATAATGAAAACACATGTATGAAACATTTTTTGAAACACCAAAAAAAACAAAAACACATCGAATGAAACATTGATTTTTATTTCAAAATTAATAATTTTTTATGCACATTTTTGTAGACACTTTAATTAACTATTAAACCGTGTTATCGTATTTTTTTTAAATTAATTATTTGTAAAAAAGTAAAAATAAAATAATAATAATAAGAAAATTAAATAACTTTTTGCGGTGCTTCACAATTCGTTTATAACACTGAAAACCATTTATTTATGGTCAAATCTGTTCATTCACCTTTTATCCTCATATTCAGGTTGAATTATTTTTAAAAAACACATTTTAATTATTTTTAATTATTGGTGTTTTACATTTTAAATAAATATTTAATTATTTTGCTACACATGGATGTTTTTTAAAGGAGGCCACTTAGTGAAAAAAGAGAGCTTAATTCGCAACACTGTTTTTGTAAACAAATAATGAATTATTTTTTAAACATAAATAGAAAAAAAAATACAAATTAAAATAAAACTATCGAAAATAATAAATTAAAAAATAAAATAAAATAAAATAATAATAAACTAATTTGATCACTCCGGTGGTGACCTATTCTCAGCCGCTTAGGCTCCGACACAACACAACATAGAACTTATAGAATTAACAATTTTTCACTTTATTTTGTTAATTAAATAACGTACTGAAATCGTGCTGTATTTAAATCAATGCGAAAACGAATTAAAATTTAACACAACAAAAAAGCAACAAAAGTTAAGTGAATATTTTCTTTTCTTATACTTAAAGTTACTTAAGTCAGTCTGACAAAGTGAAACAAGTGAATTTTTTTTTTTTAGTGTAATAAATTGAAACAAACGAGAAACTCAATACGAATTAAATATTGCCTTGACTTAAGCATTAAAATGACTTAAGTTTTAAATATTATTTTTTTGTGTTAAGACACAGATAACAAAAGAAAAAATACACAAGAAAACGTATCTAACTGCGTTAAACGGTTTAAAACCATGGAAATAATAATAAAAAAAATCTTGTTGATTTTCTAAAAGCCGCATATTTTTCTTATACTTAACTTAACTTTTTTTCTCTTACTTTGCTTTTGTTTTGCCTTTTTTTTTTTTTTTGTTGTTATTAAGGTATATAAACCACAAAAACTAAATAGAAACTGATATATAAATATATTTATTTATTTTTACTAGAGAAATAATAATCAAAATCAGAATAAAATTCATTGATTTTAAGACAAAAAAAAAAAAATGTTTAAGCGTACAAGATGTGGTGTAAGAAAAAGATGACCAGTTGCGTTTTAAGTAAAAACGCCATTCATTTGCGTCATAAAATACAGTAATAATAAGTATTTTTATTATTATTATTATCTTATATATATATTTCTTCGTGTATGTACATTTCGCTTCTTTTTTTTTTTATTTCGTCTTTAAATACATAAAATTTTCAATGTTGATTCCTTGAACACACGAGTAAACAGACAACCATATAACCAAATAATATAAATATGAAATGAGAGACGAGTTTTATATAAAACAAATACAATCTTTGCGTATTTTATCTTTTATAATAATAAAATGATTTTTTGTAACTTTTCCTTTAATTTTTCCATTAACAAATAAAAATAAAAATACCGGAAACACACGCTTTAAATAAATTTAGAGAAAACAATAGAAATTTGATATTATTAATTTAATTTATTATTATTAATCATTTATGCATGATTATTGAAATTCAATTTCTTATTAGAGTTCTTTTGACAGTTCAGCATATTTTTGTTCGAATATACATATAGGTGTGTAATTGTTCCCGGTTTAATCTTATCGGTGTGTGCTTTCCTGAATTATTTATTCTATTATCATAAAATTTAACTATATATACACACGAAATAAGTCAGCATTGTGTCTCACCTTTGCGCATACAAATTTTCTTTAATAAAGAGAAGTAAAAATCAAAAATGACACTAAACTATATATATAACCGGCTTAAAAATTATATTTTTTTTTATTTATTGTTTAATATAAAATTAAGTGCAGTCGTGTTAAATTTACACTGTCTGGTCTGGTCGGTATTCGTCTGTTTTCGTTAATAATAATAATAAAAATATTATTCATAAATCCAAATATTTTCATATTTAATATCACTCATATTTTTCTTATTAATATTAACAAAAAATTTAAATTATTACTTGAGTTAAGCAAATGATTAAGTACAACAAATATTATTAAGTAAAAAACTTTTGCAATAATAATAAAAAAAAACACACATATAATCTCACTTAATATTTTTATAATAAATTATTATTAACAAAATTATTATTAATTAAATAAAACATATATATATATAGATATTTTGCTTTAATTTTAATATTTACTTTAATTGTTTCGATTAAATTTAGTTAAACAAAAGAAGATCAATTTTGTTTATTTTAATTTAAGTTACTCGCGCGTGTTTTCTTTTCGTTTTTATTTTGTTTTTTTTCTTCTTAATTTGTTCAAAAAAAAAAAAATATTTATATATAATTTTAGTAAAAGAGAACCAATGTGCACACGCAGTCTTAAGTAACTAAAACACTTGAATAAAGCAATAGAAAATATTTTATTTATTTTTTTCTTTTAAGTAATAAACTATTATTGTTGAGCATAAACCGAAATATATTATTCAATCGGTGTTCAGTTCATATAAATAGTATTTATTTTTTATATCTTTAAGCCGGTATTAAAATTATGTTTTTCATAAATTATTTTTAAATAATAAATAATCACGATATACCAATTATGCAACTGAATTTTATATCAAAAATATATATATTATATTTAAAACACCACATGTGTTATTACTGGTGTCCTGTTTAATTTATATACAAAAATATATTTTATGTAATTTGATAATAAAAATAAAATAAATGCACACTAAGTCACTTCACTTTACAATGTTTAAGCTTTAATTCATTTTTATAAATAAAAATGTCTTATTTTTTATTCAACAATGCATATTATTATTATTAATGTAATTAGTTGAAATTATTGCATTTCTGTGAAGAGGAATTTTTGTATATAAACATGAGCATTTTTTTTTGCACAATAAAATAAAACATTTTCATATGTCTGGGCTTATTATTCTTTGATTAATTATATATATATTTATTTTAAATTTTTATTAACACAAATAAATATGGTAATAATAATAATAATGCACACGCATCTAAAAGTCACTTTATTTATTAATATTTATTTGCTTTGCTTTGCTTAACATTGCACTTGATTGCTGAATTTTTACTTTGATTTTTCTCTTTTTTTTTGTTTATACAAATTGATTTATTTACTTTAAGAAAGGAATTTAATTAATTTGTAAATTTTTTTAACCAAATAATAATAAGAAAAATATCAGCATGTGCAGCGTCGTAAAAATAAAATATCAACAATTGAAATTGAAACTTTTTGTTTTGAAGTGTAGTTTCTGTTAGTTAAATTGGTTGTTGTTTTTCTTTTTCGTTTTTCGTTTTCGGAAAAATCTGATCTATGAGAATTTTTTCTGTTTCAAAAGAAAAGAAGAAAAAATAAATGAAAAAGATTAATTTGTATAAATTAAGTCGGCGGGGGGAAAAAACTGTCTTTACTTAAGTTAACCAAATAAAGAAGAAAACATTAAATCGTTAACTGAGAAACAAAAATATAAAATAAAAGCAATAATAAAAAATAAAAAATAAAAAACATGTGCACAAAATTATCTTAATTTTCATGACTTAACTTAACATAAAGTTAAGTCAGATATTTAAAAGGCATAAAAAAGGGACTATAGCAACAACAAAAGCATCGTTTTTTTGTTTTTTTGCTTCTAATCTTTGTTGTTTGTTGATTTGTTGATCTGTTGCTTGCAGCGGCTGCTGCTGTTGTTCATTTTATGACGGCGATAAAATGTATCTTGAAAGTAATGTTAATATAGAGAAAATAATAAAACAAAAATAGGAATAAAAATCTACACACGACGACGATGCACATGTTTTTTTCTTTTAGTTTTTACGTTTTTTTTTTTGATGTTTCATTGTCGAATAGCTGGTTACTTGATTACTTGATGGATGTGCTATAATAGAAATAGGAGACGAAGGACAAGCAATAAAGACAAAAAAAAAAAAACACAAGAAAAATCTCAATTCCAAACGATGCGAGACACACACCGAACCAAATAATACAAGAGGCTTATGTGTTAGAAGTTTTTTATCACTTTAAAACGAAGAAAACTGTGCGAATTCCGTGACCATGCATTTAAGCTTATGTTAAATTCCAGTTTAAACGAATAAAAAAAAAAAACTAAACAACATAATAACGCTTTGTTTTCGTTAAATTTAATCTTTAAAGTGTTTTATTTTTGTTGAATTATTTTCCTTAAAAATTAGCCTTTTTCTTCTTAAACTTTGTTTCATCATTAATTTTTTAATTATCATAATTGTTTAATTGCGTATTATATATTCTTTTTTTATTATTTTTATTTTGTAATTGTTCACTTGGTATTGTAATAATGCCTTTACTCTTGTTATTCTCCTTGTACAAAGCATAGATCATTTTTTTTGTTTTGTTTACATAAAGATGTGGTTTCTCTACGTCATTAAAAAAATAATAATAATAAAGAAATAATATTATTAATAAATAATAATTTTATTTATTTTTTTTTTTTTTGGAAAAACTAAAACAAAAATAAACAAAATCAAACTAATTGTTAAGTCATGTGTTTAGAAGTATTTAATGTGACCCTAAATGCTCTAGAAAGATACTCTGTGTATCTGTAGGTCAAATAAACGAAATAGTTTTTTCCTTTTTTTTTATTATAAAATTAAATTTAATTTATTGAATGATATGGTTTTGGTTTTTTAGTATTTGTGGGTAGAAATAGTTTAACACCTTGTTTTTACCTTTAATATAACAGCAACACGTTCTTTTGATCATTGAGTTACAGTGGAATGCTGATTTGTTTTCTTGTGTTAATGATTCAAAGTCTTGTGCGATTCCTGTAGATATTCCTGTAATATTTTATGTATTTACAGTAGTTAATGATTTAGCGATTTTAAAACAAAAAAACTGTAGAGTTTTAGCATTTATTCTTAAATATTATTACATAAATTTCTTTTTTGTTTTATATCGAGAATCATAAATAACTAAATTCGTTTTTAAAACGACAACCTTATTTACAAATAACTTAAATAAAAAAACAGTGAAATTGACATAAATAATAATTCTGTTTCCGTTAAAAAGAAAAATAAATAATAAAAATACCTGTGCTTGTAGAAATAGAAACAATAACCCCCAGGTGGGTGTATTTTCATGTATATAATTGTTGAGGCAAGCAAAATCGAAACAAAAAAGTACAAATATTTCATTAAAAATTAAATAAAATTGTTATTTTATTAATAAAACTAAATGAAATTATGTTAACGTAATTTGCTAATTTTAATTAAAAATAAATAAACAAAATAATAGAAGTGAAACGTGAAGAATAAATTTTAGCTAAAACGATGTTTGTTTATTTGTGAGAAAATATTTAGCTTATTTCTTTTCTTTAAGTATTTTGTTAATAATATTAATAGGTAAATATTTGCCTATTTGACCTAATTAATTATTTTTTTCTATGGTTTAGTTTTTCGTTTTGTGTATTAAAGTGATTTAAAATCGATTATCGCTTCTAGTGTTGTAATCTCGTTTAATTTACTTATTATTTTTCATTTAAATACAAATTTTTTATTTTCAACTGTATTGTTTATTTTTTATTATTATTAAAAATAAACTTATAAAAAATTTTAATTGCGTTTATATTACATTTATTCTTATTCGTTTTTATTATTTTTAATTATAATAGTTAGGGCAATATTACTTAATTAAATTAAAAACAACTATTGTACAGACAACAGTCTGTCTGTCATTATTTGCTATTTGAAATAAAATATTAATTAACATTTATTACCATAGAATTAATTGAAAAGTGTTCATTTAAATTAATGTTTATAAAATAAAATATAAAAATAGAAAGAGAAAATAAAAATAATAAATGAATCCTTAGAAAAATTTCCCTGTATTTTTTGAATGGTTTGCGTGTTAGATAAATACTTACATTTTAACACATTTTCATTATAATTTATCAATTTAATAATTATTTTTTTTAATGGTTTTTATTAATATCTGTTCTATTTTTATAACAAATTCATCTATCTATAAATCACATTAATTGTTTAATTTAATATAATTTAATATTGTATGAAATTAGTTCAACAAACTAACTAACCGGATGATTTTGTAAAGAAAAGAAAAAAAATACAAAATAAAATGCAATTGTTCGTTAAAAGCATAAAAGAAAACATATATGTATTATACATAAAATAAAAACCTCCTACACATTTATTTATAGTAAGTAAAGAGACGGAAAGAAAACAAACTTTTAAGTCTAATAAATCTTAATCTTTTTATTATTTTACATTGTTATAGTTATTTTATAAAATTTCGTTTGTATTAAGACTTAAGATAAGAATGCATTTATTGTATATTACCAATTTAAACAAATATTCAATACGTATTTAATACAAGAACATTAAATTATTGTGATAAACTTAAAGCATGAACAGCGACTGCCAAACCTTTATCACCACGTTTGATTACATGCGGAATTGTTTTCGGAACCATACTGAAATAATAAGAGTAAAAAATTTAATCAAATTATCAAATAAATGAAGAAAATATAATGTTTCAATAAAAACCTAATGCAGTCAATGATAGGACAGACAGATAAGCATAGAGTGCATCCTGTACAATCATCTGTTACATGAGGGATGTGTGTTTTACTATCAAAAGTAATTGCTTGATAACCAGAGTCAGCGCACACCATATAGCATTTTCCGCAATTAATACACATGTCCTGTTAAATTAACAAAATTAATTAATGAAATCAAAATGAGAATTTCTATTTACATCATCAATTAGAGCGACGACTTGTTTTTTGTTGTCCAATTTTTTGTACGCTCCAATTTGTGGCAATGAATGTCCAATTATATCATTAATTCGGGGTGCTGGTTTTGGTTGATTAGTTTTACTGGACATACTGTTTGGTACAATTATTTTGTCAGTGGTAGGATCCCATAGTGGTCCGTTTGCCTCATGCAATGCAGCCAATTTTTGTTTCTTCTTTTCAATATATGGTCCGAAATTAACTAGAGTATTACCATCTTCGTCTTTTAGCGAAGCAACTGGCTTACCAATTTGTAGTTTCACAGTTGGTGGGGATTGACCATCCCATGAATATTTTTCTGAACTTGGTGGTGGATTTGCACGTAGATAGAGCAATGCCTTTAATCCGGTTATATAATCTTGGATGACTGTAAAGTCCTGATTTTGAATCGATGAGCAAATTTGGACAACGGATGCACCACATTGTAGGAATTGAAGAGTTACATCGGCGGAATCTACTCCACCGATGCCAAGAATTGGAAAACCGGGAATTTTATTTGAAATTGACGATATTGCTCTAAGAGCCATAGGACGAGTAGCATTACCAGAAACGCCACCATACGTTGTTCTTTTTTCAACACCTACAGCTGGCCATGGGTTTCCATCTGCAGTGAGTGACATTAAACCAGATACTGTGTTAATAGCGGAAACACCATCGGCTTTGCCCTCAAATGCTGCCTGGGCTATAGTTGCAATTTCAGTAATGTTTGGTGTCAATTTCACAAAAAATGGAATTTTTACTGCTGCTCTAACCCACAGAGAAATATTATAAACAAGAACAGGATCTTGTCCACAAGCTAAGCCCATTCCGGATTCACCCATACCATGTGGACAGGAAAGATTTAATTCAAGAGCATGTGCACCAGCTGCTTCTGCTTTTTTTGCTAACTCTGTCCAATCTTCCTCACTATACGAGCACATAATACTGGCGATAATAATTTTGGTTGGGAAATCATGTCTTAATTCCTCGATACTACGAAGCCAATAAGCAGCACATTTCTCAGAAATCAATTCAATATTAAGGAAAGCACCTTGTTGTGGTCCATAATTATGGCCAGCTGTCGTGCCTCTAACAATTCGAGGTGAAACATTTGTCACTAAATCTTTATCCAGCCCAAAAGTTTTTGTTACACAAAACGACCAGCCTTGTTCAAATGCTCGACGTATCATTGCAGCACTAGTGGTTGGAGGTGCTGATGCTAAACCAAATGGATTCTCAAACTTTAAACCGCACATTTCAACAGAAATATCAACATCGTCTATTGCACTATGGAATAATGGCAATTCAGCGGGAGTATCCAGTGGAATGTTTTGCAGATAGCAATGCATATGCCATGCAGCGGTTTTACCATCGTTTACTGATTCTACAGTAGTTTCTGCTGAGCCAGCTAAATCCCCACCGCAGAAAACTTGTGGAATTGATGTTTGCTGTGTTGCTGAATTGATTTCAGGCAGTCCATATTTAGTTAATGGAACTGGAGCGATTGCCTTAATCACTAAAAATATAATAATATCATTTGCTGAATATTTCCAAAATTTAAACAGAAATGATTTTAAAAACTTACTGTCTTCATCGTGTAGTCCGGAACCGAAAGCTGAAATCACAAAATTCGCTTTTAAACGTACTGTTTGTTCATTATCTTCTACCCATTTTCCATTTTCATCTTGTTCGGTGCGACAGAATTCAATTCCAGTAATCTATAAAATTTAAATCGTTTATTATATTTTCTTTGAATCAGAATAATATTTATAATAGATACCTTGCCATCCTTTTGGAACACTGTTAAAGGTGACATAAATGGAATCAATTCACATTTTTCTTCTCGTGCCAAATCTACTTCTTCTGGTACAGCACGTATGTTTGTTGTTCCTTTCCGGAAGACAACAAATACTTTACGTGCACCACAACGCAATGCTGATGTTGCACAATCAAAAGCTGTATCGCCGGCACCCAAAACAATAACATTGCCATTTAACTTTGGCATCTCAGGTGCTGCAGCTGAGCATCCACATAAACCTGGTTTGCTGCCACCAGCGACACGAGGTAGAAAATCTTTTGATGTATAAAATCCATTATCAGGTGTTAAGCCTTTAAAAATGGGATTCAAAGTAGGTTGCGGTAAACCAATACCCAAGAATATCGCATCAGTTCCATCATTTAAAAGATTCTACAATAAAAAAGTGAATATAGGATTATTAAAATTTTTCTATGGTTAAACACAATACCTGAACTGTAATGTCTTTAATGGAAAGGCTGCGTCCAACTTCTATTTTTACACCCAAATCACGAACTAAGCTAATTTCAAAATCGACGACATCATACGGCAGTCGATATTGTGGAATTTCTGCGGAGCTTAAGCCGCCTAAATAATTTCTTTTTTCGTAGATTGTAATATTTGTGTAGCCTAAACGTCCTAAAAATGTTGCACAGGACAGGGAAGCGGGACCTCCACCGAGTAAAACAATTTTACAATTTGGACGATTCAATGGTTTTTGATTTGGTGGCACCATTTGATGAATTCCCATTTGTTTAAAAACATCAGTTGCATATTGTTGCAATCCGCCAATGTTGATTGGTCCCTCTTCAGCTGCAGCCAAATTGCAGCCACCCACACATAAATCACTTGTTGGACATACCATGCCACAGGTTAAACCCAACGGATTATCGGAGAAAATTGTTTTCGCTGCACCATAATAATTCTGAAATTAAAAAATAAAAATATTTGTTAAGAATCTCAAAAGAATAAATATTAAAAAATAAAATAAAATACTTTATTCGAGATGCTGGTGATAAAATTCTTAATATCCAATTGTGTTGGACAGGATTTCTGACATGGTGCATCAGCACACTTTAAGCAACGAGCAGCTTCACGCAATGCACCACGTTCTGACAATGTGGTATGCTTTATGTCTGTGAAATCATTCGTTAATCGAACGCAAGACTAAAAATGAAAAATTCGTATTTATAAAATTAATTAATTATAATAATAATGAAAATTAAGATTTGGGATGAGAATAAACATTACCGAACACGATTTTGATTCATTGCGCTTCCAGTGTTTTTTGTTCACTTTTGTTTCCGCTGACGGAACAACCGAACATTTTGTCTGCACACGCGGATTCAATGATAATAAATTCTTAAAATAATATAAAATAAAATCAAATTAAATTAATTCTACATTAACTGATAAATAGTTTATTTAATTAAATTTACTTCTATATCAGGCAATTCTCTGCTAATTCTTATATTTGTAGTCATTTTTGCTTGTTATCTACAATTAATTAATAAAATAAAATTAAAAAAATTATTAAGTAATATATAATCTAACTGATAAACCGTAAAGTACACTTAATGCATTTCAAATAAGAATAATAAAAAGAAGAGAAATATATATGTTGATATCAGGATAAAGTATTTGGTTATCAGTTGATAAAAAAGGTAATTAAATTTACCATCCTATAGTCTTAGTTTTTTTTTTTTTTAAATTATTTTTTTTCTTTATATATTAAAAATACATAAAGAAATAGATTATTTAGCAAAAAATAAAAACCTTGATTTCTTCTTTAAATAAAATAATTAGCATAATTTTAAATAAACATATTATAATGTATGCGGTTGTATTATACAGACGTAACCGTTCAATTTAAGTTGTGTCTTTACTAAATTTTATTCTTAACCCGATTAAATTTCGTTATTTATTTTGATTAATTTTTGAAATATTTTTTAATTTTATTGTTTTTGAATTGTTTATTAAACATGTTTAACTTTTGTTTGTTTTTGGTTTACTTTTAATTAAATAAATTTAAATAATTAAATTAATAATTTACTTGTTGTTATAACTCTACAACATGAGTCTTTGATAAATATTATATATTTATTTTGTGTCTTTGATAAAAATTATTCGTTTTACTTTCATTCCGTTGTATTCAAATCACTTGCATTTTCTTTTTAAAACTTTAATTATTATATAAAGAAAAAATATGTAAAATATTAAACGTCATAAAAACAAGTTTAAAAAAAATAATAAATTTAAAAAAAAAATAAAAATTTTGCCATTTAAACAAAAGTTTGATAACCTTTTTACTAAATTGAAAAAAGGAAAATCATTTATGTAATTATAATGTTGATAACAATACACTAACTAAAAACATCATGACGTTAGTCAATTAAAAATAAGTAAAAAATCAAAATATTTTTCAAACTAAAACATAATAAACATGAATTAATTTTCTGTAAAAATATCAAGATAAGGAAATTAATTAAATAAATAAAAAGACATAAATTCCGTTACAATACAAATGATTAATACTTTCAAAAATATATTTTTATATAAATTTTACGTAGTTTTTATTATATAACCTTGACCTGACTAATAAATTTAATTAATTAATTAAATTTAAATTTAAATTAAAATTCTTCGCTTTGTTTTCACTTTTTATTCTTAAAGTAAAAGTCAACATAAGCAACTAAACCAACATAAATGCTTAAACTGATGTTAAATTATAATAAATAATTGGTTTAATATTTAAATAACTTTGTTTTTAATTTAAAATTAATTTTAGCTGCTAGGAAATTGTATTTTATTATCTATTTCTTAAAAACTTTATACACTTTACACAGTCTAGCGTAGTGGGGAATTAAAAAATATTCTACGTTTTATTTAGATACAGAATTTAACCATGAATTTAAATAAAAAAAAAAATAAAAATTAAAAAAACTAAACACGTATATGTGGCTGAACGCCTAAATAATCACAGCTGATATATAATTTTAACTTTTTTCTATATCTTTAACGAAAATAATAAATAAACAATCAAATAACAATTATCCACTTAACAATTAATAAAAAGCACAAAAAATTTATACAGAAATTAAAATATAATTAAATTATTTTACTTTTATCTATTTTTGTAACACAAAAATTGAAAAACAAAACGTTGTCTTCCGTCCAAAGCACAACATTTACTGATTCAAAAATAATTTATTTTTGTAAATGAAATATACAACATTATTAATTTTATCATCGTATAGTATAGTTAATATGTGTATGTTTTTATATTATTATTATTATTATTTATTCTTATTATTAAAATATTTAATAAAGTTTGTCTAGTTTATTTTTTGATATGAATATAATTTACTTACATGAATAAAATAAACATTAAAATCGAGTAAATACATAAAATAATTGAGTTATTAAATGGGGAGAATAAAAATCAATCAAATACAAATGTAATGTTGAAATGTAATTGAAAAGTAAATAATATTATGTATTAATGATTTTTATTACAATGTCGCAATACAAACTATACACATGTTTACAATCAGAAACAGTTAAGAATTTGAGTTTCGGTATTTTTTTTTGTGGAAAAACAAAGTAAAATTCTCTACCTGCCATAAAATACTCATTAATAAGTAGTTTTTATGTCTGCAATTAGTAAAATAATGATTTTTATTGAAATTATCTAATTCAAATATTTTTAAGCACTGCTAGTGACAATGCAAATGTTCAACATCAGAGAGCGCATGAAAAACTCAGGAAAAAAATATTAAAGTTTATTTTTCTTACACTAATTCTCTTCTTATCACTTAATTTTATTAATTATAATTAAACTTCAGATATTTGAAATAAAATGACAAAATTTTATGTTAATAATTAGTAATACATATATTTTATTATTATAATTTAATTAAATAAAAAATTTTTCTTTAGTAAAAAAATATTAGTTTAAATAATAATCAAGAAAGAGAAGAATTTTCTTCGTATTATTCCATTAAAATGAAAATTGTAATTAAATTTTTATAACTATTTTATAAAAGATTAATTAATATATATTTATTTTTATGTCGAAAAAATATTTAAGAAATTCATTAAATATAAAATTGGTATAAAAAATAAATTAGTAAAAAATTTGTATGCTTCATTTGGAAAATTTATGTTTAATATTGATAGAAGCAGCTTATATATATATTCGGTATGAAGAAACCAAAAAAAAAAAATGAATTAATTAATTAATTATAATTTAGAATTATTAACGAAATTTAATCTTTGAATATTTTTCTAGGCGTTGTTGTGTATGGTGGGGTCGCTAAAAATTTACGCTGTTTTTTAGTACTAAGCAGTATTGGTGTTGTGCCTATGGTTTCCTTCACATTCGGATTGTATAGATTAACATTTACGTAGCGACTCCAATAGTCTGTGGGTATAGCGAGCAAAGCTTCCATTACTGTAAATTGAATCATGGTTTCTGTGTATATAGTGTGTGGATCAGGGTCTGCACTCGAATAACCTACAATCGTTGGACCGAATACTTTTGCTAGATTTGATAAATTCATTTTAGTTTCTTCGCATTGAGCAACACGTTGGAAGTGTTGGATTAAAAATGCTAAAGTGTCGCGATTTGCTTGGGGTAGTCGATCGATTGCGTTGTACAGTAGACGAATGTTGTCATCGTTTGATACATTTTGAATAGCATTTGAGAAATCTTTCCATAGTCCAGTCGGAATAAGTGGTTCGATAAGCGAACGTAGAAAATCTTTAATGCAACCACAGAGTACATAAACATCGACGTTACTCAAATGTGGCAAGCCTTTGCCGCGTAGAAAACGTTCTTTTAAAGCTTTTACTTCACGCTCGGAGCCGGATACACGATAAATACCGACTTCTTTTAATCCACGCGTTTCTATTTCGTTAACACAATGGACTATTATAGCAGGCACCATTGGTCCATCGACGGGTGTGTAATTTTCAATTCTGCCCATTGTATCTTTATTGTTAGGAGTGCCTGCGCTTTTCGGTATGCAAGCCATTGTTACATGATCCTTACAATCTGTGTGCAAAACTACTCGGCAATCACGGCATTTTAGGCCCACTGTGCCAAAACTTATTCGTTTTTGACAGAAACTGCACATGTCCTTCTTTAAAAATGTTTTCGTTGAAAAGGCATGATTCCTGAAGAAATTTTTTTTCGGTTGATTATATCCTTCCGTTTGAGCTTGAATGCGATATTGTTGTTGTGGTGGAATTGGTGTTGCTGGTGCATGTCTCTTCTTTTTCGGTGTTTCGCTACTGTTAGAGCAAATAAGTTTAGAATATAGAAATGAAAGGAATTATGAATAATTGAAAACTTACACAAATGGGCGTTCAGCAGTAGATCGTGCTTCTCGGATAATTGCATCAACACTTTCTTTTCCTGGTTGTGGATTATTATGCTGCTGTTGTTGCTGAGGAATAGCTTCAATTATCGATTCCGCAAATATTTGCCCTTCTCCATCCTGTGGTACGGTGACTTTTGTGTGAGCGACTATTTTATCATTTGGTCCTATATCCAAAATTTTACTATTATTGTGATTATTTAAACTTTTACGTTTTTGCCCTGCATTTATTCCACCCTCTGTACTGATTCGGGTCTTTTTGCCTCCAACAAATGTACCAGAAGCTTTTGGCAATGAAGGACGATGTTTCTTGAAATTTTTGGTTGACTTAACGTCTAGAAAATCATCCTCGGATTGTGTAAGTGATAAATCTGACAAAAATGAACCAGTGGAATTTATATCATTGTAATGTTCATCCATTTGTCCAATGAATGATTTTCTCTTCTTCGGATAATAATTTAAAAATGCAAATTTATCCTTTGTCTCGTCTTTAAGATCCCGTTCATTGCGAACTAAATCTCTAACTGCAATCATTTTTTTTTCCATTGCATCGCGCTCATTTTCAGCCTCCCTTCGTGCCTTGTTCTCCATTTCTAGTAGGCGCCTAGCATGAAATAATTTTGACTCTAAGTCAGCCATGCTACGTAATGAAGCGTCTAATTCCCGTTGTAATCGTTGTGACTCCTGCATTGCGCCAAACCATTTTATACGACACTCTTCTTGAAATTGTGCGAATCGGAAAAATTCTACAATGAAAGGAAATATTATATTAATTTTTGGTAGCCGTTGTTAAAGAGAAGCTTTGGTAAACTAACCTTCCTCTGTTGTAATGTCGCTCAAAACATTCTGACATCTCCTGATATCATCAAACATTGCAATTGTTGATAGTGTCATTTTTATACTTTTTTCTGTACAATTATAATTTAATTATTATAACATAAAATAAATTGAAACAACAATAAAAAAAAAATATAAGCCGAATATCATCAACCGACACTGTCAACTGTCAAAACGAAAATAATATTTTCACACAAATGATCAATAAAAATACACTATATTATAAAAATTGTATAATTTATATATAAACAATGTTATATAGTTTATTGAATTTATACTTTAGATTAGAAAAATATTTTTTATTTATTTATGTATAAAAAATTAATAAATTGGCTTTGATTTTATATACACCAGACGGTTGACATTTTCAAATTTATATATATAATGACATATACAATTTAGTGTGAAGTTAGTCACCATTATATTTTATGGTAATAATAAACGATTTTTATTTTCCCTACTTTTTATTGCATATTTTTGTATACGGTTTGTGTATCGACTACAAATGCCAAACTGCCAAAATTAAAAATGGTTCATTGTTTTTGCGTGCACATGTTTTTGGTTATAAACGTTATTTAATTAAAATTAACAATAAAAACAATTGGAGTTATTAAAAAAAGTATTTAAAGTATTTATAATTAAAAATGTAACCAAAAAAAGGTATATTTTGTCCTTATTAAAGTTAAATTAAGTAACTTATATTAATTAACATTCATTTACTCTTTCCCCTTATTTAATATTTTACCATTAATGCTTATTTACCTGTTCCGTTGCCTTTATTTTTGGGGTATACGGCATACAAACTGCCTTTATACATAAAGTACTATTTGCAATTATTATTATTATTATGTGTAAATTTAAAGTCGTCTTGCCATTAATTTATTTATTATTTTTGACCTCCCTCTCATAACTTTTTATTCATAAAAGTAAAAAAAAAAAAAATTGCATCTCCATTCTTTGAATTACAAAAAAATGCGTCAATTTTACCTATTTTAAATAAATCACCACTACTTAAATTCATTATTACATTACTTTGTTTTCATTGTAATGTAAATAAGTAACATAATTACACAGTAGTAAAACCAATTTACAATTTTCTATATGTTTCATATGCTAGTGCTTATTTTTCTCAGTCGTTTTCAAGCACGCAATCGGTGCAGCTTTAATAAAAATAAATACAATTTATCAACCATCATATAAGCATCTTGACGGTGTTTCTTTTTGTTTGTGGCGTTTAAGTTAAGTGACTTTGTTATTATTATTTTTAACAAATAAAATGTGCTAAAAAGTGTGCTCATTGTTATTTAATTTATCAACAAAAGTGAATTTTATATTGGAATTAAAAGACAAATAAATAATATAAAGACTTAAAAGTTTCTTAACGTATGTTAAACTGTTATATACTTTTGTACTTGTTCGGTGTTAAAACTTTTTATATTGTTGTTTCGGCTTAATAAAAAATAAAATAATTTTAATCAAATATTTAACAAGTGTCAACATTTAAAACCATCAAAAGGTGAGTAATCCTTTATTGACATTTTATTTAAATATTTTTTTTAACTCGTATTCTGCTGTCTTGAAGTGTATCAATCTTTAGTAGTTATTTATTATAATTAAATTACTAGTGAATTAATTTGTTTGTTACGATTTTATGTAACAATTTCTATATTTCTGTTTTTAATAAAGACAAATAAAAATTGACAATATGATACAGATCATTTATTTTTATCGCATAAAACAACATTAATGCAATTAAATCTGTTATAACCTTGAATAAATAAATTAGTTTAAATAATAAATAATTAATATAAGATGAGAATAAACCACAAAATCAATTATTATATTTATTATTTTTCTCTCTTTTGATATCAGTATACATTAATTAAGCTTACTTAAATAAAAAATTCTTAGTCAACGGTTTAACATTTATTTAATAAAAAAAAAAAATAAACAAATGAAGCATCATTATAATTGCAGGTGAACCGTTTTTTAATGGATTATTATCTAAGTTTGATACATATGTGCGATTTAAATATAAATAAAATTATATATATAAATTTATTTAAATAAACAAATCAAAGAATTAACACTTTTTTCGTTCGTTTCGTTACGTTTTGTTTATTAAATTTTGTTTTTATTTGTATTTTTATATTTAAACGTTAGTTAAGTAATGAAATTTATTTTATTTATTAAAAAACATAAAAAAATAATCAACAAAATACACATACCATATGCTGATTAATTTGTTTTTTTTTTTTTTTTCTTTAAATCTATATAAGGTGATGTACTGTTGGTATTTTTTTGTTATTATAAAAAACAAAAACATTTATAATATTTTATTTTCTGTCTTTATTAAATGAAAGATTTTAAATTGCGAAACATTCATTGCTAATACAAGATTCGTTTTAATCGAAGTCCAAAGCAAATTAACATTTAAACAACGTTTTTTTTTTTTTATTTCTTCAACTGTTCTGTTCAACTTAAGACGGATAGAAATCTCTTATTTGTTTGTTTATAAAATTATAAATTAAATTAAATTTAACATTTTTTTTAAGTCAATTTTAAAACGTTTAAAAGAGAAATTATTCTTCTATTTATGTTAAAAATATATTTCATAAAAATTATTTCTTTATTTTATTGCGATAAAGAATCTGTTGTTGATGTCACGTAGAAAATACAGAAATAATTATTATAATAAAACAAAACAAAAATTGCATTTAAAGAAATCTGCAAAAATAAAATATACATAAATTTGGGTGCGTTTTTCGGTTATTATTATTATTGTCGCAGGTTAAATACATATGACCGATAATTTGTCAACCTAAATGGAATTGGATGTTTGTTTTCTCTTTTATTTAATTATATTTTTTCATTTTTTTCATTCAGTAAATGATTAATGTTGATTTCTTGTTTAAATAAATAACCAAAATACATTGTATATGCTGCTTTATGCTGTAAATATTTAATTAAATGTCTAGTGACTGTACGTTACATAATTTGTGTACTTTTTTTTTATTAATGTTTCAAATATTATTTATTTATTCTTACTCTCAAGGTCGTCGTGTTTAAAGACACATAAAGACTTCTGAGTTTTTGTTTTCCAGTAAAATATGCAAACAATTTTCATTCATTTATTTGATTACCACTAAAGTCACGTTTACATAGCTTAAAATCAAAGAACTAAACAATGCAATTAGGCCTAACAGTGTCTAAAAAATTGTTTTAAAATAGAAAAACAGGAGAGGAACAACCTCTACCACCACCTTGACTTAAATAATCAAATTGATTTTAATCTGTGCTATTTAAGTCACGAATTTAAGTTACAAAAGCATTTTTTTTTACATAAACTGATAACTCAAAATTTGTTAATTGTGTTTACCTGTCTACAAGCTTGTAGGCTTTTTTATTTTATTTTATTTATTTATTAGTTTAAGAAAGAAAAACAAACGAAAAATAAAACTCTACTTAAGTCTCTAAAGTTTCTTTTATTCTCTTACTTAAAAATAAATTAAATCATTTAACTTTTTCTATGCAAGTAAAAATAGGTAACACAGAGCACAGAAAATAATAAATACGTGAATGGAATTTAATGAAATAATTTACAATTTTCGCATTAGGCGAAAATTAGAAGAAAGCAAATTGTTTTTAAAACAAAAAGAAAAGAAAAGAAAAAAAAAAACGAAAAATTACAAAATAAATAAAAATTAGAATAATGACTTAAAAAAATAAAAAAATATTTTTTTTAATAAAGAAAACAACAAACATCCGCCAATTTTACTTAATTTTTGCACAAATACTGTAAATAAAAATATGTTATTAGATGACGGAATAATAAATTAAAAATTTAAGCAAAGTTACGTTAATTAAAGTTAATTATTTAATTAAATAATTGAATTTGTTTTGTTTTATTTTGGTGTTTTTGTTTAATTATTTATTATTGATTGAATTGTGTTGGTTGTTGTCCATTTGCGAGAATTTATTTAAATATTAAGGATCATTTAGTTTAGTCTTTGTTGTACTTCTTAGACATGGATTAGCTGAGTCACCTTTTCATGTAAACTTGATAACCAAACAAATGATTACATTTAATTTCTATTAAATTTTGTTTTTATTTTAATAAAATAACTAAAGATAAACTCGCGAGCTTAGAAATAAAATATGACTTATCTGTGTTTTTGTTTTTAATTTCTCTTGCACATAGTATTTGATTTCGATTTTATATTTTATTTCCACTTATAATATATTTGTATTATTGCTGTTATGGCATTATGATGTATTATTATTATTCTTGTTATTAATAATAATTATAAAAAAAAAGATTGAAATTTAAGAGTAAATGATTTGTTACATTAAATAAAAATTAAATAGAGACTAAAATTGATAAGAAAATAATAATAATAAAGAAGAAAAAAAATGTTAATTGGTTTTCTATACGTTCATTCGTTGCATTAAAATAGTTTTTTTATTACTCATCAACAGACAACAACATTCCAATGAAAGGAATTCTTTTAATTTTTTGTGTTTTTTATTAACTTATCTTCTATATGAATTGTTTTTTCTTTTCTTTTTTTAATTATCATTTTAATAAAAAATTATACGAAAGAAAGGACAAGCATATGCGTTTCGTTGCATAAGTTTAAATATTTATTGACTTTAATATGATTACTCAACATTTTTATTATTATTTTTTCAATTATATTTATTAAAATTAAGCAAAATTAATTAATATTACCGGCGACCTAATTTTCATTTTTATTATTTATGCCAATAAAGAATTTTTTCAATAAAAATTATATTTAATGAAAATAATCGGTGGTGATAATGTAATTGATAGTATTATAGAGAATTTTCACCTAAACTCTTCTATTTGTTTATATAAAAAGGTTAAAAGTTTTTCTTCTAAATCATTAATTAAAATTTCTAATGAACAAATAAATATTTGTGACCATAAATAATCATAGTAAATTATTAGAGCATATATTAATAAGTAATACTAATAAAAAATATAAACAAACAATTATTAATAGCTTTAGTTGCTACTATATGCTTACGTTTTCTTTCTAAACATCTTCTATTAATTAGCTTATAGATAATGTAAATAATAATTAATAATAAAAAAAAAAATAATATTATAACTAACGTTATTAATTAACTAATTAATAAGACTTAACTTTGAAATAATATAAGAAAATTAAATAAACACATAAATTAGTTTAACTAGTTTTTACTTTTCTACTATTGTTTGTTTAAATTAAATTAAATTTAAAGTAAAAAAGAAAAAACATAAATAGAGTAAACTTCTTGTAACTGCATTTATAACCTAATTAATGACATTTATTTTTAATAATTAATCAACTTGAAATATTGTTTTATTTTATATTACCTGGTCCAAAGAAAGTTTTTATTTAATTTATTTTTATAACTATTAATTCAATTTAGTTATTTTAATTTTGTTGTGTGCTTCAAGTATTTTTATTTGTAATAATCAAGGTAATGTTTATTTTTTTGTAAAATTAATTTATTTATTTTTCTTTATTCATTTGAAATTATTGCTTTATTTAGATGTTAATTCAATTTAATTTGACATCAATCACTTTGAATGAATCTAAAAAAAAAAAATAATAATAATAATAATAAATAGTTTTAATGATGTAATCTTATAATTATATTATATTTTCTATATAATTTTATTTTATTTCAAAGTAAATCCATAATGAAATTATTCCTTATAAAGAGACTTAATATTCAACTGATAATTTATAATTTTCAATATTGATTTTGCTACTACTACTGTAGGTAGATCAAACAGTTCTCGGTAAAGAATAACACTTTGTTTATCGGTTAATTATTTTTTAATGGTAATTATATTAAATAACCTTTAATAAATAAATTAAATTAAATTTAATCAAATGTAAAAAATACAAAAGGATATTAAATTTATTTAGATAAATAATAATAATTTATGATAAAATAGAGTCTAGTTAAATTTTAGTTACAACTCAGGCAAGACTATATTTTGTTACCATAAAAATATTCAAATGAAATATTCATGTATTATGGTTTACTGATTTACTCAGTTATTTGAATGCCGGTGTTATGTTTCAATATGGCTGTGGTGTGTCATTTAGTTGTCAAATCTCTCTTCAATATTTTTAATATAATTAAGTGAATTTCACATGTGTTTTAATATTTTTTAAATTGCAAGTAATTTATGTATGCTTTAACAAACAAAGTGATAATTAGTATATATTTCAAAAAAGCAGAAAGTATTACAAAGATAAAGAAAATATTCTTATACAATATAGAATGACAGCTAATGGCAATGGTGAAAAATCACCATCAAAATTGCAAGCTCGTTTGTTTGGAAAAATTGTTTTAACGTTGGAGAATTGTTTGCTGCCCGAAAGTAAATTAAAGCAAACACCATCGCAACAGGATGGATTGGATCGTGAAACAGAAACTGATTTAAGGATTTTAGGTTGTGAATTGATACAAACAGCTGGTATTTTATTAAAGTTGCCACAAATTGCTATGGCAACAGGCCAAGTTTTATTTCAAAGATTTTTCTATTCAAAATCTTTTGTACGGCACAGCATGGAAGTAACAGCAATGAGTTGTATTTGCTTGGCATCAAAAATCGAGGAAGCACCACGTAAAATACGCGATGTTATAAATGTTTTCCATCATATCAAACAAGTTCGGGCGCAAAAGCCGATTATTCCAATGATTTTGGACCAGAATTATATCACTTTAAAAAGTCAAGTTATAAAAGCGGAGCGACGTGTATTAAAAGAATTGGGATTTTGTGTGCACGTTAAACATCCACATAAGCTTATTGTAATGTATTTGCAAGTACTCGGATATGAGAAGCATCAGAAACTTATGCAAATGGCATGGAATTTTATGAATGATTCGTTTCGCACAGACGTTTTCGTACGTTTTCATCCTGAAACTATTGCTTGTGCGTGCATTTACTTAACGGCACGCAAACTATCAATTCCTTTGCCTAATAATCCAGCCTGGTATACGATTTTTAAAGTATCGGAAGAACAAATAATTGACATATCTTATCGAATATCAGCCTTGTATCGCCGTGCAAAATTAAATGTGGAAAAACTTGATGCAGCCGTTAATGAACTTATGAAGAAGTATATGGAATCTAGAAATAAAAATCGTATTACAGGTCAAAATACCCCACCTATAACTGTACCAGCTGTACCGGTAGTTCCAGCATTACCGCCACCTCCAGCAGCTATGGCTATAACAACTACTACAACTGCTGAATTAGGTCGTGGTGCTCATAATGCTTGGGGTGGTTTTATTTCACGTAGCTTGCCAGCTGTTCCATTACCAACAGAAAAGGAGTCGACAGCAGTGAAAAGAAGTTCTCGTTCGAAATCCCGATCACCGCGTTCGCATTCACCAATTGAAGAGCAAAAATATTCACGAAGCAGTAATAAAAAAACACGCCATCGTTCGAGAACTCCGTCAAAATCCAGTAAAAAGAGATCGCGGAATTATTCACGTTCGTCATCTGGTTCACCGCATCAGAAACGAGAAAAGAAGAGCGACAAAAAAAATGACCGTCGATCACCTGGTTACGATCGAGACCGCTATACAAATGGAGACCGGGGAATGGATAAAGAAAGTCGTGATCGGGGCAGAGATCGTGACAAAATCCGTGGTGGTGAGAAAGACAGAAAACACGACCGTTACAGTAGCAATAGTAAAGGCAGTGGCGGCGGAAGCAGTAATGCGGGAGGAAGCGGTTATAAATCCGCGAAACGACGTGACAGATCCAAGGATCGTCGCAGATGATCAATTGGTTTATAGTTTATTAAATATTTTGTTTTATGACTACATTTTTTTTTGTTTTGTAAATAAAATTGAGTAATTGAAAATAATAAAAAAATTGTTTTTTCATTTTTCTCTTATAAATTTCCGTTAAGGTTTATGTATTCGCTGAATGAACAAAGAGTTGTTCACTTCCGGCCATAACATTTTCTAAATAATGAACTTATTACTGAATAATACTGTAAATTGCATAATAAAAAACACCCACAGCGTATTTAACATTTTATTAATTTTTATTAAATTAATAAAAGAAATTCAATGAGAAAAAAACGCGAAATTGTTGCTGCCTGCCTGCCAATTCATGTTTGGCCATAAGAAAATACAAGCAAAAAAAATTTAACTTGAATGATAAAAGTACAGTTTCATACTTTACATACCCATAGCCTCGCGGTTTTAGTATTTTTTATTTTTTCCAAATACGAAGTAGGTGTTTTCAATTCAGTAAAAATAGCCAGCGATACTTTAGTGACAAAAAATTCTTCAATTTATTTATTTTTATGTTTTTTTTTTTTTCATTAATAAATACAAAATTGCAGTTAATTTTTTTAAAACTACATTATGTAGGTTTTTCTATACTAAAAAATTAATAGCTAGTGATTTATGCTAAAAAAAAAAGTTAAGTTTATCAAAATTTATTCATTGTCGCTATTTTAACACCTCCAATTTTTACGTTTATTGCTTTAATTTAACTTGTCCAGATGGTGGTAAATTGCTATTTGAAAGTCACATTGAATAGTGGCTTGAACAAGCCTCAAAATATAAACAATAATAATAATAATTTCACTCAATAATTTATTTTGATTTATTTAACGAACACCTACGATTTTCTTTTTGGTGAAAATAATTTTTAATTTTGATTTTTTGGCTTTTTTGTTTAAACATTAATGATGATTTTAATTATCGGATTAATATAATAATTTTGGAATAATCATCACTCAAGGGATGTTTTTTATCTTTGATTATTTCACTCATTGTTATTCACAGAATTGAGTAATTTTTGACGGTGGGTAGTAGTATCTCGTAGTCTATTTAAATTTTGTTGGCGCTACCGTCTGGATTAATTATTTACATAAATGTAGGAATAAGTAATAATTATCTTAATTTATAGTTTAATTGACTTTATTTTTGCATTAAAATATAATTTATACACAAATCTACTATAGAGTGGGTTCTGTGTTATAAGCAAACAAAAATTGTATAACAAAGATCATAATCCCGCAATAAAAGAATTTTTATGAATTAAAATTGATTAAAAAAGAAAAATTAAATAAATAAATAAAAATTTTGTTGAATGTTTTATGTAATAAATAAAAGAATAATTCTTTTCTTTTTTTTTTCTTTCGATATTTTGCGTAATTTATTACATAGTGACATCATTTAAACTGATGGATTTTAATTTAATTTTTGATTTATTTATTAAATATTCATATTTATGCTAATGTTTGTTTATTGATATTTACATAAATCGTTAAAAAATCGACAGTTGAAAGACAAAGAAATAAATTAACAATAAAACAAATAAAAAACTCACACATAATTTTCGATTATATTTTAATTTAATTAAATTTAATTGCATTAACCAATTTACGTAAAAATGATATGAATAAATTCAATAAATTTAGAACATAAAAATATAATAAAGTTCCACAGTTCCATGTGGGTGAATCTTTTTATAATATTTTCTTTGAATTTTAAATATATTTAATTTCAGCGATATATATTTATTTATTTTTTTATCTTAAACATTGAATAAAGTTATAGTTTTGCATTGAATTTATATAAAATATATATATAAAATTAAAAAACCTTAAATGAAATTTTATTTAATACATTTAATTTTTATTATGGTCAATCCTGCCATAAATCAAGCTTTTCTTCTTTTAATGTTAATTTCGCAGTTATTGATGTTATTTTTGCACAGCGAAATAAAATTAAATGAAATTCTGTTCACATGTGTGTACTACACAGAGATCACGCAATAATTTTTTTGGGAATGAATTAAAAATATATAAAATGAATTTGCAAAACGATTTTAAACAGCATGAACTTTTTTACAGAAGGTACAACAGTGCGTTCTCTGTTAAAATCATGTTCGTAAATTAATAAAAAGTTTATATGTTAAATTTATTAAATCTAAACTGGTTTAACCTTAAGCTAATTACAGAAATTATTATTATTATTTTTTATTTTGTTCAATTGACAAACTTTTACTAACTCTTCGATTATTTTTTTATAATAGCCGGTGTTTGATTATTAAATAATATAATAATTTATTTTTATTATTAACAGCGAAAGAAAAAATTGAAAAATTATTATAAACGAAGATGAAAAAAAAATGTTAAAAGCATAAAAAAAAATGTATATATATTTATTTTGAAATAAAATAATAAAAAAAAAGCAGCGAAAACTCTGTCACCACACCAAATAAGGATGATAAACCGCTAAACAGATATTTTCTGGTTAAATACAAAAAAAAACTTTTATTTTTAAATAACAAACCATAAAACATTCAATCAAATCAGCACGACACAGTTTTCGTTGTTGCGAGTTAAAAGTTTTTATTTTTTAAATTTCATCGTTGTTGTGTCCGTTTATTTATTTTTTGTGGATTTAATACATTTAAACAATTTAACTTTACTTAGCATTGATTGTCTTAAACTTTGTTACCAAAAAAAAAAATAATGAATTATTCAAAACACCAATAAATGTGTTAAAATAAAAAAACCAAAACCATTTCATAATTATTTCGCAATTATAATTTCTTTTTATATTAAAAATAATCGATGCTTGAGCACTTAGTCTTTGATGTTAATGGATTATTTTTTTTTTTTTTACATAGTGCGTTTTTAATGCAAAGTTAATTGTTCAATCATTAGCGACTTTGTTTTTTCAATTAGATACAATTAAAAATTATTATGAAATATAATTAATTTGCATTAAATAATTAAATTTATGCAAAACTAAATGTATTTTGTTGAATTTTTAGTAAAGATACATAATTTCCCTTAGCAATGCTACATTATCCTGTATTAAAACCAAAGGCAAACAGGTTGATTTATTCCACATCATGTATTTAGATATTTTTCGACAGGTTCTTATGCAGCTTTTTTTATTAATTTTTTTTTTAAGCTTTGCAAATAAAATTCTTGCGTTTTTTTTTCTTAAATTATCTATAAAAGTATATAAGTAGCGACAATAATTAAAATATATAATACTTAACAGTTAAAAGCCCAATTAAATCATACACAAAAATTTAATAATATAATTTTTTTGTTAATAATGACATGACCTTGTTTATTTATTTATTTCTATTTTAATTAAACATTTATCTCGTGTATATATATCATTTAATTGTTATAATTTAAAAAAAAAACAATTAAATGTCATAAAATTGCAATAAAAATGAAATGTTAAAGAGAAAAATAAATAAATAAAATCTTCAAATTGAATTTAATTCAATTTGTAATTTATTTCCTATTTTCTGTATGTATTATTTTTATAATATGCTGTGCTGACGATTGTGTGTTCCCGGTTTTAAGTATATTTATCTATATTCTATTATTAATAGTTAATAACCAAAACAATGTGGGAAATTAAATTAAATATTAAACTAAGTAAAGATAGGAAAAATTGTTTTCAAAATAACAGAAATGCAATTATGTCATCACTAAGATTATTATTATTATTATTTGACTTTATGACTTAATAATAACATTTTTTTTCTCTTTATTTTATTATTTAATGCTTTATTGTGTTGATTTGTTGCTCAGTTATTATTTCGAGGAGTGTGCTTATTCGTATTTTGCTTTGTCTGTTGTTTAGCTTTTGCGTTTCTGCGTTTTTAACTAACAAAAAATAATAAATAAACAATTTTTTTTAATGGATATAAATTTCACTTTTGATTTTATTTATTTAAATGAGAGTAGGTCGATTGTTATTAATTTTAATAAATATGAAAAAAAAAAAAAATCTACATAATTATAGAGTTATGATTGATCAAGGTCGTGTCATGGTAAGGGTCACAACGAATATTGTTTTTAATTTGTAGTTATTGTTTTAATTATTTAATTTAATTATTCTTCTAGTGGTTAAGTAACTAACTCAAAGCTAGTTGTCTATATTTTTTTTGTTTGGATTTTTAATTATTCCATAACAGCTTTTGCACAATTACAAAAAAATGTTAAATTACTCAATTAGCACCTAAACGATTTATTTTATTGAAAAACATTTAAATCCATAATAATATTTTAATTGAAAGTTTATTTATTTATTTATTTTTAAATCGAAATAAGTAAATGAAATTATAAATTTTTCATTAAAATTAAGACACGACATATTGTTTACTTGTTTGTCTGAGTTTTGTTTCTCTGAAAAATTCACTTTAATTCATTGAATGATTTCAAATTTACAGTCAGTACAAAGTAGTTTTTATTTTTTTTTTAAAGAAATTTAATAAATTAAACATTAAACATATATTATCAATAAACATAAAACACTAAACATGTTTCTCTTACTTTTTATTTTAATTAATTTTTTCATTGAATGCAAAAAAATTGTAATTTACTGAATTTTTATTATTCTATAGAAATTAAAGGAATTCAATTTAATTTTATAAATTAATTTAACATAAATATGCATTACAAGTAAATTACGTACGCGTTCATATGTATGTAATATCCAGATTTGACCTAAATACTTATTAATGGTTATATTTCTGCTGAATTGATATTGAAATCTTTGACTGCGGTTTAATTATTTTTATTATTATAATACCAATAAGCAGAAAATAAAACAAACAAATTAGCAATAAGCAAGTGAAATAATAATTAATAAAAAGCAACAAACTAAACTGACTAATTCAATTAACTGTCAAATCGTATACAGAGAATTAAAAAAAAACTTATGAATGCGCAATCTTAAAAGATTTAAATTTTAATAAAATAAAAAACCACCATCTTAGTTGCCTTCATACGATTGAAGAAAATAATAAAAACGAAAAAAAAAAACGTATTAAATTGTATAAAAAAAGCCCTAGTTAACCATATTTAGGCGCATTACCATACATGGTATCCAGTTTGCCTGAATTAAAAAGTGAAAAATAATAATAAAATAATAATAATAAATACTTTATTTTTAATTTAAAACTTACATTTATATTATTATTAAAACGTCTGCTCTGTTACTAGTTGTTATTATTGATGTGCTTTATTAAGAAAAGGCAACAAATAAATAAAAAAATTAATTATATTACGTCGAGACACGTTTCTTTTCTATAATTATATATTTATTTTTTTTATATTTTTTTAATCATTCATTCATAGTTATGCTGGTTCTGTTTTTGGTTTTACTTTTTTTTTTTTTGTTAATTAATAATCTTTTTTTTGAACAACAGCAACATGACCTAATGGTGATTTATCTATATTATCAATTTGTTTTGCTAATTTAGTTTTGGTTTTCTTGTCTACGGTTGTTTTTGTTTTATTTGCTTTGTTTTGCATTTACCTATCTGTTTATATGTTTTTTTATTGTTTATGCTTAAGGTGCTTGGCAGATTTAAAGCGTATAACGTAAACAATAATAGGAGTTATTGTTTTATTGAAATAGAAATTTAAAATGATTGGAATTCGCTACAAGAAACTGTAACTTCTAAAGACTCTTATTTAATTCTTGCGAAAAGCAAGGTAATTGTCTGTTATTTATACCTTAACTAGAAAAAAGAATTCAACACGATATAAACAAGTGAATTAATCTTATTTTTATTTCTGTTTTATTCATATAGATATTTATTTATTTAAACATAAATGTGGTTATTGTTATTATGTCATTGGAATAAGATTAAATGATTCTCTGACACATTAATTCTGTATATTTATTACAAATTGGTAGCAATTTACATTTTGTGCTTCAATCATTTATTAATTTTATTGATTTTAATAACATGTAAATAAAAAATTATGTATAGTTTTTATTTATCTTTAATTAATTAATTTTCTTATCTTGTTTTTGTTTTTTATTTATTTATTTGTAGATTTTTGTATAAACAATTGATACAACACCAGTGGGCGGACTAATATATTAATATTTTGATTGACGTGGATGATTATTGGAATATAAAATAAAGTAAAAATAAAAACAGTTAATAATCATCAAGTAACTGATATAATAATAAATTAAAATAATTTAAGAGGATGGCATCCGATTTCTCATCAATACGCGATGAAGATTTGCTAAGACAAATGGTAAGCTATGAATATTTATATCAAATTAATTTTTATAATTTAGATAAGCTAATTGGTTAAACTTTAAATTATTATAAATAATATGTAGGAGTATTGTCGTTTGGTTATTAATTAATTAATTATTATTAAAAATAAAAAAAAAAAATATATATAAGATGAAAAATTTCATTCGTTGTTACCCAATTGTGGTAACGAAGAAATTTTCTGTTTTTCTAAATTATGTGTTTTTTATAGTTTGTAAATTATAAGATATACATTTAATTAAAATCACATACGTTAAACAATATTGAAATTAATTTATTTAAATATATTTTGCTATTACGTATTTAAGTCACTATTTAAGCTGTTTATGGTGTTTTTCTTTATTTATTTGTATCTTTGAAAATATATTTTTCTCTTTATTGTATAGAAGTTAAATTTAACAAAGATGACAATTTCTAATTGATTTCAATTTATTACATTCATTAATTAATTATTCAAATAGAAGACCTTGATTAACAAAGTAATTAAGGAATAATTTTAATAAATAACATAAATTGATTTTTATGCTTTTTATTTATTTCAACTAGTTAAATCAAGATGTCTCTAAGAAAATTTAATAAAAATATTTTAAGGCTATTTTTTTATATTGTGGATCCTTTAAGTGGGGATCCCTGTGTTCAATCAAGAAAATAAAAAAATAAAAGTTGCTATTCCGTCGTAACACTCACTTACTTGCTTTCGTAGAATTATAAGTTTTATTTTTTTTTGTTTTGTTTTTTAATACAAAATTACTTTAAGTCGTGATCTTGGCCCACCCAAAAATATAAAAAATAAGTTACTTAATTCAGTCAAATTATATTCTTCTTGTTGTTTCTTTTATTTCATCCTAATTTGTCAAATATTATTATTATTATTATTTCTTCTAAACTGTTACAATCAAAATTATTTCATAGAAATTAAATAAAATTTTTGCGTTTTTTTTTTTCGCTTTTTATTTTTCATAAATGCATTTTTCGTTTTCTTTTTGTTTCTTCTGTATTTTTAAGTCAAGTTTAGTTTTGTATAGTTTTATATTTTTCTTTAAGTCAGCGATATTAAATTACTAAACACTTAAACCGGTTTACCGGCATCCACCAAGGTATTATTGTTATTTTATAAATATATATAAAACAAGTATAGTAAGATGATCATCATCTTCATGATGGCTTCACCTCTCTCTTGTACATAATAATATAATAATAAGAATACAATTTATACTGCTTACAGTATAGTTAAAATACAATACAACAGTAATAATAACAATAATAAGTAACAGCAGCATAAATATTATTTTTTGTATTTTGGTTTAAAAGATTATTTGTGTCATTTTTCTTCTTTTTTTTTTTTAACAGTTTAATGCTGTTCTGGTCAAGTAAATCTACTCTTGTGTATTATGCGTTTTTTTTTTACTTCTTTTATTTGTAACGATTATTTATATATTATTAAATAGTTACTTACTATTACTTAAGGTAGTAAAATATGTTAATTGTAGATGATTTGTAATATATAACTAGTTGCATTGGTTTATTTTTTATCCACCTTCGCAAATTACTTGGAAAAATAACGAACAAGTTGCATTAACTAACGAGAGACAAATATTGTTAATTAGGTAATCATGTTTTGTGAGTATAATTGATAATAGTTATTTTCTTTTATACTATTATTTATCATTTATTATATAGATTTAGTAAAATTTCCCTTTTTTCTAATCCTTTATCGGTGGCACAAACCAAAACGATCATTAATCATTCGTTTTTATTAATTTTTTCCTTGTAAAACATAATTTATTATTTGTTTATATAATTGTCATTAATATCGCCGTTTATTATTTGTATAATTATTATTTATTGTTTCCTTTTAATTTTTTTTATATTTTTAAATAAATAAAAAAACGACAATAAAGAACATGACAACCAGCGGCAAACATCTATTAAATTACGATTTGTATTCTCTTGCTGATTGTTTATTTTCATGTCTATGAAACAGCAAAAGCTCGTGTCGTTTTAATAGTGAGCTTTAATTTTTACAGTTATTAAATTATAGGTTTATTTTTGTTTGCAAATATTTATTATTATTTTTTTTTCATGTAATTTTGGTGTACAACAAGGTGTGTCATGCTTAATGAAATTAATTAACCATCTGTTTGTTGGTTAACGTTTTGACACAGTAACGCTTTCAATGTGACATTTTTATGTTTTATTTTGACTGAACAATGTATTCAAGTGATTTAATGGATTTTTTATTTGACAGAATTATTTTTTTTTTCCTAGTTATGTTTGGTTAGTAGTTTAAAAAAAATGAAGAAGCTTCTTATTAAATAATAATAAAATTAAAAAAAGAATAAAAAAGCAAGAATAATCTTGTATCAAAGGCGACGTTGGTAGTATATTTGCATAAAAGAAGTTTCATTCAGCACTAATAACCATTTTGCAACAAAGTCTTTTTATATAAATTCTCGTCTTTAAATTGGCTTTTTTTTTTGAATTTCGTTTAAAGTTATAAAGGTGAAAATGAGGACAAATATTTTATTATTTTTTGCTTTATTTCTTGTTTCTGATTTTTGCTTAAATATTTTTTTTTTTTCATTTACATTTGTTATTTATTTTAAGGCGACAAAATTTATTTACTTAAAAATAAGACAAAAAAAATTAAAAAAGAGTTAAAAAGGAAACAAAGACTATAAACTATGAAAATCTATTAAAAAGTTGCTTATTCGTCATTGGAATTAAGATTAGATCGATTTAAAAAAAATAAAAATTATTTTTAATGAATAAAAAAATAATAATATTGCTGAGGTTGGTTGTCTTATGTGAATATTTATTTTTATTAAATTTTATTATTATTGCAAAAAGAAATAAATTTTTACTTTTTTGTTTTAAACTTAAATAATGAATTAAAAAAAAAAAAGCAGCAATTTTTTTCCATAATTTTATTCTAATTTTATCTATTTTATTGTCAATTGATGATGATTTCAAGTTTATTTTTAGTATTAAATATATATAAACGTATTAAAAAAAAGCTCATTTTCTTGTATAATTTATTTTATTTTATTTTATTATTATTTTTTTGTAATTAATTTACTTAATTAATTGCGGTTTTTTAGAAAAATAAGATCAAAATAATGTTGTTCGCCAAGACATATTTAGCGTATTTTTTTCTATTTCTATATTATTATTTTATTCTCTTTTGATTGATTAATTTTGATGATTTTTTTATATGATTTATTTAAAGTATTAGCCACCTACTTCCCGTTTTTTTTTTTTTGTTAATCTTAAAAAAATAAATTCTATTTTAGAAAAAGAATCAAAAAATAAAATAAATTATCTTTTAATTTAATCGAAAAATCTTTATTAATGACACTTTATATGATAAAACCTAAACGATTTGTTTGCTAAATAAAATAAAAACAAAAAAAAATTAAACAATTAAATTCATTGATTTAAGTAATGAATACATAAATCAACTTTCAAGCATAAAATTATTTAACGATTTAACTATGTAATAATAAAATAAATATAATCAATGAAATAATAAAATAGAAAATACTATTAAATGATTAAGGTTATTGTTATAAATATTATTAATGAAAAAAAATAATAATAATAAACTGAAAAATAAAAAAATGAATCACGTTGACACCTTTGTTTCTTCGATTTTTATCATTAATTAATTATATATTTTTTTTTTTGCTTTGTTTTAAATCGTCTTAATGTAAATAATAATAATAATAAGAATAATAAAATTGCTTAATTAATAAGCGAAAATAAATTAATAAATAAAAAGCGAAACCAGTTGTGAGCCGACGATTAAGATGATTTCATTAAAATAGATAATTAAATCTACAAAAACAGTAAAATACATTAAATAATTAAGAAAATAATAAAAAACATTGCAATTTATTTTTATTTTTTTAAACATATAAAAGAAAAATAATAAATATTTAAGTCAAGTTTAATTTTTAGCTTAAGTTTTAATTTATATACAATTATTGTCTGTTATTTTCTTTTTATTATTATTATTATTATTATTATTATTATTATTATTAATTTATACAATATTTCTTTAAGCTTTCGTTTAGGCGACTTAATGACGTTAAAATTTGTTGTTTATTTAGTTATAATATATAAGCAAAATGCAAAAAAAAAACGAAAATAAATAAAATAAAATTTTATTCAAATAACAAAAAATAAAAACCATACACAACCCGCACATTAAATAAAACATACTTTATATGGCAAAATTGTATTTTAAATGTTTATTAATAATTTTTATTTATTTATTTAGAAGAAATTAACTAACGATGACGTTTTTTTTTTTTAAGTTTCTTATTAGTTTTTATATGTAATGATTGTATTTTATCATCAGTTTAGCATTCAGTTCTTTGTTTTTAAGAAAAGTTTAATTTTTTATTTTTCTCTACTGAATTTATTTCTTTGTCGCTTGTGGTGATTATGTATTTTTATCATATAATTTTTATTTGTTGTAATTAAGTGTAAATTATATATTAGAAAATATAATAATAAAATAAATATAAAAATGAGTATAACCTTCTCTAGCTACTAGTACATAAGATAATAGTTGAATATGTGATCATTTTTAGTTAAAATAAAATAAAATAAATTAATAATTTTGCGTAGGATTATTATTATTATTATTATTATTTATTTTTTAAATAAAAAAATATTATATATTTTTATTAATAATATGTTTGTTGTTATTATTATTATTATTGTGGTTACTTTTTTTTTCTGCTACCTACTCGTATTTAATATTAAAATAAGAAAAAAAGAAATAACTAAATAAACACATAATATTCAAACAAATCAGAGACTAACTAAGTAATAAAGTAATTTGTATACAATTGAAAATATTTATTAGCAGGAAAAAAATAAAAATAAAAATTAAACACAGCAACTAATTGTACTCTCGCGTCTTGTAATTTGTTTTTAATTTTTTTTAATGACAAATAATTTAAACGAAGAACTTTTATAGCAATAAATATATACCATGTAAAAAAAAAAAGAAGCATTACCCACCCGCTTGTAATGTTTTCGTTTTTTTTTTTTCAATTTAATTTAATTTATAATTTACGATTTTAATGAGAAAAATAATTATGTTGGATTTTTTTTTTCTTAGTTTATTGTGCGATTTTTATTTAAATTTGTTAAATTTCATTCTACTTTGTTTGTTAAAAGATTTAAATTAAGAAAAATAATTAAAAGAAACAAAATCAGGGGGTGATCATATACAGTGTTTTTTATTCTTTGCTTTTTTGATCGTGAGAATTATATTTTTGATCGTCACAATCCATTCTCACATATAAGATTTTTATAGTTTCTGTTTGTTTATTCTGTTTTGTTTTATTTTTGGTCTCTAAAGAAATTATAATAATTTATTAATGACTCACTAAAACAAAAAAAGAAAGAATTGTTTTTTTTTTCTGTATTGTGTTTTTGTTTTACCAAAAAATAATATATGATACACGCGCAAAACCATATCGATCTTTAATATTTATTATCAAAAAAAAAAAATAATAATAAAAAAGTTTGTAATTAAAACTGTACGTAAACCTACACAAAAATATAATAAATAAATTTAAACTTATTACTTGTAGAGAAAAGCAACAGCAATTGGAGAGTCACAAAATTTCTCTCCATCATTATCAAATGATCGCGATCATAAGTTTAACTTGAAAACAAAAATAACTGAAAGAAAAAAACACATAAAAGTTGAAAAAATGTGAAAAAATAATAATAATAATAAAAATAAATAAATTCTATTGTTTTATTATTTGATCACATCATGATCATGTTTTTAGATAATAATAAGATAAAATTTTATTATAAAAAATTTTTTTCTTTTAATTTTTTTTTTTTTTGATAATTTTCAGCTAGAAATTCAATGATATAATTAAAATGATTAATTAATTTGTGTCGTCGGTTTTATTATGTGTGTGTAGTTTTCTTTATTTTTTTTTAATAGTTAATTTTCTATAATATTATTATCATTAATAATAGTTAAGTTAGGCAGTTTTAGTTAAATTGAATTAGTAATAAAGTAATAAAATGTATATATCAGTGATTCGTTGTCTATATTAATCCTGTACTTGATTAAAGAGGCTACTTGTATTAGTGTTTGTTGTTTAAGTCATAAAATTAATCAATAAATATATATTTTTTGATATTATCTATTATCATTGATGATTGTTAATTAAAGATCGCGATTTATACTTTGGTTACAGAAGCAAAAAAATTAAATCGCAAGACAATTATTTTCATAATAAAATTAATTAATTAATTAACATAAACTTTTGACGCCTAGAAAAGGTATTAAAAATTAAAAATAAATTAATGCACTTAAAATTGGATAATAAAAGAAAAATATTCTTTATTAAATTTTTTCAAAACATGAAATAAAATTCCACAATAAACAGTTTCTTGGAAAAATAATAATTATTTTTATAATTTTTAAATAAATAAATATATATTTTTATTTTATTAAATTAATGCAAATCTTTTTTTTTTTTTTTTGTATTTTCCTTATGAACTAAAATAAATGTTTCGCATCGTTTTGCATTGTTTTAAAAATAAAAAAAAAAAACATAAACTTTCCAGCTGTATTGTACGAATTGAAGCAAAAAGATTTTTCTCTCTGTTAAATTAAAATAAAATAATGGTTAAGTTAAGTCGTCATTAATTGTTGTGTGTTGGTGTTAAATTAGACTTTATGTCTCATAATTCGACTCCTCTCTACTAAATAACAAAAATAAAAAATAATTCTTTTGATTCAATTTTTATAAAAAACTTTTCTTAACTTAACTTAGCTTTAAGTTTTATGTTAAGTTTACTTAACCATACTCTTTTTTTATTATTTCTGGATTTATTTTACTCATTTTATATTTAACAAGTGGTCAAACAATAATAATAAAAGAATAAAACTGATGGCATAAGAACACAGAGCACATAGCACACAGAACAAGATTTTTTTCCTTCTTCTTTAAACCAAAAAGAAGTAAATGAAGGAAACTACTCTTCACAGTATAACTCATATATACATATAAATATTTTGTGGTAATAATAAAATAAATAAATATCCGACTTAACTTAACTGAAATAAAACTAAAAAAATAAACCGTAGAAATATAAAATAAATTTTTAAAAATATTTTTTAGTTGATTTTCGGTATTTGAACGAAACGGTTTAAAATAAATTTATAAAAATAAAAAAAAATAAAAAGAAACAAGAATTAATTAAATAAACGTAAACTTTTACTGTAAGTCCAATTGTTTTCTTCTTTTATTTTTTAAATTTATTATTATTTTCGGTTTGTTTTCATAATTTTTGTTTTGGTGTTTTTTTTGTTTTTTAATTTTTTTTGTTCTTCTAAAATTAAGTGTGTTAAAGTGATTAATTAATTGAAGAAAATAATAATAATAATAACAAGGGAAATAAGCAATGGATTATTACATGGATTAACAATGTTTTAATTTAAATAAATAATTATTTTGTGTGCCATTTAATTGAAAAATAAACTTATTATCGGTGTTTATTATTTTTTAAATTTTAATTTCTTTTCTATCTCAGTGTGTGATCATTTCAAATTCAGTAATATAAAAGTTCAGTTTGGAAAAAAAGTTTAAAAACGAAGTAAAATTTGTGAAGATCTCTTAAAAATAAAAAAAAAATAAACAACAGAAAAATGTAAAAAATCTTTAATTAAATTAAAATTAATTATTTGTAGATAAGTAGTAGAATAATTTAAATTTTAATTATTCTGATTATTTTTATTGGTTTTGCTTTATTTTGTTTCATTTTAACTTCTTTTTACTATATAATGCAATATGAATATTAGTTATTATTAAAAATTTATTATCCATCGATATTTCTTTAATCAATTAAAATTATTTTTTATTTTATTTTCTTGATGATAAATAATTATAAAAATTCTAATTAATGTGTCTGGTGCGCTCTGTTTTTGAAAGATTTATTCATGCAGAAAATGACTTAAAAATTGTCGGCTTAAGTTTCCCCTTAAATCAAGATTTAATTGGTTTTTTTTTTGTTTAATTTTAATTTTTCTTCAATGAAAAATTTTTATTGCTTTAAACAAAGATTGATTTTTAAAGAAAATAAAACAAAAAAACCGATTAAAGCATTTAAAATAAACACAAAAAAGGAGTTTGATGGATATTTTTTTTCTCTGACCCGAAATACAAGTTTTTAATTATTTATTTTTTCTTAATTTAATTAATTAATTAACAAATAAATATCATTTTATATATGTTGATAATCAAAATTAAAGCAATATATGCTCTCTAATAACTTGTTTGTATGCTTTTTTTTTGTTATTGTCGTTAAATTTGTATTTTACAAAAAAAAGAAGAAGAATTAATTCATTGAAAATTAGTCATTTTTCTGAGAAAAGATATTGCTTTGAAGTAATAAAACTAAAGGTGAAATCAAGTTTTTTGTTTTTTGTATTATATTTATTTATTTATTTTTGCATTTGATTGTTTAAATTTTCCTGTTTTTAAAATTTTGCAAAAACATAAATTTAAATTCAAACTGAATAAACATTATTTTTCAATTGTTGAAAATTTTTTATATGTATTTAAATAATTTGAAACCTTGACGCCTTTTAATTGTTTTTCTTTTTTTTTTTTCTATTTATTGTAATTAATTTGATTAAATTTTTCTTATATACATTAAAAGTATGTTGTTGTTGAAATTGATCATCTCCATATATAACGAAAATAAAAATAATTAAAATACGAAAAAAGAAAAAATTGTATAAAAAACCAATTTAAACTGTCATCTTAATTATGATCTCTTAATAATCTTTGATTGTGAATTGAGAAATGTTTTTTTTTTTTTTTTACTTTTAAAAACAGAAATTAAAAGTAAAAACAATAAACCCACGCCTCATTAATAAAAAACTAAGAAAATAGAAGACAAAACCGACATATAACGTATAGCGAAAATAATAAATTTAAATAATTAAAAAGTTAAAAACAAAAAAGAAAAAAGTTTTTAAGTTATTTTGGTTTTTGTATTAGATAGATTTTCGAAAATCAAATAATACAAAAAATACTTTTACCTTTTATTAAAGTGGCAGCAAACGGAGGACTTTGGTCGTAAAAAAGAGATCAGGGCGCATATGTACAGATTGCGTGAGACTCGTTTACGTGATTTTTATATAGGCGATATGGATTCCGGTATAGGTTTAACGAAGACACCATTAACTGGAAGTCATGGCGATTCTTTGGCTGATCAAAGCTTTCAAAGTTTCAAAACAAAAGAGATTCGTGATTCGGAGAGTCCAACACGGTTAATTATTATTTTTATAATTCTTTTTTTCTTTCATTTTATTTTATTTTAATTATTTATTTACAGAGATTACAGATTTGGTGTTGTTACGTCACCAGATACAAGTGGGTGGAACATGGTGACATCATCTGAAAGGAGTGCCGATGGTAAAACGCATACAACGCATAGCCTTGCAACAACAGGAGGTGAGTTTTTATTAATAAAAAAACAAATATAATAAAAAAACACATTTCAATTTTTTTTAATGCTATCGTAGGTGTACAAGAATTACCCGGCGGCAAAGCCGCATTTACCGGTCGTAATGAACATATGACTAAAGACTCATATGATGGTGACGACCGTAATTTTACAGCATCATCTGGTCAAACATCAAAAACTTGCGTTGAGGAAAATGTTGTAACCGGTGATGAACGTAATGGAACTAAAATTGAGAATAAAAGCAGCTCGGTGACATCATCATCCCATATTGTTCAATCAAAAATAACAACCAGCGACGAACCAGTAGGCGATTATCGTCACTTAAGCGATGAATCTGATAATGTTTATCAGAGAACTAGAAATGTGATAAATACTAATGATTATAATACACAGAATAATAATTATAACACTAGTCGGGAGACTCAGAATCAGAATCAGAATTTAACATCGAATGTTAAAACGTCCACAACGCAATCAACAAATGAAGTCAGAACTAGACAACAGGAGGCTGAACGATTGTTTGAATTGCCCGGTGTTATAACATCACGACGAGTTGAGTATCCAAATGCCAATACTAAAAGAATAACAGAAACTAAGAAATTAGACGATGGCACAACTGTGACCACAACAAAGTATGAAACAAAGTGAGTAAAATATTATATATATTTACATAAAAATATATACAAAATTCATAAAATTTTTTAATTAAAAAATTAGATCGGCTACAAGTCAATCTTGGTCATCTGCATCAAATCAGAAAGCAAGCACGACGTCTCGAGTTGTTACCGAAGATCGTGCTAATCGTAATAAAGTTGAATATATTACCGATGATAAAAAACATGTGATCGCCCCTGATAACTACAATAATTTGAGTAGACCAAAAGATTCAGTTGATCCACGAAATGACACAAATGTGAAGACAATAATAAAAACAAACACAAGAAATAATACAGATGATAATGTTCACGATACAGTGATATCTACAAAAAAAGTTTACACAACTCACGAGAATCTCAATGATACTGATTCGGTTGATTTTGTTGAGACTCATCATCATACTGTTAAGAAAGATTTATGCCAGGACTTACGTGATGGCAGATATGTGATAAATAAGGATTTTATTGATATTGAAAAGAATTACACTCGTGGTCCACATAAAGAACCTGTTGGTTCTAAAGATGGAACCAGCCCTCAAGGTTTTTTACAAATCCTTAGAGATAATCGTCCTGTTGACCAAACGCCTACACAGCATCCAAAATTAACTAATGACCCGAATGGATATTCAACAAGAGATTCTTATCCCCAAACAAAAGAACCACAATATTCTACAAAAACGCCAACAAATAATGAACCCAAACCGTCACAAAAGAACTCTTATCCTCAGCCTAACGAACCACAGGAATCTCATCTAATATATAACCGACCAATGGATACTGATTACCAACCATTTAAAAAAGAATCATATCCACAATCAAAAAATTCACAAGAATATCCACAGCAGCCCAAGTATAGGCGGCCATCGGAGAGAGGTTTTGAGCCACAAGAAACGCATCCGTTTACACGTCCTCAAGATGTGTATCAATCACCAAGGGATCAAAAATCTCCAAATTACCATACCAATGAGCCAGATAAAGTTTTTGGTGCTGGTAGACCGCAAAGTAAAACATTGCCTAAAGATGAAAGACCTAGATATGAAGCCACTACTAAAGAACATAAAATTATTGAAACTGTGGTAACAGATCGCCAAGAGCAAAACGATCATAAGCGAACGGAATATGTCAGTAAAAGAATAAGTGTTGATTTAGATGCAACGCATAATGCTTTTGCTAATTCTTTACGATGCACATCCCCTGTAGATAGAGGCAGTGTTAGATCATTTCGTAATAGCAACAATTCTATAAGAAGTAGCTCAAGTCCTGATAAATATTCAAGATCACAGCGTAGTCCGTCACGCGAAAGTATTACATATTCAGAATCCAGTAGAATTAGCTCGAATACTATAACAAAAGGCAGAGACACAACTAGAGATCCTCGAAGACCAATAATTGGAACTCAAGAAAGAAAGACATCACCAGTAAAAAAAACTCAATGTGATAGAGACGAATCTCCAGATAAAAGGCCACATTCCAGAACAAATGATGTGCTCTCAAAAATAACAGAACACACATCAACTAAAAGAACGAATTTGATATCTCAATCAAAAGATGCACCAAAAAGACGTCCAAGCGATGTTACAGATAAACCTAATACAAAACGACAAGAAAACCCGAATGAAGTGTTTGTGAAAACACATTTAACAGATGATGATAATTTTAGTGATGTTCCTAAAAAATCCAGACCTACATCATTTGATCGACCCGTAGACAACACAAAATTTTCTTCAGTGAATTCACCAAATAAAGACTATCCGAAATCGGAATTCTATGCTCCGAGTAAAGAAACTCCAACAAAAGGCAGGTCAATAGATCATAGTCCTACTAAAGATTCGCCATCAAGAAAATCATCTACTGTATCGCCCAATAAAGATACACAACCTAAAATGAAAAATTGGCCTCCTTCTCAAAAAAATTTAGATCAATTTGCACCTCAATCAAAGAATTTACCATCTTCTCGTGAAAAATCGCCTGTTAAATCAATAAAAAAAACGGCGACAGATAATTATACGTCTACTGTCACTATTGATACAACAAATAGTGCATTAGAATCGAAAAAGACAACGAAAAAGCAATATAGAGAACCTTCCGACGTAGATTCTCTTCGCTCAGTATCACCAACAACAACTGTAAGTGATATTGAATATATTCATCATCCAACAACAAATAATCGTCACATTATAACTGATTTGGATTCAGAAGACAATGTAACAGTTAATATTACACAGGAAAATTTAGAGGATGTTGAAGACATCACAACAATTATTAATGAATTGGAAACGACAGGTCGAAAAAAGACTGCAACACCAAGTCACGATTTTATACAAATTGAAAAAAATACAAGTGCAAATGACAGAGTTGTATTAAGAAAACCCACTGATTCCTTGCCAAGAAAAACAGACACAACTAAAACTGTTGTGACTGAAAAAATCACCACGGTTGCAGGACGAAAATCATCTCCGGTAAAAGAACCGAGAGATGATTCTCCCAACAAACGTCCTGTGTCGAAAACACCAACAAGAGATTCGACCCAACCACGAGAGCCTAAAGATGACGATGAATTCGAACCAGAAGATAATGATGGCAAACCACGGAGACGTGAACCCACTGATTCCTTGCCAAGAAAAACAGGCACAACTAAAACCGTTGTGACTGAAAAAATCACCACGGTTACAGGACGAAAATCATCTCCGGTAAAAGAACCAAGAGATGATTCTCCCAACAAACGTCCAGTGTCGAAAACACCAACAAGAGATTCGACCCAACCACGAGAGCCTAAAGATAACGATGAATTCGAACCAGAAGATAATGATGGCAAACCACGGAGACGTGAACCCACTGATTCCTTGCCAAGAAAAACAGGCACGACTAAAACTGTTGTGACTGAAGAAATCATCACGGTTACAGGACGAAAATCATCTCCGGTAAAAGAACCAAGAGATGCTTCTCCCAACAAACGTCCAGTGTCGAAAACACCGACAAGAGATTCGACACAACCACGAGAGCCTGAAGATGACGATGAATTCGAACCAGAAGATTATGTTGGCAAACCACGGAGACGTGAACCCACTGATTCCTTGCCAAGAAAAACAGGCACGACTAAAACTGTTATGACTGAAAAAATCACCACGGTTACAGGACGAAAATCATCTCCGGTAAAAGAACCGAGAGATGATTCTCCCAACAAACGTCCAGTGTCGAAAACACCAACAAAAGATTCGACAAAACCACGGGAGCCTGATGATAACGATGAATTCGAACCAGAAGATTATGATGGCAAACCACGAAGACGTGAACCCACTGATTCCTTGCCAAGAAAAACAGGCACGACTAAAACTGTTGTGACTGAAGAAATCACCACTGTTACAGGACGAAAATCATCTCCGGTAAAAGAACCGAGAGATGATTCTCCCAACAAACGTCCAGTGTCGAAAACACCGACAAGAGATTCGACACAACCACGAGAGCCTGAAGATGACGATGAATTCGAACCAGAAGATTATGTTGGCAAACCACGGAGACGTGAACCCACTGATTCCTTGCCAAGAAAAACAGGCACGACTAAAACTGTTATGACTGAAAAAATCACCACGGTTACAGGACGAAAATCATCTCCGGTAAAAGAACCGAGAGATGATTCTCCCAACAAACGTCCAGTGTCGAAAACACCAACAAAAGATTCGACAAAACCACGGGAGCCTGATGATGACGATGAATTCGAACCAGAAGATTATGATGGCAAACCACGAAGACGTGAACCCACTGATTCCTTGCCAAGAAAAACAGGCACGACTAAAACTGTTGTGACTGAAGAAATCACCACTGTTACAGGACGAAAATCATCTCCGGTAAAAGAACCGAGAGATGATTCTCCCAACAAACGTCCAGTGACAAAAACACCAACAAGAGATTCGACACAACCCCGACAGCCTGATAATGACGATGAATTCGAACCAGAAGATTATGATGGCAAACCACGGAGACGTGAACCCACTGATTCCTTGCCAAGAAAAACAGGCACGACTAAAACTGTTGTGACTGAAGAAATCACTACGGTTACAGGACGAAAATCATCTCCGGTAAAAGAACCGAGAGATGATTCTCCCAACAAACGTCCAGTGTCGAAAACACCAACAAAAGATTCGACACAACCACGGGAGCGTGATGATAACGATGAATTCGAACCAGAAGATTATGATGGCAAACCACGGAGACGTGAACCCACTGATTCCTTGCCAAGAAAAACAGGCACGACTAAAACTGTTGTGACTGAAGAAATCACTACGGTTACAGGACGAAAATCATCTCCGGTAAAAGAACCGAGAGATGATTCTCCCAACAAACGTCCAGTGTCGAAAACACCAACAAAAGATTCGACACAACGACGAGAGCCTGAAGATGACGATGAATTCGAACCAGAAGATTATGATGGCAAACCACGGAGACGTGAACCCACTGATTCCTTGCCAAGAAAAACAGGCACAACTAAAACTGTTGTGACTGAAGAAATCACTACGGTTACAGGACGAAAAGCATCTCCGGTAAAAGAACCAAGAGATGATTCTCCCAACAAACGTCCAGTGTCGAAAACACCAACAAGAGATTCGACACAACCACGAGAGCCTGAAGATGACGATGAATTCGAACCAGAAGATTATGATGGCAAACCACGGAGACGTGAACCCACTGATTCCTTGCCAAGAAAAGCAGGCACGACTAAAACTGTTGTGACTGAAGAAATCACCACGGTTACAGGACGAAAATCATCTCCGGTAAAAGAACCAAGAGATGATTCTCCCAACAAACGTCCAGTGTCGAAAACACCAACAAGAGATTTGACACAACCACGAGAGCCTGAAGATGACGATGAATTCGAACCAGAAGATTATGATGGCAAACCACGGAGACGTGAACCCACTGATTCCTTGCCAAGAAAAGCAGGCACGACTAAAACTGTTGTGACTGAAGAAATCACCACGGTTACAGGACGAAAATCATCTCCGGTAAAAGAACCAAAAGATGATTCTCCCAACAAACGTCCAGTGTCGAAAACACCAACAAGAGATTCGACACAACCACGACAGCCTGAAGATGACGATGAATTCGAACCAGAAGATTATGATGGCAAACCACGGAGACGTGAACCCACTGATTCCTTGCCAAGAAAAACAGGCACGACTAAAACTGTTGTGACTGAAGAAATCACCACGGTTACAGGACGAAAATCATCTCCGGTAAAAGAACCAAAAGATGATTCTCCCAACAAACGTCCAGTGTCGAAAACACCAACAAGAGATTCGACACAACCACGACAGCCTGAAGATGAAGATGAATTCGAACCAGAAGATTATGATGGCAAACCACGGAGACGTGAACCCACTGATTCCTTGCCAAGAAAAACAGGCACAACTAAAACTGTTGTGACTGAAGAAATCACCACGGTTACAGGACGAAAATCATCTCCGGTAAAAGAACCAAAAGATGATTCTCCCAACAAACGTCCAGTGTCGAAAACACCAACAAGAGATTCGACACAACCACGAGAGCCTGAAGATGAAGATGAATTCGAACCAGAAGATTATGATGGCAAATCACGGAGACGTGAACCCACTGATTCCTTGCCAAGAAAAGCAGGCACGACTAAAACTGTTGTGACTGAAGAAATCACCACTGTTACAGGACGAAAATCATCTCCGGTAAAAGAACCAAAAGATGATTCTCCCAACAAACGTCCAGTGTCGAAAACACCAACAAGAGATTCGACACAACCACGACAGCCTGAAGATGACGATGAATTCGAACCAGAAGATTATGCTGGCAAACCACGGAGACGTGAACCCACTGATTCCTTGCCAAGAAAAACAGGCACGACTAAAACTGTTGTGACTGAAGAAATCACCACGGTTACAGGACGAAAATCATCTCCGGTAAAAGAACCAAAAGATGATTCTCCCAACAAACGTCCAGTGTCGAAAACACCAACAAGAGATTCGACACAACCACGACAGCCTGAAGATGACGATGAATTCGAACCAGAAGATTATGATGGCAAACCACGGGGACGTGAACCCACTGATTCCTTGCCAAGAAAAGCAGGCACGACTAAAACTGTTGTGACTGAAGAAATCACCACTGTTACAGGACGAAAATCATCTCCGGTAAAAGAACCAAGAGATGATTCTCCCAACAAACGTCCAGTGTCGAAAACACCAACAAGAGATTCGACACAACCACGAGAGCCTGAAGATGAAGATGAATTCGAACTAGAAGATTATGATGGCAAACCACGGAGACGTGAACCCACTGATTCCTTGCCAAGAAAATCAGGCACGACTAAAACTGTTGTGACTGAAGAAATCACCACGGTTACAGGACGAAAATCATCTCCGGTAAAAGAACCAAAAGATGATTCTCCCAACAAACGTCCAGTGTCGAAAACACCAACAAGAGATTCGACACAACCACGACAGCCTGAAGATGACGATGAATTCGAACCAGAAGATTACGATGGCAAACCACGGAGACGTGAACCCACTGATTCCTTGCCAAGAAAAACAGGCACGACTAAAACTGTTGTGACTGAAGAAATCACCACGGTTACAGGACGAAAATCATCTCCGGTAAAAGAACCAAGAGATGATTCTCCCAACAAACGTCCAGTGTCGAAAACACCAACAAGAGATTCGACACAACCACGAGAGCCTGAAGATGACGATGAATTCGAACCAGAAGATTATGATGGCAAACCACGGAGACGTGAACCCACTGATTCCTTGCCAAGAAAAACAGGCACGACTAAAACTGTTGTGACTGAAAAAATCACCACGGTTACAGGACGAAAATCATCTCCCGTAAAAGAACCAAGAGATGATTCTCCCAACAAACGTCCAGTGTCGAAAACACCAACAAGAGATTCGACACAACCACGACAGCCTGATGATGACGATGAATTCGAACCAGAAGATTATGATGGCAAACCACGGAGACGTGAACCCACTGATTCCTTGCCAAGAAAAACAGGCACAACTAAAACTGTTGTGACTGAAGAAATCACCACGGTTACAGGACGAAAATCATCTCCGGTAAAAGAACCAAGAGATGATTCTCCCAACAAACGTCCAGTGTCGAAAACACCAACAAGAGATTCGACACAACCACGAGAGCCTGAAGATGATGATGAATTCGAACCAGAAGATTATGATGGCAAACCACGGAGACGTGAACCCACTGATTCCTTGCCAAGAAAAACAGGCACGACTAAAACTGTTGTGACTGAAGAAATCACCACGGTTACAGGACGAAAATCATCTCCGGTAAAAGAACCAAAAGATGATTCTCCCAACAAACGTCCAGTGTCGAAAACACCAACAAGAGATTCGACACAACCACGACAGCCTGAAGATGACGATGAATTCGAACCAGAAGATTATGATGGCAAACCACGGAGACGTGAACCCACTGATTCCTTGCCAAGAAAAACAGGCACAACTAAAACTGTTGTGACTGAAGAAATCACCACGGTTACAGGACGAAAATCATCTCCGGTAAAAGAACCAAGAGATGATTCTCCCAACAAACGTCCAGTGTCGAAAACACCAACAAGAGATTCGACACAACCACGACAGCCTGAAGATGACGATGAATTCGAACCAGAAGATTATGATGGCAAACCACGGGGACGTGAACCCACTGATTCCTTGCCAAGAAAAGCAGGCACGACTAAAACTGTTGTGACTGAAGAAATCACCACTGTTACAGGACGAAAATCATCTCCGGTAAAAGAACCAAGAGATGATTCTCCCAACAAACGTCCAGTGTCGAAAACACCAACAAGAGATTCGACACAACCACGAGAGCCTGAAGATGAAGATGAATTCGAACCAGAAGATTATGATGGCAAACCACGGAGACGTGAACCCACTGATTCCTTGCCAAGAAAAGCAGGCACGACTAAAACTGTTGTGACTGAAGAAATCACCACGGTTACAGGACGAAAATCATCTCCGGTAAAAGAACCAAAAGATGATTCTCCCAACAAACGTCCAGTGTCGAAAACACCAACAAGAGATTCGACACAACCACGACAGTCTGAAGATGACGATGAATTCGAACCAGAAGATTATGATGGCAAACCACGGAGACGTGAACCCACTGATTTCTTGCCAAGAAAAACAGGCACGACTAAAACTGTTGTGACTGAAGAAATCACCACGGTTACAGGACGAAAATCATCTCCGGTAAAAGAACCAAGAGATGATTCTCCCAACAAACGTCCAGTGTCGAAAACACCAACAAGAGATTCGACACAACCACGAGAGCCTGAAGATGACGATGAAATCGAACCAGAAGATTATGATGGCAAACCACGGAGACGTGAACCCACTGATTCCTTGCCAAGAAAAACAGGCACGACTAAAACTGTTGTGACTGAAAAAATCACCACGGTTACAGGACGAAAATCATCTCCCGTAAAAGAACCAAGAGATGATTCTCCCAACAAACGTCCAGTGTCGAAAACACCAACAAGAGATTCGACACAACCACGACAGCCTGATGATGACGATGAATTCGAACCAGAAGATTATGATGGCAAACCACGGAGACGTGAACCCACTGATTCCTTGCCAAGAAAAACAGGCACAACTAAAACTGTTGTGACTGAAGAAATCACCACGGTTACAGGACGAAAATCATCTCCGGTAAAAGAACCAAGAGATGATTCTCCCAACAAACGTCCAGTGTCGAAAACACCAACAAGAGATTCGACACAACCACGAGAGCCTGAAGATGATGATGAATTCGAACCAGAAGATTATGATGGCAAACCACGGAGACGTGAACCCACTGATTCCTTGCCAAGAAAAACAGGCACGACTAAAACTGTTGTGACTGAAGAAATCACCACGGTTACAGGACGAAAATCATCGCCGGTAAAAGAACCAAGAGATGATTCTCCCAACAAACGTCCAGTGTCGAAAACACCAACAAGAGATTCAACACAACCACGAGAGCCTGAAGATGACGATGAATTCGAACCAGAAGATTATGATGGCAAACCACGGAGACGTGAACCCACTGATTCCGTGCCAAGAAAAACAGGCACGATTAATACTGTTGTGACTGAAAAAATCACCACGGTTACAGGACGAAAATCATCTCCGGTAAAAGAACCAAGAGATGATTCTCCCAACAAACGTCCAGTGTCGAAAACACCAACAAGAGATTCGACACAACCACGAGAGCCTGAAGATGACGATGAATTCGAACCAGAAGATTATGATGGCAAACCACGGAGACGTGAACCCACTGATTCCTTGCCAAGAAAAACAGGCACGACTAAAACTGTTGTGACTAAAGGATACTCCATGGTTACTGGACGAAAATCATCTCCGGTAAAAGAACCAAGAGATGATTCTTCCAACAAACGTCCAGTGTCGAAATCACTAACAAAGGATGCGACAAAACCACGAGAGGATGAAGATGACAAACACAATTTTGGTAAAGTTCCAAAAGATAAAGTACCTCTAAAAGACATACCAAGAAATTCTGAGCCAAATATTAAGTTTGGTCGTGTAACAACTGACGAAATAAGTCAAGTCAATACTGGCACATTTACACGAAGAAAAACTACTGACTCTCTTAATTCCGCTGTGCTAGAAGAACCTGATGAGCAAGTGTGTCCTACAGAAAATGAGAAATATTTAAGTAAGGAACCAATACAAAATACACCCACTACGAAGATAACGATCAATCAGAAATCAATTCGAAAAAATACTAATGAATTTATTCAAACAGAAAAAACCATTTCTGAAAATGTAGCATCATTTAAACACTCTTCTACAAAACCAAAGAAGGGGCGAAATAATCCCGATGATGAAACAGAGTCTGATGAAAATTATGATATGCCACATGAAGTTGAAACGTCAGTAGACGATGAAACTGAAGAATTTTATTTGAATCAACGCCAAGCAAGCAAACCAGTTACTGCCGATAATTTTGAACCTATAAGTGCTTTAGATTCATCATCTGTTCCACGCAAAAGTTCGCTGAAGAAAACGGTTATAACTGAAGCAACTTATAAAATTACTGGACAAGACGATAAGCTAAATAGAAATTCTTTAAAACAAGTAATTGATGTAAAGCAGAAACCAACATCTCCTGGACCTGATTATGATGAGTCGGAACCAGCCAATAAAGTAGCTAAACAACGTCCGCCTTTTATGCGTAGTGAAACGTTTGAAGAAAGGTGTCGTATGATTTTAGGCATGCCGATTCCAGAAAATCAAAATAAACCGGAACTTGTGACACGTGAAAATACACCTGATTCACCAGCACGAAAAACATTCCGTGATGCTAGAAGAAAATTTGAAAGTGAATTTGTGGATGTGACTATTGAAGATATTGTGGAAAACAGAAAAACAAAAGATTTTATAAGCATTGAAAGAGAAAATGAGATAAGATCCAAACAAAATGTCGAGCCATCAATAAGACGAAGACCTGTAGATCGTTCTTCTGGCCGCAGTTCACCAGTTGATAGTATTGCATCAGATACATCACCCGAAAGAAAAAAATCGGAGGATAGGTTTTCATCAGTAAGTACTGATACAGTGAAAATAAGACCAAATACAAAAAATGAAATAACTGTTGACGATAAAAGAATAGAAACAGTAAAAAAACCTAAAGATATTAAGACAAAACGACCAGGAAAAAGATCACCTGAATCTAGTCCAGACAGAAAGGATAAATACACAGCTGCTAGACGTCCAACTCCAATATATAAGCAAACAGAAGAAATATTCGGAAGCCCTAGAACTCGCCCGTCAGATAAATTATCACCAAAAAATGTAACTGCAACTATTTCTCCTGTTCGCCAACGTCATGAAGAACAAACTCCAACTAATAGAAAACCTACAAAGTCAGATATTAATGATGGAAAAACTTCGCCAATTAAAACTAGCGATCGACCAACAACAAATCGTCAAATAAATGATTTTAGTCCAACAAGAAAACCAACACCGAAAAAACTGTTCCAAGATGACTTTGACGAAATAGATCGCCAAGTCAGTGAAACTATTACTGAAGTTATAACAACAGCTAAAGAAATGATTGTCAAAAATGCACGAGATGGTGACAAACCAAAGCGACCAGCATCTAAAACACCTGTTACTGATGTGACAAACAAATCAGGTTTGCCTAGTGAAACTAACAAACGAACAACAAATATAACAAAGGCAAGCAATGTCAAAACTATGCATGAAATAAAAACGTCAAAATTAATCAGTGAAACTGGACCAGTGACAGCGACGACAACCACACCAAGAAAGCCATTAACAGGAAAATTTATCAATGAGAAACACACAACCCCAAAAGCAGATAAATTGACTAAAATACCAATAGAAAAAATGGGTCGGGAAGCTGGAGATATTGAATATATAAGTAACCCAGAGACTGACAATGAGCCTGATGATTATTTAGTAAAAAGTGATATAGATGATGTGGTGGAACATATTACATCAGTTACTGTTGTTAAAACAAAAACACCTAGTCGTGGTGCGAAAGATACACCGCACTCAGTTAATAAATTTATTCATCATTCACCATCTGTTACACCAAAACACACCAAACCAATAGTGCAAACGCCGACCAAAGTAAATTCTGTAGATAAAAAAAATCCATCATCAAAGTCTCGTCCGACGAAACATATTGCGACAAAAACAATAAATCTGAGTCCAACGAATTTAATTCATTCATCTAGTGAGTATGACGATGATAATGATATTGGTAATATTATAATTGATATTCAACATGCAAAATCATCTCGAGAAGTAACGCCAAATCGTATGGTACCAATGCCAGTGTCACCAGATGAGGATATGGGAGTACCCAGATTTCCGGATACTGTTCATGAGCCAGACGATGATGCTCCACGCAAACCTCAATCGAAAATTAAAAACATTCCAATTTACGAAGAAGAAACTAATGACTACATTGGATGCCATATTACCGAAGTTCATGATGAAACTACCACACAATCATATAGGTCTACGACGAACCGCGTTATTGAAGACGAAAGTTTATTAAGTGTTTCTGATAAGGTAAATAAATTTATTAAAGCTGCAGAAAAATTAACATCGCCAACAACAAAGGAACCAAAAACAATAAAAACAAAACCGGAAACTGTTGACGAAAAGTTAAAATCCGATGAATGTCTTTTGAGTGTCTCTGATAAAGTGTCGAAATTTACATTGACAGCAGAAGTAGCAAAATTACCAAAATCTTCAGTTCCATTTGAACCAGAAGGTGAGGATAAAGACTATTATGAGCCAGAACCAGACGCGTCTCGATTATCAGTTACAGAGAAAGTCACAAAATTTATTACAACAGCAGAAGAAGTGAAGAAACCTAAAACGACTTTGTTGACGCCAAAGTCGCCAACTAAAATTACTGAGAAGGTAACAAAACTTTTTAATGTTACACAAGAACCACAATCAAAAGCACCAGCTCAATCTATGCCAGGTAAACCGAAAACTGAACACCCGAAAATTGAACACCCAAAAAATGAAGAAATCGACGATAACTTACATCAAGATGAATGTCTTCTCAGTGTGTCTGACAAGGTTACGAAATTCATTACTACTGCAGAAAAGTTAGTAGCAACGGTTCCTCAGAAATCACCCGAGCTAGTTGCTAAAATGGAACGCCAAGTTTCGCGTCGTGAGCGTATTCCATCTGTAGAAGATGACCACAATTCGCCACCACAAAGTCCTCGCGGATCAATAACGGATCGTTATATACCAAAGGAAAAGTCACCAATTCCAACAGTAACAACACCACAAATTACCTTACGCAGCACTGAAGCTATTAAAAAAGCGAAAGCTGTTTTTGAGAGTCGCGATAATAAAACACCGACTACTAAACCAAAACAAATTGATATATTATCACGACCATCAGTTTGGGAAGGAAGACAAACAAAACCCGAAACACCAGATAAACATCATCCAGCAACACAGAGAAAGCCAGAAAAAGTTAATAAACATTCAGTTGAACCATTAGACGAAAAACCAATTTCGAAAACCTCACAAAATTTAATAGTTGATGAAAATATAACGCCGAAAAAATCAGATAAATTTCCATCCTATTTACGTGACACAGTCTCGACAAAAAAGGATATTTTTGAAAAAAAAATATCCTTTAATAAATTTGATGTTTCACCAGAGAACATGGATGTTATGAATAAAAAAGTGGTTACATTGACTAGAGAAGCAAGGCCAAAGGATACTCAACCAGCCTCAATGACAATGAAAATAGATCAAGTAGAGTCAAAATTCAGTGAATCATTTCCATCTCGAACAACTATTATTCGTGAACCGAAAACACAAACTGTAAATGCAAAGGAACCATGGAACTCAAAGTCAAAAGAACCGCAGACGCCAGAAGGTAGGGAACCTGTTCACGAAGAGATCATGACTAAAATAACTAAAGAATTTATTCACTGTGATTGTAAGCCAAGTGCTCCCCAACATAAGAATCATGCTCATACACACATTAGAGAATTTGTACCTGAAGAACATATGCGCCCCCAAGTACATGAAGTAATAAGTTCGAAAACGATTATATCTGATAAACGTGCACCGTATGAACGCTCTGAAACCTCATCACCAGCTTGTGAAATGACTACACCAGATAGACATAGACCATCCTACATGAGTCACACTGTGTCCTCTTTAGAGCACATTCGTCGTGAATCAATTGAATCGAATAGGATTGTATCTTCGCGACGAGAATCATTAACTACTGAAGAAGTATTTGAGGAATATGGAGAACCATCGAGCGATGGGAATCCTCGAAGTGGCGTTAAATTTGGCGTCGAATTGAAACATTCAGATTCCGACAAACCAAAACGAAGGAAGAGCAGTTCAAGCGAAATACCACATATCGAGGAAATATTTGATTTAGAATTACTCGAAAAAATGGTATTTTATTTATTTATAATTATTTTTTCTTTTCTTTATTTTTAATTTTATTTTGTATTAATAATTTAGTTGGAGACAGTTGTTGGCTATGAGCAGCGTCGTCGTATACGGTCACAAATTCGTGTTGTAAAAACACAGCCTGAATCAAGTGCAACAACTACTACGTTCACTAAAACAATTCATGGGACTCCAAGGCAACAACAGCATACAGAAAGTCCAAAGCGTATTGAGACTACTTCAATGCCATCAAAAAAATATCCAACAAATCGGAAATCTAGTCCAAATAGAAAAGAAATAATTGAAGAAGTTACATATCACGTAACACCCAGAATAACAACTAAGAAGTACACTACTAATACTCAAGAATTTATGGAATCAGAAATAAATCATATAACGAAACACGAACGACATAATAAAATGACTTCACGTAGTCCTAGTCCACCCAAAGAAAGAAAACCATCTATTAAAGATGACAAACGTATGCCAAAAGACACAAATGGAAATGTGGATGAAGACAAGCCAATATGGGCGACTAAGAATATTCTAAAAAAAGTCACGGAAACTGCTCGTACATTTAAAACACCGAATTCTACAACGAAAAAACCAGTAACTCCTGCCACAAATAAAACAAAAACACCCCGTCCAACAGATTCAGTCGATGCTGTGACATCTAGTTACGGTGTTGGACCAACAGATGAAAATGGAAAACCATTGTTTGGCATAAGAGCTCTTAAGAAAAAGACAACGACATCCACTAGTGTTGTTCAGCCCATTGAGACTCAAGTCACTGAAACTATTGTAACTGAAGAGGAGACGCTTTTCACTGAGAATGGTAAATCGCCAATTGGTCAACGAACTGTTACTGTTTATACTAATAAACCTGGTCCAGTATCATTAGAACAAATAAATGCAGTAACAACAACCAATAAAAGCCCACGTGAGATACGGGAAAAATTAATGGAACGTGAAAATTCTCGTAAAAATTTAACATCGACATCAGTAATGACAACAAGCACATCATCATCAAAAAAGAAATCAAATAATTTTCATAAGGAAATCATAGACAATACTGATACAACAACAGAGGTAAATAAATATTGTAATAAATAATATAAATATAAAAACTTTAATTAAATTTTCATAAATAATTAATTAGATAAACTCTATGAAGAAACCAAAAAGTTTGCAATTTATCAATTTTCATTTATTTAATAAAAAGAAAAAATTAAAAATATTTTCCAAATTAAAAACTTCAACATCAAATCAATATATTTTATGAAATTATTATTTAATTATTTATTTTTATTTAATTATTTATTTTTTATGCATGTACTTTGTGTATTTATTAAATTAAATTAAGATTTGTGTAAATTTCGTGCGTATTTTATTAATGAAAAACAAAAAATTCGAATAAATTAAAAAATTCTATAGGAAACCGATGAAATTGATGATGAGGATGATATTATTGACGAATTACCAAAAAGAACAGTAATTAGACGTGGGTCTGTTAAGGAATTAAGTGAAAAGTTCATACAGAAGGAAACAACTGATAATCGTGCAAGCATCACACAAACGACTGGTGTTACTGGTAGCTCATATCCGAAGGCTGGTTTAATATTACGTACACAAACTCAGAATCAAACAAGTAGATCATCAACACCTGGTAAATATAAGTTATTTATATTAATTAATGTAAAATTAATAAAATTTTTATTATTTTTTACAAAAAAGGTGCATCCAGTGTCCACTCTGGCTCAGCTCCTGAATTTGATGAGTATGATGTGGAAGTGAGGACACAAACCACAACATTAAAAACACCAAGTAAAACTGAACGAACTGTAATAACGAAAAAACATATAATTAGTGATGACACTAGCGATAATCGCCGATCATTTTTAAACACAAACGATAAAGTGTCTGGGATAAATGATGTTATTGTTCGTATGCGTAATGCAGATAATGGTCTCTATAATAATTTTTAATTACAAAAACTAAATATAAATAATAAAATATAAAATTTTAGTTGAAGAAGACGGTGACACAACTGAGGATAGAGAAGCACGAGCATTATTAAATAAATTTTTGGGTGCGTCTGTTTTGATGTCTGGTTGTGAGTCAATGGCCACTAATTTGGCCAAAACATCATCAACAACAAAAACGACATCACAATTAAAAACGAATAAACACGTAATGGAACCGACAAATGATAACAATCAAGGGTATCGTCAACAAAAGACAACAATTGTTAAATCATTGCCGGGAGTTAAGCAACAGGTGAGCACTTATTTTTATGTATTTTTTTATTTTTTTTTTGTATTCTTAATTATTAGTTGACATAAAAACCTAAATTGTTTTCTCCTTGCTTAGCTAGTTTATAACAAACAAAAATTAAAATTAATATGAAAAAAGAACAAACATTGATTTTACATGTTTGCGTTTTTGTCCTATTTAATTTTTTTTTTTTGTGTATATTCACAAATTTACTGTCGAAATACGAGTTGCGTGAGTTTATTATGAATTAGTCAATCAAATATTATTGACAAAACATAAAAATTACAAATATAGAAGGAAATAACTTATAAAAATATGACAATGTGATGAGATTCATTTAATTTTTTATTAACTTTTACTCTGCAAATTTAATAGTAATCGTGATTTTTAGTTAAAATTTTAAATTATATTTTAATAATAAAATTAAGCAATTGCAACATAGTAAAAGTATGTCACAGGATATACAATGTGATAAACGTGAAGTAATTAATTATAGAAATAGAAAGATACATTTTTCTTATGAATTTATCTTTTAAAAGATAATGAATTATTACGATTAGTGCCAACAAAATTCTTTACTCCTTTTCTAATTCCTTTTTAAGAGTTTTTTTTTATATTAATTTTGTTTTAATTAAAGTCGTTAATAAGCTTAGATAAATAATTACAACAACTGTTACATAGTAAATTAACTATTTTACTATAATAGAATAAATCAGTTACTTTATTATTAGCACCAAGTATCAACTTGAAATTCGTTTTTAATCCAAAAATATCCGAAAAAATAATAATAACAAAACAAACAAAAAAATATATATATAGATGAAATAATTTTTTCTTTATTTAAAAAATAGCTAATTTTGGACACAGAGAGGATATATTTATTTTTTTCTTGTTTTATACAGAATTTCGATTAATAATTTTTTCGTTGTTAATGTTGACAGCAGAAACAACGTCCAAAAGTTATTTGTATTATATTTTTTTTTATATATATTTCATCCTATATGTTGCTTCACGCGCTTTTCATCTTGGCTTTTTGATAATAAATTTTGGCTGTTGTTGTTTGTATATTGTATATTGACGAAGGTTAAATTAATATTATTTTGAATTTAAAAATGAGAGAAAAAAATAACTATTTGTTTATGCTATTAAAATACGTTTAAGGACACTTTTATAATTATATATTATCTGTGTGGTATATTTCTTTCTGTTAATAATATCAATAATTTTCCGGTAATATACACATTTTATTTTTGTATTTATGACCAAGTTCAGGGAAAATGAACTTATGTTTGATTTATTTTTCGTGTTTCTTTTCTGATTCTATTAAAGGGATAAATAATAATTTTTAATAAGAAAAAAAAGAACGATGAACCAAAAAATAAAATAAAAACAAGTCAACACTTGAAAAAAAAAACTGATTCAATGTTTCTGAAGTGCTTTTATTCAAAATAAATAATTTTTTTTATTAATATTTAATTATAATTAATATATATGATTATTCAAAAGTAATAAATTACTAAAAAGCATTTTATATTCTAGACAGTTTGTCGAAATTATTGAATTTATTAAGAAAACAAAGTGAGTAAGTTCTGTATGTGACTAAATATTACCACCGATTTTCAAGTTTATTTTATAATAAATTTAGACACTATTAATTTTTCAATGCCATTTGAATTAAAAAAATAAATTTGTATATTTAATAAAATTGCCTTTGAAGCAGTAGAAGTAAGCAACTGTCTTTTGTTGCTTAAGAAATAAAAAAAATTTAAAATATTTTTTGACGTGCTAGAATAAATTTAAACACTTTACTTGCTTTCAGTTCCAATGCTTTATGCAATTTTATAATATTTATAAGAAGATAAAATGTAATTACGAATTTCCTAGTTATTATGAAGAAATTTTTGGAAGAAATTTTGCAACTTCCTGTTACAGAACTATACTAGAAGAAATAAAAATAATATAATGAAAAAAAAAGTATCAATAAAAAATGAAAAAATCCAATAAAAATTAGAAATTTATAATTTAAATTTAATTAAGTTATAAACGTACTAGTATAGTGTACATGTCTTAACAGTTTCTTACAGCTGCTACCAGTTTCAATATATCATTTTTCTTGTAAATTTTCTTATGACGTCAAAAGAAGAATTAAAATTTAAATATTCTTTTCTTATATTCATTAAAATTTTCATGTTTATTTTAAATAAATTTTTTTGAAAATGAAATTATAAAAAAATAAAATTTATTTAATAAAAATTTGTTTGTGGCAATTTATCAATTTGGTTAAATTTTTTTTTTTGTTTTTGCTACTACATATCAGTTTTTATATTTTATTATCCTTTTAATTTGCTTCTTTATTTATTGATTTTATTAATTTTAATAAAAATAATAGTAGTAGAGAAAAGAAAAAATACGAAAAATTTTCATATGTTGTACGGCGTGTCGTAACTCCTTTATTTTATTAGTTTTTCTATTAAGAAAATTGAAAATAAATTTATTAGAATTAGTAGACAGAAGAAGGTGATAATAGAAGAATAATATTTATTGAATGAGTATGTGTGTCCTTGCTAAATTATTTTTTTATTTTTAATTGAAAGAAATGAAGAAAAAAAAGAAAGAAAAACACTGAAAACACGAAAATAGAAAAGAGGAAGAGATGAAAAATAAATTAATTTAATTTAAAAATACAATAAAAAAAAAACATGTGCTCTTCATCAAAGCTATTAAACGTCAGTGAAAACAAACCAGCATTATATGAGATACAAATGAAAAAACATAATCAAATTGATATAAAAGATAGACATTTCATTAGCAACCGAAATACATGTAATTTCTAAAAATTATGTATCAATATATGTATCTACTTAAAAACATATATTTAGAATCAAAATTTAGTAGTTGGAAGACGGTCTGTTATTAGCGAGTAGTAAGTAGTAAGGATTTTATAGGTAAAGAATGACAAAATTTGTTAAAATTAATCGATTAATCGATTTTAATCAGTTTTACTCCTGTGATAAGAGCAGATAGTAGTAGTAGTACAGAAAACACCACGTGCGGTAGTTCTGTGTTGCATCTGTTGTTGCTCATTGGAAAATTCTTAATTAAAAAGATTATTTTATTTCTAGTAAGAAATTCCATAAAAATCTATTTACCCACGGAGCAATCATTATATTCCTTAATTAAATTAAATTTTATTCTCCAATTTCCTATTCATATTCCAAACAGGAATATGTTTAATAGAATAATTTTCAGTGTCTGTACACATTTGCTTCATAGTTTTGATTTTCATAATTAAATAAAAATTAGTTACGTGCTTTTAAATAAACAATATTTGTGTGCTTTGGAGAAATATTACTACCGTTCACAAAGGATTCCAGAATTTCTGGTAAATTTTACCCTCAATTTTGCATACGTTGTTTGATTGAAAATGGCTAAAATGCTTAAATGGTCTCTTGGCTTTTGCTGGGGTTCTTAGATAGTAAAAATGAATGAAATGAATATATTCATAAATAAATAAGTGTTGGAACAAATCATAGTGTTGGAACTCTGTCAATCAAATAAAAATTAATTTGAGTTTTCTTCTGGATTGTTGTCGTTTCAAAGGAATGAAAAACAATTATTATTTAAATAAAAAGACAATTTTAATGACAAAAAGATGAAAATGTATAAATTTTTATGTAGAAAAGATTTAATTAAAAAGTAATAAAAATAAAATAAGACGACAAAAAAAAATTTCAAGGTAAATTCCTTGATTAGAGTAGATTTATTTATTCGTTAAGAGTGCATTGTACGCGTAAAATTTTCAAAAAGAAAATCATGTTTAATCCAATCGCTCACCTCCAATACGTATTAAATACTTTCTGCACATGTTTAAATTAATATATATTTTTAATTAAAATAAGTCTTGTAAAGTAAATGTAAAAACGCAAAAAGATGTAAGAAATGTTTTTCATTTTTATTTTTATATTATAAATCTGCGACTAAAAATAGTCCTCCTTCGTTGCTACAAAATAATTAATTAATTCTATAAACAACGACTAAAAAAACCAAAAAAAACATTTTCAATTCTATCTGAGTACGATTACTGATCAGAAAACCGCGAGTAACGTCGACTAGTGATAAATTTAATTAAAGAATAATATAATTTTCATTAGTTCTCAGACTCAGACCATCTTTAATAACAACTAGACGGATAACATTTCGTCGCTTAAAAAAAAAAAATAATTTTATTAATTAAAAGAAATTTTTTCTGTATTTGTTTTTAAATTTTTTATATAACAAAACTTTTTTTAATAACATAACTGAAATTTATTGCATAATAATAATAATAATTGTGGTTTTTGTTAAAATTATTATTTCTTTAATTATTTCGTGAAAAGTAAATAGAAAAATTTATTTAACTTTTTTTTTCTGTGATTATTATTCTTTTTGTGTGAGAAAAGCGAAAAACTATAATTTTTTTTCCTTTTATTTTTCGTTTAATTGTAGGTGTGAAAAAGTGTATTTTTTTTATTATAAATTAAATAAATTTACAATTTTTGGATAAAACAATAAAAATATTATTGGATATAAAACGAAAAATAATTATAATATTTTATTAACATTTCATTGTTGAAAAAGTGAGTAATTTTCTTAATAATGTTGTACAGACTTATTTTTGCTAGTTTTGTTGGTTATTGTTATTTCAGTTTAAAATAATTAATTACATAATTAATTTTTTTATTTTCTTGCTTTAAGGTCTAATGATTGAAAAAATTAATTATTTGTGTTATTTTAAAAGATTAATTACGTTAACGGATAGTTTATGTTTTAATAAATTTTACCAGAAACGGCAAAAATATAAAAGAAAAAATTTATTTAGAATAAATTATTTTATGCTAATTAGAAAGAATGAGTCAGTTATTAATAAAAATAATATTATTATTCATAGTGAAGAATTTCAGTTAGTTTAAAGTCAAAAATTAATTGATAATTAATGCTGTGTGTTTTGTTAAGTCTGAATTATAATGTCAGACAAAATGTGATTTTATTACTAAAATGATTAGAATAAATTTTATTTTATTTTTTTTTACTTCGTTAAAGATAAAACAGTAGTTTGCCAATTTATTGAACTCGAACTTTTATTGTCATTGAACTAATAATGCTGTTAGAGTTAAGATAATTTCTTGTAATTCATTTAATTAATAGTTTAATGTTTATATTGACATAATAAAAATAAGTTAATAATGTGAAATATTTTTTCGAGACTTTAATTTGCTATGAAACGCAATAGTTTATTCTTTTATTTATATTTTTTTTAAATGTTATTTGATGCATAACGCATAATTTTATATATTTTTAAAGTACGTTAAAATAGAGAATAAGTAAATTCAAATAAAAGTAACTAACGTAGTACTCGCATAGAAATGTTAAAAAGAAAAATAAAAATGAAAAACTCTTGCATTAGTTTCATTTTTCATTTCTTCTTCTATTATATACTGAAAAATAATGTTAAAATATATTTTTAGAACATTTAATTGAAACTATTCTTCTGTTTCTCAACTTGGTTTAATTTAATTAAAATAACATTTAATTAAAAATGTTGAGAAAATAAATTGAAAAATAAAATACACACACATTTCATAATGAAAGCATGCAATTAGTAAAGACACATTTATGCATTAATGTCCCTGTATACCAGTTTGTAATTTATCCAAATTATAAACCGTTTTTGTTTTTCATTTTAATTTTTGCATGAAAATTTTCATTCCGTAATTTCTATGACGCAATATCGTTTTTTCTTTTTCAAAGATAAATTACCAAAAAAAAATTAAGAAAATTTTTATAAAAACCATCTGCTATTAAATATGAATTATTTATGGTGGAAAAAAAAATTTAAAATCATAACGCATTTAACCGATTAAAGTGAAAAACTAAATTTATTTATTTCATAAAAATTAAAAATAATTTTAATATTTTTTTTTTTTTAAAGAAAATGTGAGAGAAAAGGAATAACATATACTTGTAGAAAATATACGCGAGTTTTAATGTGTAGAAGAAATAAAATTAAAAGAAAAATAATTAACCGAAGAATATATACAGAAATGTTTAGTTTGCGTCGCGACGTTTAAAACGTTTAGAGCATCTCATCTGCTCTGTTGCGCTGAATTTTCAATCGCTACGTTACCAAAATAGGGTCGTTTTGATGTTTGTTCAAATATAATCGGAAAAATAGAAAAGTAAAGTGAAAAACAGTTTGAAAAAAAAATATATATAAATATTATATTTGAGAATGATTTGAATTGAGAGGAAAATTATAGTTGGATTTTCATTTCGTTTTTCTATGTTTGCTTGTGACGTTAATCGGTTTTTCTTAATTTCATTGTGTTGATCGCACAGTGATGCCGTTTTTCATTTTATTAGTATCATCATTATTATTATTTTTATTATTGTTAATTATGAAAAGCCAATAAATTTATCATTTAACAGCAGGAATATATATATAATTTTTCAACACTAGAAAAAATTTTTATTCTTTATTTTTCTTAATTTTATTTAATAAACAGAAAATTAAATAAAAATCAACAAATTACAATAATATTAATGTTGATTAGTTGCTTTTTATACACTTTGATCAGTTTAATTACATTAAATTGTAGAATTTGCCGCCTACATTTAATAATTTTAGAAATTTCGTTATTTTTAATAAACGGTGATTTGCTTGCCAGATCAGCATTGTCCATTGTATTATTTATTAATGTTATAAATAATTATTTTACAAGAAATGTAATTAATAAAAAAGAAAAACCATTAATTTTATTTATTCTTTTTTTGGTACTATGTACATACACACAGCACACATATTACCATTAAGCACGCGACACTAGAATAAAAAAGAACAAACAAATCTGAAAATAAATTAAAATATGACGTGGTGATCGTGGTGGTGTGTGATCAGTTAATGTTTTTTCTTATTTATTTTGCTTATTTTAATTAAAATTAAAAATAATTTTTCTGTTTATTTTGATTTTTTTTTCTTCTTCTTCTTCTATGTTTAAACGAAAAACACAATGCTTTGTTTGTTTTTCTTTAAATTTTTTAGTTTTACTAGTTGAAAGACCAGCAATTGCTGGTGTAAAAACACTATAGTCGCGAGTTTTTTTTTTATGTAGAAAAAAAAACTAAAATTGGAAATCGATCAGAAAATATTAAAATCGTTGTGTAATTTTTTGTTTGTTTATTATTATTTTTGTTAATTTTGATTTTTTTTTTTTTATAATTATTAAAATAGAACAAAATTTGATGATGTGATGTGTACGATGCTTGATCAAAGCTTTAGTTTTTTTATTTTTTGCTTTTATTTTCGCAAAATGTTCTGAAAAGTTAATTTGTCCTTGCCGGTACACATAAAATACTACACGGTTTACATGGTTTGTTTTTTCACATAATACAGATGAAAGTTTTTATTCTTAATTATAACAAGTTCCATAGCACATAACTACATATATAATTAAAATAATTTGTAACTAATTAAAAACGTATAACGACAGGTGAATTAACTTCTTTATATTTTTTTGGCAAAGTATATTTGTCAAAATTTTACACTCAAGTTACGTTTCTTTTCTATTTTTTTTCTCTGCTATATTTGTACCTTTTTATTTCGATTTTATTTATTAATTTTTTGTGGGAACATCACTGTTAACGTAATTTTTTTTTTAAAGAAAAATAAATAAATATAAAAATAATTTATTTAGGTGGAGGTGTTTGAGTTATTATCATTTATTTTGTATTAAATGTTGTTATTCATGTTGCTGTTGTTGTCATTGCCAAAATGTTGGCAAAAGAATTTCTTTATTTTAATTTTCTACCGGTATAAGCTAATTTATAATGCGTTTATATATTTTTTTGATATTTCAATAAAAAAAATAAATAATTTTATGTTATTGTGACAATTTTTTTTTTTTTTAATTAATAATTTTTATGGTTTATTGCGAAACGAATAATGAAATTATAAATTTTTGTAATAATTTTCTGGTTTATTTGTGGTTTAAATTTTTATTATATGGTTTATCCTTGTAATATATCGATTATCGATTATTATCAATTGCGGTTGAGCGTATATAGAGTAAAAAATCACCAATTAAAGTCGCATTAGCAAAGACACATTTCTTTTGATTATTCCCTAATTATAATTAATATTTCCTTTTTGTAAAACTTTCCTTTGCCTATAAAATTTTCTTCCTATATATTGGATAGATATAAATCGATGCCAAAAATAAGAAAATCAATAAAACAATTTAATTAAATAACATATTATCATATGTTTAAGATGCTTTGTTGTTTCTCTTTTCCTTAATTTCTTGGCCACAGTTCAATTACCTTACATGTAAACATTTATAGATAGATAATTATGAATCATTATTTTCTGTTTATTTAAATTTATATTTTTAAAATTCAAAAAAAAAAAAATATATATATAAATAAATAAAGAAAATAAAAAAATCCTCTGTTCAGTTTGGCGTTGTAAAAATATTATTATAATTATAATTATTATTATTATTATTATAAACAAAGAGTTTTATTTTTACGCGTTGTGTTTTTTTTTTTATTTATATTTTTCATTTTTATTCCTTCGTTTTAATTAATTTAATTTTTTAACATTATTTAATGAAAATAATTTTTCTTTTTCTTGAAAATTTAAATGAATTCAAATTGACCCTGTTACTGTTTGTTTCTTGTTTTAAACCATTATTAAACATTAACCACCCACTTATTTGTAGGAAGATATATATATTTTTAAATGAAATAAATAAATGGCAGAGAAAATTCTTCTGGAAAAATGTGTTGAATTTTTTACATTTTTTTTTTATTTTGTTTTTATTACAACCCACAAGTTGTTTTACCACAGAAAAGCATGCCTAAACACATCATACATGTGTCAAATTATGTCAACACTTTTCTTTTCTCTTTTTATTTGTTATTTTCAATATATTGCATATTTATTTTCACTTAACACTTTTTTCTATTTATTAAAATAAGAAATAAAAATACAAAAAATAAATAGAAAAATGAGAAAATAAAAATTGATATTCTAAATTTAGCATGATTAAAAAATATAAAATATAAAAACCTATAGAAATTGTGTATGCGTTATGTAATTCTTCGGTTTGGTTATTTATTTAATTCTATATATACATATTTTTTAATCTAAATATGTTTTTTTGATGTTTTAATTTTAATTTAATTTTAAACGTTTATTTAATTTAATTTAATTTTTATTTTATCTTTTAAGTCGCAACGTGTGACTATATTTGGTTAAGAACATGTTGACTGTGTATGGTTTTTGATGCCAAATTATTATTTAAAATTATTTTTGTTTATTATTTATTTATTATGAGTAAGAATTTTATTTATTTTTTATTCATTTTATTAATAAAATAATTAATTATCATTATTGAATTACAAAGTAACAAGTGAATTGATTGAAATTTAATGGTGATTGGAGGCTAGTCAACAATGTATGTCACGAAATAGATAAAATAATCAAGTAAAAATATATATCTTAAAAATAAATTTAATTAAGTACAAGAGAATTTAAGTAATAAAAATTAATAAAGAATAATAATAAAATATTAAATTTTAAGAAAAATAAGAATAAAAATGTATTTTGTTTTGCTTTTTTTCATTTAACCAAAGACACAAACCGTACATTATAGTAAAACTGGTATAAATTTTCAAGTGGTTTTTTCTATTTAAATAAAAGGATAATTGTATTAAATTTATAAAATTAAATTTTTAATTGAGTTAAATTTGTAATAAATATTCTTCTATTTGTTTGTATAAAAATAAATTAATTAATTTGTTACATTAAAGTGTTTATATTAATTATCGTGGTTTTTATATTTATTAAAAGTTATTTAGAAAAAAAAAACACCTTTAAGGTTATGTGTTACTTCTGTCAGTAATTTTTGCGTTCCAATGGCAATCTACTCCTAAGTGCTTGTGAGTAGCAAAATTTGCCCAATGGAACACAGCTATTGTTATTTTTTTACGTAAAATGTTTGATAAACAAAATTACAATATTTGACTTAATTTTATTTAAATAAAATGTACACGTTGAACTTGTCTTTTCTTATAAATTTTATTATAAATATAACAACGTAATTAATAAATTTATTTACTTTAATTAATAGGTGACAACACGTGTAACAAAGACCGTAAAATCAACACCAACGACTACATCAACAACACACGTCACATTAGAGAATTTTGATGGTGACATTGATGAAATTTGGGACGAACATTTATTAAAAGAAATTGTAAGTTTATTAATATTTTTATTATTATTAAATCTTGTTTAATTAGATTAATTATTTAAATTTTTTTTTTTTTTTTTTTTGCAATTTTAGTTAGAACAAACAACAAATTACGACGATAGACGTAAAATACGTTCAAAAATACGACAAATAATGGCTGACAAAGAAGGTAAGTGTTAAAATTTTTATAAATTAAATTATTTATATTATTTTTTTTTATCGAAAACAAAGTTTAAAAAAAAAAATAAAATAATAAAATTATATTATATCAGAACAAAAAAAATTATTAAACAATTTTATAGGCATTCTGGATTTTTGAATAAATAAATGCAACAAGTGTAAACGTAATCAGTTGTTGCTGATAATAAAAAATAAATTTATTATCAAAAAGAAAAAGAAACTTTGTTGTTTGTCAGTCAGTCAGTCAGTCTAAGTCCAAGTCAATCAAATATATTTAAACTATTAAGGATATATTTCTCTATCCTTAATTTTATTTATATAAATTGTCAATTTTTGTTCCATCACGACGCAACCTAAGATAACATAAAATTATTATGTTTGTTGCTCTATTATTTATGGTGATCGTTGGTTTAACGTTGGTCGCTTTATGTAAAAACCAAGCACAACGTGAGTTTTTTTTTTTTTGTTCTAATTTAAATTTAATTTATATAATTTAAAAAAGCAAAGAAATTAATTAATTATATATTTGCTGTAAAGAAAAAAAAACGATTTTTTATTGTCTCCAGTTGTTTGTTGTTTATTTTTTTTTTCTTTTAGAATTAAATTGATACGAAAATAAAATTTTATAAATTTTCTTGTCTGTCTGTTTGTTGTTGTATAGTTTAAAAGAATACAGAAATCTTGACACTATTTTCTTGAAAAAAAAAAAAAAAAAACAGAAACAAAAATCATTAAAGAGTTGTTATAACCCCAAATAAGACCAAAAAGAACTTTGATTAACAGATATTAATAAATTGAAAAACCGATTATACCGATTCTATTAAGTGAAAGCGGGCAGTTTTTTTTTCTTTTGTAAATTTATTATTATTTTTTTGTATTTTATAATTTTCTTCAATCGGTTTTTACTTTTAATCACACTGTTTCTACTTCTCTTTATTTATTTTTTTCTTACTTTCTGTCTTTTTGTTTTATTGTTGTATGTCTTATAGTTTTTTTTTTTTTTTTTTATAAATTGCTTATGATATATAAATAGTTTAATTTAATTAATTAATTTAAGAGTATAAAAAGAAAGTTTTAAAAAATAAAATAATTGTATAAATATAAATTTTAAGTAGTATACTAAAGGTGTATAACATCAACTACTATTTCTGCTTCAACAACAACTACAACGACAGCAAACTAAAAAGAAAAATAATTACAAACAAAAAAAAAATTAATCCTTCTTTACTTAAAAACAATCAAAAAAAAAAAAATCCATAAATTAAATTTTAATATTCAGCTTGTAAGACGAAGGTAACAACAACAGCAACAACATCATCGACAACAGCAACGACAACAGCAACAGCAAAAACAACAGCCAGTGTTGATAAACAACAACCGGTTAATGATTGTAAAATCAGTGAAAAAATAACAACAATTACAGTACCATCAGCAACTGTATTAACAACACCAAATAAAGGTATTGTTGGGGCAGGTGTTGTTGATAAACAACAAACAACAACTAAAATAATAACAACAACAATAAAACAACCAGTTAAATCAACTACAAAAACAACAACGATAACGACAAATAAAACAATAAATAATAATAATAATAAAACTAGCACCGTCAGCGGCAACAATAGTAATAATAGCAAAGCAACGAGTATAAACAACATTAATAATAATAATAATAATAATAGTAATAATAATTCGAAAAAAGTAGAATCGACCATCAGCAATTATAAGGTTGAAGAACCTAGCGACGAGGACGAGGAGGACGACGAAGAAGTAGAAGAGGAAGAAGAAGTGGAAAGTGTTGGTGACGACGTCGAAGAAGAGGAAGACGAAGAAGCAGTAACTGCTAGTGAGGAGGAAGTTGAAGAAGACGAGGAAGACGACGACGACGAAGAAGAAGAAATAGAAGAAGTAGTTAAAAAAGTTATTACTACTCCTAATAAAATAAATACAACTAAATCAAACGTGGTAGTTGAAGTTGAGAAAAAGGAAGAGAAAGAAATTGTTGAGGATAATAATATTGATGATGATGATGATGATGATGAAGATGATGAAGAATATGAGGAAGTAGAAGAAGTTGAAGAATCAACAGGTAATGGTAATAATAAAAAAGTAATAAAAACGACAACCACTTCAACAAAGCAAATAAGTGATAAACCTGGTGTTGAATCAATTTCAACAAAAACTATAAAAACACAAACGACATCAGGAACGATAATAACAACTGGTAAAAAAACTGAAGCAGCATCACCATTAAGTGTAGTTAAATCTATTGCACCAGCTGCAGTTCCAGTTTTAGCTATTAAACCTCCACCAGCATCTACACCGATTAAGACAGTTGTGGCAGCAGTGCCAACACCAACAGTAACCGTGGCGTCAACTACAGGAAAAACAACATCTGTAGTCCAGGACGGAGCAGTATCACAGGGTGAGTCATTATTATTGCCACTGCTTCAAGGATTATTGCAAAAGAAAACGGTGCCAACGGCACAAAAAACTTCTGCCACTACCGATTCTACTCAAACGGCGGGTAGTGTTGCGGCTGAAGAGCTTTCGTTGCCTGTTGAAGATTCGGGTACAGAGAGTGGTGAAGATTTAAAACTTTTGGCGGCTGGAATACACGATTCAATTGAAATGCATCGTGGTAATGGTGACGGTGGGGGTGGTGGGAATGGTAAGGGGAATTTACGAATAAGAACAAATAGTGGTGGAGCTATTGTAGGTTTGGGTTTATTGGCGGAGGTTACTGCCGCTTTAGAAAGACTAGAATCGTCTTTGCGTGAAGGCAACGATATTGAACTTGATACAAGTAAACGTGATGCATTGCTATCTTTAGTTTCGCGTCTGCAAACTGGTCTTATTTCGCCAGATAAAATCAAGGCACCAACACCAGCGCCTGGTCTTTTACCAGCTGAGTTATCTTCGCCAGAAGCAGAAGCTAGAATGGATTTAGGTCGTCGTTCATCTGGTCAAGGGAGATTTGCAAAACGTCGTAATCGTCAAAATAGACATACTGTCGGCGTCAGTCGAGAAGAATTAGCTGATGCTCGTCGTCTCATGGAAGAAATAGTTATGCGTGAGAGCTTATCAAATTGTGCTACACCCGATAGTAGCCAACAGGTAACTCCACCAGAATTTCCCTATGCTTTACAAAAACAAGAATCTGCTGCTGCTGTTTTAACAGTTTCAGAACCATCAGCTACTGTTCTGTTTCGACCGAATCAATTTGTGCCAAAAGAAATGCAAGCATCGCAAAAATCAATCGATAGTTTTAAATTTGCACCGAAATTTCCAAAGCTTAGTGTCGATACAAAAACACCGAGTCCGGAAACTTCAATGCACAGTGCACCAGTCGTTCATATGCGCGAAAGAAAACCGAAGTTTAAATTTATGCGACAGTCGTATAGCTTGGAACAACCTATAAAAGATTCCGATTCTGCAATTAAAAGCGTTCATCAAATGCCACCGACTGGATATATGGCGTCATCTAATAAGCAACCGCGCCCATTATCAGAAGGCAATGCCTTAGAGTCAACAGATATATTAGAAAATAAGCCAATTGCAGCAGTTAGTAGTAAATCAGTCCCAGATATATCCAGTGACGAGGAAGTTAACACAATGTCAAAACCGTTATATAAAGTCAGCGAACTAGCTGCTAAATTAGACAAAAAGGTTTTAGAGAAAAATTGGTACAACAAAATACATCATGGAAATCCAAAACCTTTTTCTTTCCCTAAAGTTGAAAATAAAGTATTTACTACTTCGCAGTCGAAACCTGCTCCCGTAATCAAAGCTCCAAGAATTCAACGCAGTCTAACACCACCTGCTGTAAAAAGTAATGCAATAGATGATTATAATGTTTCCATGACTGCGTCTCAACGCACATCAAATGTAACAACGGAAAATTTGAATCCAAATCAAAAATTATCAAACAAATATAATGCCAAGAAAATAAAAATGAAACGTGCAAACACTATTGACATTCCAAAGTCGTTTAGCTTTGCGAATGGTATCGATGGAGATGAATCGGAATCAGATGAGGAAGAGTTGTGCATGAACCAAACAAAAAATGAGAAACAAATATCGACAGGACTTAAGGGTACAGTAAATGCTGCGGACAAGAAAAAATCGAATAAGAAAATGCCCAGTTTTCAACCAAAAACAGAAAATGATCTAAAGTTTTTAGCTTTTATAAAAAAACAGAATGATACAAATAGTAAGACCTGGGTGAATCCAGCCAAGGAAATGATTGCTTCTCAAACATTGTTGCCCCCTTCGGCGCAGCAAATATCTATGCCATCGATAAGAAATCAGCCAGTCAAACAAAATTGGACGAATAAGTTTGGCAACATTAAGAATACATTTGAAAGTGGCTATTTATCTGGTGGTAATGACATGAAACCGCCTAAACCAGCATTAAATGCTGCTAGAAATTTTTGGAAATCAGCAGATAAAGATAATGTATCTACACCACCCATACGAGGACCAATATTTTCCAGTTTTGGATCGACGGGAAATTTAAACAATATTGACAAACAAAATAAAATTGTTAAATATCCGTGGGCAGATAAAGTTGCAAGATCCAGTTCCCTTGAAGATAAATCAAATATAAGAGAATTCATGTCTGGCAAGTTTACACCGCCAACTGCACCAAAGTTCAATGACAATTATGATCCTCCGAAAATAACACGCGAGCCCAATCCAATTGTGATACCACAGCCAATACCTGTTAATAAATTTTCACATGCACCTATGTCTGCGTTTAAACCAATTCCGAAGAAAATATTACCACCAACATTTAAACCAATTGAACCAGAGTTAAAATCATATCAATTACCTTATACTAATAATCTACCTAAACCTCTGATGGATCAGAGAGAAGCAATTGATATTTATCAGAATTACAAACCTAAAGCAATAATACAACCAGAAAAACATCATATAAAATCTCCAATTATCCCACCACCATGGGCATCTCCAGTTGAACTTGTATCACCGACACGCAATATAGCTGCATCATTTATTCAAAGCACAGCGGCTCAACCAAAAAGTCCAACAGTCGGTTTGCCATGGGCAAATCGCATATCATCAGGTCCGGACAATCGTATTCTTAATATTGCTAAAACAAATTTTGATGCGTCTAATATGAAACCAGGAAAAATATCACCTAGAGGTTACAATTTAATGAGTCAATCAATGAAATATAAATCTGAGAAACCATTAACTGGCATTGGTGGCCCATTAAATTCAGGAAGATCGCACTATAAGTCAAGCAGAATATTAGAAAAACGGCCGTCTTTGCCCAATACAGCTATTTACTCGCCATATTACAGTGATAATGCTATGACCGAATCGGATGAAACGTACAAAAATACTCATTACAATGAAAATTTATTTGCACAAAATTATAATCAGCAAAAACAGATTCCTCAACCGGCTGTTCATCGTCAAATAGAACCAGCAAGCGATGAATTCCCAGCTTATACATACACTTGCACGGATTATACTTTACCATCTTGTGTCTCAACGTATATTCCACAATTGTCAGTGACCGACACTTCTGGGACATCTTTAGACAGTATATTAGGTGAACCACTTGTGTTAAGTAACACAAGACCAATAATCAGTCCATCACAAAAATCATCATTGTCTGATACGCAACAGCAATTGTATGTAGATTTTCCAAGTCCACAATCGCCAGCCAGTCCGCAAAAGCTTAGTGCTGCATCATCAGAAATAGATGAATTTGATGGAAATAATTCAACAGAGTACAAGGCAGTTTCGTCAAAAGTTATGCGTGGACCTGTGCAGCAATCTGCAGTAACCGTTTCACATAAAACAAGTCGTGTTGGTGATGAAGGAGGACAGTCAAAAGGCAAGGGCTCACAAGAAGCAAAGGATCTTCATTCTTTATTGAAGAAATTAACCGTGAATAATTCAGTTAGTAAAAGTCCGTCGCCAAGTGCAAAATCTCCCCAGCCGACATCAGGCGAATCAACAATACAACCAATACCAGTTGCTGCTTACACTAAACCTCAGATAATACCATCAACTGCTAATGATTCAAATTATAAAATAGTTGATCAACAACAGCCGATTAAATTTAAACCGCCACAAATAATCGAAACTCCATCTACTCCGATAATTCAAAATAAAACCGAAGCACCCGCACATATAGTCTATAATAATGTTAATGCATTTCCAATTCAACCTCCGCGACCAGTTTATTCGCAAGTAGAACCGAATCTGCCACGCTATTATCCGCAACCTCCACCACCATCAGTCGCCCAATCTCAAGGTGTGTCGCGTTTACCTCCATCTAATTATTATCGCGATACTGGTATAACATCACCTTTGTCTTATCAATCGTATCAGCCACCTCCATATGCTAGTCCATTAAGTAAATCCGATAGTTGGCATCAAATCTGTGAGGCAACAACAAAACCACCATCACCGAAATTTAATTTTGCTCCAAATGAAGGTGGTCGCACAATGATTGGCTTGCAACGAGCAAGATCCGGTCATAATTTAACGGTGCCAAAGCAATACGAAGCGGGCATCTCAAAGCGTGAAATAATCGAAAAGCAAAATAAAGTCGCAGCATATTTTGCCGGCAGCGGCCAAAAGTCACCACAAAACGTGTCTTCACAGAGTACAACGAGTCATATAACAAGCAGCACAAGCTCAGCAGGCCACCAGCAACAAGAATGCACAATAAAGAAATCAACAAAATCCATAAATCGCTTAAAAACAAACGAGAAGGCATCAATAGGTAAGCAACAGCCAAGCTCTGGTTTAGCCAGAAGTCAAACAATGCCACATATGGCATACGCAAACCTATTACTGCTCGACGAAGAGAACGTTGAGGATGCTTTCGAAGATTTATTTAATGCATGCTAATGACAACGAAAAACGATTAAAAACCGTTTAACCTGATTAATCAATTATGTTGTGTTCTTCACATCTTCTTTGCACCACCGTCGGGCACGCTGATACATATATATGTGTTCACGATTATTTAGTCTTTAGACAAGTACAGGTGTAATAGGATCTCAAATCCCTAATGAAAAAATCGTAGAAATGTGTAATAATCAACAACACACAATAGAAAGGATAAAAAATAAAGTGAAAAAAAATAAAAGAAAACAATTTTATTAATTAATTAAGAAACGAAACGAAACAAAATCATTCCACTTGTTGATTATTTATTTATTTTTTGTTCTTAATTACATATTTTTTTTTTATTATTTTATATTAATAATTAATAAATTAATTGTGTTTCTATTTAAATTTATTTTTTGAACTAATTAAAATTAACAAAAATAAAAATTTTAATTAATCAAAAAATGATGGAAAAACTTTTGCGAATTAAATATTAAAAAAATAATAAGCTGTGTTTGTGTCCCCGCTATATTCATTAAATAATTTGAGTATTTGGCTGTTTAATTTTATATAAAAAAAAGATTTCTAATTAATTAATAAATTAATTCATTAACAAACGAACAAATAGAGAAAAATGCAGGAAAATTTGTAAAAATTAAATAATAAACACTGGGGCGCCGAGAAACAACTACTGGAATTGCTGAAGATTGAACTAATTTTCTTGGAAGATTATTATAATAAAGAGAAAATAATTAAGAGTAAAGAAATATAGGAGCTATAAGTGCACACCCACCGTCCATCTAATACACAAATTTTAATTTTATTTACATTTTGTTTAATACAAAATTATTAAATTTAAGTCAAAATTGTGATTAAACAAATTATGGACCGTGATTTATAACTAATTTCGATTAAATCGAATTAAAAACGCGATTTACGATTTAAAAAAAAAAAACAATAAAATTATTATTAATAAGAAAAACAATTAAGTGAACTTATTGTTGTTAGTTAAATGAAAACGTTACTACTAACTCTGTTGCTTTTTGCTCACAAAAAATAGAAAACATTAATCATGTTTAATTGATATTTTTTTGGATGATAAAAAAAAAATTAATTATTTAATGTTTTTAACGATTATTATTGTTGTTATTATTATTATTATTATAAATGTTATTCATTTTGATGATGGACAAAATGTAATATGTAAAAAAATAATAATTTATGTACTCAGATTATTGCTGGCTATTGTTGCGCGCACTTAAAATTATTTTATTGTATGATTTTATTATTATTAATAATTATTTTTTTGTGGTAAATGTTGTTGGCGTTTATTTTTGTTTGTTATATTTACTTATGTCGGATAAAAATTCTAAATGAATTTAATTAAAGAGAAAAAAATTACCAAAATGTGTAGTAAAAAAATGTTTAGTTTTTTATTTAATTTTTGATAATTAATGTAAAAAATTAGTAAATGAATTAATGAATTAATTTAGAATAATTTTTAAAATGTTTATATTTACAAAGAAAAATTAATTTATTTGCAAAAAAAAAGGAAAATTTAAATTAAAATTTAGAAAATTAAAGTAAATATGTTACTCTTTTGTATATACTATTGCCATCTATCTTTTGACACTGTTATGCCTAGTAGTACACATAAAATATTTTCTCACTATACATTAAACATATTGTTCTTTGTTTTGTGATTATCTGTCTGTCCTATTTTTTTTATATAAATTATGTTTTTTTTTTTTCTCACTTAATTTAATTAATAATTTGGCTGAAGTGAATTGAGTTATTTATTTTTTTTGTTTGAAATCAAAATCTTAAAATTAAAAAAGATTTAAAAAACCAAAAATAAACCATCAATCACCATTTAAATACTTTTTTCTATCAAGATATAAAAAATTAATTAACAATTTTTTTTTTTTTGTTTTAAAATTTAAAATCATCAAATTATTTGTAAAAAAAAAATAATAAAAAAAAAAAAACACACACACAGACCATATTATAACAAAAAATATGAAAAAAATGTAAATTTTTATGTATGAAAAGCAAAGAAACAAACCCCGCGAATTATTTTTAATTTTTTTTTTCACGTTTATTGTTATCCGTTTAACAATAATTATAATTAATAAATACAACAACAAAACAAAATAAATAAAAATCACACACAACAACGGATGAAAAGAAAAATCATCTTACATACTTCACAACCATATACCCAACTAAACTGAAAAAACACAATTGGATAAATATTTTGAGAGATATATTATCAATCAACCAAGAAAATAGAATAAAGAGAAAAATTATTCAGAAAATAATAATCAAAATAGAAAAATGATTATAACATATAACAAACAAAAAGCTGCAGCAAATCAAGGATCGGACCGAAGTTTCAAACCAAACGGTAAAAACATAACCGAAAAACAACAGCAGCAGATGAAAAAATAGCATAGAAAAAGCGAGTGAGTTGTTTAAAAAAAATTGCTGATAAAAATAATAATAATTAAAATATTTTTTTATTGTCATTTGCCCTACCCACCAGCCACGTTAAAGTAAAAAATAAAAATACACAAACTCATTAAATATAATAATTAATTTATTTAAGTAAAGACACAAACCATTAATATTTAATATAAAATTAATAAATGAGAAATGAGACGATAATCGATCAATCGATGATAAAAACGATTAATTGGCAAAAACATATTATCAAAAAAAAAAGCAAATGACGACTTAACAACCTTGTGTTTTGGCCATATTAATTAATTAAATAACTGATGTGTGATATTTTGTTTTCGCTGTTGTTGCTGCTGCCCCGTATAATAATAATAATAATTACCACTGTGTGATGTTAACAAATTTAATTTATTTTCCATTAATTCAATAATCAATGTTGATTTTTGCATTTTAGATTTGAAGCTGCTATATGAGCTATTTATTTAAATATATATTGCTGTTGTTTCTTTGTTTGATTTATATATATGTATCCTTGCACATTTCCTATGAATGTCTGGAACATTTTTACCGGACAATATTTAAAAATGAAAAAATCATTGGATACAATTCCTTATATACAATGGAATTGTAATTTTCATTTATTATGTTGTTTTTTTGTCTTCTTTAAAAGAAAATTCTTACATAAAATTATTTTTTAGCATGTGTTGTTGTTTATGTTTAATTTTGTTGTGTTGTTGCTGGCGATGTCTGTCTCTCTAATGAGCCTGTGTGTCTTCGTCTCCACGAATCGATATGGATACACACACATCCTAGCTTTGTAGCATGTTGTCTTGCGTTTGTTAAGTTTCTCCTCCTTCATCAATTCAAAAAAGTCTGAAAAGAAAATTAAAATTAATTATATAGAAATTAGACACAAAAAGCATTCATTCATCATCAACATGTATTTCTTTTTTTATTAAATTTTGTCTGTTGTTTGTCCTCTACCATCATCATTTATTCATCATCATAACCATCACACTACCAACCACCTTGGCATTGATAAATATTTGATTTTATTAATTTTTTTGCTACAGCCTCCCGTTTTATTATTTTTTTTCTACCATTATTAATTAATTAAATTTATATTTTTTATTTATTACATTATCCTCCGTTTGTTTTAATTTTATTAAACTTTTTTGCATAAAAAAAAATTAAATTCATTTTATTAGTAGAAGAAAAACGAAATGAACTGTCTTGTGATGAGAATATTCACTAAGCCAGGACACACTTTATCTTAGTTTTGCTATTTTATGTGACGTTTTACATTTGAATAGTGCTTTTAAATTTTTTATCTAATTTGCTTCTACTATTTTTTTTCTTAATTTAATTAATTTTCAAATTTCAGTTTTATATGCTTATTTTCCGTTAATTAAAAAAAAAATCTGTCAATAATAAATTTAGTTTAATTTTTAAGTAAATGAATAAATAAAAATTTAATTCAACCTAATCTACTACCAAAGATAAAAAAAATTTATAAAATTGATATCATTGAAGAAAAATAAAAATTTAATTTATATACGCTCTGAATATATTATATAATTGCGCGGATTGATGAATTAATTAACGTCACAACTATCAAACACGCCAAAGCAAAGCTACTAAGCTTAATTAAAAATAATAAAAAAGAAAAAAATAGAAAACCAAAAAAATAGCGCACAATAGCTATAGTTAATTAAAATGAATTTAATTTTATTTTATGCATTTTTTATAATTTAATTTAATTATTAATAGCAAAAAAAAAAAAAAACAGGAGATTATTCAATAAAATATTAAGAAAATTGTTCGTTAATTACAGAAACAACAACAAAAACCGAAACAGAGGAAAAGGATGGCGCAACAGTAACAAAAACAACAACTACAGGTTTGTTTCTCGACTAATTAGTTAATTAATTTTCCTTTAATTATTAATTATTAATTAAATTTGTATAGTAACAACACAACGGTCGATTGGCGGAGGTAGCACCAGCGGTAGTGGTAAAACAATAACACCAATAACAAAACCAATATCACCATTTGCTAAATTTCGACAATTAGATAAGCAAAATCCTACACAATCACCACCCAAGTAAGTGTTTTATATTATTTTCGCCTAAATTTAGTTTAATTTTTTATATTTTATTATTTAAGAAAGGATATTTTTATTAATTGGTTAAGAGTTAAAAATTGGAAAGAATTTTATATTATTAAAGCTAATATTAATAATAATTATAATAATATATTTGTAACTAATTTTAATTAGAGAAAATTATAAAGGAATTAATTGGAAAAATTAGTATTTATATAGAAAAGTAATATGAGAGGGAGTAGATTCATTTGTAAAGTGAGAAATTATGATGAAAAATTTAAATTAAAGGAACATATTATTATTTTTTTTTACTAATAAATTGTAGGACATTTAAAATTTTAATAATTAATTCTAAATTAAATTCTATCCTTTTATTTTTCTGTTGTCTATGTTCTTCATTAATATTAATAATAACTTTTGTCTTTCTGTTTCTCATATATAATTATTTATTTATTTATTTATTGTTTATTATTTTTATGTTTATCGAATCAAATCATTGTCTTGTGTCTTTTTATTATTTATTTAATCATGTTCAATTGCCCGTTGCAAAAAAAAATTACGTTTTTTATATATATATAAATATGTATGAAAAAAGTTCCCCATTAACACCGTCAACACCAAAATCACCTGGTGGGACTCCAGCATCTCCATTAATATTTAAATTTACCGATCCGGCATTAAATCGACGTGCCGCCACTGTTAAGGATCAACTATTGCAGTGGTGTCAAATGAAAACAAGGGAATACGAGGTACACAAAAACACACACAAAACTACTCACAGGACAAAAAATGATACACACACACACAACGCACAAAAACTATTTTTTCGTTTGTTGTTGTTGTTGTTGTATATAATTTTAATTTATTTGTTTTTACTTTTTAATTAATTTAATTGTGAATGAACTAATTAACAAAATAATAATTCATTGGAGACAGGGAAAGGAAAGAAAGGTGATTTTTAATTACTCTAAAATTACTCTGCGCTGACTAGAGACGAGTATATTCTACCATCTACTATATATATATCCTCACACCTTTCTTCTTCTTTTCTATTTTTAACTTAATTAATTAAAATTCTGGAAAAAAATGTTCATTCAAATAATACACGACTGTTTTTTGTTGCTGTTTGTTTAATTAATTAATTAATTAATATCAGAATAAATAAAAATGTGAATAAAATCGTAACAAAATTCAACGACACAACGGCCAAGACGATCAAGACGTTCGTTACATCCATGATCATAAAACACTCCTCAACGCACATTAATTAATTTATTTTATCATTAATTTTGGTGGTTTTTTGTTTTGTTAATTTGTTTGTCTTTTTTGTTTGTTTTCTTTTAGAATAATTAATTAATTAATGAAAATAAGAAATTTGTTTTCTCTCCTCTACACACTACACATTAATTGTTTGTGGTTGCATGAATTTTCCATTTATTTATTATTAATTAAAGGTCGCTGCTTTTTATTATTTTTATAATTATAATTATTATTGTAGAGGGAATTTATTTTTTTTTGGTTTTCATTTTTGGTGGTTTTTGTTTGCTTATACGTTTTTATTTTTTTTTATTTTATGTTTTATTAATTAATTAATATTTCTATTGTTGATTCTATTTAGAATATAAAAATAGATAATTTCTCAACAAGTTGGTCAGATGGTTTAGCCTTTTGTGCCCTAATACATCATTTTTATCCAGACGCTTTTGATTTTACCAAATTGACACCTAAGCAACGAAGACATAATTTTGATCTCGCCTTCCGAGTGGCTGAGTAAGTGTTTATATAGATGATATATTTGTATAATTATTTATTAATTAATGTATTGTTTTGTTTTGTAGAGATAAAGCCGGGATCGCGCCATTGCTTGATGTCGAAGACATGGTTGTAATGAGAAAGCCTGATTGGAAATGTGTATTCACTTATGTACAATCGATTTGGCGGCGCTTTAGAGATGTCGAATAAATTTAATTAAATTATTGCATATACAACACTAATTAATATACACAAACACACACATATATTTTTTTGTTACTATTGTTATTTTTGCTGTTGTCGTTATCACTAAAATAATTAAATTAAATTTACGAAATTTGTCTTCGGTGTGTCCCGCGTGAGATTCATTTATGTTTTTCTTCTTCTATGTATTGTATATTTACTTTTTTTTAGTAGGGCTATTTTTGTTTACTTGTTTAATTAATTTAATTTTTCTTTTTATTTTAATTATATTAAATTTTTTAATTTTATCATAAAAAAAATAGCAATGACATAAACCATAATATTTTCAAACAGTTTCGCTATGTGATAAACTGGTATAATTGTTATATTGGTTAATTTTTTAATTGGTTATGTGTTCATTAACTAAAGAAATAAATTTAATTTAATTAAAATATATATTTATAATAATTAATATAAGAAAAATAAACATAATTAATTAAATAAGTAACAAAAATAATATATATAAAATAAAAATGAGCAAAATACAACTAAACACCACCACCACCATCATCATCTGACTTAATTGTTGTTAAATTATAAAATTAATTTTTAATATTTTTATATAGATATATATATATATATATATATATATATATAGATATATATAAAAAAAAAGTAAAAATATTGTTGTTTATTCTAGTTATTTAAGATTTTTATTTGCAATGATAAAAATGTTAAATTTAATTTAAAAGAAAAAAGTAATATAATGCGCCTCGATTTACTCAATTATTATAACATTATCATTATTATTAATATTAATATTATTATTATTATTGTTAGTCAGTTATCCAGATATTTTTATAATTCTAATAATTTAATTATTAATCATTTAAAAAACGTTCATTTATCATCAATAATTAATTAATACAAAAAAAAGAAAAAAAAATTATATAAAAACGAGGTGCAGGAAAATAATATTTAATTAATTTATTAACTCTACTATATATATACCATATATTGTAATCAATATTGCTACTTTTTAATTATTTTTTTTTTTGAAATACCTGACGCAAGTCGGGTCATAAATGTAATAAAAATTTCAATAAATAAAATTAAGTATCTAAGAATTCATGTGAAATTTCCAACAGGTAATGCACAAGGATTTATTAGAATTATTGAAATTATTTTTCAAGTCTTTGAATTAATTTAATTTAATTTCATAAAATATATAAGTATAAGAAATGTCAAATAGTTTTTAAAAATTAATTTATTTAATAATTAAAGACCTCAAGGATAATATCTCAACTTACCAATTGTTATAGCCGTATTCGTTAAGGCTAGACTAAACTAATTATTAGTCGTTTTTGGGTTTCTGGTTCGAAACCGAGTCGTCCGTATATAAATTAAAAAAAAAAGACGTATTTTGTCCAAAGAGGTAATTTGGCTAAGATAACCAACCACCCACCCTCCACCACCCACCCACCCACACACAACACGGAGATAAGAGAGGGCAGTGAGGAAAAAAATTAATTAACCAAGAAATTGGGAAAAATTCCTTTTTGCAATTTTTTGTGCGTATCGTTGGATGTTTTAAAGCTTGTTGGGGGATAGGGGTCGTTGCAGTTTTTTGTGCGTATCGTTGGATGTTTTAAAGCTTGTTGGGGGATAGGGGTCGTTGCAATTTTTTCGTCGGTTCAGTTTCACGATAGTTACAAATTTAACCAATGGTTAGTACCACAAGTTTTTTACAATATTTTAACCAATGGTTAGTATTGCACTTTACGTTTGACATTTTTTCATATTTCACCAATGGTAAATTTTTTATTCGTACTGAAAATTTGCAAAAATAAAATGACAAAAAATTTTCTAAGTAAATTAAATGTTTTATTTTCAAAGTAAAATGGATTGTTTTTTACGTTTTTTAATTAATCAAAATATAATAATACAGAAAATTATTTACACAAGAGAAGATACAATTTATAATTAATTTATTCAAATAAAAAAATCTGAAATGGATAAAATTAGCTTAAAATTGCAGTTTTATTTCTGGTTGATTATCTGCTGTTGCCTGGGATTGGATTCTTAATGGTTGTTGCTTAGTCGGTTGTTTAGACAATAAATTGATGTGGGCAAATAGTGGGCCATTATAATATTTTTACAATTAATTTTACCAACTAAAAATTATTACATTTTTCTTAATTTATCTCTAACAGACTTTAATTACTTATTTTTTAACATTACTTTAATTGAATGAAACAAATAATTAATCAAAAAATTTACTAAAATGAAAGATATTTCGATGAATGGGATGCCAAAAATTCTTCACTGGACGACTTGAGAGTAATTAATTAATTAATGATGATCGGGTGGTGATACTCTGATGAATATTTTTTCCAAAATAAATATTTTTAATCTACAAACAGAACAAAAAAATGAATAATTATTTATTTAATTTTTTTTGCATATAAATATTTGTAAAAAAGTAAATTATTTTTACTTGATCACTGGATGATTCTCAATGGTCGATGAGTTTTACTAATTCTGTTGGCATTTACGGTAAGTCAACAAAAGACAAAAAAAAAATAATGTTCTTCTCATATGGATCCAACGTAATGTAATTTTTAATCCTTTAATTACTTGATCAACGGTTGGTGAGTGACTACAAGTAGAAAAAATTAATTATTAATTTTAATTTAATTAATGCAGAAAAATTTAATACAATTTAATTCAATTATTACTTTTCAAATGCACTGAGTGAATTAATTATCGCGTAAAATGGTGAACAATCAAGTGTCAAGTGTCAATCCTCCAAGAGAATAATTAATTTTCGTGTTGTGCGGCATTCCGATGATCGGTGGTCAATGGTTACTTTTCCAAAATAAATGTTTCAAATCTACAAAACAGAATAAAATATAAAAAATTATATATTTAATTTTTTTACATATAAATATTTATAATACTTAATTGCTGGATGATTCTCAATGATCAATGAGTTTTTCTGATACTGATGCTGGATACGATAAGTCAACAGAAGAAAAAATTTTATTATTTATTTAAATAAAAATATGGATCCAACGTTATTTAATTCTTCAATCATTTAATTGATTGATCATCAACGGTGGGTGGGTGGCTACAAGTAAAATAAATTAATGAAATCATTAATTATTAATTAATGCAGAAAAATTTAAAAGAATTTAATTATTACTTTTCAATTGCACTGAGTGAATTAATTATCGCTTAACATGGCGAACAATCCTACAAGTGGACTCCAAGAGAATTCACAAAATTGTGGAGAATAATTAATTTTTTTGTTGTGCGGCATTGCGATGATCAGTGGTTTAATGGTTACTTCTTCAAAAATAAATATTTTTAATCTACAAAACAGAATAAAAAATTATTTAATTAATTTTTTTGCACATAAATAATTGTAAAAAGGTAAATTATTTTTACTTAATCACTGGATGATTCTCAATGGTCCATGAGTTTTGATACTGATACTTAAATAAAAATATGGATCCAACGTTATTTAATTCTTCAATCATCAACGGTGGGTTCGTGGCTAAAAGTAGATAAAATAAATTATTAATTTTAATTTAATTTAATTAATGTAGAAAATTTTTAAAATAAATTAATTCAATAATACCATTCGAATTGCACTGAGTGAATTAATTATCACTAAACATGGCGAACAATTAGTCCAAGAGATTTATCAAAATATTATTATTTAATTATATATTTAATATTATTTATAATAATATTTAATTATATAATTAATAATTTAATATATTATTATAAAAAGGATATTTTTTTCAATGGTTAATATATTTTTTATTTGCAAACACGAGGATTTTATTAAAAATAATTTTTATTAAAGTAAATGGTAAATGTCACTTTCACAATTAGAAAACAAGTGCAAAGCTAGTCACAGTTTGCAAAAAATTATTGAAAAAATTTGCAAAGTCAATGCCGCTTAAGCGAGGACACAAAATTAATAAAATTTTGGTAAAAAAATAGACTAAGTTATTTATTAAATGCACGTGCTATGGCGAATCCTTTATGAATGCACAATGGGGTTATTTATTATTAATTATTTTTAAATAGAAAATTATTTGCAATGGCTTTTAAAAAATTATTTTAAATTATAAATAATTATAATATTAATAATAAATTTATTTTTAATATATAAATGGTTATTATTAAAATATAAAAAAATAAAAATATTTAAATGGAGAAATATGAAAAAAATATTTAAATGGAAAAATATAAAAAAAAATATATAAATGGAGAAATTTAAAAAAAATTATTTAAATGGAGAAATAGTAAAAAAATATTTAAATGGAAATAATTTATATTATATTAAATAAAAATATAAATAGATGTTTATTGCGATGCACGTGGAAACGAAATGAAAGAATAAAATATTTAAATGGTAGATATTTTGCTAAATAGATAAAAGAATAAAAGGACAATGGTAAAGCGAATACAAAAGAAATAAATATTTTGTTTTGAATACAATAGGCTGTCGTCTGCTTGCTCTATTGTTATTGAAATCTATTGTTTGGCACAAATTTTGTGCACATTTATTCTAACGGTAAATTCCGCAGCCGAGCCGGCCTATTCCCCCGCAGAATAGACCGGCTTGTTGTTTAGAAAAACTAAACATAAAGGGAGAAAAATATATGGATGAACTCTGCAGCTCTAAGATCCGAGCCTTTCCACCATGACAATCATCATGGAAGGCCCGGCCGCCACAGGCAGAGAAATCGGGAGAGATCTCTAACCTGTGACCAAAGAGGGCAGTTCCACATACCGTGATTTTATGCATGTGAAGCTAAACCATTTTACTAATACGGACCCCCGTCGAACTTGAAAGCAAGCCGGGGATACGTAAGACAACAATGCACACTGCCACGGACGCAGCCGAAAATTGATATTTTTATTTTGTATATATATAATATATGCACAACTTTATTCTTGTGTTCTTTAAATATTTAAAAAAAATTAACGGACTCTATTTACATTGCAAAAAAATATTCAACTCTAGTTTACATTGCAAAATATTTAGCAAAAACGTCAATACTTTCTTAAGTATATGCATATTTATTAAATTCATACATTGTTGTGCATTGTTTTTACACAAAGTGTTTCTTATATTAAATTAATTAAAGGAAATAATAAAAAAAGAATACAATTTATATATTATTTCAATTATTTATCATATATCAGGTGTTTGATTTATTCATTTTAAAAAATTAATATCCTTATATCTTAAAATCATATCCTTTAGATAGTTAAATGGCAGAGTTCCAATATACCAATATATCAAAGTGATTCGGTTAATGTTTTAACAGCAAGCATGTAGGTGATCATGAACGGGATTTAATTGTTGCAGACATACATATGTATATGCTGTAAAGTGTGTACTGGAAAACGGTTCTACTCTCATTATGGCAGTCATCCACGTCTCACCGAATCAGAAAATAATTGATATTCAAGAATTCATCCTCTGATAGATATCTGATTATTATTTTTATAATTATAATTATTGTAGAGGGAATTTATTTTTTTGGTTTTCATTTTTGGTGGTTTTTGTTTGCTTATACGTTTTTATTTTTTTTTATTTTATGTTTTATTAATTAATATTTCTATTGTTGATTCTATTTAGAATATAAAAATAGATAATTTCTCAACAAGTTGGTCAGATGGTTTAGCCTTTTGTGCCCTAATACATCATTTTTATCCAGACGCTTTTGATTTTACCAAATTGACACCTAAGCAACGAAGACATAATTTTGATCTCGCCTTCCGAGTGGCTGAGTAAGTTGTTTATATAGATATGATATATTTGTATAATTAATTATTAATTAATGTACATTTTTGTTTTTTTTTTTGTAGAGATAAAGCCGGGATCGCGCCATTGCTTGATGTCGAAGACATGGTTGTAATGAGAAAGCCTGATTGGAAATGTGTATTCACTTATGTACAATCGATTTGGCGGCGCTTTAGAGATGTCGAATAAATTTAATTATTTAATTAATTTAATAATTTTATTGCATACACAACACTAATTATATACACAAACACACATATATTTTTATAATTCTAATAATTTAATTATTAATCATTTAAAAAACGTTCATTTATCATCAATAATTAATTAATACAAAATAAAATTATATAAAAACGAGGTGCAGGAAAATAATATTTAATTAATTTATTAACTCTACTATATATATACCATATATTGTAATCAATATTGCTACTTTTTAATTATTTTTTTTTTTGAAGTGCCTGACGCAAGTCGGGTCATAAATGTAATAAAAATTTCAATAAATAAAATTAAGTATCTAAGAATTCATGTGAAATTTCCAACAGGTAATGCACAAGGATTTATTAGAATTATTGAAATTATTCTTCAAGTCTTTGAATTGATTTAATTAAATTAAATTTCAAAATATATATAAGTATAAGAAATGTCAAATAGTTTTTTAAAATTAATTTATTTAATAATTAAAGACCTCAAGGATAATATCTCACTTTACCAATTGTTATAGCCGTATTCGTTAAGGCTAGACTAAATTAATTATTAGTCGTTTTTGGGTTTCTGGTTCGAAACCGAGTCGTCCGTATATAAATTAAAAAAAAAAGACGTATTTTGTCCAAAGAGGTAATTTCGCTAAGATAACCAAACCAAGTAATATAACAACACCCGCGCCACCCAACCACCACCACCACCACCACCCACACAACACGGAAGTGAGGAAAAAAATTAATTAACCAAGAAATTGGGAAAATTTCCTTTTTGCAATTTTTTGTGCGTATCGTTGGATGTTTTAAAGCTTGTTGGGGGATAGGGGTCGTTGCAGTTTTTTGTGCGTATCGTTGGATGTTTTAAAGCTTGTTGGGGGATAGGGGTCGTTGCAATTTTTTCGTCGGTTCAGTTTCACGATAGTTACAAATTTAACCAATGGTTAGTACTACAAGTTTTTACAAACTTAACCAATGGTTAGTACCACAAGTTTTTTACAATATTTTAACCAATGGTAGTATTGCACTTTACGTTTGACATTTTTTCATATTTCACCAATGGTAAATTTTTTATTCGTACTGAAAATTTGCAAAAATAAAATGACAAAAAATTTTCTAAGTAAATTAAATGTTTTATTTTCAAAATAAAATGGATTTTTTTTTACGTTTTTTAATTAATCAAAATATAATAATACAGAAAATTATTTACACAAGAGAAGATACAATTTATAATTAATTTATTCAAAAAAAAAAATCTGAAATGGATAAAATTAGCTTAAAATTGCAGTTTTATTTCTGGTTGATTATCTGCTTTTGCCTGGGATTGGATTCTTAATGGTTGTTGCTTAGTCGGTTGTTTAGACAATGAATTGATGTGGGCAAACAGTGGGCCATTATAATGTTTTTACAATTAATTTTGCCAACTAAAAATTATTACATTTTTCTTAATTTATCTCTAACAGACTTTAATTATTTATTTTTTAACATAACTTTAATTGAATGAAACAAATAATTAATAATTAATAAATAAGAAAATAATTAACGCTGGTTAATCAAAAAATTTACTAAAATGAAAGATATTTCGATGCATGGAATGCCAAAAATTCTTCACTGGACGACTGGAGAGTAATTAATTAATTAATGATGATCGGGTGGTCATACTCTGATGAATATTTTTTCCAAAATAAATATTTTTAATCTACAAAATCGAATAAAAAATGAAAAATTATTTATTTAATTTTTTTACATATAGATATTTGTAAGAAAGTAAATTATTTTTACTTGATCACTGGATGATTCTCAATGCTGGATGAGTTTTGCTGATAAGTCAACAAAAGACAAAAAAAATTATGTTCTTCTCATATGGATCGAACGTAATGTAATTTTTAATCCTTTAATTACTTGATCAACGGTTGGTGAGTGACTACAAGTAGAAAAAATTAATAATTTATTTAATTAATGCAGAAAAATGTAATACAATTTTATTCAATTATTACTTTTCAATTGCACTGAGTGAATTAATTATCACTGAACATTGGGAACAATTAGTCCAAGAGATTTAACAAAATACTGGAGAATAATTAATTTTTTTGTTGTGCGGCATTGCGATGATCGGTGGTCAATGGTTACTTCTTCAAAATAAATGTTTTTAATCTACAAACAGAACAAAAAAAAAAGATGAAAAATTATTTTCATATAAATATTTATGTCAGAAAGTAAATTATTTTTTACTTGATCGCTGGAATGGATGATTGCTGGAATTCAATGGTCGGTGAGTTTTGCTGATACTGATGGTATTTACGGTAAGTCAACAGAAGAAAAAAAAAATTCATGACCCTTTCATATGGATCCAACGCATTGTAATTTTTCAACAGTGGCTACAAGTAGAAAACAATTAATGATTTATGCAGAAAAATTTAAAACAATTTAATTTTAATTATACTTTACAATTGTACTGAGTGTATTATAATTAATTAATTATCGCCTAGTATGGCGAACAATCCTTTATGGTGACTCCAAGTGATTTCACAAAATACAGGAGAGTAATTAATTTTCTTGTTGTGCGGCGATATTGCGATGATCTATGGTCAATGGTTATTCTCCTTCAAAATAAATATTAATTTATAATTTTTATGATATTTCGATGTAAGGAAAAGCGGAGAATAATTAATTAATTAATTAATGATGGTCGGCGGTCAAAATAAATGTTTTAAATCTACAAATAGAACAAATAAAATGAAAAAATAAAATATTTAATGTTTTTTTCGTATAAATTATTATGTTAGAAAGTAAATTATTTTTTACTTGATCACTGGATAATAATCAATGGTTGGTGGGTTTTGCTGATACTGGTTCCGGCAACTCAATAGAAAAAATAATATTATTTTTATTTAAACAAAAAATTATGCTCCTGTCATTCATCACTTAATTAATTGATCAACGGTGGGTTGGTGGGTGGCTAAAAGTAGAAAAAATTAATTATTTAATTTAATTATACAGAAAGTATTTTAATTTTAATTATACTTTTCAATTGCACTGAGTGAGCCTTTTAGTGGACACGCCTTTTAGTGGACACCAAGAGATTTCACAAAATACTGGAAAATAATTAATTTTCTTGTTGCAATGATCGGTGGTCATACTCTGATGAATCCAAAATTCCAAAATGAATATTTTAAATCTACAAATAGAACAAAAAATGAAAAATTATTTATTTAATTTTTTTGTTGCATATAAATATTTATATCAGAAAGTAAATAATTTTAATTATTTTTACATGATCACTGGATAATAATCAATGGTTGGTGGGTTTTGCTGATGCTGGTTACGGCAAGTCAACAGAAGAAATTAAATTATTTTTATTTAAATAAAAAATTATAATCCTTTCATTCATCATTTAATTGATTATTCAACGGTGGGTTGGTGGGTGGCTAAAAGTAAAAAAATAATAATTAATTTAATTTTGCGGAAAACAATTTAATTTTAATTATACTTTTCAATTGCACTGTGTGAACAAGCCTTTAAGGGGATTCCAAGAGACTTCATAAAATATTATTATTAAATATTATATTATATTTAATTAAATTATTTTATTAAAATTATTATTATTTAAAGGACATTTCCTTCAATGGTTAATATATTTTTTATTTGTAAACACGAGGATTTTATTAAAAGTAATTTTTATTAAAGTAAATGGTAAATGTCACTTTCACAATTAAAAACAAGTGCAAAGCTGGTCACAGTTTGCAAAAAAAAAAATTAATTAAATTTGCAAAGTCAATGCCGCTTAAGTAAGCGAGGACACAAAATTAATAAAATTAAGTAAGCGAGGACACAAAATTAATAAAACTTTGGTAAAAAAATAGACTAAGTTATTTATTAAATACACGTGCTATGGCGAATCCTTTATGACTGCACAATGGGGTTATTTATTATTATTAATATTTTTAAATAGAAAATTATTTGCAATGGCTTTTAAAAATTATTTTAAATTATTAATAATAATAATATTAATAATAAATTTATTTTTAATTATAAATGGTTATTATTAAAATATAAAAAATAAAAATATTTAAATGGAGAAATTAAAAAAAATATTTAAATGGAAAAATATAAAAAAAAATATATAAATGGAGAAATTTAAAAAAAATTATTTAAATGGAAAAAATTTAAAAAAATTATTTAAATGGAGAAATAGAAAAAAAAATATATAAATGGAGAAATTTAAAAAAAATATTTAAATGGAAAAAATTTATATTATATTAAATAAAAATATAAATAGATGTTTATTGCGATGCACGTGGAAACGAAATGAAAGAATAAAATATTTAAATGGTAGAAATTTTGCTAAATAGATAAAAGGACAATGGTAAAGCGAATACAAAAGAAATAAATATTTTTTTTGAATACAATGGGCCGTCTGTCTGTCTGCTCTATCTATTGTTATTGAAATCTATTGTTTGGCACAAATTTTGTGCACATTTATTCTAACGGTAAATTCTCTAGTCGAGCCGGCCTATTCCCCCGCAGAATAGACCGGCTTGTTGTTTAGAAAAACTAAACATAAAGGGAGAAAAATATATGGATGAACTCTGCAGCTCTAAGATCCGAGCCTTTCCACCATGACAATCATCATGGAAGGCCCGGCCGCCACAGGCAGAGAAATCGGGAGAGATCTCTAACCTGTGACCAAAGAGGGCAGTTCCACATACCGTGATTTTATGCATGTGAAGCTAAACCATTTTACTAATACGGACCCCCGTCGAACTTGAAAGCAAGCCGGGGATACGTAAGACAACAATGCACACTGCCACGGACGCAGCCGAAAAACGATAATTTTATTTTGTATATATATAATATATGCACAACTTTATTCTTGTGTTCTTTAAATATTTTGAAAAAATTAACGGACTCTATTTACATTGCAAAAAAATATTCAACTCTAGTTTACATTGCAAAATATTTAGCAAAAACGTCAATACTTTCTTAAGTATATGCATATTTATTAAATTCATACATTGTTGTGCATTGTTTTTACACAAAGTGTTTCTTATATTAAATTAATTAAAGGAAATAATAAAAAAAGAATACAATTTATATATTATTTCAATTATTTATCATATATCAGGTGTTTGATTTATTCATTTTAAAAAATTAATATCCTTATATCTTAAAATCATATCCTTTAGATAGTTAAATGGCAGAGTTCCAATATACCAATATATCAAAGTGATTCGGTTAATGTTTTAACAGCAAGCATGCAGGTGATCATGAACAATTGTTGCAGACATACATATATGCTGTAAAGTGTGTATTGGAAAACGGTTCTACTCTCATTTATGGCAGTCATCTACGTCTCACCGAATCAGAAAATAATTGATATTCAGAAATTCATCTATAGATATCTGAAACAGATACAAAAATAATTTACATGAATAATTTACAGGCAATATTAATAGAATGGTTGGCGACTTAACATCAATTTTTCTGATAAAAAATCAGAGCCAGTGACTTAATTTCTTTTGATTGAATTTGATTTGTGAATGATTTAGCACAATCCATTTAAATACTCTCAAACTCTGTTAATTCATTTCATTGTGCTTCTTATTTAATGCATCATACAAATCCAACAGGACTACGTTCCTACCGGGTGTTTACCAGACATCTCTCATCTTTTTTGTTTACTTCTACTTAGAGTTGGAAATAATTTTTAAATTAAAAATCTTAAATCGTTTATTGAAAGCAAAAAAACATTTTTGTCTTTTTTCTTATCAAAAATCTTATGGTGAATCTTCAAGTTAGATTTAATGAAGGAATTATTTTTTTTTAAATATAATTTAATTAGTATTTTCCTTACAGTTTTATTCTGGGATATTTATTGATTTGCAAATGAAAGATTTTTGTTATAAAAAGTTTTATTTTTTTCATTTTATATATAAAGCGAAGGAAAAGCTAAGAAAAAGCTAAGAACATCAACATTTTTCAGTAAATAATAGCCTTGTTACAGCAAAACGATATGCAGATTGGAGAACCTGTAGACCAAGAAAATTAACTAAAAATAAATCTTCTCATCAATAATAAACCGAATTTTATTGAAAATATATTTTCCCTTTGATTTTTATAATCAAAGAATGAAAATCATCACCATGAAGAAACTCAAGAATAGAGTTTCGTTCCTTCAATAGAGAAAAATAAAATCAAATGATTAGATTTAATGAAAAATATTATTTTGTTTTTCTTTTGACCAGAAAAACGTTTTTCTATTCCCCTAACGCAGTGATAGCGAACCTTTTTGGGAAGTTGGCCAAATTTTGTTAATTATTTGTTTTTAGCACTAGCTTGTGGGTCACAAAACCAGTCGTCTCTATGAAGAAAGAGATATTCCCGATTCATGCATTGAACGCATTTCTTAGTTAATTCATTACTTAATTTATTTCTGTTGGAAGATTTTACAAAATTAGTTGAATAAAACAATTTTTCACACGAATATCGTTAACAGAGCAATTTGCAAGTTTCTTCATTGATACAAAATTATTTGGTAAGAAGTCCCATACATTTATTATAATATTTTCAGTGTGGGAACATTATTATCTGCACTACTTTCAGACATTTTTGCTTCTACTTTGGGAATCATTTTTGGGTCATTTAAAAAGCCTGCGCGGATCAGTATATGATCCACGGGTCATAGGATCGCCATCACTGCCCTAACGTCTTCAATTCTGTTATAAAATTATCGAAAATGGTTAAAAATAATTCGGCAAACTTTTATCAATATTAATGCAAAGAGAAAGAAAAACCCTTTTAAATAGAAATTAAAAATTAGGAAAAAAATTCAAAATGTAAATTGATTAAAGCTGCTGTCTGTATTGTGGAATATTGTGGAAAATTTCATTTTCATTTAGAAAATTAATTACATATTTTTTTCCCAGTATTACAGTAAAGAAAATTGATTAATTTTACTACAAATTTATAAAAGAAAAATTAATTCAGGTTTAGTTTGTTTTGAGAGTTAAGTATGTGCTATTACACTCGCTCTGTTTATTAAATCTGTCCAATAGAAATTAATGATAATTCTATCAGAGATGATAAGTAATAGAAAATAACGTGGATTTAAAAATTTGATTTTAAGAGTGGAAATTAACCAAAGAATATCGTAGCACTTAATTATAATAAAACTTCGTTTTTAGCTGTTAATGTTGATGGTTCAACTTGTATTTGGAAAGTTACATTAACTGCTTTAAGAATAATGAATTATTCTTGAAAATACAAAAATGGAAAATATTTTCGATCTTAAAGTTACTTTTGGGTTAATAAAAAGCATAAAATTTTTGTGAACTAACTCCACTAAATAAACATTGTTGTTTATCCTTTTTACTCCGTTTTACTCTGTAGAATTATTTTCAACAAACAAAGCTTAAACATTCTTATAAATAAATACGAAATTTACCTAAAAAAATGTACAATAAAGAAGTTAGTAAATAAAGAAATAACTGAAGTGGTAACTACAGTGCAAATAGAATACCAAAAATGAATTTTAGGTAAAGAATTTAATTCCTTATCGATGAAATGGAAAAAAAAATTATAAACACGATAAAATGTAATTACAGATGGGTGTTTTGTTCCGTTTTATTGATATCTTTTTCCTTTGGCTAAAAGTTGTAACATTTTAGCTTTTTTTTACTTAGACTTAGAGATGCCATAAAAATAAAAAACTTATTCTATTCTTACATTTTGGGTGGCAAGCAGGTGGTTGGTTTTTCTTTTAATACCACTTTAATGTAGCAAAACTTTGTGCTACGCGTAAAGAATTAATTTATGTACGAGTGAATGGTATGGTTGAATGTTGCCGGTTAGTAAAGTTGCACTACCGGATTCCAATTGATTATTAAACGAGGAAAAACATTATAATACTTTGTGTTTTAATTTTCGTTTTTTTTTTTAAATTTATAATAATTTCGTTAAAGCTTCCGGAAAGTAATTCTTAAATAAAATGATAGTCAATTGGTGGTGACAAAGCTCTTCTTGTATTATTAAACAATTTTCAATGAATAATTAAAATTAAACTTGGACAGAATCGCATCAAATCCTGTGCTGCTCACATAAATTTTATATTGATTTTATTCGGAATTTACTATACTTGGAAAAAAAATCACCAATTTAATGGCAGAGAAAAGAACATTATTGAAAAGAACATATAACACCAAAGATACAGAAGAAAATAGATAAAAATATGTAAATAGAGATACATAGAGTAATAAAAACATGAAAAATTATATAATGAGACAAGTTTGCTTATATATACGCTTAATCCGCTTATTTGGGACAAATCCTAAAGAATAAAACTAAAACCAAGGTAATAACACAAATTTATTTCGCTTTATCGGGACAGTTTGAATGACTTGACTGGAAAATGATTTTGTTCAGCTACAATCCCGCGAAAACAAAAGGCAGAGTATCAATCGGGACAAATTGTGCTAATATAAATGATTCCCGATTAAGCGGAATCTACTGTATTTTTATCGTCCTTCAAAGGTTAACTATTAAACAGTGTTTTCATGAAAATGAGATTGATACAGAATAGACATAAGGTAGAATTATAGAAAAATCATAATATAGAAGAAGAAAATATATATTCAAATATTCTGCGCACATAAAGTACTACAACTAACCACTATGCAACCACTATAAAATACATTCTTGTATTGATTATTATTCCTTAAAATGAAGAGAAATTGTTTTATTTCTCTTTATATAAGAAATAAAAATCAATATTATATAAATAAATATAAAAATTGAATAAAAAAAAAAATATTGGTTTTTGCAGGAAAAAATTATTTGCAATATGCACATGTCCCTTTACACATGTTTCTTTGTTTTATTTTTCAATGCATAAAGTAGAAAATGTTATTTTGTATTGCTAAATATAACTGCTCCAGTGGCGCAACTGGTTAGCGCGCGGTACTTATATGACAGTAGCTTTGAGCCATGCCGAGGTTGTGAGTTCGATCCTCACCTGGAGCATTAATTTTTTGTGATTTTTTTTCACAAAATTTAAATTTTTTTTTTATCGTTATAATTAATTAATTTTTTTATAGATTATTTTTATACGATAAAATATATATTTTTAAAATAAATTAGAATTATATTTGTTCAGAACGTGATAGAATAGTAGCTATGTTACCCGGCTAAATTGCTACCCGTTCGTTTAATGTTTAACAAAATAAATAATATTCCAAAATTCATTAATGTAGTTCATAGTAGTAACATTTGCGATCGCGACGCTTTAATGTGACGAGTAGTTTAACTAAAGTGAACTAGGTATGCTATTTTCAGTATATATCGTTAAATTAATGAAAACATAGCAATAGTAGGTCGTACAGTGGAAATCGAAATTTTTATCGCAAATCAATATGACAAATATTATTTAAATCAAAGTAAGCTGGAAAATCATGAGCAAAAATCAATTAACAAAAACTATAGCGAAAATTTATTTAATTGAAATTAAAAAAAAAAAAATGTATTTGACAGTTTAATTAGTGTAGGAAAATTTTTTTTGTTAATTACTTTTTTTTTTTGCTGTAGTTTGATTGAATCTTTTTTAATTAATTATTAATCAATTTTACTTTGTCTTTTTTTTCCCCATTCAGAATTCTATTTTCTTTCTTATTTATTTTGTAGTTTTATATTATTTTTTCTATTCAAAATTTCTACTTATTTATACCACCAAAAAAACTATTTCAATTGGAACAACTCCGGACAAGACAAGAAAGATGCTATAACATTAATTCAACTGAAAAATTAATTAAATAAAATAAAAATTACCCTGACATAAATTTTAAATTCTAAGCACTTGGATTTTGAGAACAATAAAAAAAAACAATTATCAACTTAATGAGAACCAATAATAATAATAGAGATTTGCAGTGATTTAATGGAATTAATGAATGTTTTTCGTATATTTCGATTACGAGAACCAATTTTTAATAGAGAACAACAACCAGGTGAAAGCATGACTAGTTTACATGAAATAGATGTTATAAATGAGGAGTACGAGCACGAGCGTGTTACCGTTGGGGAAGCGATTAATAGTTTAGGTGAATCGACAGTAACAGCACCATTAACCGGAGCTGAGGCGATTCGACTATTTAATAGTATTCACACACCACAAAATCGAACAAATTTTATTAAGGAGGAATTGCAGGAGAGCAACAGCAAACCAATTTGTCGCATTTGCCGTTGTGACAGTACAAATTTATTAATTGAATGTCCTTGCAAGTGTAAAGGATCTGTTGTTAGTATTATTATTTCAATAATTATTATTAATTTAATACAGAAACAATTATTTTTTAAATAGGGTTATGTACATGAAACATGCTTAAAAAAATGGAAAAACTATAAACGTGATAATTTTTGTGAAATTTGTAAATTTGAATATGATCGGCCAATACAGAGAGGGTTTGTTACTTTGCTTAAACTGGTATATGCCACTGCATGCATAAATTTCTATATTTATTTTCCATTATCCACAGCTCATATTTACAAATAATCAAAAGTTTCTTCCAAGTGAAGTATTTTGGTAAAATTCTTAAATATTTAATAAATGTTCTTGCGTTAACACCGATTGCCTATTTGAATATAACACAGGTAGTAATTTAATTAATTGTTTATTCATTGTTATTATTAATTTCAATTTGATTTTAGCTGGTCGATGTATTGGAAACATTTAATGAGGATGATTTTAAGCATATTATAGCAATTCCAACGTTTTTAATATTAACCGGAATCTTTATATGTTTCTACTTTGAATGGCTGCTCAATACAATAATGAAAGTTCATCAAATATTTAATCATTGGTGGAATATTGGCTCATATTTACAACAGAATTCGGAAATGATGTCTATGATTACAGGGAACATCACAACAGCCAGATCGTTAACAAATACTGGTGATATAAATAGGGAAACGATATTAGGGGGCCATAATCTTATCTTGGATCTGGACGATGACGAGGATGACTTTTTTGCTTCATTAAATGATGACTTTTTTGGCTTTTAATCATTTAAATAATTAAAATAATAATCAAATTTGCTAGAAGCGACCTAACCTAACATGGCACAACAATGGCAACGGTAAAAAATAGAGAAAATGTTTTTTTTTTTTTCTTGATTATTTAATTATTTTGAATTAAAGTTTTAACTTGAATAAACAATAAATTAATTGGTTTTTATTGAATTTAAATGAAATATTATCAATTGAGGTAAACATCATTGACCTGATACTAATTAATTTATTAATGTAATTTATTTTACACCGCAAAGAACAAATACTTTGATACAAAATCGTATTTTGTTTTTACTGTAAAGTAATTTATCAAAAAAAAAAAAGAAAAACAAAAATTATCACAAAATCTCTGTCATAAATTAATAATATGCGTGTTCTGTGTCGGTCGCAAGCAAATAATTTTATTTGCTTAGCCGGAGAAATAGCGCTTAATCATAATAAATTTTATTATTATTCATTTGTTTACTCTTTAAAATTGATAATTTGTTAATCTTATTATTAATTGTTAAATGTGTCGTTTTTAATTTGTATTATCAAACAGAATCTACTTTTGTATTAAACAATAATAACATATTATCTATAATCTAATTGTACTATCGAATTAATTAATTAAATAAGAAAAAGTGTGCTTTTACTACAGGCAACGAATTTCTATATTTATTTTTATAAAAGCACAAGTTAATGATCTTAGCTACCAAGCCTTTAGCCATATAACCATTAAATATTCATAAAAGCACATTTTACATAAGGAACTGTGCCAATTGCAACATTGTTGATTGAGTATAAAATTAATTTAATAGAAATTCACGAACCTTGTAACCATTTTTAAGTCTTGGTGATGACTGAATCAAACTGTTTCATTTATCACTATCTATATGCTCTTTCTATTCCTTTAATTCCTCCTTCTGCTCCTTAAATTTGGAAACAAAAATTACATAAAATTCATTTTTAAATCAACATGCAATATACTTACGAATCGTTTACATAAAATCCCTCGTGGTAGAATGAAAAAACTGCATACAAAAAAATACATCCGCATCCGAATCCGGTTGTCTATTTCTAAAACACAAAAAAAAAATTCTATTTTGAATGGAATATGGTTGGAGGAATATATTTTAAATGTATATAAAGGAATAAAATGGTGGTTGTTCCGTGGGTAATTAATTAAATCAGTTGAAAGAAGTAAATTTGTTAGTTGTAATAAAATGATGTTTTGTGATCCTGACGAGAACCACGGACTAGTATTCTTCTCCACTTCTATGTGTGACGATATATAATAAATAATCCCAATCAAAGGGATTATTTATTTAGATAAAAATAACATTTAACATCAACCACAATAATTAAAAGAGACACGCGGGTTCAAAATTTAAATTTTTCTTTGGCAAATTTATATTAATCTAATTAAACTAGTGTAATCTATATTCGTCACTTTAACTCACAATTTTACCTCAGATTGATTTAGCATATGTGTTGATCCTTATTTTTCGACATCATTTACAGCAAAATTATACCAACCATACTCAAATCAGAATTGTATTATTTGAATAAAATTAAAAAATTGCTAAAACATTATCATTTTACTTACAATATATACTTTTTTTGACTTAACAAGTCATTATACAAATCGTTTTTACGCAAAATGGATCCACTGTGGTTGTTAATCATTTAAATATCTACTGTTTAATCCAATGCATTGCATTTTATTCTCCTTTTTTGTTTCTATAAGAATAAAAAATAATTAAACATTTATTATTTTTATTAAATTTTTCAGATTAATTATTTGCGATACTAGGAAGCATAATTAATAAAATAATTACTAAAATAAATTGTTTAAATAAGAATAGAAATTAATTTATTTTATATACCAGTTGTGTTACCCAACTTCGGACGGGGATAACAATATAATGAAATCCCGTACACCTAGAATAAAATAAATACATTAGTTTGTTTTTAGTTAATTAATTATAATTTTTATCGGATAAAATAAAATCTTTATTGCATGCCAAATGTGAGAAATGTTCAGTTTACAAGTGTATATCAGTTGGGTATGTGTCTTTGGTAAAAAGGAAAATTTTTCATGTAATTAATGATAAGGAGTGTGTCACTATCACTATCACTAGTAACCTATTAATATCAAAAAAAAACCTAACAATATATTTATTTATTTATATATTTAAGACGTAAAAAGATAAAGACATTATTATCATTTTTATTTAAATTTTATCGTTTTGCAGTTGTCGTTTTTTATGCTCTACTTGTTTTTATCGCTAAATAAACTAGTATACGCTAATCTTGATCTCGTATGATTTATGCGTTTATAATTGAAGACGGGTATTTATTTATAAAACACAATTTAATTTGTTTAATTTTAATTTTAGCAAACTTAATCTGCAATTTTCGACAAATTAAAAAACTCAATCATTCATTCATTCATTCAGTGACTACCATAATTCATGCACGCAAAACATAAGAAATTTTTACACAAAATCCAGCTATTTCTCTATATATCGTCGTGTTGTTTGTATTTCTTTTAGTTTTATTTATTTCGCAAATGAATAAACCAAAATAAAAATACGAAACAAAAAAAAATATATGTATATACAATCAAACTGATATTATACCATCATATTGTCGTAATTTCAGTCATGTTTTATAAATGTTACCTGGCATGCAAAGTACAATACATAGTATTTAAGCGCATTTAAAAGTCACGTAGACGATTTCGTTAAGACATAAAATGAGTAAATAAAAAATAATTAATAAATACTCTTTATTCTCAAATCAATTTATTAAATGCAATTGAAAATAGATAATAAGAATAAATCTGTGGATAATTCTCTAAACATTTCCATTGTGACTCAGATGATATTTATTTTTGTTTTTCTCTCCAGTTATTATTATTTAGAAATGACTTAATTGTTGTTTATCGAAAAAAATATGTTTTTCTTTGCAAAAGCCACTTATGCAAATGACAATTTTTTTTTTTTTTTTTTTTGCAAAGAAAAGAAAAACAAAACAAAAGAAATAAATTAATTAAATAATTTTGTAATAAATTCATGAAAAAAAAAAATGATTAATTAGTTTATCTAAGTCGTACTTAAAAAAAAAGTACGCTTAATAATTAAATGACATTTTCTTTTTTAAGTCAGAATTATTAATTGCACAAAATGTTCACTTATTTTTAGTTGATTAAAAATAAATAAATTATAATGAATAATCAAAAAAATAAAATAATAATAATAATAAAAATAAATAACAAATTCTAGTCAATCAACTTATTGAAAATAATAATTTATTTTTAATGATTTTATTATCACGTTTTTAAAAATAGAATTAATTAAATAAACAAAAAAAAAAATGTGTGTATACGAAAAGCACATGACCATTGGACTTAAAGAACTGTCAAACAAAAAAAAAACAATTAAAAACAAGTTAGAATGAGCAGCTCAACCAGCTTAATTTGAATTCCAATATTTTTTGACCATGTGATTTTTTCACGATTTCTGCTTAATTCCTGATTATTGTGTCTTTTGTTTGGTTTACATAGAAATTAATAAGATAAAACAAAACAAAAAAAAAACAAAACAAAGGAAATCACAAAAATATGTTAAATTCATATATATACATATATTGCGTGCGCAGCTTAAATATTAAAAAACAAAAAATATTATTTTCTTGTGTAAACTACTACGTTACGTTTGTATATATAGTTATTATTATTATATTATAAACAGGTAAAAATGTGCTCTTTGTTTATTACACAGGTAAATAAAAATTTAATAACAGAGAAACATATACACATCATAAATTCAGGAAAAAAATACCAGCTGTCTGTATAGCAAGTCAAAATATGTATACTATTGTGCATACAGTTTTTAAAGAGAGAATCAAAATAACAATAATAATAGTAATGAACGAATAAATAATAAAAATTATTAAATTATTAATAAAAGCATAAAAAACAGTACAACGTGCCGCTGATCGTAGAGAGTGATTCTTAGATTTTGATTTTTTTCTGCTTGTGTTAATTATTATTATTTTTATTCGTTTAATTTGTATTTACATGTAAAAAAAACAAAAATTAAATTTTATTTCTATATATATAAAATGTTTCATTCATTTCATTTCATCATAAACAGAAGAAAAAATAAAAATTAAAAATCATTTAATAGTCGTTTGTCTTGACTGACTGACGGTAGTCGTTGTTTCTTAAAGACTTTTCAAAGTTTTTCCTTTATTTTGTTTTGTTTTTTTAAATGTTAAGTTAAGTTAAGCCCTAGATGCTGGTTTATTTTCTTTATTTAAAATAATAATAATAATAAAAAAATAATAAGTGATAAAGTTGATATTTATTTAAGAAATTTAAGTGAATTGTGCGTTGTGTGTTAATGAAATCATTTCTGTTACTGTTTCTGGGTTACTTAGTGAATTACCTTTTATTTTTTATGATTCATGAAAAGTTGAAACATATTTAGTGAATTTTTATTTTTTGTTTTTTTTTTTTTGTTAAATAAAGTAAAAATAATAATAAACGAAAGAAAACAGTTTAAAGGTGACTTAACTTTTATTATTTTACTTTGTATAATAAACAAAAGAGCATACACATATACATATTATTTTTTTGAATAATTTATCTTTTAAACTAGATAAAAGTTGTTTTACTATTTATTAAATGGCTTAGGTCTGTAGAACAGGAAAACGAATTTAAAATATATTTTTTATTGTATTTGTGTTTTGGTTTATTTTTTTTTGTTTTATATTTAAAACAGTTCCTGGTTTTTTTTTTATTACTTAAGCCAATATATATATATATTGAAAATTAGATAATTACTAATACTAATTTTAAGTAAATTTAGAAATAATTTTAATTTTAGTTTTTGCATTAAAATTTAAATAAATGCTAAAATTAGAGAAAACAAAATTACATTTTTGTCATTTTAAGCAGAAATTTAGTATGTGCAATCATCAGAAACTTTAATTTTAATGACGAAAGCAAAAAAATTAAAATTAAAATCATAAAACCTATAAACAACAACATCGGCACTTGTCGTCACTTAACGTTATGCATTCAAGTCTGAGCAATTTTGTCGACTTAAGCGACTTGATTAAAAATTAATACGTATTAATTATTGTGGCGTCTTTGGATTAATTTTATTTCATTTTAGCCAACTGTAAAACCGTCAAAATTCTCGTGATTAAACACTCTATTAATTAGATAAATTAGTTAAACTAGCAAATACTTTAAATAAAGAATCAACAAATTAAAATTTCATATAATAAAATTATTTTTAAAAATAGAAAACATAAATTTAATTAATTAATTAACAAACAAAAACTATAATCGTGATGTAAAAAATCAAAAAACAAAAATTGTGTGTGTGTGTCTTGACTAGAATGTAAAATGGAAAATAACTTAACTTACAAAAAAAATTCAGAAGGTTAAACTACATACAAATAGCCTAGAGCTCTGGCTTAATAAATTATTCATTTTTCTATTCATTTTTTTTAATAAATTCCATTAAAAAATAACATCATTTTTAATAAATTAAAAAATTAGCTAAACACAGCGTAAACAAGAAATCAATTACATAGTAAATTACACACAATACGAATTATTTTATTAAAAATTCTATAAAAAGTAATAATTTGTTGTGTTTAGACTGTTATCAGTAATAATATTTTTATACATTTATATAAAACTGATATCATATTTTATTATAAACACAGGAAAAATAAATTAATTTAATTAAAATGAATTAAATGAAGGAAAAAAAAAAACTTTTCATTTAGCAGCAACAAATCATAACTGCTTGGGTTTTCTGTATTCATTTTTGCGTCATTTTTATTGTTGATAAATAAATATTTTACATTTTATTTAATATTTATTTATTATTCTTTTAATCTGCACCATTATAACGTGAAATTGTTTATTTAATTTTATTTATGAGGATATGTTTTTAGTAAATAAATAATTTAATGCAATAAACTGATATAATGTGGCTTTGCTAAATTTACAAAGGTAATCGCCGTGTAAACAGGAAACAATTTTCCAATATGTGTCTTTGATAAGGGCAATTTGATTCTTTATTTTACTTTAATTATTATTTATTTTTTTTAAATAAAACTTTAGTTTAAACGCGACATTCTATGACTAATTAATTATTTAATTAATTACACTATTTATTACTGATAACGTAAAATTTTGCCGAAAAATAATAAAAAACAAAGATTAAATTTTATTAGAAATAAAAAAAACAATAATTAATTGTTGCTAAGTGAAGTAAAAAAAATAGCAATTATTTTAATTTATTTTATAAAATAATTAACTAAAACAACTTTGCAAATATTATGAAATTTTATTTTTTAATTAAAACATAATAATTAATTAATTAATCTGCTCAAAAATATATTTTGCTTTTTATCAATAATTTTTTATTAAATTCGTAGCGTATAAAGTAAATTTGAAAGTATACAAGTATATCTGCACTCTTTAATTGACGTTAATAGAAAATTGATTTTTATGATAATAGTAAGATAAATATATTATTTTTTATGAATTTAATAAATAATTTAAATTTAAGTTAAAGAAAATGATTTTGGCATTAAAAGAATGTTTTTGTAAGCAGCAAAGAATGAATGAGTAAAAATAATGTGTATGTTTAGCGTAGACACAAATGGGTAGGCACATAAGTGACATCTGACATAATAATTGTAAAGCAACACAAGTATTTAGTCTTAGCGTAATAAACTAAACGAAAAACAATTTAAATTCGATATTTATATTTTATATAAAATAGCGATAACCTATAAACGTATCTTTAAAAATAATACAATCAGTACGCTTTTTACTGCATGGCAAAAAGAGATGTACGTGCGAAAAAAATGCCCATTAGCACCAACTAGGTACGACTAGTTAAAATATTACATTGAAATTTTGAGAACTTAGTTGGCTAAACAAAATTACTATTTTGATTTTAGTTAAAGAAATAGAAATATTACTAAAAGAATTTATATAATAATTAAAATTAAATAGTTTTCTATTGTTTTAAAATAAAAATTAATTATTTTTACAAATTTTTTAATTGATAAAACACTATAGTTAAACAACATAAAGAAAAAAAAAATAAACCGAAAAAAAAATATCCAAAATGTTGGAGAATAATATTTTCCGTCATCCAATATTCAATCAAATCCCCGATCGGTATCTCTGTCTCTTTTCGACACTCAAAAATAATTATGGAATAAATAACAACATGGCGGATGATAAGACGACAAAAAATCCAACTACACTTTATATGCAGTGTTTAAATAATTATGTGTTAAATTTAAATCAAAATGTTGTGTCATTAGATAGAATAAATATAATACATACATTGCCACCAATTGTATTGGCCGATATTTACAGCAAGGTAATTATTAAAAAAGTGTTTAGTTTTTTCCCTACTAAATTTCACCACAGATAAAACCTCCTCAAACAATAAAAATGTGTTTGACAAAACAAGAAAAAAAGGCCCTCTTTTTGCATATTTTTTTTATGTGTGTCCATCAAAATCTATGCAAAAAAAATGTGTTTATGAATATGTATTTCATTTTGTCCTTTGTTATTTCCAAAAATGACAAAACGATCTAAACAGCTGATTTTACCTCGTTTTTATTTTTGTCTCTTATACAGTGTGTGTCTTTGCTTAAATGTATTTTTTTTTCTTGTTTTGATTTTAACAGCTGTTGATGTGTTATTGTTGTGTTTAATTAAAGTTATCTGTTTATCTGTAAAAATCCTTTTTTTAACATTAAACTATTTTCATTAATCATGTGTAAAGTTTCTCTTTATAAAATTATTAAATATAATTTACGACGAGATGCTCTAAAATAAATGTTAAAATGTGGTGGCACAGTGGTTTTTTTTGTGGTGAATATAACATAATATGTGGTGAAATTATTTCAACTAATATATTTTTCCTTTTTGATTATATATATATATTTATATTTATATAGATTATTTATTAAGTTATATTTATAAATATTACATAAACACGTGCTGCTGACCGAATAAAAATATAAATCATGTAATAACCTTTTGTCCCTGAATACAAAAAAATGCTAATCCTCGTGGGGATTGATGATACAAAATGATAGTTTTTCAACGTAATCGAAATTTTAATAACTTTTAAACCATTTATAATGTACATAAATTAATTAAACATACATAAAGTAAAATAAAAAGTTTCTTTTTTAAATCAACAAACATACCGAAAAAATAATATCGCAAAAAATGACATCACTAGGAAATAAACATTGTATTGTTACAGACGAGACGCCAAATGAGTAGTCAAACTGCAAACCGTTCACGAAACTCTTTGTCTACACTAGGTTCATAACTACGATACTGCAAATTCCCCAATTAATCGACAAATCGATAAACTACTTTCAGTTTAAATTTTTTCTAATTGCATTTCTATTTTATTAATTAATTTTATATATTTTCTTATTTAATATATTTCAGATGTCTATAGTCAAAAACTTGAGAGACATTTTGGTTGAAGAGTTATCCGATTTAGATATATTTGCTAGAATATTACGCTTTAGTCCGGCCAGACAACAAATGTTTCGTTGTTTCGCTGTAAGTAGGATTATATACAAAATTATTATAAATTTTATTGATTTTTCTTTTTTATTATTAAATCCGAAATAGTCGTTACATTACAGTGGCCATCAAATAGCAACAGAATTAAAAACAAAATTTACCCAAAAATGTGAACTGTACATAAATGAGATAATAGAGAATAAAAAAAAATTAGAAATAGTAAATAGTAATAATAAAAAGGATATAATTGATAATGAAATAAAAAATACTACTACTTCTACTAGTAGTACAACAAATACTCCTGTTACTGTTACGCCATGTACAAGTGCAACAGCAGCAGCTAGTACAAGTACAAAAAGTACTCAAAATTTATTAGAAAATATAAATAAAGATACGGAAAATGTGAAAATAGTTGATATTGATCCTGATAATAGTATAATTGTAGATAAAGATAATAAATATATATTAAATGATAAAGATTATATACAACAAATTGATTTCGGTTTACGCTTAGGCTCGTTTCTAGTTGAAGCCGGTTGGCTAGATGAAAGTTTAGCTGTATTAACAATTGTATTAAAATTAATTGATTCATTTGATGCTGATTACACATTATTATTAATTAAATTAGATTGTTTACAAAGGTATCAAAAATATATATTTATAATTGTTGTAATTTTATTAATTAATATTTATTTATTTTTTTGTATGATTAATTAGATTACTACATACTCAGGCAACATTTTGCTGTTTTAAACAAGCCGATTTAACATCAAATTTATCAATAAAAATTGTAGAGAGTGTTGGCATTGATAAAATTCCAAATAATTTATTAGCTAATTTATATATGCAAATATCAATATTACATTTTGCTAAACATGAATATAATTTAAGTTATTCTTGGGCAATTAAAGCATTACAAAGAATTAAACAAAATACACCAGATCAGTAAGTATTTATTAATTAAATAGAAATTTATTTATAATAATTATCATAATTTTTATAGGATTTCAATTGATGTACTTCGTCAAGCGGCTAAATCTTGTGTTGTTAAAAGACAATTTAAACGTGCAAATATGCTAATATCTCAAGCAGTACTTAGGGCAAGAAATTCATTTGGTAAAAATCATCAAAAATATGCTGATGCTTTATTAGATTATGGTTTTTTTTTATTAAATGTTGATACAATAGCGCGTAGTGTCGATGTTTATATGGTTAGTAGTGTTTATTTATTATTATTATTATTTTTGATGTATTTATTTTATGATTATTATAATCCTATAGGATGCATTAGAAATAAAGCGTTATAATTTTGGTAATAAAAATTTACATGTGGCCGTCGCAAATGAAGATGTTGCATACGCTTTATATGTATTAGAATATAGTTCGGGACGTTTTCAAACTGCTCGCGATTTCGTTGAAAAGGCAATTGAAATAATGCAAGACTTAGTACCTAGTAATCATTTAATGTTGGCATCGGCAAAACGTGTCAAGGCATTAATATTAGAGGAAATTGCATTAGATATTGTACCATCGAATAATACAGAATATGATAGTTTATTACAACAATCGGAGGCATTGCATCGCTCAGCCCTAGAGTTATCGTTGCAGGCATTTGGCGAAATTAATGTTCAGACGGCTAAACATTATGGTAATTTGGGCCGTTTATATCAGAGTATGATGAAATTTGATGATGCAGAAGCAATGCATAAACGAGCTATTAAAATTAAAACAGATCTGCTAGGCCCATATGATTATGAAGTTGGTCTCTCGATAGGACATTTAGCATCATTGTATAATTATCATATGAAGAAATATGTCGAAGCAGAAAAACTGTATTTACGCAGCATTGCAATTAGTAAGTGATTTGTGATTTAGTCGCGTTTATTGACGGAAAATAATTATTTTTTATATAGGTCTACGTTTATTTGGTGATACATATTCTGGTTTAGAGTATGATTATCGTGGCTTATGCCATGTTTATGAATCATTAGATGAAACTGAAAAATATTTAAATTATTCTCGATTATTGGATGAGTGGCGTGTTTTACGCCATGGGAATGGTGAAGTACGTATAAATAAATTAATAATAAATAAACAAATAAAATTAATAATAAAAATTAAATGTTTTAGAAAACATTTGGTGTGGAAATTAAAGAAGATACATCAATGGAGGAAGTTACAAAGAAATTCTTTGAAATGTGTTCAGAAAATGAGGCTACATGTGCCTCAACGTGATGCTAATTCTTATAAAACACAAATGAAATGTGGGCGAGCGACGCTTATATATTAAAAAATAAAAATTTCCTTTCCAATTAAATTAATATTATATTAATGAAATTATTAAGTAAATTATATCAATATTATTAAAAATTAAATGAAAAACACATCACCGAAATATATATAAAAAACAGCAAACACCTGCGGCACATACAACGCTAATAGTATAAATTATTAAAAATTAAGTGTAATTTTTTTTTGTTTCGCTTAATAGTAAAAAAGAATAATTATTGTATTATGAAATTTCATTAAAAAAATTAACTAATTATAAAAATTATTTATTTTTTTTTTTGTTTTTGTGGTAATGAATTACGAATAGAAAAATTATAATTATTGTTGTAAAATTAAATCTCTATCGTGTATGTAATTCGTCGTTTAACGTATCGAAATAGAAAAATTAATTATTTTCTTTTTTTTTAATCGAACAAAAATAGAAAAACATAAAGTTAGTAGCAACAACAAAATTTAATTATTGTATAAAAAAAGAATTGATTGCAAAAAATATTTAATTTAAGAAAAAAAAAAATAAGAAAATCAATTATGTTTGTAATTTTGTAAAGAAAAATAATTCATGAAATTAAATTTAAAAATAAAGAAAAAATTTGCTTTTGTAATAAATTAATTAAAATGAAATAATTATAAATTATCGTTAGAAGAAAGAAATTAAAATAATTAAAAAATCAATAAATAAATAAAAAAAAAAATTATTAATAAATGCAAATTTATTGTTTTATTAAAATTAAAATTTTTATGAAATATTATTAGATTGCAGACGAATATCATTCGCTACTAAACGACAGGTAACTAATTATTTGCCAACGCAACCATGGAATTTTAAACATTTTATACAGTGTAATGATTCTTTATTAACATAAATTACGTTCTTGTATGAATAATGAAAAAAACAACCATCTGCTACGCTATTAAAATTCAAAATGCTATGCTTTTTTAATTATATTTTTATGAATTAAATGACATAAATTAAGTGATTTAAAATTACATTTTTATTAATATAACAAAGCAAAACAAAAAATACGCGCAAAGTTTGAGCTGACTGTTAAGTACTACTTAGGTAAGTTTTTTTGTGTTCGCGTTTCTATTATTGAATTTTTCTTTTATTATTATTATTAGTTACTTTTTTTATTATTTATTTATTTATTTAAATTGCAATTTCATAATAATCCGTGTTATTTATTATTTATTTACATTTGAACAGCGTAATTATTGTATTAATTTTACTAATTTCCTTTTGAATTCTTCTTTGCTTTTCTTATTCATTTAATTTATGTCTAAGGTTGATTTAAAAAGTCCTCAATAAATAATTAAGAAACATTGGTTATAATAATAACAATTAAAAAGCATAAAAACAAATTATTTATTAACATCACATAATAACAATAATTAATCTGAGTGCCAAAAATAATAAAATAAAATAATTTTAATTCCAAAGGTTTTACGTTAAACTTTCACAAAGCAAACTCTAATTGTAGATTTTACAATGATAACCAAAAAAAAAAAAAGAACAATTAATTACTAATCAGATTTTTTATAACCAATAATTATAAATATGTACATATATTGTGCATAAAAACATTTATTTTTTGTTCTATATTTGAAAATAGGAAGAAAAAAAATGTTAATTAAGAGGTAACAGGAAATTACTAATCACATTATTTTTAATTAATTAATGATAATCGTTTGCCCCAGAAAATTCAAAAGAATTTTTTTTTAATTTAATTTAAAAATTGCAGATAAATAACTGAATTATCTCTAACCTATAAAAGACTTTAAGCGCATTTTACACTATGCGTAAGGAAAATAAGCGACGAAACTGCTAATGCTACTGCAAAAAAACTACTCGTCTTTCACTTACATTTTCATTGCATAATTGTGATTATAACAAGTTAAATAAATAAACATGTTAACGTGTTACCGGTTTTAACTAAATATTCAGTTTTTTTTTCTTCTATTAAATAAACATAATAGTTGATTTTAATAAAGATAATTGATAAAAAAATAAATATTATATTTAGCATGTTGTTTAGCTGTGACCTACATACCATATATTAATTATACTTTTTACATTAGTAAACTAACTAACGTAACTAACTATTAAAATACAATATATATCAGGCAGTAATTATATTATATACTTTTTTTATTTACTATTTAATAATAAATAATTAATATTTGCAATAGGAAAAGGTAAATAATTAAAAAAAAAAATTAAACATATATTTATGATTTATTATCTCCTAACCAGCATTAGTGCCATTATTATATAGTGCGTAATAGCTAAATTAAAATTTCACTTAGCCGTGGCACATTTATACGTTATCAATTTTTATTCCAGTTTATACAGGTATTTATATCGTATATTGATTAATCTAATAAATAAATAAATAATAATAATAATTATAATAAATATTCTACAGATAATAACATAGAGTTTAATACGAATTCACCACGAATGCACTTTTATTTATTAACATAAAGAAATTGAGCACTCGGCAAACATTTCATATGCTGCTAAGGTAGAAGAAACGTTTTTTCTTTTTTCATTAAAACTTTTTTTTATACTATTTACTGCTCAGTTTAATCAAAACATTCAAACGGGTAACGTTTGCTGATTTTATTTTTATATAAATAATAAAAAATATTAAAAAGTTTTTAATTAATTATTGTGAACATAAATAGTTTACAAAAAAAATAAATAAATAAAAGTTTGATGTCACGAATCGATATTTTAAATAGTTTATTATGTAGAGTAGACAAAACGCAGTCCAGTTAATTTTAAATTTATGTTTTTATAAAATGTGGTTCTTTGTGTCTTATATTTATTAATAAAAGAAAAAAAAAAAATCGTTTTATTATTTATTTGTTCTAAAAAACAAATCATTTTTGTTGTGTATTTTTTTTTTTTAATTTTTTTGCTGTTAAAGGTGAATTCGCAAAGTTAATTATTAAAAATAAAAACAAGAATAATAACAAAATTAATATTAATATTTATTATTAAACATAAAAAAACAAAAAAATACCCGTTATTAAAAATTGCCAAAACAAATTAAACCAATAACAACTAACAACAGCAAACGCGAATGACTTAAGTCTCATGTTATTAATTTTCTTATATAATCCCCATCAAAATACATAAATAACAAAAATTGTGCAATTAATGATTGATTTAATTATACATGTCTACAAGTATAAATAATTAATAAAAACTAAAACCGAATCAAATTGTATGACAAAAAGGTACAAAAAAATTTAAAATAGCGAAAAAAAAATAAAACAGCGAAAACAACATAAAAAGTAGGCTAACCGCAAATGCCAAATTTAAATTACTCTCTCTCACTGTGAGGTGTGTTTGTTATGTTTTTTTTAGCTTTTAAATAATATAAATAATAATAATAAACAAACAAATATTTTCAAAGTGATTATTGACGTTACACTACATTACGGGTGCCGTCATGATTCTATTGCCCCGCTGCACATTTAAATTCTTATTGTCTTTCAATCGATAGTAAAATTAAATATTAATTCGTTTGTTCATAAGCCAATAGCAGAAACAACTTAAATTCATTATTTTTAGCATTTTTTCCGGTATAATATTATTTTTAGATGTGCTTTTTTATTTTTTAAAAATGTTATTTCCTCGATAATTATTTTATACATGATTTATGACGTCAATCAGATCTTTTTGTTTATTAAATAAATTATTCTACTGTCGTTTTTTATTTTATTTCGGTTTTTTTTCTTTTGGATAATAAAATTTTTTCTATGTTTTGTTATCTTCTGAAAAGATTAAATTAAGGTATTGTGTCAGCGGATTTAATGCTATTGATTGACAAACATTATCAAGTGTTGTTTTTGCGTTTTTTTTTTTGTGTGTGTTTGAAAACTAATATACTAATTACGTCAAGGAAATTATTAATTTTTTTTTGTATAGAAATAAAAATTTCACCTAAAACAAAATACAATACAGCGTGCGTTTAACCGTTAAACACTTTTTATTTACATTTTTTAATTTTTCCATCTTTATTTCAAACAAAATGATGTATTTCTATCGTTTACTTATTTTATTATAAAAATATATAATATACGTTTTCTCGTAGTCATCATTAAAAAAAACAATGCTGCATAAAATACAAAACGGAAATCATTTAACAAATAATAATAAGATGTGTTAAATTTAATGTAAATAATAAAAATAATAATAATTAAAGAAATATAAATAACACTTGTTTTCGTCTAATAAATATTTATATGTTGTGCTTTTAACGTGAATTCATAGTCTTTAAATCACGCATTTATCACAAAGCTAATTATAACAAAGCCCTATTATGTTTCTTAATGAGAAATATTTCTGTTTTGTACTTACCAATTTCCATCGTGCATGACTTCTATTGTGTCTCGGCTGCTCGAATGTGTCCAGAATATTTACTGTGCTTTGACTGGCTGGGGTGGTAATATCTGAGGTTGAAAAAAGCTTATTCCTAATTACCTCCAATTTACGGTTTTTTGTTCTATAAAAAAAAAAAATTATAAATTAATTATTATCGAAGAAAGCTTTATTATAAATAATTTAGTACATGATAAACTAATTTCTTTCGTATTTTTGATTTGAAATAATAAAAAAAAAATGCTACCCCATATACATTGGATACACATCGATATTTATATGAAAAGAAATTAAAAACCAATTAAATAAATAAATAAATACAACAAACAAAATCAATAATAATAATAATAATAATATTCAATATATATATAACCTTCTGTTAATGAAAATTAATAAAAAAAAGACTTTTCTACTTTTTACGTTGTTCGTCCTCCACCATAATTACCCAATCTGCCACCCAATAATAAATATTTAAATAGTCTTTAACAATTTTTTTTTTCTATATTTACAGGTGGTAATATATAATAAACAGTACAATATTCAGTTGAATTATTGATTTAAATAATTGTTTTGTAATTTTTTGTAAATATATATTGTTTAAAACAAACTTTCGTGTCTATCACGAAACAACATAAAAATAAATAATTAGCCAGTGAATGTGTCGTGTCTTTCTTAACAGATATAGTCAGTTAAATGTTCTAGCGAGTGTACAGTGTATAGTTTATTTAAATTAATTTAGAATTTCTTAGAGAAGAAATATAAAGTGATAAAATGTTTTCACATTTATTGCATTAAATAAGGAAAAGTAGAAGAAGAAAACTTTCTTTATTGCTGCTTGTGTAAAGTGTTTTTTATTTTTTTTTTTATTTAATTACAAAGTAAAAAATTAAAATAAAGAAATAACGATGAAAATCATGTATCATACAACACAACGACGTTTAATATTTTTATTTGGTTTTCTGTGCGGTACATTTGCATTTTTAACATCAGCCGGTGCTAAGCCAACATTGCCATTTAATTTGCCCACATCATTATCGTCGCGATTTCCATCATTTACAAAGTTTGTCGAACGAAAATATTCAGATACAATGAAAAGCTATAGGTAAGCACAATAATAAGCTATAAATATATAAAATTATTTGTAAAACAAAAAGTCACTTAAGTGAAATAAGCCAAACAAACAAAAAACTACTTAAGAATCCAACTAATAACTGCTCTAAATTTCCAACTTCCAAATATATGTACAGATATTATTAACAAATAAGTAAAAAATTATTATTTAATTGATCAATTTTAATTTTTTTTTTTATTAATTTTAATAGAAGAAAACCAATTAAATTTCTTCATAATAAAAATAACAATGAAATTACAGATGATTATGATGATGATGGCCACATATGGCTTGTTAAAGAAAAATAAGAAAATTTATGTATAAAATGAAACGAAGCAAAGCAAAACAAAGCAAAAATATTGACCTGACTTTTAATGATTTAATTTTTATTGATTTCTCTATGCTATGCTATGCTATGTTTTTTTTTTTTCACTTTTTACTAGCTTTATTATTGTTATTCTTATTATATTTTTCGTGGTTTCTTATAAAACGTAATTAAATCTTTTAATTTTCATCTTTTCTACAATTCTTTATCGTTTTTTTTTTCTTTTATTTATAATTTATTTTTTGTCGTTGTCGATGGCACACTTTTTATTCAATGAATTTTAATTTTCTTGCTTTGCTTGCCTGCTTTTCATCAATAATAATTATAATTATAAATAAATAAATTTACTTCTTATGTGCGCGCTCATTTTATTTTCCTTTTGTTTAATCAATTATTTTTATTCAATAATAATTATTTTTGTTATTTTCAGTGGTACACGGTTGAGAAATGACTCACTATTAATGATCTATTATCATGATCAAACAATTGCTGTTACAGAATTAGGACCGGATAAAATTTTATTATCATGTGAATTGATTGAAATTTAGTAAGTTTATTTTTATCAATAATAAAAATATAAATTTAATTATAAGGAATTTATTTTATCAAAAAACATAATCGTCTAGAGACTAGATTAAACCTTAAAGTAACTTTACTTAGTTAAGAAATCAATCAAATAAAACAAGTATAAATAATTATATCGATTGAGTAAAGTAATTTTTTTTTTTTTTTGCAACAAATATGTGACAAACATTAAGTAAGGCTAAGTGTAGTGTAGTCAACCAGTTATGTGCAATTTAAGTAAATCAAAATAAAACAATAAAAAAATATCAATTGAATTAAGGTAAAGTAAAGTAAAGTAACATCATTTAAAAAATAAAACTAGTTTTAACTTAAAATAAAAAATAATAAAATTATAATAACTGGTATACAAAGTGGTTTCACTGTCTACATACGTTTTGTATATTTCTATTTTTACAAATGCACTTTATAATGCTACTAGAGGCAAAATTTAGCTTTTATAATGTAAATTATATTGAAATAAAATTAAATTAAATTATTGGCAATAAGATAAGCAACAAAAGTAAATTAAATATTTTTTCGCAAAAAAACAAAAAGCATAGACACATAAACCGTTTATTAATTTAATTCAAAAAGAAATTAATTTAATTTAATTTCAAAGATAGAGAGCAATAATTAACACAAATCAATAAATTAGAAAGCTTAGATGTCATCATGTTTTTTCTGTATTAATTTTTTACGTTTTTTTTTTTTTTTTTCAAATCATATAACTTTTTAAGCGTTTTCCTATGTCTTTCTTTGTTGCGAGTTCATTTTAATAAATTTGAATATTTATCGATTTATTTAAATTATTATTAATTATTTCTTATAAGTTTTTTAATTATTTCTTTTATAAAATTATTAATTTAAACAAAAAAACAATGTTTTCATTATTTATTTCCCTTTTTCTATTGATTTGGTTTTACCTGTATTTAATTAATTAATTTTTACCTTAATAAACTATTGTCTAATGTGTGTTTTATTAAAATATAATAAAATTATTTCTCTATTTTTTCATCTTATCAAATTAATTACCTAAATTAATCGATAAATAAATCAAATGAAACCACAATCATAGCAAAGACACAACATCAAAGACACACAATAAAACCTTGCTAAAATCATAATATTGCTAATTTGTTGCTAATCTTAATCTTAAGAAAGCTTAACCTATTTTATCAGGCTTTTTTTGTAATTAATATTCAACAAAGAAGCAAAAAAAAAAAAAATAATTGACAATAGCAATGATAAAAATCTTATTAATTTTATTTTAATTTTTTTTTTTATTGAAACAATAATCGATTTAACTGCGCTGCAAACAAAAGTTACTTTCCAAAAAAAATAATTGTTTTTTATGCAAAATAATTGCTCAACTATTTATTGCTATAGAAATACAAAAAAAATTGTTCAAGTTCGTTGTTTATTGAGTTAGATTTTCTTCATTTTTATATTCGCTAATCATGCAGAATGTCATGCAGTAATCGGGTAATTTTATTTTACTTTTGGGGGGTTTTTTTTTAATTATTACACCTGTTATTGACAATTTTTTTTACTACTTTAACATATAAAATTAACATTTTATTAACATAAATAACAAAACTATGACACAATCACAGATACAATAATTTTAAATCGAATTTAAATAAGGAAATTAAAATTGAAATTTTAATATCCGGACAGAAAAGTTCGTCTGATTCATTTCAAAACAATTTTAGCACATATTTTACTCATAAAGTATTTATTTATTTAATAAATGCAAAAAAAAGGCAAAATTGCATACTAATGTATAGAAATAATTAATTTCAATTAAATAAACAAAGGCAAAAAAAAAACTACATAACAAGTGGATATTTAATTGAATTAATAATTGTGAAATAAGAAAATTATGAGCAAAAAAAAAAAAAAAATTCTTCAGGTTCACCTTGACTCCTCATAGATATTTTTATTACTTTTTTATAATAACAAAAAATGAAAAAAACATTAATCTTTCAACTTTTATGCATTTGCTGTTGATATTTATATGCGAACCTTTTTTTTTTCTTATATTTTTGTGTTCAACGTGTTTTCCCCCATTAGTGCAATTTTCTAGTAAATAATTATAATAATAATTAAAGTACAATTTTAATTTCACAATAGAGTAGATAATTATTATTTTTTGTTATGTTTTCTAGATAATTAGAAACTTTAATTACAGTAGAATTATAAATTTTATACGTTTAATATTTATATGATTGACTTTCAGAAACATCCTATCCCATATAACTACATATAATTGAAAGTGACACATTTGATGCTAATTTTCATCATTATCGTTTTTTTTTTTGCTTTGCTTTTTGCAATAGAATTTCACAATTAAGATCAAGTCAGATTGACTTATTTTCAGCAAAGTCTAACAATGAATATAATTTTATAAATTTTATTTGAACAAAAATTTTTTAACATAACTTTCATCAAATATCAATTCAATTATCATTAATTAAATAGAATAAAAAGTGTTGAGTAGATGATTTTTTTGTGAATGTTTATCGGTATAATATGATCGATTAATGAATAAATTATTCTCAGAATCTTTATACACTCATCCCCCTATTAATGCGGTTCTTTTTATACGCTGATTCACTTTAGCGCGAACAAGATAAATTTCAAAAATTGAGCTTATTTTAAAAATAAGCTTAAAAGCTAAAAATAAATTAATTTTAAAATAAAATACAATTGTAATTTTCTAAGCCAGTAGTTTATCCATCTTATACACAAATAAATAATGATGGCACTCTTTTACGTGAGTTTCTGCGGAACATATCTACCGTGTCAATCGGGGGATGAGTTTAATGATTAAATTACTAAAATAAAAACATCAACATTTGTGACAAAAAAAAAAATACTCAGTTTTTACTTGTTTTATCCATGGAAGAGATTCAATTACTTAATTTTTTTGTATTTAAATCAAAAAATTATATTATTACGTATTGTTGTGTTGTCTCAAAATAATTTCTTTTCTTAAAATTATTTATTATTTTTATCGTTATAAAACACTGTCCAGTGAAATGAAAGTAACTTTAGCCAACGTTTCGGTTTATGTTTCGGTATAAAAAAAAAATATTTTATTGTTCCACAAATAAAATACACAAAAGAAATAAAATTTTCTCTCTTTTTTTATATAAATATAAATGTTAAAAACATAAATATTTAACGACAACTAAATAAAATACACAAAAAAAAAATAGTGTCATTAGTCATAAAAAAAATAAAAATAAAAACGAATAAAAAATTAAATCAACAAACTGAGTAGCATACAGAAATAATTAATAAAAATAAAATAAACGGTCATTCGTTGCGGATTATTATTACTTATTTCTAATTTTAAATGGGCAAGAAAAATACAAGAAGAAACATTAAATGCCAAATACGAGCTAGTATTAAAAATTTTTAGTTATTTTATTTTACTATCTTTAATTTTATTTAGTCATTTTTTTCCAAATTAATCACCGGCTTAATAAATAAATTAGTGAGTTTTTAGGAAACAAAATTTTTTATATATTTTTTCATTATGTAACTCTTTATAATAATAATAATAATAATTCAATTGTGACGACGAGAAATTAAGATGAAATATTTGACTACGAATTTTATTTCCATTGAATTAATATTAGAAAATCATCATCAATTATTATCTAACAATTTAATCATTAAAATAAATATTTAAAATTTATTAAAATTTCACGCTTTAATTTAATAAAACTGACAACAACAAGAGAAGAAATATTATTTCACTTAAAAAATAATATTAATAATTTATAAAAACAATAAATTTGCATTTTTTATAAAACAATAAAAATCAGTCAATCGTTTTAGACTAGAATATTTATAACTATTAACCAGAAATCAATTAATCTTAATCATAAATATCTATTAAAATAATAAGTGTGTATGTATATAATCTACATAAAATTAAAAATTAGTAAAAAATTTAATCATAAACATGAAAAAAAAACTATTTTGCCATTGATAACAATGGAAATTTATGTAAAACAAAGTATCAAACAACAACACTAAAAACTAATTAACCTTCCTGATGGTTATATTTATGAAATAATTTAAATAAAATTAATTTCAATTAAATAAAATATAATTAAAAACGTGACTTTATTAATAATTTCATAAGTTCTGTTATTGTTAAACAAAAAATAATAATAGATAAACGAAAATTAAATTACTGCAAGTACTTGTACATACATAGATAATTATTATTATTGCATCCGTTAATATTTATGCTGATTTCTATGATTATTATTATTTATTTTGAAAGAGAGAAATATTTTATTCTTTGTTTTTTATTGAAAGTTTATTTCGTTCGTCTTTATATTTTGCGTTTTTTATTTTTAATTATTAATTAATAAATTAATATAGAAAACAAAAAATTGATTAACCAACAATTATAATTATATAAAATAATATTTATGCCTCAATAATTCACCGACCCGCTTATTTAATTGTATATAAAACGCAACTTTTGCATGCCTTTATTTATTTCGTTATAAAATTTCGAAAATTTAAAACACTGATGACTGAAATTGAAAGGTAAAAAACGAAGTAAATAATTTAATTATATAATGGCAAACGACGACGACACTGCAATTAAAAAGTATGGAATTATTTTTTGTACCAATTAAGGTTAATTTTTAACCGAAAAACAATTTAAATTATAAACACTTTCAATTTTATATAAATAATTATTATTAATTCATCTCTGGATATTTAAATTAAAAATTTAATTTATTATTTCTGGTTGATTATCTATGAAATTTTTTTATAATTTTCATTGTTGTGGTTTGCTTTTTTCTTTTCTTTTTTAATTCAATAGAGTAGAGAATAATTAATTCAAATTACACAAGAAGTTGTAGATTTTGTTTAAATACACGTTTAAATACAGGTAAAATGTAAAACCAAACATAATTTTCATAGTGCAATGTCAATGGTAAAAAAATGTTTGTTTTTTTGTTTAATAGAAATAAAATTGTCAAATGCGAAGAAACAACAAAGAAAAGTATAAAAATCGAGTTAATAAAACTATAAATACCTTTATTATTATTACCTACTATTATTAAATATACAATAAGTTCATTGACTTAAATAAATATCTATTTAATTCCTTGGAGTAGTTATCGAATTAATAAAATAAAAAAACTACACGAACCTGATTTCTACAAGAAAAACAAAAATGTTTAAACGAGAAAATGATAAACAGCGAACACCAACAACCAACTGCATACATTTTACATATGTATCTATGAGAATTTATTTATTTTATTCATCAATCCTTAATTTATTTAAATAAACACCAATTTTATTCTACAAACAGAATTTTACCTATAGAAAAATAAATTAGTAAAATATACGACTTAAACATAAAAATGTTTACATTTTCTAATTAAATAATATGTGAAACGAGTTATATAGAAAAACGTGATGACAAAGACTAAAACGTGACTTATTTTTATGTTTAAACAAAGTAAAATCATCACTTAATTTAAGCCAGACGTTGACCCAGTTTTAGTTGCTTTATATTTACATTTTTTTTTTTTTTATTTTTCTAGTAACGATGATGATGGCGTAGAATTATTACGTGAACTCTCAAAGATCAATAAACCATTTGAGATAAACTTTATTGATATGTTACGATTAATGAGAAAATGTCAATTAATCGATACGATAAATAATGATTTAAATAATATACATGGGACGGTTAAAAAACGACAATCAAGTTTATATGAACAACAACAGTATACGGATGGAAGTTCCGGAACTTCGGTCGCTACACTGACGGCTGGTCTTTTTCCTACAAGTCCGTTAACATTATTTAGTGGAATCATACCTGGAACTAAATGGTGTGGCACTGGTGATATTGCTGCTACATATCATGACATCGGTTCCGAGAGTAATATGGATCGTTGTTGTCGCACACATGATTTATGTCCGGTTAAAATCCGGTCATACCAAAAACGTTACGATCTTGAAAATAACTCCATTTATACAAAGTAAGGTTAAGTTTTTCACAGTTTTTAAGAACACATTTTTTTAAAGCCAAAAAAACTGTTTTTTTCCCACTATTATTCCAGATCACATTGTACATGCGACGATATGTTATATAATTGTTTAAAAAAGACAAACACCTCAGCTGCCCAATTAATGGGTTCAATATATTTTAATTTGGTACAAGTGCCATGCGTTCTGGAAACAAAAAAAGGAATGAAATTTAGGCGAGCACGTGAAGGATTTTAATTTAAAGTACAAAAAAAAAAAAAAAATATAATTCAATGTGTTAATTATTAGATGGCACCACATTTCACTAAAAGGGAAACTATCTTATATTAATTAAAATATATATATTTTAGCAAATATCAGAATCGTATCCGTCCAACTATTTTTAATTAATTTATTAATTATTTATACATTTATAGTTGTTGTTTTGTGCAAATTATTATTTCTGTAAATTAAATTAAAAACCTTAAATAATAGAATTTCTTACAACAAAATACAACAACATAATAAATAAATATTTAAAGAAAATTTATAATTTTTTCTATTTTATTTATATTTTATAAAATATATAAATAATAATTAAATATACTACACATTAAGAATTATTTGTAAATGTATAATAAATTTAAATAAATATCAAAAATTTATTCTCATTTAATAAAAAAAATATTATTTAAATTGTATTTTTAGTGTATAAATATGTGTGTTTGTGTATCATTATATGTTTTAAATTCATTTAATTAATATAAAATGAGATTAAGAGTTAAATAATTATTTTCAATTATTTTAAATATATAGAATTTTAATATAAATAAATGAATATCTCCTAATAACATATCTAAATAATAAAAACATTCCCCAGTTTTAAAACAATTAATTAATTAATAATAACAATAAATAATAAAACACAATCAATAATGATAATGAGAATTTTTTTAAACATTTTTTCAATTCATCTGTTCTACCCTGTTTTATTATTTGTTAACTTTTGATTATCCTTTTTCGCCTATTTTGTTTAATAAAGAAAAAAAATAACGAATTCTTTTGTGGCTTATTTTTGGTGAGTGAAAAATAATTAATATTATTTTGTTAATTTATTAATAAGAGAAACAAAAACAAAACATTTGAATAAAACTAATTAAAAAATGCTAGCAACATTTGATTGTTGATTATTTGTTGGTATACTTTGTGTGGGACGATCTATATCTTCATAGGTACGTTGTTGTGTCGTCGGTAATATAACAACACCAGCTGTTAAAGTGCCACCGCGTTCAATCAGCTCACGATGTATTAATATTAAGGTAAATGGACGGACTATTAAATTAATTATTGTAAATGTAACTGACCAGGCATCTAAAATAGAAGATAATTTATAATTAGGATAAATTGATTAAGAATTACTGCACAGTAATTGTTAGCAACTAGAAGCAACATCATTGTGATAATATTCATTTTCTTTAAGCATATTATTAAAATAACAAAAAAATGATTAAATACAAATAAGCAAGTGTATATTAAAATTCTAAATAATTAATAAATTAATAAATAAAAAAAGAAAATTATACATAAAGAACAAGCATACAAAGAGCCAAAGCATAAATTAAAACTAAAAATAAGTAAAAAAATAAAGAAAACACCAGCAAAGTACGCTACAGCAACCCCCCTGTAGAAATAAAAACAAGGTGAAATATAAAACTAAAACTTAAAATCATTAACGAATTGTATAAAGAAATAAGTATAAAGATTGGCTACAAAAGATTACAAATGAAAAGCATACTAAAACACCCCATTTTCGTTGGTCTTTCCGTTAACCTTTTTTTGCTTTTCTTTTCTGTTTTTTGTAGCGCATTAACACTGCTTAGTTTATCCACCACCATCATCACTTATTTTTACTTTTACCTGTACATTTTTATATTATTTTTCTGGTATTTTATAATAAAATAAATAAAAACAAATATTAATGTAAACAAATAATAAATAAAGCGGTCCAAAAAATTCCATCGATTTAAATAAAATCACCAGCACACAAAGGTGTAAAACAATAATAATATTAATATTTAGAATAAAATTTTTAATAAAAAAATAATAAATATAAATAAAATTTATTCCAAATAAAGTGAGTCATGGTTAATTGTTTGATTAAATAATAAATGGCAATGCTAAAAATGCTTATATGGCGATAATTTTTATACTAAATTATTAAAAACACAAAAAAAATAACCATCAAAAGCGTTAATTATAATTTACTTACTGTGATTTGGAAAAAATCCTATAATGCAGCCTATATCAAACAGTATACTAGCAGCATTTATAAGTGCAGCCTAAAAATATAAATTTAATTTAAAGCAAAAACACAAAAAAAAAAAACTATTTTCTTAAAATAAAATAATAATTACTGTGTGTATCGCATCAATTGATTCCTTGCAATGTAACGACCAAAATAATGTTACAAAAAATAAAATATTATAAAATAGAAATGCTGGTGGTAACCAGCTACCTTGTAATGCAGCAACAATTAATAGTAAATGGATATATATGACGATCTAAAAGTAAAAGAAAATAAAAACGAAGCACACATATAAGCAATCAAAAGTGATAACATTAACATAATAAATATGATAATTTAATTTAAATTTATTCACACAAAAAAATAATGCAAAGCAAAGAAAATTGAAATACTTTTAATCTCAAATAAGATGACGACATTATGGCACCGACTTCCATTACTTTTCCTTTTGTTATTTAATTAATTTAAAAATAATTTTATACTATTATTATTTTTATTATTATTAATAAATATTTATCAATAAAATAAATTATTGTTTTTATTTTTCTTAAATTAATTTTTTATTACACTTGCAAGGTTTCTTTTTCCAAGTGTTTGTTTTCACTGCATTTATTTACAACGAAATAAACAATGATGACAATCACTAAACTAGTCTTTTGTCATATTATAAAAATAAATTCATTCAATTTTTACTTGTTTGTTTTTTTTTTTAATTATATACTTTAAATTAAAATAATTAAATAATTTTGTATAGCTAGGTAAATTAAAGAAATAAATAAATAAAATAAATCACCAAACCGTACACAACCACTACTCAAAATTATTTAAATGACATTAAATGTCAGTCATATAGAAATAGTATTATTTTTTATATAAATGGCGCTGTTTAATTTTGAGAGATGCTTGCGTCTTTGATAAAACGATAAAATTACTGTTGTACTCACTTAAATTCAACAAAATACATTAAAAAGTAAATGTCAAAAACAACTGTTCAATGTTTATACATAAAAAATTCTCTCTCTTTTAGTTTTTACAGTATAATGTATTCTCTCACAAAACATCACATAGGTGGAAAAGCTAATCGACTCTTTCTTAATATACTATAAACAATAGTAAAAGAGGGAATAAAAAAATAAGCCACTATGTGAACAACTGTGGCAACGCCATCTACTTACTCTTTGTCTGTTCGACAAAAGAGAAACGTCAGCGTGAACAAGGAAAAATTTTGTTAGCTTAGTTTTTCTTTTAACGTTTACGCAATTATCTTTACTTGTTTTTAGTGAAAATTTACTTACAAACGTCATATTAAAAAGTCAATTAAATTTAATTTATTATTTTAAATAATTATCAAATAAAATTAAAATATAGAAAATGTGCAATTAATTTTTAATAATATAAAGTGACGTATCCAAGTGATAAAGTAATTTTTTTTTTTTTTTTTTGCATAAAGAATTAATCATAATTGCTGAATTAATAAAATGTTTTTTATTCTTTCTTGTCGCTTATGTTTTGTTTAATTGTTATTGATAAAAAAAGTCAAATAATTAATCTATAATAAATAAATATTATATAAATAAGCACATTAAAGAGGCGTTTTAATTAATTGTCTTCATTAATCACAAGTAGATTTTATTTATTGTTTATATTTGTGCACTTGAAATAATTCTTTAAAGTTCAATAAGTTAAAAAATTTGTCATCATTTTTAATGCTAAAAATATAGAAAAAAAATAAACAAATAAATATTTATGTGCTAGTGTTTTTTTTTTATTCGCATTTTAATCATTGATAACTTTTTAAACGCAATTCCTCACCAGTTACAAGATAAAAACAGCTAAATAAACTAACCAAATACAAAAAAAACTGAGTAAATGTTTATTTTTTGTGCGAAATTTAAAAGATAATTTATAAATTAATAACAATATGCTTAGAACGACAAGAGAAATACATAGCCAAAATGCTAGCGAACCGTATCCAGAAATTAGTGAGGATAGTGATAATGCACCGCTTATCAATAAAATACCAGGTAAATTTAATAAAATTATCTTCATTGTTTACAAAATTAAATTAAAATTTAAATAATTATTTTCAAATAATTGTGCATTGACTAAATATCATAGTTTTACCCTAAACTACAACCTAATGTTCTATTAATTAATTTATTATTGTGAATTACATTTATTATTTCTATTAGAGGATGGGAAATACCCGAAAGCACGTCATATTTTAGGATTTATGGGATTTCTTGGCTTCGCAAATGTATATGCAATGCGTGTTAATTTATCTGTAGCTATAGTGGCAATGGTCAACCAGACAGCAATACCAAAAATGAATGATACAATCTTAGACGTTTGTCCCCTGCCACCAAATTCAAATGACACGATTCCAGTGGTACGTTTTTACTTAGTTGACTAAAATAATTTATGTTTATTTGTTTTGTCTTGTTTGATTTTAGAAAGAAGGTGAATTTGCGTGGGACGAAGCAACACAGGGTATTGTTTTGGGTGCATTTTTCTATGGTTATGTTTTAACGCAAATACCTGGCGGACGACTAGCAGAAATTTTGGGTGGAAAATTAATTTATGGATTTGGAGTACTTCTAACCGCTCTTTTTACACTATTAACGCCCATTGCCGCGTATTATAGTTTGCCAGCACTTGTACTCGTTAGAGTCTTAGAAGGAGTTGGCGAAGGTGTCACATTTCCGGCAATGCATGCCATGCTTGCTAGATGGGTACCACCGCTAGAACGCAGTAAATTTGCTGCGGTTGTCTATGCAGGAGCGAATTTTGGAACAGTGGTATCATTACCATTATCTGGCTGGCTTTGTTCATTAGAATATATGGGCGGTTGGCCGTTAGCGTTTTATATTTTTGGTGGTTTGGGAATAATTTGGTTTGGTGTTTGGATGTACCTTGTTTATGATTCTCCAGCAAGCCATCCTAGGATAAGTTCAAAAGAAAGACGATTTATCGAATATTCTGTGCGTCGCCAGGATGATGAATTAACGGATCCAGATGAAGCAGAATCTATACCTTGGGGTAGCATATTGACATCATTGCCATTATGGGCCATTCTTATAACACAGTGTGGCCAAGCATGGGCATTTTATACGCAACTAACCGAATTACCAACTTATATGGATAATATTCTGCATTTCAGTATTCAACAAAATGCTGTACTCTCAGCATTACCATACTTAACTAGTTGGATTTTCGGCATTTCATGTTCAATATTTGCCGATTGGCTTTTAGCCAAAGGTTGGATTACACAAAGAAATTCTTATAAATTATGGAACTCAATTGCGTCAATAGTACCATCGATTGGATTAATTGGCGTTGCCTGGGTAGGCTGCGATCGTATACTAGTAATGTTAATGTTAGCTGGAGCTGGTGCATTTCAGGGTGCTGTATATCCAGGCAATCAAATGAATCACATAACACTGAGTCCACGATTTGCTGGTACAATGTATGGCATAACAAATGCTGCTGGAAATACATGTGGATTCTTAGCACCATATATAATCGGTTTATTAATTAGGGGAAAGGAAACATTAGGACAATGGCGTCTCGTCTTCTACTTAGCTGCATTTGTAAATATTTTAGGTAATTTCTTCTACTTAGCATTTGCCAGTGCTGATGAACAACCGTGGTCTAAACGACGACCAATACGAAATTAATAATAATAATAATTTTCATTTTCAAAAATATTATGCTCTACTATTTATGGATTATTGTTTAGCTAGATATATATAAATAGATAGATGACAATTTATTTTATTTAAAATAATTCCATGATTTTTTATTTTTTAACTATTAGTTAGAGACAAAAGTAATTTTAATCAAAATAAGAAGAAGAAGAAGAAGCATAATTGTGATAAAAAATACTAAATCAAAATAAAATAATTAATTATTCTATTTTTCTGTTTATTCATATTATTCTGTATATGTTAATATTATTGCTTTATCTTCTTGTATATAAAATTTCAAAAAAAAAAAGAAATAATTATTATTATTTAGAAAGAAAACATTCAAAGTGCTCAAGTATTTTAATAAAATTTAAAACTAATTTAGATAAATGAAAAAAAATTGCACAATAAATATTATAAATTTAGTTAATATTATAAAAGTAAGAAAAATCATGTATTTTAAATGCTTTAATTGATAATAATAATAATAATAATGAATTTCTCCAAACGTATTTTAATAAAACGGGTGTTATAAATTGTTATAAAATAATTATAATAATAATAATAATATTGTACTATGAAAATTATGACTAAAATTGAATTTTATTAAAAAATAAAGATAATTTATTTTTGCTATTTATAAAATATAATCAAAAGATATTCATTCTTAGTTTTTCCCTGCTGCTTATTGGATAATAATAATAATAACAATAATATTCAGCAATACTCACAGTAATATTGATTACTTCTTGATTGTACAAATCTCAGTTAAATCACAATGCTCAGTATATTCATGAAATAAACTTTTAAATAAATTGTAATCGCATAAAAGCGCACCGCATCCAGGTATTTCAATTGGACGCTCTTGATGCATTACTAGAATTTTATAGCCATCGGCACAACTGGAAACAATATTCAAAATCAATGACAAAAAAATCAAATTTAAATTATGTTAATCATACTTAAACGTAATAAATGATAAATTTGTTGCAAATGCATCAATTTTCGAAACATTCCATTTGATTGTTTTCGCTTTTTTGTAATCGGTGTGCTTTAATTTTGAATCGTCTTTGTACAATTGTAAAAACGATAAAAGCTTTAATATGGTGCCCGAATGTGTAAAGTATATCGTTGTTGGCTGTTCATTTGACATGGGACTGAAAATGTTTTATTTTAATGTAATTTCATACAAAATTATTTCTAAATTAATAAAATAATTACTCTAAATGTTTAAACATATCACTGATAGCCGAACAAGCTTGTCTATATGTTAATTTATAGCCATAGCCATCGATCCAATAATATTCCAAGTTTTCAAGAAATTCAAATGCTTGAATAATTTCTTCATCAAATAATATGCACCACGGGGAGGTCGTAAATTTATTCCATGCCGTCTCAAAAGCACAAACTGTATACATCAAATGTACATCATCTAAATAATTTAGAAATTTAATTAAATTCCATAACAAATAAATAAAAATAAAAACTTTAAAGATAAGCCAACGAACCAACGTCTAGAGCGAAACCAGCTTTTTTTGAAATTTTATTAACAGCATATTCCATTTCTGGACCGTTTTTAAACAGAGTATTCTCTAGCATTGCGTCCGGATTTTTATCAACATCCGCTATCCAACGGGGACATAGTTTATAAAACTAAAAACAATTATAAATTAAAATTATAATTATATTTATAGAAAATAAATTAACCTACACGTAGTACGGGATCTTTATGTAGTGCTTCCGGATACCATATTTGTTTTATTTTATCGCGGCCAAATAGTCCAGTTGCAAAGCTTTCTGCACTTTTTTGTGTTCGTTGTGTTGCGGTAAATTTAAACTAAAAATTACAAGTAACATAGCTTTTGTAATTAAATAAATTGCTTGGAAGTTTTAATATATATGCATACTTTATATGTTGTGTTATCATAAGTATCTGGTAGTAATGTGGGAAATCTATTTTGCATGCGTTCACCCAGAAGCAGCAACTCATCAACTCCTTCAAACACTAATTCTTTGGCCTCATTGGTTGATAATTCTGGTGTCCAATTCTCAAATAGTTCCCTATCGGCATTACAAAGTATTTTGCAATTTGCAACAATTTTATCGCGTATCTTTGGTAAATATGTATTCATTGCTTTAATAACTTTTCTATTTGGATTCCTTGTGCCATGTCTTATGATTGACCAGATTTTACGTGGCACACATCCTATAATAGTATTATTATATAGTTAATTACGTCATAAATGCAAACATTAAAAAAACTAAAAAAATTTACCGTCAAAATCAATTCTTTGAACATTTAAATTTTGTACAACACGATATGGAGTTTTTGTAGCTAAATGATTTCCTAAATTTGATGCTTTTAAATTAAAGCAAGTATTACCACAATGTATTAAAACGATAAATAAATTTATTATAATTATAATTTTGAGAAACATTATTTTAAAACTTTAATTTATCAAAAAGAAAACAATAATTTAAATAAAGAAAAAAAAAACAAAATGCTCCGACTTGTTGATTACTATTATCACATTGACGTTTAATATTACTGTAAATAATCTTCTTACTGAACAATAGCGCCACAATAACTAAATGTCACTGGATTAATAAAATGCACAATTAACTATATTTGTATATACTTAACTATCAAAGTTTCCAACCGTTATATCGTTATACGTTTATCTTCTGGCGACAAACACTATGCTGTGTATTTTTTCAATTGTTCGATATTTGATATAGAATAAAATTATCGAATTATTAAAAATATCGATATGGGACATTTATTTCAAACAGCTAGGACAACCACACGTTACTATTGCAATCCGAAACCATCACTTCACTTCCCGATTCATTGGACCAATTCTCTTACGAACGCAATCCTAATTTACATTTACAAAAAGATAAAGAAAATTTTACATTTTAAATAATCTTATAACTAATATGTATAAATATTATTTTTTCATTTCACTTTTAATTAAATAATTTTTCTTTAATTCGAGACTTTATTTAGCTTAAATATTTTATGAAAACTGTGTGTTTTTTTTCTTTCTTCTTTTAATATAATTTTAATATTTAATTCTAATAACATTTAAATATATAATTTAAAATTTAATTTAATAATTTCTTATATGCTTTTCTTTTTTAATTTAAATATTTTTCATTTTACTCTAAATTTGACTATAAATGGATTTTTCTTTTATTAAATTTATATTATTTATTAGTTTTAGTAAAAATATAATTTAGTTAAATTATTTATTTAATATTAATTATTATTATTTACTGTTTATGTAATTCTTCTCTCTTGACACAAAAATTGTTTTATTTATTTATTTATTCAATGAGTTTTATTTGTGTAAATTTATATTTCTTTATATATAAATAAATTCTATAATTAAAAAATAGTTTAATTAAATAATAAATAAATATTTATAATTTTTTTTTTTTGTGTAACTATTTGTGTTTTTTTTTCAGTCGTCATAAACGTAAAATTAATTTATTTGGTTTTTTTTTTTAAATTATTTATTGTAATTTAATTATGGGATTTTGATTTTATTTTATTTTTATTTTTATTTATTAATTTTAAATTACATTAAGAAAATTATTAAAAATAATAAAAATTTACCATACGCTACATTTACTAGTTGGATTCATTGGTGAACCGAGAGGACAATTATATGCATCGGCAAAATCGTTTGAATTTGATAATGGACCAAGGACACGTATTATACCCGGTGAATGTACAGATGACCGAATTTTTGTTAATGCATCCTCTGGCCTCATCGAGCCACACCATATTTGTGCATAATTGAGGAAAAATAATTGATCATGAGTTAAATCAAGTCCGGGTAAATCTGATTCGGCACCATGATTACGTACCCATTTTCTATATGCCTGTAAATTGAATGGAAAACTATTACTATCGCAAAGTAAAATTAAAGTTCAAGAAACGAACTCTAAACGCCTGCTTAAGACCACCATTATCCGCTATATTTTCTCCTTGTGTCATCCGGCCATTCATATATAAGCCCACTTCATCAATTTTATAACGCGAATATTGATCAATAATGCATTGAGCGCGATCTCGAAATGCTCGTATTGTGGCATTATTCCACCATTGCATCATGTTACCATCCTTATCAAATTGACGACCTACAAATTTAAATTAGAATTCTATTAGAACAATTAAAAAAACAGTATAAAAATCCATTAAACCTTTATCATCAAATCCATGAGTAATTTCATGACCAATAACAACTCCAATTCCACCATAGTTAAGTGACTTTGGAAAGTTTTGGCTGTAGAAGAGTGGCTGCAAAATACCCGCAGGGAAAACTAAATGCATAAAATAATTATTCAGTTCCAGTTGTTTAATTTTAATTCTTTTTATTTAGTTACCAATATCATTTTTATTCGGATTGTAAAATGCATTTACGACCGCCGGTTCAGTTGACCACTTATCCTTATCAACTGGTTTCCTTAATAATTGTAAATTGCGTTGGGCATCCCATTTCAAAATACTTAAAATGTTATTCATAAAATGATTTTCATCTATTGTTAACTAAAAAAACACGAAAAATCATGTCAATAATTAAATGAAACTAATTCTCAAATGCAAGAAAAATACATTTATGTATTCCTTTTGTAATTCATCCGGATCTGTTAATATTTCCGGATAGCCAATTCTTTCATTCATCGCATCCGCCTTTTCTTTTGCGACAGCTCTTGTTTCGTCGTCCATCCAATGTATGTCGGCCAGCAATTCGTTAAAAGCTTCACGTATTGTATGTATCATCTCCAAGGCAGTTTCCTTACTCTCCTGATTGAAATTATCACGAATGAATAACGCACCAACGGCCATTCCAATCTTCTTGTTGGTCCACTCCACACACTGCGACCAACGGTGTCGCTCTGATTGTATTCCAAGTAGTATTTTACGAAATTCAACACGCTCCCGTTGATAGTCATCAATCATATGTGTCATTATTGACATTACCAAACGCCATATAATATAATTATGTACCACCCGGCGGTCAGTCTCTGCTAATATCTTCCCCATTTGTACTAGATATGGCATTGCGTAGCTAACCACTGGCTCATCAAAGTGTAACTTGATATCATCGCCCAATGTCGCTTGAAGGTAATCTTTCCAATTTAATTGTGGCACTTCATTTTGCAATTCGGTAAGCGTTAATTGCTTGTATATGGCACTTGTATCATGGCGATCCGCTTCTGGTAATGAAGCCTCAAAACAATTAACAAAAAAAGAGTTTTTTTTTAAATAACAATTTTTATCTCTATTTTATTTAAAATATAATTTTATTAAATCAAAACTATCAATTTAAAACACTTACATTTGCTAAACGCATTTCAAATTTAACAACTTCCTGTAATTCATCAGATGCTGTCTCAGGATCAGCGCCCAGCAGAACCGCCACTTGTGTCATATACCTATGATATGCCAGCAAATCACCTTCACTACTGGTTTTCAAATAATAATCACGAGACGGCAATGCTAACACTAACTGATCTAACTGTGTAGATTCGTAATTTGTTTGTCAACGAATAGTAGTGAATATAAAAAATTTAATAAAAATTGCAAATTTATTCATAATTTATTATAAAGCACCTGTAGAATATTAACTGATGAATTTTTATCATCTGCTCCAACATATAGTTCAATTAAAACAGCCTCACTGTATTCCCCACGTAAATGTCCTAATAACCACTCCATACTAAATTTGGGTGGTGTCCATGATTTTGTAGTAACCGGCCAACCACCTAACAATGTTATTACTTTGCGCAACGGATCATCACCGATTTTACGTATTTGTGCTGTTGAAATTTAATATATAAAAACACACACAAATATTATGGGATTAACAGTGATAAAAAAGGATTAAAACAGCAAAACAAAATAAAAACACAATTTATAGTACAAAATATTAAAAATTAAAAAAACAAAAAGAAAAAAATTATTATTTGTTGTAAATTATACGAACTCACGTATATCCATGCAGCTTTTGTAAAACATTTTTGCTTTAATTGTCGCTTTATTATCCTCATCATTAACCGGCTCCTCGAGAACACCTTTTAGTATCACCTGTTGTTGGTCGGCTAATACCTCAAATGTACTTATTGAACTTCTATCCTCTGGTATAATATGCTTTTTATTCCATGTCCCGCATGCATATTGAAAAAAGTTTGTACAAGGATCAGCAGTTCGATCCATTGCAGCTAAGAGTGATGCAGCTTTTTATGGAAAAGAAGAAAGAAGAAATAAAATATAAAGCAGGGTACAAGCTTATAATAAGAATAAGATTAAATATATTTGAATTAAATTATAAACGAAAAATATTCGAATAAAAGGATTTATTTATTTTTTTCCATTTTGTAAATAAAAAAGAAAAATTCACTTGGCTTGCCAATATACTAATATGATTTAAGGACCAAGAAAAATGGATTTGCATTTTATTTTTTATTATTTATGTACGCAGAATAAATGTTAGGGAATTTTATTAAACATTTTTAAGTTAGTTTATTGTGAGTGAAAATAATTGAGTGATATGATTGAGCTTTTTCGTTTTGTTTATTCCAGTTTAGCAAAGACACATTAAAGTGGTATAATCTATAAAAATTCACTCAAAATAACTACTTGGAATACGTTGGAAATGATAGAAAGGATATTTAGAAGGACACATGACTGATAAATGATAGCATATAACAGGGTAACGACAACATAAACATCAAGAATGTTAAAAAAGGAAGAAGAATAGTAAATAAGCATAAACATAACCACTGATGTGTCATTGTGTCGTTATGTCAGTTAAATAAATTTCATTTAAAGGAAAAGTGGATAAACACAAAAAATAAAAATAATAATACTTGATTTGCTTTCTATTTTAACATTGTTTAGTTATTTATTTGAAGACACTTTTAAGATCAGGTCCCATGTGTTTATTGAGTAAAAGTTTAAAAACGAAAAATTCCACCAGCATAAAATGTCACGAAGGATAAATAAAGAATAAAAATTAAAAAAATAAAAAAAAAAAAAAAACAGCGTAAAATAACGTAAAACGATACGTTTTAACTTATTTAAGTTATTTGTACGCATAAAAATGTATTTTATTTTCTTTTTTTTTATATATATGAATATTTAATGTGAATTGAATTATGTTACGACACTCAAATTGTCAGTTTTGTTGCCGCCTTTCGCTTGGGAATGTTTTTTTTATTCTGGTTTTTTGTTGCTACTATATTGTTGAATTTTTAATAAAATAAAAAATTATATTTTTTCCACTTTATACACATTTAAGGAATTTTTTTTTTTCTAATAAGCTTAAGTAAATTAAAATTGCATAATAATTAGCAGCTCTGTTTCGTAATATTGACATGGATCGTGCTTTGCTAAACAATAAACAACCAGAAGGCAAAAATAAAATAAGAAAAAATACCCCAAAGTAATAGCACCTATCAATTGTGTTTTAAGCAAACAGTTTAATAATTACATAAATTTTTAAACTGTTAATAAAATCACGGTAATTAGCATTTATTTAATTTTTCACCCATTAAATCATTATTGTGAAATTTTCTTTATTATTTTTCCTTGTTTTTATATCAATATTCAATAAACCTTTTTTTCTTAATCACCAATGATTAATGTGATTAAAAAATTTGAAAACTTTTACAACAAATTTAATTAATTAATTTCTGAATTATTTAAGGCAAATATTTCATTTTTTTCACTACGTAAAATTTCAACTTAATTTTATGTTCAATTAAAGCAGCAAATCGGTTTAACTGTTTTTATAAAACGTGATTACTGAATTATTTTCCATTTAAAGGTATTTCAAGCAGAAGTGACTATACTGCTGTAGCAAGCACAGGTAGTCTCGTTTTTTCTTCATCAAATAATGTTATGTTTTTGTATTCCCGCATAATAATTTATTTATTTTTATTATATTTTATTCATTCAATTAAAGAAGCACCAAAGTATAATCAATAATTATAAAAGAAAATAAATACAAAACAAAAAAAAATATAAAGTTATATTTTGTACATTGACCTATTTTAGTCATTTTAACAAAGTAAAATAATCGCTGGGTATATCATTTTCAATGTTTTCTGCTTTTATAAATGTAAATTGTATCGTTAGTTTGTTCAGATGAAAAATAATATTAATTAAATAAATAAATTTCTCAAATATCTATTAAAATATATGTCCACAAATAGACATGGAAAAAATAATAAATAATAAAATAGAAAATTGAATAAACCGGGCGCCTCCACTTGATTGCTAAACAAAAACTACCATTCCACCTGTTCGCGGCATTCTATTGTTTATAAATTATTAAGCATAGTTTTTTTTTTGTATCATATCGAAAAAGACAAAACAAAAAATTGATAAACAAAAAAAAAATGAATAAATAAATAAAAGCAAATGAAGAAAATGAGTCAAAATGTAAAAGAGAACAAAAAAAAAAATAAAATAAATTATTCATAATTTTGTGCGCAAAGATTTATTTTCTGTCTTATTTTGTAGTTTTTCTTTTTCTTTTTGTATCATTTTATTTGCAAAAGCTTAAGGTACAACTGTAGCCTTAAGGAATAATAATAAATAAATGTTCTAAATAACGCAAGGATGCTGCTACTCTTGCTACTTTAATAATAATTTTTTAGTCTCTTGTAGAAGAGACATCAACAAAAAAATGGTTTACAAAAAAGAGGAAAAAAGTAAAGGAAATCCTCTTTTTTTAAGTTTATTTTTTCTACAAAAGTATTTACATTTACTTTGCGTTACTTTACTTTACTTTATTTCAACTCATGTTATTTTATTTATTTAAAATGGAATTTTCCCTTTTGCCGTAAACACATTATATTATTGTTATGCCGTCGTCTGTGTTGTACTCGTTTATTACTTTATGTTTTCTTTTCTTTTGTTAAAAATTTAAGAAGGTATTAAGACAAAAAAAATAATAATTCTTTTACATAAAAGTAAACAGAGATAAATGCTTTGCAAATATATGCCTAAAGAGAAAGCAAAAGAATTGAATTTTCATAAACAAGATAAACAACGTTTATTTTAATGATAAACAGATAAAAAGACGTTAGTTGTTTTTTTCTTTAAGTATTTAAAAGATTTACAGATTTTACGCTTTAAAGTAAATAAAAAATTAAGCAAATAATAAAATTGTGCAAAGCATTGATAAAGTTTAATTTCCGGTTTAAAGAAAAAATATGAAAAAATAAAAGCAAAAACGTAACATTTTTTACTTTGCATTTATAGTAGACTACGAGACGAGCAAGTGTTTTTCAAAGAAAAAAAGGTAAAAAATTATACATAATTAATTTACTTATTAAAAGGCAAAGAAAATAGAGAAAAATAATTATAATTATAATAATAATTTAATATTGTTTGTTACTTAGGTACTTAGTGGTTTTGTTATTTTTTAACTGTAATTAATATACCTTTTGATTAACCATATATAACAATACTGTGCGGTTTCCTTTTTAATAATAATAAATAAATAAAATGTTTCTTTATTTAAAAACACAAAAACCATTTTCACTAAATAACACTGAATGCTTTATTTATTTTATCATTTTTACTTTGGCAAAGTATTTTAGATAATGCTAATAATAATTCTAATAATGCTGAATATGGGGAAGGGAATATTTTCTTCATTTCTTTAATGATATTTATAGACAAACGACAATGTTTATAAATAATAATAACTAAAGTATAAAAACAATAGAAAATAAACTAATTTACCAAGTCAGAGAGATACATAACATAACATGATTGATGTTTTTTATTAATAAAACAAAGTAGAACAACCATAATAATAGTTAATAATAATAATTTTTAATTAATAAAAATGTTTATTTTACTTACCCGTACGTACACATTCCTCTGTTAAGCATATATCATGTTTTGTTTTATCTGAAAAGACATTGAAAAAAGAAAATAAACGATTAAAAAGGGAAAAAGAAACAAAGCCAAGTAGCAACAAGTTATTACAACATAATTGAAATTAAAATTTAAAAAAAAAAAACTCATAATAATAAACATAAATACATCGTCGTAACGTAAAATACAGTATATTATATAATGTTGATACTGTATATGGTAAAGTAAAGTTTGAAAATCAAATGAAAAATAATGGAGAAAAGAGAAACTTTCCTATCAAACCGAAAAATAATGATAATAAATATAAATTGTATTTTCAAAAACGGAGAATGAAAACTTTTCTCTTTTATTTTATTTTTTCGCCGGTGTAAAAAACTTTTCATTACTTCACCATCACAAACTAGACATAAATTTATCTCTGTGTTATTTATTATTCCGATTATAATGGAAGCAAGCAATAAAAGAGAAAAAAGTAAATCAGAAAATTATCAACACTTTTAATTTTCTGTAATAAATTTATCAAATTTTGAAATGTCAGCAGTTTAGAATTTATTCTTAGACGACAGTTCAATTTGTGGTAACCAAATTCAAGACTGAATAACATTTAATGATAACAGTGAGTAATTTATTTTTTCTTGTTTAAGCTAATCAATGGTAATCATAACATCATTTGTGAATTAAGTCATTAATTTAATCAGAGTGAAATGATGCTCTTTGAGCTATTTATAAATTTGAAATAACTTTTATCAGATAAGTAGATCAGATCATATTTCTTTTATATTAACAAAAGTTTATATTTGTCTACATAATTGTGGTAGTGAGATAAAGAATGAAAAACCTTATTAAGATGGTTTTCTTTTCTTTTCATTTCTTTTTCCAACGTATTTTGCTTGTTATATTAACTTTATGGCTACTGATATTTTGCTTAAGCACAATGAAATGGTAAACGATATTTATAAAGACAAGAGCAGTCAGTCAACCACTTATTGGCATAGCTGTTATGTTATTATTATTAAGCAATTCTTAACATTCTCGTTTTCCTACTTAACGTAAGCTCATCATGACTTTATTATCCCCTTTGTTTTTATGTTTTTTCTATTGGTTTTTCTTTCGGTTTATTTTTTTTTATAGTTTACTTTTATTAGTTTTTCGTTTTTGCATTAAGAAATTTCATTACTTTCGAGCTGTTGATGTTTTATGTCTATTAAATATATTTATTTTTTGTTTTTCTTTTATGCAGAAGAGGACTATAATTGTACGAAGGTCCTTTATGGAATCAACTGAACAACAAGCATATACCAGCATAAGAGAAAAGCAACATTCGTAACAGAACGTTGCTGTTACGACGATAATGCGTCCCCAGGGTAATTGATACATAAATTGAACCTTGTGTGTTATTTTTTATATTAAAGAATATTTTGTATGCTTCAAACGAAGAAGAAGTAAAATCCGTAAGGAAATAAATAAAAGAAGAAAGTAAAGCTTATAAACAACTCAACACAGAGAAGAAACAAAGGTGTGTCGTCAAGCAGTTAATTTGCTTTTGTTTCCTCAAAGTAATAAAGGTAAAGAAAATTTTATTATTATTAAATTTAAATAAAAATCATTTTCACTTTAATCCAAATTCACAAAAAAAAAACCAAAATATCCTTATTGGTTGTGTAATTTTCCGTGTTTAAATTCTTTAACGTGATGCTTTTGCTTTCTTTTTTTTTTTAGAAATTTACTTTAACCCTTTTAATTTATCTAATTGAGCAAACACAAAACAGGAGAAAAAAAATGATATCTAAAAATATTATAAACCACAAAACATATATAACTAATTTGAAAAAATTAAAATAAAAAAGATAAAAGGAAGGTGTGTCCTTTCATAAGTGCTTTTTCAGTCATATTTTTCCTATTTATATATTTTTATTTTATTTTAGTTTGTTTTCCCTATGCTTAATAATACCATAATACCATAATAATAATACTTAGCATTGAAGCTTAACATTGAAAAGGATAAATATAAATAAATAACTAAAGTAAACACAATAATAATCATAATAATAATATTACATAGAAAAAATAAGTAAATATAAATAAATACTTTGAAGGACATGGAAATTCGTTTATAGTTTCGATTTTAATGGTCTATGGTGAAAAAAAAGTTTCAAAATGCTATTATTTAATGAATTAAAGAAAAACAGAGCATGAAAAATATACAAAAAAAAAAAAGAAAATCATCTGTTGCATTTTAATAGAAATGTATTTTGTTGACAGAGCGATTGCGATTTTTTAAATTTCAAGCAAATCACAACATATATTATTATTTCAGCACATTAAAAACTGATCGTTTGACAAAAAAATAAATCACTTTTAAAGCATTATAAGAAGAAAACAACCTCCATAAACAATAATTCACTTATTTACGGTTTTTATTGTGTAGAAAAAAGATTAAAATAATAAAAAAAAGACCAGAAACACCAGAAATAAAATGTAATTCTGATGACGAACAATAAAAAATGGAAAAAAATAAAAAACCGATTAACTATGTTCTCGCCCAGAATTTATACTTGGCCATACATTGCTGTAACAATTCTAAATCGTAATAAATTTAATAGTCAAACCAACTGACATTTATAGTGTTTCATTTAACGCTTTTTTGTTCTTGGTCCTCCCATTATTATTATTATTTTATTTTATTTATGTTTTTGGTTCTCTTGATTCCCTATGATTTTATTATTATTATTTTTCACAATGGTTATAAATTAAGAACAAACAGAATGAAAATAAAAAAATAACAGAAGTAAGGAGTTAACAGAAATAAAGTGAAAAATCTGTAATTTATTTTATATTTACAACATAGAATAATAAATGTAATGCTGTCACCTCTATTAATGCATTTAACGAGCTTTATTGCTTTTATTTCGTTTTCTTTTTTTATTTTTATTTTAAATAATCCATTTACATCTGGTTAATTAAACCTTAAACGAGACAATATGTCGTGTTTCAATTAAATTTATTTATTAAACATGTTTAATTACTACTTTGTAAAACAGGTGCACGGAATTATATAAGCTTAATCTACTTAAAAATGTTTATGAGAACAAATTAACTAGTTAATTAACTGTAAACAATTCAACATATTCGTAACTGGTATAATGAATCCTTAAAGAAAAGTAAATTAAATGAAACAAGTGCATTTATTGTTGAAACTTTTTTACCTATATTTTATAACAAAACGGTAACCACTTTTCGTTTTATTCCAATGTCTCTTTTTTTGTTCTGATATTTTTTAAATCAGTAAACAGGATCAATTTCCTTCAGTACAATTTATTTTCTTTCTATTCTAACTTTTGCGGAAAAGTTAGAAAAATGAAAATAAAAACTTGAAAGAAACAAGCAAAAATAATAATAAATAATGAAAAACAAAACAAGTAAAAATAAAATGATGTTACCGAACTCAACGAACAAGAAACAAAACCAATAAATTAGCACAATGACACACACTCGCACACACCCTAAAATTAAATGATATCTTTAAGTTTAACTGTCTGTCTAGTTGTAAAGTTTCATTTTGTTCACTCTGTCTTGTTTCATTTGATCACATTTTATCTAAATTGTTTTTTTTTTTGTTTTGTTTTTTATCAGCAGTAACATCATGTTTTTATCTTTATTAAGTTTCACTCATTTTATTTTCGGTTTAATTTGCTGAAATTCTTTAAATTCCCTTTTTTTTACGCCTTTACGTATTAATACGGTTCAGTTAATTTTTTCACTGTCATTTTAACATTCTGGTTTATTTACCTTTGTATTATTTATCCATTGTTCTTAACAAATAAACAGTAAAACCCGTATAATTAATAAATTATCTTTAAAAAAATCTTTTACACTTAAAAACAAAGAATCTATTGCTTGTCTTTAACTAATTTACAAAAATACCGATAAAACATAATTACAAGATTTAATAAAAATTTCCAAGAAAAAAAATGTTTAATGTTTTATTTATTTCTTTATGAGCTCTTTAATAAGAATTTAACAATAAATTATTAATTATAACAAATAAATAATAATAAAACAATGAATTTTATATATATTTATTATACCAATTAGTTAGCCAAGACACTTTATTCCAGTTTAATTTCTTTTTAGATTTTTACTGTGGGTGTTTATCTCCTTTTTTTAAAAACAATTAATTAAATTAAACAAATCAAACAATTTAACGATTAAAATAATAATAATAATAATAAATTAAATATTTTTAAATAATTATTAACAATTTAATTTATAGCAGTTTTATTTTATAACAACAAAGCATTCGTTCAACGTGACACAGCAAAAAGTTAATAGTAATCGCATACACATTATACACTTTTGATTATGTTTGGTTTCTTTCAATAAATTTCTTATAAATAATCTTAAAGCTCAACAAAAATAGCAAATGCTTTAAGCAAAATGGTAAAACTTTATTCTGAAACAATGATTACTCAATGTTTATGGAGGGTTTCTTATAAAAAATGAAAATCATTCCAAGTATTTAAGATTATTACTTAAAGTTAAATAAATAAATAAATAAGATAAAAAGTAATGTTGTAAAGCAACTAAGTTAAGTAAAGTATTAAAATGTGTCATTACGGATAAAATACGATTGGACGCCCGATTAAGTTGTGAAAAAAATAAAAAAAAAACACCAAAACAAACATTGTTTATATTTTTTTTTTTTTTTCATAAAAAACTGACTTGACTCAACCATGGCATTGGATTTAAAAAGAAAAATAAAAAATAAATGGTGACTACTTATAGTATGGTAGATTATGGTTAAAACACTGTCAAACAACATCACATAGAGAACAAAAGCAACAAAATAAATAGAATTAAAATTATCTGCATTAGAATTTTCATTATTTCAAAGAAATAAAATAAAAAAATTACTAAAGCATCAAATTTCTCTCATTTTTTTTTTTTTTTTGGCTTGTTTTGGTGAGATTAAAGCACAAAGAATGCGGTAAAAATTTTAAAGCACACAGAAACAACCACTGTTGCGTTTGAATTTAAATAAAAAAACAAAATACCCAATAAATTCTTTAATCAAATTTTAATGAATAATTATAAGATTTTTTTTGTATTCTAAAGATAAGAAAGAAAAAGAAAATAGAAAATTTATTTAAAAAAATCATTATTAAGATGAATGACAACATCATCTGACAAGTAATGTAATTTATTTTGCCATTTTAATATAAAATAAATAAATATCAATTTATTAGTAATAAATGTATAAAAATTTAATTATAATTGATTTTTTCAATTTAAGAAAAACAAGAATGACTAGCACAAGGTCGTACAAATTGTTAATGTTAGGGCACCGCAATGTCTACACTGCAACAACAGTAGTAGTAGCAGTAGTAGCGTAAACATTAATTAAATATTATTAAAGGTTAAACTGGAAAATAATTAATTTCTTATTTAATAATTATTATTATAAAGAATTAAATTGCATAAACTATTTAATTAGCATTGACTTTAGACATGAGTAAAGTCAACATTTATAATTTTGTTACTTTGACCATCATCATTTTTATATTTAATTATTATTTTTCTTTTTTTAATTTATTAATAAAATTACCATCAATCCTTAGTAATTAAGATTTATGATAAATCATTTATCCATTTAATTATTTCATTACTTTGTAAACAAAGTGTATTAACAACCAACAGAGCAAATATAAAGAAAGGAAAAGAAATCTTTTTTTTAACATATAATTATATTATAATGCGTTTGATGTTAGCAGCACACATAGCAAATATAATTTAATTTTTTCTTATATACAAGAATATTTTTTAACTTGTAGAAAAGAAAATTAATTTAAATTTTAATTTAATAAACAAATAAATAATATATAAATATTTTATTATCATAATAATAATAATAAGAAATATAATCGCAATAAACAACAGATAGCAAAGAATTCCTAATGTATAATAATAATTTCCATATAAATTTGATTTTCATCTAAAGATTTTACTATTTACGGATTAACCAAGGATAGATGAATTAACCATGAATGGATAGTATAACTGAAAAACCACAAACAAATTTTTTTATAATTTAAACACAAGTATTTGCAATTTATGTACAGCAATAACGAACGTAAATTATGGTTTTTCTTGGTAAAGAAAAATTATTTATTTTGTTTATAATTTCGTTGAGCATAATTTAATTTTAAAATAAAAGAAAAACAATGTGAAAACATCAAAGCAAAAGCAAAGTAAATAGATCCGATTACTAAACAAAAGATTAATAAAATTGTGATGGATTAACATATCTCTTAGCTGAGCTAGCAAATACTTGATACAAGATAAAAGATGAAAAACTTAACTTACCATCAATTTTTGTTAAACCATGACTTGATTGACTTGAACAATCATAACTATTTTTCGCAAAATATATTGATAATGCACCAATAGCAGCACCAAATACAATAAATGATATTGCTAATATGATTAAACGTTTTCTTAATTTACCATCACGGTATATATATGAAATTGATTGATTCTGTTGATTTGTGGAATAAATTTGTTGCTGATGCTGTTGCTGCTGTTGCTGTTGTTGTTGTTGCTGATGTAAGGAGGTTCTTGTTATTGGGCCAGGTCCAAAATGTACTACTGTTGCTTTCGTTGTGTTTCCACCACTTATATTACCACCTTGATTACCAATGTCAGTTGTACCGATTTCTGTTGTATTCATTTTTGTATTTATCTCATCAACATTATTACCATCGATTAAGGCTGTTGCATCTATTGCAACACTACCATCTTTACCAATTGGTAATAGTGCACCGGTTGCCTCGCCACCATTCTCCGTATGCAAGTAACCATTATTCAATGATTTACGCCAATCATCCCGTACTGTATTAACACTTTCTAGCATTGGTGAAGGCATTTTTTTTTTTTTAAATTTAAATGTTTTTTTTTTATTTCTTTAATTTTAAGTTAATAAACACTTTGCCTACTTAAAAACAATCACAAGCACAGTGTTAACACACGAAAAGCACATAGTGCTACGTAAAATAATGATGCTAAGTATTAAAATCCAAAGAAAAAAATCCTTGTCCTTGCCTTGTGTTGCTGTTTTGATTTTGATTATTCTCAGTTTATTATTATTATTTATTTTTCGTTACTTTTTCATCAACTGGATACAATATTTAATTTTATTTTTATTATTATACTAGGTTTTTGCTCTAGGCGATCATTGTCCTATTTTTTTTTTTTTTGTTTATTCCTATGTCCGTCCAGTATAAATAAAAACTTTTCTCTTATTTTTCACTAGTTAATTGACATGTTTTTCTTACTTTTCTTTTCTACATTTATCACTATTTGTTTTAGTTCTAAAAATTATTATTTTTTTTTTTTCATTAATTAATTAAAAAATAGATAAATAATATTTGATGCAAAAAGAAATTAAAGAAAATATAGGACTGTCTGTCTGTTATCACGAAAAAGAAGAAAGTTTTCGTTATTTAATTAATTAATTTATGTTGAATGTAAATAATAATAATAATGATAAAATATTAATATATTCTGTCGGTTGATATTAAATTAAAAATAAATCGTTTGTTCGTTGTTAAACAAGATAATTATGCTTAAAACAAGAATTCAGCAAACCACATTCAATAACATAAATTATAATTATTATTATTATCATTAACATGGGACATGGTCAACCAGTTATAATTTGATTTTTATTTTTTATTTTTGGTTTATTTTACTTTTGATTAAATAAAGAAGAAAAAAAATAAAAAAAACAAACAAAAGACAAGAAAGAGATTGATAATAAGATTAAATTAAGTTGTTTTATTTATCAGATAACATGATAAAGGCCTGTTTTTTGTGACGTAGTAAATAAATAAATAATTTTTATTTTTTTCTTTAAATAAAATTTATTCTTAACCAAATTTGCTTGTTAATTAAATAATCAAAATTCGTGAAGAGTATTTGCAAAATCATCAAAAAAAAGAAAGAAAACAAAAACTATTCTTTACTTTTCTTTTCTAAACGACGACACACATTTTATTTAAACCAAACAACTAGAAACACCACTTTACTTATAATTTTTCCTTTTTTTTTTGTATAGTAATAAAAACACTGTGTGTCCCGTCTGAAGTACAACCATCAACTGGAAAAAATGCAAAATGTTGCTGTTCAGATAAAACTGTTGTGTTTACGGATTGCCGTTTTACAAATACCGAAATTTGCAAAAAAAAAAAAAAAAAATTATAGTGATACGAAAAACAGAAGAAAAACGTGTGTAGCACACACCGACAACGAATATAAAGAAAAAAATTTCTATAGTAGGCTTATCTCGTAAGTCCCGAACAAAAAAATCACCGATTTTAATATCAAGATTTAAGCGCAACAAACCGAATTAAAGCCAAAAAAAAAAAAAAAAAACGCGAAATAATTTCACAGAGGAGATTAAAAGAAGAAACCTTACTTAACTAATTCACCTTTTGTTATAAAAGTTATTTTGTTTGGTTATTTTCTTTTTCTTCGTATTATTATTTATTCACAAAAATTACTCATAATTTAATTGAATCAGTTCGTAAAATATAACAATACAAATAAATAAATAAATAAATCAGCCAAAAAGAAAAAATTTTTAACCAACATCAATTTAATTAAATAAAAGACAGCAAGTTAAGTCAAATAAAACACACAAAAAAATTACTTTTTAAGAGAAAAAAAAAAAAAAAACTAAATAGAGGCGACATAAGAATGAAAAAAAAAAAAAATATTATTTTTTTAATTTTTGATTAGATTAAAACTTAAGTAACTTAATTTAAAATTAAAATAAATAAATATACATATATATTATTATAATAATAATAATAATAATAATAAAAAATAAGAAGAAGAATGACAAATAAATTAACTTAAGTCACTCACTTAAATCATTTTTAATTTATTTATTTTTGTTTATTTTTTGGCATTCAATATTACTTATTTTTTTTTTATTTTTCGTTGCTTAATTCTTAGTATGTGTCTTTGCTGATTTCATTAATCACATTATAATCTTTAAACAAAAAATAAAAAACCGATCATCTCACTTAAATTGTAATTAAGTAATTAATCAATTGACTTAATTTGTTTTTTTTAAATAATTTGATTTGTAACGTTTCTTCGTCTTTTGTTTTTCTTCTTTTGCTTTTAAAAATGAATAAAAGTTTGTCACCACCACATGTGCTTTAATTTCACTAATTTTAATTTAAAAATGTAACATTTCTATTTAACCAAATTGACTTTAAATACGTGTAAAAACAATCAAACGGTTATTATTGAGTCAAAATGTACAAATTTAAATGTTTAACATTTGGATAAAAGCACAAACAATACACTATCATCACAACATGCACACAGTTGAGTGTAAGCTTTCACAGCTTTGGCACAACTGAAGCAATAATAGTCTTACTCCTATGCTTTTATCCTTTTATTTATTAACGATAAATGTTGATAAAAATATCCCACTACCGATACAAAAATCCCACTTGTTTCTTAACTTTCTTGAATTAATAACAAAATACAAATGATAAATTTCTTATAGTAAATGACGACGTTAAAGCTGTTGACCGACTAAACCTAGTCTCTTATTTGTTTATTATTTTTTTATTTTTTAATAAAAAGTAAAAGAATTCTCCTTCACCTACTATTATAAACCAAAACACCACCTTCTTTTCTATATCATTTTTTTTTAGTTCTTGTATCGTTTGTAACAACAAACTTGCGCACGTTGTATATACCGATGGCAAGAAAGTAGAAGGAAAATGTTTTAACACAAATGCGTTTTCATGTAATGACACTTTGGTTTTGTCCTTTTTTTTTTTTTTTGCTTTTACTAAAGAATTAAAGTTATTACACATTTTCCCGCATTTTCCACTACAAAAAGTAATTAAATAAGGAAGAATAAAACAATTTAAAGTACTAAGCAAAGGAACATACACAAATCAGGAGCACTGTCACTTTGCTTATTTTATTTGCACATACAATTATACTTCCACTTCAGTACATATAGCAAGATCCATTTGCTACTTTTCTTTTCACTTTATTATTTCATTAATTGGTGACAGTTTTTGTTCTATTCTGCTTTTGACATTTATTATTATATTTCTTTCGTTTCATTTTATTTCCTGTGTTTTTTTTTTTGTTTTAATTTTACCTTCGTTTATCTAATAAAATTATTTCTTTAAGGTACATTTATACGAGCTTCCTTTTTATTTGTGCTTGCCTTCATTTAAGTCTGAAGTTTCCTGAAGCAAAAGTATAAATGAAAATTTGATTATCGGCTTTTCTTTGTTTATGTTAAAACAATTTCTTTTTTTTTATTTTTTTTTTTTATAAATTAAAAAACGAAAGGAATTTTTACGTAAAAACAAAATTATTTTTGTATAGAAACGTGAAGGTTTTATAGGTCATCCGCTCGATGGTTTTGTTTCGCGTAAACTGTTTTATTGCTTGTTTTATCTATATAGAGTGTATGTATGACAGAATAAGGTGAAAAAAAAACCAACCCCACCAATGTACGTAAAAAAATGTGGAAATTTTCCTATTTATTTACATTTTCCATCGTTTTTTTTTTTTTGTTATTCGGAAAATCATCACATGTTTGTAACGATTTTTGTTCATTATTCAGAAGAATTTGAAATAATTATTTCGCCTATTATATATGCCAATTAGAATACACGGATTGTTGCACATTTGACTCTATAACAAAATCCTATTTAATTTTCGTAAAATCTTCCCACATCATAAATATGTTTTTATCACAATTATATTTTATTAGAATTTAATTAAAATTAAATTAAGCAAAAATTCATATTGATTTAAATCGTTTTTGTTTTCTTATCAATTTGTTTTTAATTTATTTGTTTACCTTTTCTTGTTTTTTTTTAACCAGTTTTTAACATATTTTTTCCTTGTTTCTATTGACTTTTCGTATGTGTATGTTTTTCTACTTCAAAATCATTTTGTGATTAATGTGATTTTTTATTTGCATTAAGTGTTGTTATTTTTTTTTATTGATAAGATAATTGTTATTCAGCTATATTTAAATTGAGACAGCTTGTCTTTATTGTTATTTATTTGTTTATTTAATCAGAAGATTAATCAATTAAATTGTTTTTAATTATTTTTATTTTTTTGTAATAAATTTTCATTAAAGAGCTATTTTTAAGAAAGATGTCACTATACTGTAAACAAGTATAAAAATTAATTATCCAAGACACATTTGTACACTATTTGACATTCAATTTGTTTACATCTACATAACCTTATTTTATTTGGCATTAATCGTGTATTATTGAAAATCTAATTACATTAATTCAATTTGAAATTTTATTTAATAAAAAAATATTTATTAAATGGATATATTAACGAAAAAAAGAGATAAAAATGGAACAAATAATAAAAATAAAAGAGTTTGTCAATATGGCATTGATTGTTATCGTAAGAATCCAATACATTTAGATGAATTTTACCATCCTCATCGTAAGTTTTTGCATCGTTTTTATTTAATTACTATTATTAACATCGTTATATATTTGTATTAATTAAATCTAATACTAATATTAATAATTTGTCTTTTTAGTTGAAAATATTTTATTGAATTGTTATAATGAAGCAACAGGTGATTATAAGCTTCCAGATGATTGTTTTGCAATTCAAAGTATCATCAAAGATCAATTATTAATTATGGAAAAACTATATCCGGATTTAAATAAAAGAAATCAAAAAAATATAAATGCATCATCATCTGCTTCCACATCTATAGTTCCTGATATAAAAATAACTAAGAGTGAAAAGGTTCCTAATGTAAGCACATCAAACGAAAATAAAAATAAAGATTTGAAGCGTCGTAGAAGTAAAACACCAGAAAATAATGTAAAACCATCGTAATGCAATTAAATGTTTTATAATTTTCACAATTTTTTTTTAATTAATTTATTAGATTGTCCAGAAAACGAATCAACCTAGTACATCATCAGCATCGCCGAATAACGAAAGCTATGAGAAATTATCACGAAATATTCATGATTATTTTAAAGTAGTTTTACCACGAGGACAAATGTTGAAAAAATTAGAGAATGCTGCTCCGTATAATTTCTTTTTAACAACAATAACTGATTCAGTTCCGACACATAAGGAGAGCTTATCAATTACCTTTCAAGAGCTACTTGACTCCAGTTTAGGTCATTTGGAGTCTTCTGTTCAAATAAATTTTATGGTTGATATTGGCTTTCTTTTAGGGCATTATTATTTTGCTGGTTATGAGTATGTTTTTATTTAATAATTTATTTGTTCTAATTGTTATAAACCCGTTTATTTGTTTTGCAGTACAAAGCCTCTGTTAATCCTTTACGGTGATGAGACTCCAGATATTAAAAATATTAATGCTAAAAAGCCAAATGTTCATGCGATTAAAGTGCAAATGAGTACACCATTCGCAACTCATCACACGTATGAATAATAATTTTTAAAGGAAAACTCATATCATATATATATTAAATTTTTGATTTCAGTAAAATGTCCTTATTCGGGTATAAAGACGGTTCTATGCGGGTTGTTGTTTCGACTGCAAATTTGTACGACGATGATTGGTACAATAGAACTCAAGGAGTTTGGGTTAGTCCAACATTACCACAATTACCGGAAAAGGCGAATACAACTGATGGTGAAAGTCCTACTGGTTTTCGCAATGATTTATTAAGATATTTAATTCAATATAATATTGGCAAATTGCAACCTTGGATTGCGCGGATCAGAAAATCTGATTTTAGTAAAATAAAGTATTTAAGAATTTATTGAAATGTATTCTATAGTTTTTAATTGTCATTGCTCTTGTTTCTAGCGTTTTCTTTGTTGCATCAGTGCCAGGCAGTCACAGGGACACTACATCTGGTCCAATTTGGGGTCATCCACGTCTTGGTTATTTATTAGGTAAACATTCAGCTCCCATTTCAGACGCATGTCCAATTGTGGCTCAAAGTTCAAGCATTGGCAGCTTAGGAGCCACATCCCAAGTTTGGTTGCAAGCTGAATTTACAAATAGTTTACGTAAGGATTCATCACCAATCGGATTACGTAAAATACCGCCAATAAAAATGATTTATCCGAGCCTTAGCAACGTACTAAATAGTCACGACGGTATATTGGGAGGAGGGTGTCTACCATATGGAAAAGCAACCAACGATAAGCAGCCTTGGCTTAAAGATCATTTGCAGTAATTTTATAAAATATTATAATTTTTTTTTAAATTTCAAATATTTTATTGAATTTTAAGTCAATGGCGATGTGAACACCGGTACCGATCGAAAGCTATGCCCCATATAAAAAGCTATTGTCGATGGTCAAAAGATGGTCTGTATTGGATTTGCTTAACATCAGCTAATTTGTCTAAAGCAGCTTGGGGTATTTATAATAAAACGGCAAAGTTTGAACCACCTTTAAGAGTTAATAATTATGAAGCAGGAGTCTTATTTCTTCCGAAATTCATTGTATGTTTAATTAAATTCAATAATATTATACAGAATTATATTTAATATAATTTTTATTTATATAGAATGGCAAAAATGTATTTCCTATGGAAGATAAATTAACAAATGATGATAAAAAATTTCCAATGCCGTACGATATTCCGCTAGTGGCATTTAACTCTGATGATTCTCCATTCTTAAGTGATTTTTTAGAGGGATATTAAACTAAGTCGTATTTTTATTTATTATATTTGTTAATTTTCTTTGTATTACAATTTAAAAAGAAGAAATTAATTAATTAAAAAATATATATAACAAATATTAAAAAAAGTTTATGACAAAGTAAAGACACCCTAATTTCCCTTTTTCAAGTAAAGACACATTATTTGCGTGAAGACGCTGTTAGAATAAATTCTTTTTTTTTATTATTTATTCTTAATAAATTTATATACTTTGCACATTCTTATCGTATTAATATCAGCAGGTAATTAAAATAAATACACTAAACAAATAAAAAATCATGTTCAAAGAAACGTATATTGAATTTTAATTTGTTTTTGATTCACTTCTAAATATATTCTTAGTGTTTTTCTTTTTTTTTTTTTTTGGTTATTTATTTGTTTTCTTTACTTAAATATTAAATAAACAAATAAAATAAATTTAATTAATATAAAAATATATAAAACATTTACTGTCAGCAAAACCAATACAAGGTAGCATTTCATGCAGAAGAAAGAAATTTTTTATGTTTAAATAAAATTTTTACAAAATCATCAATAATTTAATTAAGTCAATTAACAAAAAAAAAAAAATTAACAATATTAAAGGTAAATAATTAAAAAAAAAAAAAAGATCTAACACATTTACTTGCAAATAACGCAGAATAATTATTTTAACGAATTTTTATTCATTGTTTACTTATAAGTAAACTAGTGAATGTGATTTATAGTCAATAAATTATTTATTCAGTTGCGTTTATTACTCTTTTATTATTTATTGAATAGGAATTAATTATTTTTACGCACTGACTAAAGCCAAAAATTTAATTAAGGAAATAATATTTATCTAAACAATAATGACCTTTGTGCAACCATGAAACGAATAGAATTTGCAAAATACAGTATTACTGAGTAGCAATTCGGTATATTGATGATTAAAAGTAGGGTAGGAAAAAACCACCCACTAGTGACATTTTTTGATGGAATTATTTAATTTTTGTTTGTTATTATTTATACGCAAACGCATGCGTATTTATAAATAACTAAATAATAAACATAATTACCTAGCCACCCATTTAGTTGGTAGATGGAATACACAGGTGCTATATACTGTTTTGTGTTTATATCGTTTTTTTTTTCTTGTTAAATAAAATAAATTGCAAAACATAAAAAAAAAACATTATTCAAAATTAAACCAACCACAAATGTTTGTTAATAATTAAATAAGCAATTTTAAGATAAATAAATTAAAAAATAATATACACAATAATTTTTGGAGTTAATTGTAAATTTGAACGGTTGGACAAAGTTAGTCAGATAGTAGATGTTGGATCATCTGATTGTTAATAACAATATATTTTGTGCATTTGAGTTTAATCAAAAATTATAAATAATATAAGCAAAAGTGTGAATTATAGTATTAATAAATAAGTGAATAAAAGTTGTACAATTAATTAAAATGTTGGATAAATATTTTTTTTATTTGCATTAAATAAAATATCGATTTTTCATGCAAAACGAAGTAACAAAGTGAATATATATTTCGCTATTAGACACATATAAGCGCTGTCATACAACAGCTGACTTTTGTTAAATACATTTTTAGTTGCATTTTTCATTTCTGTATACCACTTTTAATTAACGATAGAGTGAATATTAATAGTTATTAATTAAAATATAATAAATTGGAATTAATTTATTTTTTTTTAATTTAAAACGTTTAACCTGATTTTTAACAGTGAATTATTTTATGTAAAAAATAAAACAATGTCAAAAGTGATAAGAGCAACATAGAGCATATTAACAAAGGATAAAAGAAAATCAATAAATTTAGTTTTTAAAAGGAAAAAATAACATTGTGGTTTTGTTATTTGCATTTCAATGTTATTTGACTGGTGCTATGCTGTATTTTAGTTATATTTTCTAATTTTATATAAATCAGTGTGTAATTGCTTAAAGTTTTGTGCAAAAAAAAAAAAATTCTTGCAAATAAATGAAGCAAAAAAAAAATAATCAAAAAGGAAAATTGTGAATATATTTTTAAGAAATATTAATAAAGAAAAAACATTATACTAATTAAATAATAATTATAAGAAAAATATTTTAAAATGGTAACTTGGTGTTATGTGCTGGCAGGATTCTTGGGGGCAACTGTTGTTATTTATGGACTTTTAGAAATTCATTATTTTTTAAGGATGTGCCTTACAGTAATATTGGCTCGATTTTGTAAAAAAAAATCACATATTCTAGAAACAACATCGGTCACAGGTAATTTTAATTTAATTAAGTTTTGTTTTGTGTAAAATAGAGTAAAATAATAAGTGAAAATATCTGTATACCAGTTAAAGTGTCCTGGCTAAAATATGTCTAAATAAACAGTAGAAAAATACATGCTGTTAAACCTTTTTCAATTAATTAATAATTTTATAGATTAAAACAATCAATGAAATAAAATAATGTTTACCGAATAAATGAATATACAAAATAGCAAATTACTTTTTCTTATAGCATCATCTCAAGATTTTAAACAATAATAAACTTTTAAAACTTTTTCCCTGTTTTCTTAAATTTCTGTACAAATAAATAGCAATACAGTAAACTTTTCTACAAGTAATTACTCATAGAAAATTTGTATGTTTATATTGTATTATATTTTTATTTTTACTTTAAATTTAATATTTGTTTACGGAAGTTCAATCGTACAACAAAAATATATATATAAATAAATAATTAGCAATTTTTTATTAATGCTTTGTTTGAATTATAAAATACAAAATATATTAATTTACTGAATCAGAACAATTATTTTATTATTAATTATCGGTAAAAGTGTTGAAAATAAAAACAATGTATAATAAACTTTCATAAAAATTATAAATTTATTTATGTTTTTATTGAGTGCTGCTTACCGAGCCCACTTTAACTCTTTTTTTTTTTTTTTAATAATAATCTTAATTGTGAATCTTGATGCTTAGACATTGCTAAATATAAATAAATTTGTTTATAAAAACATTAACGACATTGTTTGGTGTTTTTTTTTTCTTTAAATAAAATTTCGTTAAAGGGAAGCACCTTTAGATTGTTTGTTTTTTTTTCTGATGACAAATCATAAATCGTAACCAAACACAAAGAAAATTATTATAACAAATAGAAGTAATAAAGATTATATAAGTAATTTAATTAAAATAATAAAAATTGTGGTCACGTTATAATAATTTGTTTTCTTTCTTGTGTTTTAAACACAAAATAAATTAATAGATTCATTTTTTATTTATTTTTTTTTTGGCAATATTTTGCGATTTGTAGTATTTTGTTTGCAACAGTTTTTAAAAAAATTATAATTTTATGGACAATTTAATTGCTATTGCAATAATAAATATAAATAAGAGCGTAAAAGAAATAATTAAAATGAAGATTTATATAGCATTTAGCGAAGCTTAAACCCAGAAGTGATTTCAATTAAAACTAAATTAATTATATATAATAATTAAGTAAATTAAGTTTATTAAATAATAATAATAATAATAATAAAGTTACGCTTAAATAAATCATATTAACTAATCTTTGTAAATCTGAACCGAAATAATATTTAAAAATAAATCTAATATCCCAAAATAATATAACAATTTCAATGCATGATGTTATTCTCATTAAAAAACATTACTTCCATTTATTTATTTATTCTTTTTGTCTATTTTATATAATTAAACATTTATTAAGCATAAATTATAATATATTATTAAATATAAATAATCCACAAGTTTTTATCACATTATATCGAATGATAAAGAAAATTTGCAAATTTTTTAGTTCGGTTACACTTGGTTGTAGCATATGCTACTTGCTTGTCTCAAGGACTGCGGCGTTCAATTAGTTTTTTTTTTTCGTTCATTATTATTATTTGTTTGTTTATCATTTTTATTATGTTTTTATTTATATTATCGGATATAAGGAAATAAATAAACTATTAATATGTTTATTATTTTTAGGAATATGTTTAACAAATGATATCGATACATTAATCTATCATATGAATAATGCACGTTATATACGTGAATTGGATTTTGCACGAGTCGATTTTTATGAGCGTACAGAATTATATCGGACAATATTATCAAAGGGAGGTGCTGTTGTCCAGGGTGCTGCAACAATACGTTATCGTCGTTTTATTACACCGTTTTCAAAATTTATAATTACATCCCAGGTACGACAGATAATGTTTTATTCTACTATTAATACTATTTATTGTATTTTTGCTTTACTTTTATTAGATTGTTTATTGGGATCATCAATCAATATTTATGGAGCATCGTTTTATAACACCATCCGATGGTTTCATACGTTGCATTGTGTTATGCAGACAACGTATCATTCAATGTTCGGTTGATGAGATTATGGCAATTTTATTAAATAAAAATAATACTAAATTATCTGCGGATAAAATTGAGAATGGTGATTGTACTAAAATAAAGCCAGAAATGCCAATTGAAGTAAATTTTAAAAAATATATATATTTTAATTTATTTAATTAAATAATTAATGCAAATTTATTTTAAGGTTGCCAAGTGGATGGAATGGAATGAAATTTCAAGTGCAAACTTACGAAACGGTTGTTAAATTAGCTAATAAAAAAATTTTCTCTTTAATACATAGTGCTGACAACTATATGAAATAAATCTAAACCAAATAATAATAATAATAATGCTTATTCCTTGCAAAAATATCAAAGACACATTTTAAGCTCTCTAAACAATCGAATTGCAATCGAAAAAATCTATTTTATTATTTTTTCACAAAATAATTATTATTTGTTAATTAAAAGAATAATTAACGCTTAATTACTTATGTACATATTTTATTATAATTTAAACAGACTTTGTAAAAAAAAAAATAAAATAAAAATATTATTAAACTTGTGATAGATAACAGGGTTCTGTAGGTTTAATTCAATTCTTAATGCAATTCATTAAATGCAATTTTAAATAATACCTATATTTTTTAGTTGTATTGTATATAATAATTATACTATTATATAAATACATTAAACTTCCTCAAACTACAAATGGTTTAACTTTTTTAACATTTAATTTATTTAATTTTTAAAATTTAAATAGAAAAATAAATTATTTAAAAGAACAAAATATATATATAAATAAGTAATCAGAATAATTGTATTTTTATTTAATTTTAACAATGAATGGAAAAACTTATGTAATGACGATTATGTAAACGAAGAATGTATGTTAATTGTACTTATTTTACTGAATAAAAGCAATAATGATAACAGTGATTCTTGTTTTGTAACCAGTTGGACACCTTTCTACTCGCAGTGATGAACCTTTATAACTGGAAACAATTTATTTTTATCGTATTATTTTTAATTAATTTTATTATTTGTATAAGTTAATTTGTAAAAATTAAAAACCAGGTTTGCAGCCGATTTTCTGTTTAACAATGTAACCTCAACACACTTATACAAATTTTTGTTGATTGTTTTTAATTCGTTACCAAAAGAAAACACAAACAAATCTTGAATAAACAGTTCAAGTTTAATCGTACAAGAGAGTGGATATAACAAACAAAAATAATAAAGTTAAGAAGCAACAAGTAAGAAAAAAAAATATATACCACGTATAATAAAAATTGTGTTAATAGAGTGAATGCGTCAAGTACTTTATAGTTTTTAAAGCAAATAATTAAATAAAATAATTTAATTTACAGCAAAAAGAATTTATCACATCGAAAAATTTATTTATATATTTTGTTAAGAAAAATTTCTTGCTGTTAATCACATATTAATCGCTGATAGAAAACCAGTTTATTTTACCAAAAATTATGTAATTATAGATATTATAAAAAAATATTTATTAATAACTCTAAAACTCATTTGTGTACAGACATCAAGAATTGCTTAACTATTTGCAAGGAAAAAAAAAAACAAAATCCAGGTAAATAAATTATTTATTTTGTATGAATTGCATTAATTCATCAAATTAAATAATTATATTTTTAAATTCCCTCAATAATTAATGCAAATTAAAATTAAATAAAAGTGTTTATTCTATTTAATTTATTTTTAGTATTTTTCGTATCGATTTATTGTGAAATAAAATGAGTTGTGGCTTAGGAATTATATTTTTCCTTATTTTATATATAATATGGGATGTAAATTATTTTTTACGTTTTCTATTTACCGTGATTGCTGGACGAATTTTCGGTAGAAAAACAAAAGTAACAGACAAAACAACAATTTATGGTAAATATATTTAAATTTTAAAATAAATAAATTATTGAATTTAACTCACCTTTCAATTGGGCGCACTAGGTCTCTGTACATCACAGGATGTTGATATATTTATTCGTCATATGAATAATGCACGTTATTTACGTGAATTAGATTTTGCACGTTTTCATTTCTATGCAGTTACCCGATTATATGAGGATATTTCTAAGCAAGGTGGTGGTGCAGTTCAGGGTGGCTCCAATATTCGCTATAGAAGAACAATACCGATTTTCACACCCTACAAAATAGAAACAAAAGTAAGTTTTTTAAAATAATTAAATAAGATTAATTTAAAATATTCTTTTTCTTATAAAAATTATTTTAGTTGGTTTTCTGGGATGAAAAGGCAATTTATATTGAACAAAAATTTATAACCTTTGATGGATTTGTACGAGCGATCGCAATATCAAAACAAAATGTTACTAATTGCAATGTAATAAATTTAATGAAAAAATATCCGGACTGTGCTAAACCACCAGCAATACCGGATGACTTAAAATTGTGGTTAGATTCAATGGAAATTACTAGTGCAAAGTTAAGAAAAGATAAATAGAATTTCTTTTGGTTTAAAAATAAAACGCCAAAATGTTGGCAATTCTATACACTACTGTTTAAGTAGCTTAAGTTTTCGTAGGTTATATGAACGGTATAAGTAATTTTAATTAAATTTTACCTTTAATGCAATAATGTTTATCAGTGTTGTCGCTATTGTACTTGTATGTTATATTTTGTTATTATTTGAATCAATAAAAATAAGAAATTAATCAAAATTTTATCTACCCTAAACAGAAGTTTTTCACACTCACATTATTTACATATTTCCGTTTAATCCTACATTTAAAGTAATTTGCACGTTTTATTTTCAATATATTATTGATTCAATGTCTGGTTATTTTTATTAATAAATATTTTTGACTTTATTTATGCATAAAGGCAAAATTTCAACAAAAAAATTATAAATCTGGTTTTTGTTGCTTAAATAAAAACATAAATTTTTGAATAAATTTAATTCACGTTTTTTAATATTATTTTTTCTTGAACAACAGACCCGCGATAGCATAATTAATGGATTTTAACAGGTAAATATCTGTATAAATAGATAAATTAAATATATAATTTATTTTTTTTTTGGTCAAGATAAATGTAAGTAAGGTTTAATAGATTTAAGCGATGTTATCCGCATTATTAATAATTTAATTAATACAAAAAAGCCGTTATCTATAAGGTGTGTTGCATTAAAAATAATAAAGAAAAAAGACATTCTTAAGCCTGACAGATTAGTCTAATTTTCAGTCACCACAGTAATTACTTTTAAATTTAAACATTATTATCAAACTAAAAGCTGCACTAATAAATTGCAATGATGAACCATACAATAGCCAAATTAAAATATTATAAACAAAATTTTACTCTGTCTGGCTTTTAAATATTTATTTATTTTCTACTTTTTAGATTCTTTTAATTTTTGTTATTATAAAATTTATTTATTCAAACTGTACTGGTTGTCTCGTTTTGTATTTTATTATATTCATTGTATGCGGCTTAAATGTATTTATGCTGTTGCGTTAATGATAATATTAGTTTAAGCCTTATGTAGAAATGTTAGTTAATCCAATACAATATATACTGTGTTTCCGCATTATATTCGATCGTTTTTTTATTACATACTATTATATATTTTTATTTATTTAGTTTTTGTTGTATTGTTTAGTTAAATTTCAATTTGATTAGAATAAACTAATATGTTTTTGATTAATCTATGGTGTTGTAAACCTTTACATGATTATCAAAACAAGAATAACAAAATTAAATAATGTGTCTTGACTATGTGCAAATTTTTATTAACCATAATATTACCCTAGCAAAGATGCATACCATAAATTCAATTTAAATGCAAAGTAAAAAAAAAGTTAAGTAGTTTCTTGCCCTCAAAGAACCATATAGTTGTTAACATAAGAAATATAATATTATTAATGAAAAATATATATAAAATAATCAAAAAATTTAATAAAAAAAAAGAACAAATATACATATGTAATACTCACGAATCAAAAAAAATTCTAATAGGAAAAGCATGTGCATATGTATAGAAGTGTATTTTACGACGGATCTTATGTATCGTTAGAAATAAGTAATCCGTTGAATATGTGTTGATATATATGTTTAATGAAGAATAAAATGAAAAAACCAAATATGTATAACTGACAACGGCATGATGAATAATATTTGTATTATTTAAAAAATTAACAAAACAAAAAAAAAAAATAGTGTATATATTTTTTCAGTATTATTTTAGTTGTTAATCGGACGCGAATGTGAAATCAATCGTTTCGCGGGGTTATAATTGTAATATTGTGTACGCTTAAAACGCGCATTTATTAGTTTATTTTTTTTATTATTTTTTGCACTGTGTTACAGTTTTAATTAATTAATTTTGTTTGTTTAAACATTGTTTTGTTTTTGGTAATTATTAATTTATTTTAATTAGAGAAAATAAAATATAAACTTATGAATTGAGTGAGAAAAAAATTCTAAGAATATTCAGACGACGATCGACCGACCGACGACTTAAGATCAAATACATAATTAATAATTTTATTTTGTATCTGGACGTATTATACCAGTTATTTATTTATTCAATAAATGTGTTAAATGGAAATACATATTTTATTTTTGTATTAATTCCGTTTCGTATTAATTTAAAAAACAAAAAATTATTATTACAGAAAAATAAAAATCATCATCGCTGTCTGTTATCGTGTTATCATTTTATTATTATTATTATTATTTGTGTATTATTTATTCTGTTTAATTTAAATTTCATTAACTTTTTCAACAAAAAAAATGTTTATTTAATTTTTCTTTTTGCAATTAAGTGTCATTTTCATTACATTTCTAGTTTTCTATAAAAATAAAAATATATATTTGCTAATTAGATAATACATAATATTTATTTTTATATAATTTTGCCTTCATTTTTATTTTTAAAAATTATTATTATTTTTTTCTTGTTAATTGTTATCTTATGTATTTTTTATTATTATTATTATTATTTCACTGTATTATCGCGTGTATTTAAATTTGTGCGGATTTATTTATAAAATTACTTTTTAAAGAAAAACACTGTACTCTCCTCACTCAGTGTATTAACAACATTTGATTAAAATTAGACAAATTTTGTTTATATTTTAACTATAAATACTTATATATTTATTTATTTTAATTAATTAAACCACCTGTTTGGTTATATTTAATTACTTTTAGTTATAAATAAATGAAAAATGTATGTTTTGTCGGTTCATTCTGTTTACAACTGTGACTTCGAATTATTAAAATAAGGAATTTTTTAATTATAATGACGGTGAATAACCTATTTTTTTTGTTTGTTAATAACTTATAATTAAAATTCCTTATTTGGCAGCATTATAAATTAGCAAACTTTGATTGTTAATAAAATCTATATATATTACTTTAAAATTATACCAGTTCACACTTAACTCAGGTAAAATAACATAGAAATGCCTTATTACTCACAGTTAGAATAATAAGAAAAGAACAAATAAACATAAGAAAAGAATACATAAATCATAATCATAAATTTGTAAATTTTGTTCACAACAAAAACTAAATTAAAATTTAAACGCATAGAGATAGTAAAGAAGAAAAAAATTATTCAAATAAATAGTCAAAAAATAAATAAAATAAATTAAAAACACAAAGTAAGAGAAACTAAGAAAGCAAACATATTTACGATGTGGAATTAATAAATAAAGTGTTTTTTAATTAAATATTAAAATATTAACTAAAAATAAACACTTAAACTATATTAGAGAAAGAAAAAATAAAAATACTAATTCAAGTCTAAGCATAGTTCAAGACAAATAAATAAAAAATTTTGTGTGTTTTTGAGAATAATTCAAAAAAAGAAAATAAAAAGTAACAAGTTATACAAAATTATGTAATTACATAAATTTGATGAACAAACATTACGTTTCAAGTGCAACAACAGACAGATACACACAACACAACAATAATATTACAGAAAAAGCAGCAGAGAAAAAAAAGAAATAAATTTTTTCTTTTTTAAGCAACTTTTAAGGTGAGTTTTATTATGAATTTTTAAAATAAATATTTTCAAAAAGTAAATAAATAAGTATAGATAAGCTACAATTTTAAATGATTAAAAAGCTTAAAAGGATTATCATTAGAGTGTTAACAATAATATTTATTAGTTTGCATTATAGACGACATCAATATTATTATTATGCATAATTTTCAAGTAAAAAAAAAATAAATAAAAAAGAAGAAAATTCTACAAATGCAATTGACCTGTTTGTAGACAGTTTATATATGGGTTCAAGACAATCTAATCTCTTACCGAACAACAGAAAAAAAAAACATAGAAAAACAACACACAAAGCAAATTAATACCCAAGAAATATATAGAAAAAAAAATTCATTACAAATGTCCCTCACGTTCCAATTTACTTTATTTTTAATAAAATATTTCGTTACTCTGTTTATATACTTCCAAATATAACAAATAACAAAAAATTATGCAAAAGTAAGTAAAAAAACTAAATAAATTAAATTTATTTTGTTATTTAAATATGACGATTACCGTTTCTTTATTTATTTTTACATTAATTTATTGTTTTCAGTTAAACTTTGTTGCTTTATGCTTTTTCTACCTGAATTTTTGTTGACTTTAGTAAAAAAAATCATAACATTAGTGTTATTATTATTTTTTGCATTTATTTGTAAATTATTTTCTTCATTTTGTAATTATTACGTAATTCAGTGATAAATTATATAATTTTACTGATAATTATGTTATGTTAAAAGTGACAATGAATATTTGTATAACAGTTATACCTTTAGCACATATACAAACCGTACAATGCAAGCAAACACATAACGATAATCAAACCAAATTAAGACATTATTTTTATGTCAAATCGATCGAATAATCATAAATTAATTAGAAAATTCGTTTAATATTTATGTACATACAAAAATTTATGATAATAGGGAAATGGTAATTAAATAAATTAAAACACAAATATTTGTTACTGCTTTAAAAAAAAAAAAGAAAAAGAAAAGGTGTTCAAATAAACATTCTGCTGTATAACCATAATAGCGAAAATTATACAGAAATAGAAATAGAAACCTACTCTTTAGAGTCAAGTTCAAATAAGTTTTATTAAATTTGATGATGTCATGATTTGTTGCTAATTTAAATTGTACTTTTAAGTCATTAATAATAGTAGCGATGATTACATAATTAATAAATATATTAAAATGCAATAAAAGAAAAAAGCCAAGGCAAAAGTTATTGCTACTGCATTTTTAATAGAAATCTCTGTTTTATTTTATTTTTATCTATCAAAAAACAAAAAACTAAAAAAACATTATTAAAGAAAATTGTTTTTAAATTTTTATTATTATTTTAGCAAATAATAATAATAATAAATACATTAGCAAGCGGTTATTTGTAACGAAATAAAAATATATTTCTGTGTATTTATTTTAATGAGTTTCACTTAAGAGTAAACTCTGTATTGTGTGTTTGTTATGCTATTCTATATTCTTGTTGGATTCAATCCAATTTAATGTATTTTTATTATTCGTTATTTTTTATAAAAAAACATTTTTATATAATATTGTTACTTAGTGTGATTTTTTATTTTCTTTTTTGAAAAAAGAATTTTTCAACATGTGCTTTAAAATATTGATTTTTATTATTATTATTCACTTATTACTTTACTTTACCATTACTTGTTTCTAATCAAACAATGAATTTTTTGGATTTTTCTTAAGTAAAAATTTTCCTTTTCTTTATTAATTAGTAACTTAAATAAAAACTGAATAAAACTATTAAATTCTTTGCTTTATTTAGCAAAAATTCTTTGCTTTATTTAGCTAAAATTTTAATAGTTTTATGTGACGATAAAATTCCCTTGTCATTTATCTCATTTTTAACATGGATCTAATCTTTTTTGGATTTTAATTCTAAATTACCTTGTGACTTAATTTAAATTAATTGTGCCAACAATTTTTATTTTTTGTTCACTATTAATATAGTAAACATAACGGACGGGTATATATTATCTAGCCTAGAACTTTTTTTTTTTATTCGTTTCATATCATTGTTGCTGTTTTTATCATTAAAGTTTATTATATTTAAGTTAAGTTAAGTAAATTAGACAACATCCTCTTTTGTTTCTCGTGCTTTTTGATTTTACTTTATTAGTTTTTTTTTATTATTTGCTGTTCTTGTTTTATTATGATTATTATTGTTTGAAAAAAAAAATGTATTATTATGCTAATTGGATGTTAGTTATATGAGATTTAGAAAGAAGAAAACATTTTTACTGGTATACAAATACTTGCTGGATAATAATAAATCACCTTACCCCACATTATTCTTTTATATAATATTTTAAATAGTTGCAATAAAAATAAAAAAATAAAATTATTGATGGTAGGGAGGATGATGTTATAAATTGTTATTAAATTGGATCAAATAGGTTTAACTAAACTAAACTAAACTAAATAATTGTAAAAAAGGGAAGAGAAATAGTTTTGATTCCACAATAATTTTTTTTTGGTATATTTTTTTCGTTTTCTTTGTTTTAATTTTTTGTTTGTAATTTTGCGGATGTAATTTAAGCTCCCCATATATATTTCACGCTTTCGGGTGACTTTTTATTATTTTGATTATTGCGAAAAAAAAACATTAAATATTTTTGCTGTTTGTTTTGTGGTTATTTGCTTTTGCTTTTTGCGGTTATAAATTATTTCATTTAGTTTACACTTTCAGCAGCGGTCAATTGATTTCATAATTTATTTAATTTTATTTTTACAATTTAAAAAAAATAACAATTTCTGTTTTGTTATAAATAAACCTTTAAAGTTCTTTAAAATTTCTTAATAAGACTTCCAGTTTAAAAAGTAATTTAGCAGAATTACGAGTAAACCTTTCATTACAAAAACTTATTCAAAAATAGTAATAAAACTATACATAATTAAGTCAACGGTAGAAAACAACTTCAATCAATCAACAAATTAATAATATTTAAAACAAACAAATTCGTTTCACCAATAAAAAAATATAAATAGAAATGTTAAAAATAAATAAAATACGCAAAGTATTCAGTCAGGCACAACAAATATTGCGTAAAATATATATAAAAAAAATACCAAAATAAACGTGAAAAACTAAAATTTTGCTTTAACCTTTTTAAACGGTTAATTTTTTATCTTTTTTTCGTATTATTAGCCATTCCCAAGTCACAAACCAATACAATTATTTGTATTCAATCAATGCAAACAAAAACAAAAACCGAGAATCAACTGTAAATTATGGCAATTTTAGTGTTTTCTTTTTTTTTATTCACAAGAGAATAATTAAATTAATTAAAAAGTAGTTTCCTATGTTTGAAATTATTTAAAATTATACTTTTTTTTAATGTAATTTAAAACGGGAATTAGCATTACAGTAAGACGATGCTGCTTAGTCAATACCTAATATTGCTTAACTCAAGTTAAATTATTATTAAAGACGGAAAAAATTATATAAATTTTATGCAAAATTGTTTTTTCTAGATATTAATTTAAAGAGACAACTTAATTTATGCTCAAACATAATTTTCTACGTTATCATTTTCATTAATTTATCAGTAATAAAAAAAAAATCATTTCAATTGCAGACAAAAACAAAATAAACTGAGTGTTTTTCTAAAATAAAAAATAAAAAAGGTAAAACAGCATCGTTGCAAATAAAAATTGTTTTGTAATAAAAATAACAATGAAACCACACAAACAATACCATAATAATAATAATAAATTAGTAAAATATCAATTACATTTAATATTGTAAATGATGAATAGAAATATGCTTAAAAAATAAAATAAAACTGAATAGAGCAGAACAAAACTGAACTGAACTAAACAACCTTGCAGAAATAATATTAATAATATACATATTTATAATGTACTTGTGAGTTTGGTTGTTGCTTTTCTTTTTCCATTAAATATTTAATAAATAAGATGTTTGCTTGTTTTTATTCATTTTTATTAGTATTTATTATTATTATTATTAATAATAATATTATTAGAAAGGTCACATCAATGTAGTTTGTGAGATTATGTCAGCTGAACTTAGCACAACCAGTTGTATAACTCAGATTAACATTACAAAACATAACTTCTACTAAAGTAATCATAACTTAACTAAAAATTTAAGTGAAATCTATTTTCTATTTTATTTTTTTGACTTAAGATCATGATAAAAAACTTCTTTTTTTTTTTAATTAATGGGATTAAGTTTTTATTTTATTAGTCGGTCGATCATTTCCTAAGCTTATAAGTCACAAATTTTAATAGTATTTTAATTTATTAACATGTTTTCGATTAAGATATCAAAAAATTTATGGGTGGTAATAGCTGATCAGTTGTGATAAATTAAAAATATAAAAAAAACGCAACGTAAATAATTTCACAAAAATTTTTTTTGGTTAAAATCGTGGCTAATAAGTAGCTGTGTGTGTGTCTTCACTTTTTTTTAATAACAAAAGAAACATATTTTTATTCTGAAACGTTTTTTTTTTGTGTGTACATTCTTATTGAAGTTAATTCTTCAAGTACCATTGAAACTTATATCATAATAAATTGACAAACAAATTAACTATGCTCAGTTTGACAATCTTTTAGATTTTTTTGGAACGTTTTGGATTATTTTTTTATAATTTTAATTCATTTATAATTTTCTCGTCATTATTTATTTAGATTTTTACTTTCATAATAAATAATTTTTAATTTTTTTTCAAAATAAGTTTTTAAATATTATTTTTCATTATTGAGAAAAATTTTATTTTCAAAAAAATATAGTGAAAGGTATAATTATAATTTACAGAAGTAAAAAAATATAATAATAATCGAAATTAAAATTATAAAATCATTAAATAATTAAAATTTATGAAAGAAAAAAAGAAAAAGAATATCTTCTATGGCCATGCAAGTTGCTTTACGTGTGAGATACGCACATTTTGCAGATTTTTTATGATATACAAAAAAAAAAACTTAAATAAAAGAAATCCAAATGGATTATATAAAAATGAAAACAAACAATGTGAGAAGATTTTTATTTAAGTAGGAAAACAGTACAATATATTAAAATATATAATAAATTTTAATTTATTAATATTTTTCCACGTGTTTCATTAAAAGTTCTAGACTGGAACTAGATTGCATAAAGTTTTATTCCCTTTTGTTATTGGTTTGTTATAAACGGCCATTTTAAATAATTTTATTTTTACACAAGAATTGAATGAATATCTTTATTCTTCTTATCCTTAATACATTTATTTTTTAATAAATACCTTTTTTCCAACAAACACAAATAATCCATAGCTTAATCTTATGATACTCTAATTTAATTTTATTGAACATAATCTTGTTTAATATTTTCTTAATTAACCACGAATTAAACCACATACACGCTTCACTTTTAATTGTCACTAACGGAAATGAACCAATGAATTAATTTTTATTAAGGAATGGTGTTAAGGGTGGTTCTATCAGCAACCACTGAAGTACACATTATTATGGATGGACATAGACTATGGTTTATATATTCACTAAAAAAATTTAAATTTATTATTAAATTAAATTTCATTGGTTTTGATCTGAAACCATTTCACGTTAGGATTTTTACTAGATGCAGGAGTAGTATTTTTTTGTATGGCTTGATATGATTGGAACCAATTTGATGATTAAGTATAAACAGAGCAGAAGCGGGCAGCTGTTGATTATATGGATGATAATGATTGAATAAAATTGGTTAATAATTATTTTAATAAATTATCAATTAGTTTAGTTTGGCTTATTTGAAAGATATTTTTATGGGCAATTGTTTTTGGCAAAGAATTTATATTTAAAGGCAAGGGTACTCCACACCGGAAGAAATATTTTTTTCGTGGGACACACATTTCATCGTGGTTGGTTTTAGTTTTCTATTCACTTCCATCGTCTATTCACTTTTTGATTAAATTTATCCTAATGGTAAATTCTACAACGGAGCGGGCCTATTCCCCGAGAAATTGATCCGCTTGTTGTTTAGGAAAACTTAACATAAACTGTATAAAAGACTCTTCTCCCTCAAGACCACGCACAAGAGATCGAAAACTGAAATTGTGACCGGAGGAGCTCAAGTTTATATCCGAAACTTTTGCATATAAGACTCTTAAATCTATTAATACGAACTCCATGTACTTATTTTACACAGAATAAGCTGAAGAACGAAACACGACCTATGCACACTGCTCACGATACTACAATAATTTAACAAAAAAATTTTGTATATATGGAATGAACAAACTATCCTTTTGTTCTATTAAAGTTATCCAACTGTGTCATCTCTATTAGATATTTTGCAAAATTATAATTACAAAATTATGTCCTTGCACATAGAAAAATATTCCTATGAACAGTTGATAAGCAGAAGAGTATTACATTTTAATTTTGAGACAAAAAAACGTATTAATTAATTTAATTTATCTATATTTGGCCCTACGAAACCCATATGACGGCACCACGTTTTGAATATATTCTCGATGGCTCCACTCCAATCGTTTAAAACCTATGTACTACGCGACACAAATAATATATGCTAGTCTGATTCTGTTTTAGTTCTTCTCAGTTCTTTTTTGTTTAATTTATTAAAAAATATTATTTTCATTTTTTTTTTAATGCTTATTTCTTATTATTTATGATGAATAAAACTTTTATTTAAATTTAAGCCATGATAAGACTGCAGCAACTAAAAGACAACAACGAAACACAAATAAACATCAAAGACATAGTTTTCTACTTCTTATTATTTAACTCGAATATGAACAAAACATTAAAATTATAATTTTTTTAATAAATAAATAAAGAAATATGAATAAATTTTGATTTATTATTTAAATAAATATTAATTAAAAAGTTTTGTGTTTGTGTATTTATTTAATTAAAACAAAAGATTTGGAACAAATATTTCATTGATTTGTATACCAGTTTATGGGCTTTAATTTATCGAAATAACGACAAATTGGATTATATTCTTTAACACTTGTTACATACGTTACTTAACTTAGCTGAGATCTTACTGTAATTTTTGTAATTATCAACGAAATTCCATTAATTAATTAAATAAAAATATTTAAAATATTAAAATTTACATAAATTCAAATTTTTTCTACCTGGCGTTTTTACGATGAGAAAATCAAACTTACGCAAATCGATTCTTTATGGTTTAAAAATTTATTTATTTATTTATTTATTATTATTTTTTCTTTTAATAATTTAAAATTTAAATTAATTATTTTTCTCTATTTTCTTATTTACAGATTAAATACAAATTTTAAATAAAAAAAAAAAAAATGGGTAAAAGTGGGTATACATGTATTAGGAAAACATTCTGCTGGCTAAACATATTAATTTGGGTAAGTTATTAAAAAATTTATATTCTATAGGAAAATTAAACGAAACCTTATTTTAGTGTAATAATATATATCATAAGCCAATGTTCTTGACTTTTAATCTGTTTATAATAAGCTAAGTTCTTGCGTGATAAGTTAAATGTTTATATGCTTGGTTGTCAGAAATATGTAGGTTTCTGGTTGTAAGTTGAATTATGTAATGTAGAGTAATAACATTGTTTATATAAAAGAGATTAAAGAAAATTCATTGTTTTCTTGTATACCATAGATTGTTTTTTCTTTATCATATAATTACCATATATCTCGTCACTACTAGCTGCTCTTTATTTCTGTTTATTTAACTAAATAATAAATATGTATTACGGTAAACGGTATAAAAAAAAGAAAAGACAGACTTTCTTACTATTCTTTATTATAAAAGATTAATAATTCTGTCGTCAACACTGTACTGAATATCTTTGTAAATCTATTCTATTTTCTTACTTTACACAAACATCTAATATTATTAATTTATTTATTAAATATTTTTATGATTTGTGTTAGGAAATACACATTTTACATTATATAAAATATAATCATTCATTGTTAAATATATTTTTATTGTTATTATTATTATTATTACTATTTATTTGCTTTATTAATATTGATATGAATAAATATTTCTATATATTGTATTGTTCACTTATAATACAATTTATTAATGTTTTAACACGTATTTATAGTGCTTTTTTAATCAATAAATATACTACGTGATGTAGAAATTATATGAAACAAATTAAAATAAGCAATTTTGATACCTATTTAGCTAAGTGTTAAACCATTAAATTTTTAATTAAATAAAGCATTTATTACAAACAAACTATTCAATCCTAATTATTAGAATTGATAAACAGAAAACCAATTGATGAGAACAGAGAATTAATTATAAATAAATAAATATCTTTATTATTGAAATAAGAGAGAAATTCTTATGAATTCACATGATAATTTTTTTTTTATTAATTAATATTTATCATTGATCGTATACAAATTAATAAACCATAATGAAAACACTTGTCCTGCTAAGAAACGAAAAAGAAGTTTTTTTCCTTATGTTTTTCTATTTTTATTTTAATTTGCTGTCTGATTAGTCACGATTAATTGTTAATTTATTTTTATTTTATTTTATAAAAATATCAATTTAAATTGATTTGTTGTTATTTTATTGTTGCTACTTATTTTTGACCTCAATTTAATTACAGAACAAACAAATATGTATTACAGCGTTCTTAAAATACATTTTATTTATATGCTTAACAAAATAATGTAATAATTGGATTAAAATTATTGTTATATTATTTATGTATAACAATAGCTCTTTAATTTGTGGTGGAGGGTGGTCTTAAGGTTGTGAAAAATTATGTTTTGAAAAAATTATGTTTTTAAAAATTGAGCCTTGGCTAAAATTTAAAACTAGCACCTAAATTTATACTATATTTCAATTATGTATATTTTAGCTTTGCGGATGTGCATTTCTTGGAGTTGGCTTGTGGTTGCGTTTAGCAAATCAAGGATATGCAACTTTATTACCAGAACATGCTGGACTTAGTGCTGATTCCTTATTCATGACAGTGGGAATATTAAGTTTTGTGGTGGCATTCTTTGGATGCTGTGGCTCTTGGTTCCAATCCAGATGCCTTCTTATTACAGTAAATAATAATTTTAAGAGATTTTTGCAATAAATATATAAATACGTTTTTATATCTCAGTACTTCGGATTAGTCGTTGTTTTATTCTTAAGCGAATTCATTGTGGTCGCACTAGTATTTGTGTTCCGTGGTGGAATTGGACGAACACTTGCAAATGAATTAAAGTTTGGAATCGAAAAGCATTACAATATCACAGATCGCGGTCCAATGGTTGCACCATCAGTCGCTGCAATCTGGGATAACTTGCAAACACAATTACAATGCTGTGGTGTTGAGACATATGAGGATTGGTACGATATAAGTTCGTGGCCCGGTGAACGTTGGGTACCCAATTCATGTTGCCGACCGACATATAATCGAACTGTATCGATTGCCGCATACGAATTAGGTGATGAAGGATCTGGTGAAGTTGATGAAATCGTTGATTGTGCAAAGTAATTTCAATTTTATAAACTAATCTGTGGCGATTTTAATTAAATATTTTAATTTGCATAATTGCAGATCGCGTGATCCTACACTTTGGTGGGATAAAGGATGTGCCCATGCACTACAAATGTGGTTAGTACAACGATTACATATTGTTGGTACAATTGGACTGGTTATAGCATTTTTACAGGTAACATATATAAATCATATTTATAAAATTATTATTAATTGGTTTTTACTTGTATTTATAGCTATTTGGTCTGATATCATCAATGTTATTATTTTGTACAATGAAACATAAACAGACATCACGTACATACAAGTCATATTCGCCAACAATTGATCCCACATCAACTAGTCGAAACCGTACAAATACATATATTGAGGATTCTTGATTTAATTTAATATAATTTTAAATTAAAAAAAAAAATAATATAAACATAATAAAAATTCATAAATATAGCGATAATCGAATAACGAGAGCATAAAACTCCTATAAAATGAATTAATATTATAAACAAAATATAAATATAAATATGTGCCAATTATATATATTTCTTTATAAGGAATCTCAACAATAATTAATTATTAGAAATATTATTATATTAATTAAATAATAATAATAATTATAATAATCAAATCATAATTTCGTTTCTTTCGATAATATTTATTTTTATATTAATTATAAGAATTTATTATGTTTTAAAGAACATTTATTATTATTATTTTTAATAGTTTTATAAGTTTAAAGAAGAAAAAAATATTTTTTTCCAACTATATAGATTGATATTTAATAAATAAATAAATTCATTAGCGAAAGAAAATAAAAAAACTCATGAATTACTGTGAATAAATTATTAAAGAAAAAAAAAGAATGTCTAATTATATTATTTTAATATTAAAAAGAAGAAACAAATCAATTAAATCATTCCAATAATGATAAATAAATAAATTGTTTTTATTAAAATAATCAATGAGAAATACCACTAGAGACAAGCCACATGTATCTAAATCTAAGAAATAAATTCACCAAAGTGCCAAAGCGCCTATTTATTACTAATATTATAAAAATGTAATTTAAAACAACAACGTTAAAGTTGCCAAAACAAATGGATACCAAGCATTTTAAATTGTTATTATTTATCCATAAATAAATGAATGACAAATTTATTATACAAATTTTTATTTTTGTTTATTATAAAAGTAATAAATTAATAAAAATTTAATTATAAAAATAAATAAACTCTTTTAATTAACCAACAAACTGTAACAGGATATTTTTTTTTTTTCTTAGGTTAGAATTTGTGCAAACATTTTTTTGCAATTGCAATCGAAACATAACGAAACTTAGAATAATTATTGAAAATGTAATTACTCTGATTTAGATAAAATTCCACGTACCTTATAATTGAACTGTTGAATGGTCTGCTCATCCGCCATGTGCTTCCAGTGTTAAAATGATTTAACAACAATTTTATAAACAAATCGGCCGGAATATCACAAAAATAAGCAAAACACAGCATAATTTAACATTTCCGCGACTAATTTTTTACTACATGACTTACATAACATGTGTTTATTATATAAACTCTCCGATAAAAAGAAAGAGTAGCGTCAGTGTCAAAGTCACGTGTGTTGAGCACTAAACAAGTGTTGTGCTTTGCTGAAAGTTTTTAATTAGTTGTCAAACTCCAAATGCAAAAATCTAGTTGAAATTTAACAATAGAATTTAAACCAGTAAAAAAAAAAATAATAATTTAATTATTAAAGAAAAAAAAATATACATAAATAAAATTAATAAAAATTATATAAAATAAAAAACTGTTTTTATTTCTTCATATTTATATTTATGTAACAATAATGAACAAAAATATTATTATAAATGATATCTTCACTTTCTTTTTATTTTTTTTTTTTGTTCTTCTATTAAATAATTAATAGCACATTAATTATGTTTTTTTTTTGTATTCATAATATAAAAAAAGAGATAATTATTAAATAATATAAATCAATAATAATTAAAATGTTATAATTTTTTCACCTGTTTTATGTGAAAAGATTAAATTTAAATCGATTATCATTTATTAATTAATTATATTAACATTTGTGTGTTATACAATAATAGAAATTTAAAGAAAAAAAAAATAAATTTTACATAATATAACACAAATCACACATTCCTCCACCTTCAAAGATGATTATGTAAATAAACATCATCATTAACATCTTCATCACTAAACGATTGATTTTTCTCTTTATATTGTCACATATTTTTGTGTAAAAAAAAATATTTTATATATAAAATAATAATAAAATTAAATCACAAAAACTTATTTAAATTATTTTTCTTTTCTTTTGTAGAAACTAATAAACTACACACATTTGTACACTTAAACTTATATATTTAAATAAATTAATTTATTTAGCTAAACCGACAAGTTTACCGCCAACATCATTTAATTTACTTGTAAGTGATCGTGAAGCAGCTTTCACCAATTCGTATGGTTTCTAAATAAATATAAATATCATATTATTGTAATAATAATTAAATATTTTAAATAAGATAAATAAATAATTCAATTTAAATCATTAAAAATATATGAGACGTTGATTAATTATGAGAAATGTAGATATTGCAAATGCTTGCTGGTGAAATATGCTGTATGGTTTGAAACTTTAATATAAAATTTCAATTTCAACATAATTTTATTTTTAATTAAATTAAAATAAAAATGAAAATTTTATTTTTGCAATAAGAAATTCAAAAAAACCACTTACATCAACCAGACGATTAAGGAAATTTGAAAAAGCTTCATATCCATTAACAATTGCACGTCCAGTCGGATACCATTTATCACCACTGTTACCGTATTTATCTTCCTCTCTCGTTGAATCGAGAACAGGTTGTGCCTGTTAATTACGCAAAACAATAATAAAAATAAATATAACAAATAGAAATATTAAAATATTTACATTTAAAAATCCGGCAGCCTTTTGATGTGTATTTTCATAGGCAGATAATTTTGAAGAGACTAAACTCTCATGTTCATCAACATGTAAATCTGGTTGTTGAATAGGTGTTAAAACTTTCTGAAAAAATAAAAATAAGATAATTAACGATATTTTTGATTGTAAATTAATTAAATAATTACCGAATTAATAGCAGCAATATGAGCGTCTTGTACAGCAGTCTTATATGCGGTCAATTGATTTAAGGCATGAGCCTTTGCATTTATCGGTCCCGAAAAGTCTGGTATTCCAATTGCTGGTAATTGTATTTCATCTGGTTGAACAATACCGTAACCAGATGGAAAACAATATATTTGGGTAATTAAACCGAAACAACATACTAATAACTCTTTATACATTTTTTTTATTATTATTATTCTTTATCCTTCAATGAATAAACACTGTTTAATGAACAAAAAACACTTTCCACTCTTTATATTAATAATCTGAATTAACAGAAATAACCAAACTGATCTGTATTGAGTAAATCAAACTACTGAACAGTTTATTGCATTACAAACAGTATATTCGCCGTAGTATTACATTCAAATATATTAATTATAGTTTCTACAAAATTATTTAATTTGTGAGCAAAAAAAAAAACATTAAGAAATGGAAATTATAAAATCATTGAAACCAAGCAAGAAAGTAGGGAGAAACTATGTAAAGAAAAGTAAATAAAAATTAAATGAAGATAAAAAAAAAAAACTGAATTGCCTTGACCGAACAACATTTTAGTTAACCAAATAAAATAAAAACTGAAAATATCAATTAAAATTAATAATTATTAATAAAAAAAACTTCCTAAAAATTACTTTCATTAAAACAAAAGAAATCATTTGTTTTCTCAAAATGAAAATTATTTTTCTCAATTCCTTCAAATTATATAATTAATTTTTATTATAATTTTTCAATTTTTGTAATAAAAATCAACAAATAAATATTATAAACGTGATAAATGTATATATTTTTAAATAAAAATAATAACTTTCACTTTCTTACTTAACTGGTTTCGGCTTAAAATTAACAAAATATAAAGAAAAAATGGAATAATTAAATTAATATACGAGTAGCTATAGAGAAACGTTAAATTGCTCACATAATAGTATAAATTGTTTTGCGGGATTTATAAAACAGATGGAATTAGTTGAAAATATTTCTATAAATCGCCTACTTGAACAAAAAATTATTCATTTCAATTAAAATTGAATATTTTTATATTATAAACAAACGAAACATTTATCCATTATTTGTAATTATATTTTATATAATATTATATTTTACCTATGTATAGAAATGTCATTTTAATCGTTATATTTACACCTTTCAAACTTTCAACATATAATTTCTTTTTTACTTAATTAATAAAATCGTTTATAGAAATATAATTTTTAATAAATTAAATAAGAGATGAATCGTATACAAAAATTATTAATGACAGAATATGATGATTTTGATGATACAATATTAATTGAAAGTCCATTTGCACAGGTAACGAGTGACGGTTTCGGTATAAAACAAGTACAATTAGGTATTTCAATAATAAATATTTATAATTTATTTTAATTTATATAATTAATCGATTTTATTATATTTGAAGGTTTAACAGCAAACAAATTATTTATTGCCACAGATGTATTTTTTACAGTCGATAATAGTAATTACAATAATTATCTATTTAATAAATATAATTCAAGTAAATACATTGATCCAGAAATTGAAAGTCTTGAATTATTAAGCATAATACCATTACATTTAGTATCAATGAGCTGTTTACGAAAAGGACAACGACAAATACTTAAAATTGTTTATTGTACAAAACGTACAATGTACTTTGAGTTTGGTGGTTTATTATTAAGAAATGTTTGTTTTGAAATTTTACAATTATAGTGAGTGTTGTTCTGGAATATATAATGTATTTACTTTTAGTTATTTTGGAATATTTGGCGCGATCGTATTAGAACATTACGTAGCACAAGTACGTTTAATTTTACCAATAAAAGTAAAAATGATTTATTTACAAATTCATCGTCTTCGGAGAGGCAATTATTAGTGACAAGCTACAAAGATGTTACTGTAGATGTTCATCATCAAAATAAAAACAAAAATAAACATGTAACATTACCCGAAGAAAATAATGATGTTATTGTACCGAAGGCATTACGTGAATTTGTGCAAGAATATCGCATGAAATCAAAATCAAATCTTTCTAGTTCTGGTGATAATAGTAACAGTTTTAACAATATGCATACGAACAGTAAACATAACAATAATAATAATAATAACAATAAAAATAAAAAAGAAGAAAGTGATATATCATTATTAAATGATATACGAAATAATTTCGTAAATAAACAATATAATGTAACAACAAATCAACAAAATAATCAAGTATTACGTGATGTGGCTAAATTTTTTCTTGGTACAACTCATAATAATATTATAGAAAATGAACAACCATTAAAATCTGATGAAAAATGTCTTAATTATTTATTAAATGGTTGTCCATCATTTACAGATAGTATGAGTAATAAAAATAAGAATATTAATCAAACAAATAATAGTAGTAATAATAATATAAATTCAAATGAATATTTAATGAATTGTAAAGAAATTGCAACAAAATAACAATTATATGTTAAAAACAAATTTTATATATTTATATTACTTTTTTTTTTACAAACTTAAAATTATAATTAATATTGTGTTTATAAATTAAAATTAAAAATGATTATTCTTTTACTTTAATTAATTATATATAAAGTCTTTAAATTAAAATTGAAATAAAAATATTATTATCAAGAGATTTGAATAATTTCCTTTTATATTATTACTATCGCCATCTGATTTTAAAAAGCTACGGTTTTGATAGTTTTTCGGTTTTTACTTCTAATTCACACCATTCACACTTTCCTTAGAAAATTATTTATCTTTCACCAATTACAGTTGTTCTAGATATTGTAATTTGATTATTTTTTTTTGTAAAAAAAAAGTAATAATAATATAATTAATTAATAAATATATTAATAATAAAATAATAAATTATTCAATAAAGCAAATCATTAACATGTTACAAATTATGTTTTATTATTTTTAAAGAAAATAAAACGCGAATTCATAAAACATAATCAAACGCGCTGTTGCATTAAATTATAATATTAATTTTTATAATTAAAAAAATAGAAATAAATTTAAATAATAAAAAGTAATAATAAAAATAATAACATTATACGGTTTATTTATTTATTAATTTTCTTATTATGTATTTCTTTATTTTTAATAAATTTCTAATAATAATAATGTTTAAAAAGAAAAACATAAACACTTACACGTTTCCAAATGTTATATTCTTATGTTCATTACTTGCTAAATTGTGTCCATTATTATTATGATTATTTAATAAATTATTTATTTGTTGATTCAACGCAATATTATTTATGTTATTTTGACTATTTTTCAATATACCATTTGGTGGTTGATGATGATGATGTTGTTGCTGTTGCTGCAATGGTGACTGTTTGTCAGTTGACTTATTTAATTTACTCGGTATTTGTATTGTAACGCGATTTGTACTTGTATACATTTGCTTATCGTAATTATCAGTTAATTTATTTTGTTGTAAATCTATTATTGAATTATTATTATTTATTAATTTTGTGGTTTTATTTTGTTGTTTTAAACCATTTTGTTCACCATTTAACTGAAATTAGAAAGGAAATACAATTAGTAAAAGTTTTTTCATATTGTTTTGATTAATTAATCAATTTTTCAATTGATCGATCTGATTTCTTTAAATTTAAACATAAATAAATATGAAATTATAATTACATTTGTTGTATCATTAATTTTCTTTAAATTAGAACGTGATAATGTTTTTTCTAATTCATTTTTTAAACGTTCCGATACATCATTATCATTTTTATTGTTTTTCTCCTCATTAGCACGCTGAATGAAATCGAATTTCGATGGTTCTTTACGATCTAAATAATAAAAAGAAATTTATAATTATTTTATTTTTTTAAATTAAAAAATATTTCTTCTATGTTTTTTCGTTTAAAAATTACTTGTTGCACTGCCATATTCTCCAATTGTTACGGAAACAGATTTTTGTATTTTTTTCATTGTTGCTGGTCCAGTATTTTGTGGCACAAAATATGCTGACGGTGGTTTTGGGGTTGGTGACGAAGGATTTGTTAATTTATATGATTCAATTGATTCTAATTCAGCTAGCTCACCATTTGCACGTGCAATTTCATTTGCAGCACATCGTCCCATTGTACCTTTTGGTTGTTTATCATGTTGCTGTTGTTGCTTATACTGCTGAATATCATTCAATACTAATTTTCGCTGCATAGTATTTAACGGAGTTGTATCGTAATCCGGTTGCGGTGTCATTGGAGGCAGAGATTCATTTTTCTCTGCTAGTCCATCACCGTTTAAAGTTTTTACACCATTTATCGGACTTCCACCACCATTTATTGTACTCGTAGCACCATTTATTACCTTTGGCATCTGAAACAAATAAATATTAATATAGAAGTAACACCCTATACATTTGTTTTTAATTTAATTAAACTAATTACTCATTTTTGGCAATAAAAACCAAATATTAATCAATAATTTTTTATACATAAATATAATAAATAAATGTACAGACAATGTGCAATATTTTTATTTTTAATACAAAATACATTATTTATTCGATAAGTAACCTTAATCTAAAATATCATTAACTGATAAGAAAAATTTGTTCGCACTTTATTCATTTATTTAATTATTTAAACAATTTAACGTCATCATGAGTAAACAAACAATTATTATTTCTACTTACAGGTGGTGGTGGTGGCGGTGGTGGTGCAATATTTGGTTTAATTTTTCCATTTGATAAATTTGTTTGTTGTTTTGGTTTTAAAAATTCAACATTTGTAGACACTTGAGAAAATACACTATTTCCATTTGTGTTTGACAATGTATTTCCGGATGCAATAGCATGACCATTTGTTCCATTAGTAAAATTTTGTAATTTTTGGTTTAAATTTTGACTAAATTTTATTTTATTATCAACTATATCAACCTCAGAAATTACAGAAGGATTAGAAGTTACATGGGATTTTACACAATTTCCTGTTGTTTCAATTGCTGTTTTTCTGAGCTCACTTTGTCTTCTTTCCTGTTAAATACCGAAAATATAAAGAAAAAAATATTATTATTATTATTATTAACGCTTGGCCAATTTTACAGAAAATAAAATTTAAATCAAGTAAGAAATACAAATCATTAATAATTTTGTAATTTTCATAAAACAAAGACAAAAGAATTATTTATTTTTTGAAAATATTTTCTGTGACTTTTTATTTCGCAAAATATAAACACAAAAAAAAACAACAACTTTAAATTTTTCTTTAATTAATTATACTTTGTTATGTTTGTCAAACAAACAGCAATAATCTGAAAAAAACAGTCTGAAAAGACAGAGAAATAACAACAGCGAAAAACCAATTATCACATAATAAATGTATTAAATTTTCTTAGTAATTTTATGTTGAATTTTATATATAAAAAAAAAATTTATTACATAAAAATTAAAGCGTGATTCTGTTTAATTAATAATTTTAATTTAATAAAGTATAAAACCTGTTTATCACGGAAATAAATTATAAAGAGAAAAATTACAATCAGATAGAAACAATAGAAATATTGTTAGAAATTTAATAGTTGTTGTGTTTAAGTTTAAGTCAATATCCGTATCAGTTGTTCTCTAATTAGTTAATTTATAACAATTTATAACTTAGTTTAATGAACTTTAAAATAAATAATTTACATAAAAATAACAAAAATAAGCTCTAAAAGTTAAAGAAATTCAAAATTTACGCATTAAAAAGATTGCAAATCGAGTAATAAAAGAAAAAAACAATCAATTTAAAGTGGCTTAACTGACTAATACTATTTATAAGTGACTTACTTAAGTTTTTTTTTATTTATAAATAATAATATTATTGACTTAAATTAAGTTTTAAACAAAAACAACAACAGCAGCAGAAAATAAATCCAATTATCTTATCTTATCTGTTTTCGATACTTAGACTTAAGTAAGTATTAACTTAAGTAAATTATTATATTCTTATAAACAATTTTATTGAATGAAATATTCTAAATTGCAATTATTTTACTGCATTTTTTATCATATTTGTGCAATCACAAACCGTAGAAAATTATTAATAATTATTAAAATAATAATAATAATTGATGGAATTTAATCATAGATATACAATTTAAAAACGAGCAAAATTAAATAAATTTATAAAAAACATAAAAAACAATTTAAAGTAGTAAAAATTGCAAAAAATAAAATAAATAAATATAAATAAATTGATTAATATTATTGATAAGTAAAAGAAAAATTATTATAAATAAAAATCAAATTTAAGCTAGAAACATATTTTCGTTGCTTATACGAACGAGTACATACAAAATTCATTAACATCATAACTCAGACATTTAACTTTTAACAATTATAATTACTGATATAAAAAGTGATTTATTTTTTATTATTATTATTTTTATAATTAATAAACAAATTACCTCATATGTTGATATTGTGACAATTGGTTTACAATTATTACTATTATTATGATTATTACTTTTATTTATTATTTGTTTCATTTTTATTATTGTTTTAATTATTTATAACACTGTTTTATCCAAAATATAAAAAAAAATAAATAAAAATTTTTATTAAATCAAAGATATTCCTTTTATTTTTATATGATTTAATAAAAATAAATATATATAAATAAATACAAAAATATTTGTTATGTGACTAGGGCAGGGTTATCCGGTAATCAATTTGTTGTTTTTAGCTTATAACAAAGTGACAAACAGAAGACATACGCTTAATAAACAAAACAATATAGAATTAAATTTGTGACTTAATTGCAGCTGAGCATTACTCTTAAAACAATTAATTAAATCAAAAAAAAAACCCGCAAATAATTCAACAAAAAAAATGAAAAACACAGTAGACTACTATTAACCAACCAAAACAAAACAAAAACAAAAAAAAAATCACCAATTATAATATTTAATTAACGTTTTTTTTTTGTTTTGTTTTTTCATTAAAAATTATTAATAATTTCTAAAAAAAAAAAAAAAGTACATTTTTACAACAAAAACCGAAAAACCTTGAAAAAAAAATTCTATTTAATTATAAAAATTAACTAATTTGTCAGGTAAGAAATAAAATTTAATAATAAAATCAATTAGGTGCTGGTTTGTTTGTTATTCTTTTCTAAGTAACAGCGAACACGAACTTTTTAAAATAAAAAATTAAAATATATATAAAACTATATTTAAGTCAGTTTTTGCGAACCTTTTTCTTATTTTATTTTATAATAAAGTATTAATATCGGAATTTTTAAATGCATTAAGTCATCTACAGGCATACACAAAGTAAATACAAAGTAAACTTTAACGAAAAATATATTTTTTTTCTAAAAACGATTTAACACATCTGAATCACGACATTGACTTAAAGTTTCTTAAAGCTTTTTGTTTTTTTTTTATTTGGTTACGCCGAATCTCAGAGGTCACTTTTACAGGTTTTAAGTTTTTGTTTTTTTTTTGTATATAAAATATTTTATTTGCATTCGCTATACGTTTTGAAAATAAATTTTTATGCATTAAAACATAAACGTGAATTATTATTAGCAATAAATAAATAAATAATTATTATTTTATTTATTTTTTAATGGATTAATGATAAAATTGCGTCACTTATTGATATGCTGGTTTTGTTTATTTCATGCAAGCGTAGTTTTTTTATGCGGTTTAAGTCACAAGGGATTTTTTCTATAATATTATAAAGTAATTTAGATAAATTAGAATTAAAAACAAAAATAATGCTAATCTATCTGCTTAAAATAATAAATAAAATTAATTCTTATTCTTTATAAATAAATTCTTAATTTTCAAAAAAAAAAAAAAGCATTAAGTATGTACTTGGCGCCAGTTAAAAAATAATTTAAATATTTAAATGTACTTTATTTATGCAGAACAAATTGATTATTATTTAATTTAAATATATTATTATTATTGTTAAAAGTGCACAAAAACAAACCACTTGATTTAAGTTATTCACTTGATTAGAAAATTTCTATATTCAAAAACAATGTTTACCTGTCGAACAGACAAACATAACTGATAGAAATTTTTATGTATTTTATTTTTATGATTATAAATATATATAAAAAAAAAACAATAAAAACTGAAACATTTTTGCATGATAAAAATGTAAAAATAATAAATGAAAATTAAAAGCAAAATTCTTACTTTTTATTAACGTTTCTTCTGTGTAATCTTATAGAGTTTTAAACAATACAATGAACAAAAATTGTATATATTTTCTCGCTGGTTATAGGTATACAGCAGACATTATTTTATCTTTTTCTAACAAAAGATATTTTATAACAAAAAATAATAATAATAATAATATTGAATTAAAAAAAGGTTAATTGTACTTTGAAAATGAGACAACAGAAATGAGAATAACAGCAAAAGTATATAAGAAAATAAATAAAAACAGCAGCAGCAACAGCAATAGCAGCAGGCAAATATGTTGAATGTTTAGACTTTAGAGAATGGAATTAATAGAAACACAGAAGCAAAGAATAACATAATAAAAAAGCTTAAGTGGCTTTACTTTACTTAACTTAACTTATTTTATTTTTTTGCATTAACTGTTTGTTTACTTGTTTGTGGTTACATGATTTCTTCTATTATTTTTTATTTAATAAAACTGCTATTCCTGCTGGTTTTGCTGTTATTTAATTAACTCGCACATTCTTATAATTTCTATTTTTTTTTATCTATTCATATTATATCTTCTTCTTTTTAGTTTATTATTTTAATTAATTAATTTTCTGTTTTGTTTTCTTTTGAACATAGTGAAATTGTAATTGAATTAGAAAAGAAATGAAAACCAAAACAATTATTCTAATTATTAATCTGAAATTGTGCTAATGTCAGTATTTAATAAATACTTTTCATTAATTATACATAAATTTAAAGAGATTAACATAAACGCTTCAAAAGCTTTAAATGCCAGCTAAAATATTTGCATATTTATATTGCAAAAGATAAGAAACATTTTTCTTCATGGTAAATTTAATACTTTTTTAATTCATTAAAAGCACACACATACTCACACGAAAAAAAAAACAATTATTAATTAATTAACGTAGAAAAATAAATAATTTATAGTATTTCAGCAATTTTTTACGAAATAACAAAATTATTTTCAGTAATAAAATCGATGAAAAACAAAACAAAAAAAATGTCAAAAATGTCATAAACGTAAAAATTGAAAATCATAACAAATAGCATCAGCAAAAAAAAATATATAAATAAATAATAAATAATAACATAACATAAATAAATATACATAAATCTAAAATTTCGTTAAGTCATATTACCTTATAAAAATATAAAAATAAAAATATATATTTAATTTAATTTAATGTCAAATATATTAAAAATGTGAACAAATTTTTGGCAATTCCTTTCTATTATTTTTTTGATATCTACATATCTAGTATTTTTGTGTGTCTTGTTATTATTTTCATTCACATTTTTGTATTTATTACAAGTTTTCTTTAATTTTTATTTTATATTCAAGATTTTATAACATTTACTGTCAAAATAATAATTAAAAAACAAAATAATAAATCTATTAAAAAAGCTTTTAATAGCTTAATTATATAAAGCACTCTAAAGTTGTTTATATAATTTTATAAATTTCCCATTATTGTCTTTGCTGTAGAACCGGTTCAGTACGGACATAAACCATAATTTTTGTGAAATTGTTTTTTTTTACCAGTAATAAATTATGATTTTCATAATTAAAAAATGATTTATGATTTAAATTAAAATGCACTTACCTCATCTGTGTAATCTGGTGACTTTTCTAGACAATTTCCATCATTCTGTTGATTTACACAATTCTCTGTAAAGCCATTTTTAAACATTTTACGATGTGCTCTTTTAAATTCATCCATCAATGCATTGTGACGTTCGTCATTTTTACCACCCAATGGATTACTGCCTTGCACTTTTTTCGCCAATTTTGTTTGTTGAATTTTCTGTTCAATCTCACTTAACGGATTTGTTTCTTTTGTTCGTTGCTAAAATCAAATTTCAAATATAATTATTAGACGCCATCTATTACACGTAAAATCGATGAGTTAAGTAAAGTAAAGAAACTCACCTCAGCTCGTCGTTTCAATTCATCACTTATAGCACTACTTAAGCTGCTATTTGGTGTGCCACAAGAGAAATCACCACTCATTAGTGAACTACTTGTTAAACTCGTTGATGATGTACTCAAAACTGATGGCGAACGATTATCATCACTGAATGCAGCCGGTGGCGGCGGTGGCGGTATATTATCACAAATATTTACATCATTTAAACTATTATTTATATTATTATTATTATTACTTAAATTACTATTATTATTATTACTTCGATGTACTTCAACAATAACTGTTTTGGTTTCACTTTGTCGCGACACAAAACAAATATCTGCAATTTTTTTCGCATCGTCTAATTGCCTCTGTTTATTTATATTTACATTATTATTATTACTGTTATAATTGTCATTAATTGTAACATTATTAATATCACTATTACTATTATCGAGATGGACTGTTGTAGTTTTACCTACTTTATTATTATTATTTAAATTTGGTATTAAAGTGTTATTAATAACCGTACCATTGTCTGATAATTTTATAATTGTGGTATTTGCATTCGGTTTACTTGGCATTATTTTATTTATATTATTATTATGATTATTATTATTATTATTATTACTATCAATATTACTATCTTTTGTTTGTAAGTAATTTATAGGTACACGTGGGGGATCAACTGGATGTAATTTTTTTATATCTTTATACGGTTTATCCGATATAAAATCAATGCAACGTTCCCAATTGCCAGCAGAAATATGTTGATTTTGCTGTTGATACTGTTGCTGCAGCTGTTGTTTGTTAAGATTAACATCATAATTCTCTTCACGTACTATGCTTAAGCGTTTTGCTGATTGATCACCCCAACAGGGACTTTGGTCACCAGTAACACTACTTGCTGAACTATTATAGCCACTTGATTCACCAGGGAATAAATCGATTCCAGCACCAGTTCGTATCACTAATTCTAAAATGTGTACGGATTTCATAACTGCAACAGCCTATATAAGAGAATTTGTTAATAATTTTAAATAATATGTTTATTGGTTTTTAAGCAATAGTATACCTCACTAAATAAAACATCGGAAAAGTCAATTCCATTGCAGCTTAATATTTGATCACCAGGCCTTAACCCAGCATCTCGTGCAATGCCCGACTCTTTTGTGAATTGTACAAAAATTCCTGGCTTCCATTCAGGCCCTTTACATATCCTGAAATTTAAGTAAAATTTAAATTAACGCGTGAACTACAATGAAATTATTTCAAAATTACCCTAAGCCCAGCTTAGTACGTGGTGCCACACACAATTTAATACAGACGTCACGACAAACAGTTCCATCGTCTAATCCATTTAACGGTGGCGAAGTACGTGCTAATAAAGGCACTAAATGCCAACTAAGTGAATCGGAATTATGCCTGAAAATACAACAAAATTTATACAATTTTCCAAAAGTAACGAAACAAAAAGCATAATATTTTAATATTTCCAAAGCACCAGTTACATGAGAAATGAACTTTAAAATAAAATCCATTAAAAACTTCAAATTTATATATATTTATATTACTCACTCTTTGACTGGAATCATTCCAACACCTGAAACAATGTAAAAATATAAATAAATTATTTGACTTTAGGTAAAAACGAAATAAAGAAAAGAAAAATCATTAAATTATATTACGTCATTTGTGTTTCATTTTTATCTGTTACGTTATTAATAAATTTAATTCATTTACGATTGCGCACACATTTCATTTTTCATATTTAAAATAAACATTTTTATTATTTTTATTATTATTATTACTATTTTACTGTGCTTTTCTGATTTATTTCTGTTGTTTATCTACATGAATTGACAACAACACAACAACAGTGTGAATTTAAATTTCACATAATAATTATTCAGAAATTTTATTTATTACTTTTAAATAATAATTAAACAGCAAAAAATACAACAAAAGGCACAAATGTGCAAATTACATTACAAAAAAAATAAATAAAATGTATTTTAGTTATTCGACATTTTATTTTTCGGTGTTTTATCTTCGCTCTAATTGCCATCAATGAAATTTTAATTTTTAATTTTTTTACATAATAATATATTTTCTACGTTATTGTTTTTTGTAAACAATTTTTGTGTAGTTTTTACTTTTTGTTTTAATAATTTTCTGGTGTGTGACAGAAAATTAATAATAAAAAAAAGATTAAAAAACAAGAATGTATATAAATTGTGCAATTTTCATTCATTAACACATATTTAAATATTTTTGTAAAGAAAAGCTTTATTGCAGACACAGGTAAACAATATAAGAAATAAATATTTGTTTCTTATTACAAGATTTGTTTTAATAAAAGAATTTAATTTTTATTTTTATCAAGGTTGTATTTTCTATGAGAAATTTTAACAATTAACAAATGTCGCTAAAATAATCGATTATTGAAAGTTTAAAGTTTTATTCTGGTAACGCATCCAACTGCTTCAAATGAACAACAAAGCCAGTTACGATACCCACATTAATTTATATTTTATTTAATTTAGAAAAGGTGACTTAAATACGATAAAATTAAACAAAAAAAAACTGGTCTAACCCACGAAATTTTTCATCATTATAAAATTTATTTCAATGATATTAATATTATTTTTAAGTCATTCATAATATTATAAAAACCTGCTGCTTTGCTAATTAATTTCATTTTATTTACTTTTGCATATTTGAAATACAAAAAAAAAAAAAAGAAAAAAACATTTTTCATACTTTATTTATCGAAATTAATCTTCTTTAAAGCCTTGTTTAGATAATAAATCCTCAAATAAAAGAGAACAATAAATAATTTACCATTAAATCAAGGTTTCTTAGCGAAACAATAGTATTTCAATAAAAAGACAAAAAAAAAAAAAACAAATATTAAAATTCTTTTACTGGCAGCAGCAGTTCGTATAAATAAGTAATCTTTAAGTCACAAATGACAATTGAAATATTTTCGATTAAAAACAGCAAAACAATTGCAAGATACTTGAATTTTATAAAAAAAAAGAAGCAAATCTGGATACAAATAAAATTTTTAAATAAACAGAAAATCACCGCGCAACAATAAGAGAAATAAAATATATTTATAAATAATTACACAATTGAATCAAAAATATAAATTAAATAAATAAGTAAATAAACAAAATGAATAAAAAACTAATTTAAATAAAAGAAATATATATTATTGTTATTCTTTATTGTTAAACCCATCACCTTGCAGAACTGATTTAATGGTGTTTTGCTTTTTTATTTATTCACTGTTGTTTTCGTGGATTGTTGAATTTTGTTACATTTACATTGTTTTAACGCATTTTTCGGATATTATGTAATTAATACACCCATACATCGGAAGTGAAGTTAATTAATTAATTCAATAGTTGACAAAAACAAAAAACAATTAACCGAAATAAAATAAAATAAAGGAAATAATAATTTGCTAATAAATAAAAATAATAAAAATTGCGCCATCTATTAATAACCACTGATAAATTTGAATAGATAAAAAAACTAAAATAATTTTACTTACCACGAACTTTAAGCGTTAAGCGATCCTGATTAACAATAAATTGTGAAAGTTCTTTATGTACAGCATCATCAACATGATAACCATTGACACGAATTATTTGATCTCCGACCTGTAACAGTTTTTTTTTTTTATTTGTACAAATAAATATTTCTCATTTTTAGTTTTAAATTTATTAAATTCTTACCCGTAATCCTTGTAATTCAGCTTCACTGCCTTTTTCGACGCGTGACACAAAAAAGCCGGTACCAAATTCACGACCCCCGCGTATTGAAAATCCAAATGTTGCATTGCCTGTCTGTCCAATAACAATACCATGTTGTGCGGCCGCCGCTAATTTATGCAAATGATGATGTGGACGATTCATACGAACAATTCGTATACGCGGTGTTTGCACACCACCCACAACACTACCATTTACTGTACCACCATTATTAATAATGCCATTAGCACTGCTACTTATACCAGCACTACAAATGCCACGATTTGATAATGATATAACATCTGATGAAGAGCTCGTTGAACCACCATTTAAACTACTGCAATCTGTCATTGCTGAAAAATTAGAGAAACCAAAAATACATTATTATTATTATTATTTTACATAATCAATAATATTTTCTACGTAATTTAATCGAAAAATTTAATTTCTAATAATAAATAAAATGAAAAATAGTAATAATAAAAATAATAATAATAAATAAATTATAAGAAATTAGCTATGCATGTTCTTTGCATTAAAACGTTAAATTAATTGTTCAATTGTAGAAAATTGTTAATCGTTCGTTAGTAAAAATAAAAAAACAATTTTTTCTTTCTTTTTTTCTTACTGTAGAAAACTAATTGATTAACTGAGCTTTTATCGTAAAAGGTAACAAAAATAGCAAGAACAAAGAAGTAACAAAATTAATTTAAATTAAATAATTAATAAAATTTTGTAATCAAAGAATTTTAACAAAAAATTACCCTACACTAAGCGTAACTATACATCAACAGTATTATTTTTTCACCATAAAAGCTTTGGCAATAATATTTTTCTTGTTAATTAAACTACTAAGTTTGTTTTCTTTTGCGAAATCTTAAGCTACACTATTAACGGTTAATTTAATTTTATAAAAGTAAGAAAAAGCTAAGGAAAATAAAATAAAATAAAAATTAACAATAAATTGTCTGTCTATGTGAATTATTTATTAAAAAAATATTTTTATTTTTAATAGAAATCCAGCAAAGTAAAGTTAAGAAAAAAAGAAAAAAACAATGTCATTGGCCAATGATTCCCACTGTCGTTACTTAATATTTTCCATCTTTTATTTTAATAATCACTTTTTTTTTATTTTATTTCTTTTCAACAAATAACAACAGAAAGCATACCAAGAGGTAAAATAATAAGCAAACTAAACAGACAAACGTGATGATTTTTAATATTTTTTACTTTAAGTAATTTATTATTATTTACTATATACGAAAGCAGTCATTACACCAACAGGTAATACAGTAATGCATTTATTTGTTATTTATTAATCAAAAATATATTTTAAACTTTTAAACATCAACAAATGATGATTTCACATTAATTTGTTATTTAAATTTAAGATAAATAAAGTTTAATTATAAACAAATAAAGCGCACCTATTACTCTTATATACTCTTATTAATTACTTTATTTCATTTCATTTATCATCAGTCATCAATTCAAATAAATTAAAAAATGATTTAAATTTCTAATAAATAACAGATTGTAGTCGTCACTAGTCAGTCACTAAGTCAGTGTTATACCTATATACCAGTGGCGTTGCGTCATACTAGCGAATGGATGCTTAGCATCCCTATGTTTAGAATTAAAAATTGGACATAAATAAGGATAAATTAAAAATAAATTTTTTTTATTAATTCGCAAAAAATTTCTAATAATATTCATAAATTTTCAAAGAAATCATATTTCGTTATGAACTCAATATATATCAACAATATTTCAGTTCAGTTCATATTCACAAGTAAAATTCATGCGTTGTGTTGTTGTCGTGATTTAAATGCGAATGAAGTGGCAAAGCGAAATAAAAAGCAATAATGACGAATATTTTTAAAACAAAGAGAATATGGTTAAAATAAGACTCTCAAAAAAAGCTAGCTTTTTCCAAATTATTTGTATAAAATATATATGTAGTGGTAGAACTAGCGATTCTCATAGAAAATTAAATAAAAAAAATACATTTCTCTCAATTTAAATAAATTTTTTGGCTTAAATTTTACTCATTTGGATGCTACAAAAATATTGCTTCACCATGCAATTAATATATATAACACAAATAAATTGAAAGAAACTTAATGCAGATTGGATATGATTCTACGTTTCATAGTATTCAATCTATCTTGTTTTATTTTTCTCATGACTAGATAGCTCTGTTGATTGCTGACGCATATCAATTTAATTATAAAAAAATTAATTAAAAGAAAGATAAATATTTAATTGATAATTTTTTTTAAATATTACTTATAATTGTATTAAGTTAAATTTTGAAATAACAAATAAAACAAGTGAAAGTAATAAATAATTGTAATTGTTATATTGAATAACTGTTGAAAAAGTCATTTGCAATGCATAATTTTGTTGAAAAGCAACATATAATTGATATTGGAAGGCATACACCAATTATGGACATTACAGTTAAGAATAGGTCTTGTACTAGGCATTTTACTGATAAATTATATAAAACCAACAACTGGGTAGCGTGATGAGAATTTTTAAACAAATATTTTTGCTGGCCATGCCTACTGTTTTCACTAGAACAAAATGTTTGGTGCAAGGGTGGATTTTCAGAGTTGAATAACATTTATAAAGCTGCTGATAGGCACTGCAAAAAGTCTAAAAATTTAGTCATGACTATGCCAATAACAAGTGCATCAGCTAAAAGAAGCTTTTCGACATTAAAGCGCATCAAAACTTATTTGAGAAATACAACTGGCGAAGAAAGATTAAGTAGCTTTGCAATTATTTCAATTGAAAAAAATCTTTTAAAAATTTTATTAATAAAAGATAGTAAATCTGATGCAATTATAAATGAGTTTGCCAAAAAATATAGGTTTTTTAATTTTTACACGATATTTACACTATTTATATTAACAGGATATTCAATTTTATTTATTTTTATGAATTTTATTTTTTGATGTATATTAATAATCCTGTATTTGATGTGCAGATAGAAAAATTAATCAAGTGATGATATAGTTATATTATATTATACATACATCTGATGAAAAAAGCCCAAAAAAAAAACTAGAGCTTCCCTAATTTAAAAAGTCACGCCACGCTACTGCTATATACACTCGACAAACAAGATTTTAATTGCTTTTCTCCATTTATGATTCTGTTTTATTTTTCAATATAATTTCTGTTGCCATTTAGTAAACATAAAAAATTTCAAATATAAAAAATAAGTTATAATTAAAAGACAAAATAATTAATTGAAAATAAATTATTTCATTTTATGTTAGATAATTGCTTGCGGTAAGGTATTTTTAAGTAATTGAGGTAATAAAATTTAATTTAATGCTTTAAAAAAAATATTTCAACAATTTACTATATTGATTTTTCTAGATAATATAACAATAATAATAATATTTTCTATAAATTAAGAATATTTAAGCAACAAGTAAATATTTGTGAAGAAAATAAGAAACAACAAAAAATCGGTGAAAATTCTTTAAGTGTAGCTTCAAACCATTAAAATCAAACCTTGGCATAATTATTATTATTATTATTAATGTTGTTATTTATTTTCGTTAATTTCACACTTAAATTTTATTTATTTTCATAAATAATAAACCTAAATTAATAATATATAATATTTACTTTAGTATTATAATAATATAATAAACAGAAAACGGTTAAAGAAGAATATTAGTAGCATTAGGTGGTAAGCATGCACGTTTAGATAATTTTCTTTTCTTTTCTTTTCTTTTTAACATAATATTAAAATTTTATTTTTAAAGAGTCAATTAAAATCACAAGCATATTAAAAGTGTCCAAAACATAGAAAAAAATTTAAAAATCAACCTACGACTAATCAAGCAGATAAATCATCATTAAATTATTAATGAAAAACAAAAGAAAAGTAAATTTTTTATAAAAAAAAAACATTTCGTCATTAAACACTAAACAAATAAATGCATTTAAATTGCAATTTATAATATTATTAGAAAAAAAAATGTAAATTTATTGAATCAGGAAGTTAAAACATGTTTAATGATTACTTCTTTCTCTTTTAACACGAAAAAATATAAATATTTTTCTTTTTTATATTAAAATTTCTTAAATTAGCATTTAAATTAACGAAATAAATTTACTCCCACAAATTATAAATAAAATAAAATAATAATCATAAACAATGATTTTAGCTTATTATGCTTTAAGCGGTTTCAAAGGTAACCACCACTAATAAAGCACACAATTATAGTGTTTTTCTTTATTACAAGTCTTTAAACGTGCTTTTTATAACAGTTATAAATGTAAGCAAGGACAAAAACCGTTTGGTGTCAAACAGTCAATAAGTCAAATAAAAATACAAAAAAAAACAACAAAACCGTTAATGACTTATTAATTAAATTAAAATACAAGAAAAAAAAAAGTAATAACTAAGCTTTAAAACCAGAAATAAATATAAAATGTTGTCCAAATGAATGTCCGATCACGTACACAGTAACGCGGTAATATAAATTGTGAATATTTAATGCTATTTTGTCACACATTTTTTTTTACTTAATTTACATGTTTTTCGCCTATTTTCTGTTTTGTTTTAAGCATAAAATGCAACAAAACGTTTTAAAATAAAAGCAACATTATAATAATAACCAGAAATACATTAAAATTGTTTGCATGACCTGCAATTTATGATAAAAACAATAAAAAATAAACAGAAATTTTTTTTTTACCAAAATAATAAATAAATCACTAGTTGAACTAGAGCAGATAACGTCGAATTGTTAACGGATTTTTAGTTGTCTTTTATTAACAAAAAAAAAAGAAAGAAAGAAAACTCTGGAATTTACCTTTAAATTATCGTGATATTTGCTTGGCTTTGATTGATCATACAAATAAATTCCAAAAGTGTTTTTACCTAAATAAGCAAATACACTGGATAACTACAATTATTATTGTTATGTTAATCAATAATTAAATAAAAGAATTATAACACATTTTGGTGTAACGATAAAATATATAAAAATAAGAAAAAAACTGGGTGAAATTCCTTGGAAATATAAAAACAAAATAAGCAAATGTGTCGTCTTGCATAAATCAGTTTAAAAAAAAAAAAGAAGCAAATTAAATTCACAATAAAAATTTGTTGATGTCACTTTTGCCATTCTACGATATTTACTAAAAAAAAAATATTTAAATTTTTAGTGACTTATTTTTATAATAAAATAACAATAAAACACTTTAGCTCATTGTGCTGTTGACTTTTCTGGTAAATTAACGAAAATATCCCTCCCTAGTTTAAATAATCATAAAAATGTATTGCAAGAGACGATGTCAACAAGTGTTTTTTCTTTTATTTTTTATAATTTTATAAATAAAAAATTCATCAACGTGATGATTTCTCTTCTTCAACGATTTGTCTGTCTGTTTGCTTAATATTTATATTACAAAAGTCTTGAATAAAAATTTAATACCTTTAAGACACACACAAAAGTCGGAAGTAATATTAAAAAACGAAAGAAAGATATATATTTCAAACAACTACATCACCATGTTGACAATTCATTTAACATTAATTAAAAAGAGAGGAAAATACCATACAATAAAAATAAAATCAAAAAGAATTTTAAGACAAATCAATAAATAATAATAATAATCATAAAAATAAAAATCGAGGTTACCAAACCAAATATTTTCATAAAAAAATAACAAAACCAAAAATCTCTTTCTCTTTTTAAATGTTTTTCTTTTTTGTGTTGTTGAAAATGTTTCTTTAAAAAGTTTGATTATCATTATTAATTATCATTTCTTAGTTATATATATATTTTGTCATTAAATTTATATTATTTGTGTATTTATGTATATAAAAAAAAGAAGAAGAAAAATCTTTATTATTTTAATAATAAAGCAACTAAAAATCTTAAGAGATTAATAAAAATTTTTTTATTCACTTGCAATCAATCATAGACACAAACCATCAATAATCAATTTTTATTGCTACTTCAATAGCGCTATAATCATAATAATGAATTTTTATATATCGTTTTCTATCGGTATTTCGTTAATGATTTTATTAATACTTTTATTTATAGTTATTAATAATTTTCCAATCATTTAACAATTTCAAAATGATTAAACAATTAAATAATAATAATAAAAAAAAACCTTAATAAATTTTCAATTTTCAAAAAAGTATAAACAAAAATACATATAATAGAAATTTCCAAAACAAAACCAAAAATCGCATGTTTTCAGTTTGAGACTAATAAAAAGCTTAATAAAACTTAAAAAACAAGATTTCAAAAGTTGCGTTATCGTTTTATAATAAATAAATAAATAATAAAAACTACAAAAGTCTTCTTATTTGACCCATTGACCCGAAAAATAATAATAATAATAATTTAAAAAAAAAAATAAAACATTTTTATCACATTTCGATATGAATGGAAAAATTTATTAAAGAAAAATCGGCAGACAATGATAGGGAGAGCAAGCAAAAAAACATAAAAAAAATGTTAATAATGATAAAATTATGCAGACGATGCAGATGGTATAATAATGTGAAATGTTTGTTGTTGATTTTTATTTTATTTTAATAAAATGTGCACGCACAATGCACAGAAAATTCTTTACTTTCATGACGAAAGTGCACCGCATTCAAGTAACATTGGCTAAAGAATAAAATTCTTTTCCCATTTCTTTTTCATTTATTTTTATATGATTAATAATCGTTACGATAATTACTTAAGTAAAGTTGACTGGCTTAACGTAGTTATTATAACGAGAACCTTTAAACCGTTTACCATTAACAATGCATATCTTATTCATTGATCAGATTACTATTACTATTATTAGCCGTATTATACATACTTTGTATATGTTTATAAAAGAATAATTTTGTAATTTTCTCTAGTAAAATTCTATACACATGATTAGAAGCGCCTCACTATGTCAGGTATTTTATTTCTTTTCTATTCTCATTTATTTCTTTAAATTATTTACGCTACTTTTTTTTTTAACAATCAAAATCAAATCAAAAGTTACATTTTTGTTACCTTTTCTTTTTATAAAAATTTCTTTTTCATCAGAAACAATATCACAACTATGTGCTGTATATCCGTTCGCATTTTATCTTGTTGGTTTAATTAATATAAATAAAAAAAAACAGCAAAACATGCAATAATTGTGTGCATGCGTTTTTACATTATTTCTTTAAACATAAATATGTAATCGTTTTTATCACAAGCAAAACATTGCTTTAATTAAAAGCTAATCAGGGTATATTTTGTTTACATTTTTTTTAAATTAAAAAATTAATTTAATGGAAAAAATGTCAAATTATTTCCGGTTAATGGTTTTGTTTTTTTTTTCTTCTATATACAACTTATTAATTACTTAAATATTTAGTTTTCATTTAAAGCAACATTTTCAGCTTAAGTAAGAAGCTTTAATTAAAAATAATAATAATAATAATAATAATTTGCTTTCGATTTATGTAAAACATCAAACAGCAAAAAAAAATTTAATTTAAATTTTTTCCTATTTTATTTTTAATGCTAGATTTATGTAATTAGAATATTTTCTAAAAAATTAATTAATATTACACGCTTAAACTATAAATAATAATAATTCAAAAAAATTAATTAAAAAACTGTCCATCATTTTCTACACACAACATTATGTTAAATAACGCATAGATAAATTTTTGCAATAAAATTTTTACCAATTATAACTCTATATATTTGGTTATTTGTTTTTTAATTAAATGACTTAAATTTTAATAAATATTTTAATTTCAACATTTTTTTTTACTTTAATTTTAATAATAATAACAATAATAATAATAATTCATATTTTTATTTTAACTTATTTTTTATGTCAATTATATTAATGACAATTATTTTTATTATTGTATTATTTTTAAAGAGAAAATATTATATATATATTTACCATTTTAAATAATAATTTAAATATTTTATTTCCGTATTAATAAATAAATTACAAAAATATATATAGTATTTTTTTATAGGAAATTAATTGAACATTTAAATAGATAAACATTTTGACAGTTTTGTGTATAAATTTTTGCCGTTGTTAGTACAGTACAGTGATTGCAAACCCAAATGCAGTTGAAGCTTTTTTTGCATATAGAAAGTACAGGTAATAATAGAAAATTGTTATTTATCGCTGAAAGAAAATAAACAAATCTAATAAATCGAATAAATAGGAATAAAAAAAAAAGAAAATAAAAATTGCAACGCCATCATTTATATGGTAAAGTCGGTGGGTGCATATAATGTAATAAAACGACAGAAAAACAGAAAATACAAGATAATAAAATTGAAACACTCAGTATATTTATTTATATAGCCACAGCCTAGGCAAGGCAACGTTTTTTTAAGTTTAAAAAAACAAAATAATAAACCGGTTACGCCATAGGTACGAAAACAAAACAAAAATTAAAGACAAACTTTAAATTATGGAGAGAAGAAACGGCAAAAAAATAATAATAATAATAAATAAAAAACAACGCATGCACTTATATAGATAAATTTCGCTGCACTACAACAGCAACAGCAGCAACTTGTGTTTTGGTGAAATTTTCTGATTGCGCAAAAAAATCTCTCAATAGAATTTAAATTGGCTTTTTATTTTCTTTTCTTTTCTTTTTTTTTAATGATAATTTCACAAAAAAACAAATAATTTTTAATTAAAATAATTAATTCTTTTTATTTTTTCGTTTTTCGTTACTTATTGTTTTAAATGATTAGAAAGAAAAAGTGACTTAATTTGCTCTGTATTTTAAATGAATAAAAGAAAAGAAAACAAACAACACAGCCAAATTTAAATGAACTTGAAAATTCATTTTTCTTCTGTCAACCATTATGTGACTTTGACATGAAAACCTATCATTGTCACGACAATCTTTCTGGTATTTTCATTTTCTTTGTTATTTTTTAAATGTTTCTTGTTTTTTTTTTCTGCTTATCATTATAAACATTTCTTTTCACCTTTTTATCTATAAAATTTAAATGGTTAATTAATTAGTAACGCGAGTCTTTCAATTGCGTGCCATGCAATAAAATATACTTAAAGACAGGAAATACCTTATTTATATAATAAACTATGAAGAGCAAATTATTTAGTTAAAATAAAATATAAATCTTTAAGTGTGCAAATCTATAGAAGAAAAAAAAATACAGAAAACTGAATAATTTTAAAAAGTTTTCAATTCGTCGTTCTTAAAAGCATTATTCGGCAAATTAATATACAAAGCAAGCTTTTGCAAACAAACCTCACAAAACACTCAAAAATAATCAACCAAAAAGTATAAAAAAAAAAGTAACCAGCATCCAAAAACAGCAACAACAGATGACAGGTTGTTTTAACGGTGTGTGGCTTAAAATCAAACAACACAACCAGCGAAACAAAACAAAACAAAACAACAAAATTAAGTTAATAAGCAGCAATGAATCTAAAGTCAATATTTAAAGTAGGAAAAGAGAAATAAATAAAATCAAACAATCAAGCGAACATGTGAAATTTAACTTGATTTGAATTAAGAAGAAAAAACTTCTTATTATTATTATTATTTGCAAAAATTAGACATAATGGAGCCCCGTAAATATACAACTTTTTTTATTCCATTTTATTATTATAAAAAGCTCAGTTAAGTCTTTATGAAAATTTATCTATTTACCATGTAATGTCGCTAGCTGTGCTATTATTTATTTAATTACCTTCTATTTTTTTTCTACCTATTTCCATTTCGATTATAATGATCAATTTTTCTAATAGTTATTCAAATTAAAATTGATCATGCTTGCGCATTTACAACTTAGTTATTTTGTTTATTTTTTAAAATTAAGCTTAAATGACGCGCCCTTTTTGTTCGTTTTTATTACTTTTATTACATACAGCATATTAGGTTTGTTTGCACTGTGCTTTTTTGTTTTTTGGTTTACTGTACGAACGAAGAATTTCACCTTTAGCAAAGTAACGTTAATTTTATTACAACTTGTGAATATCGTGCAAAAGTCTTGGTTTTTTCTTAAGTCAAATATAACAAAATAAAACATAAAAAAGTGAAATGTTTCTTTTTTTTTTTTTGTTATTTGTTTATTTTGTTGAAGAATTGTTGTTTGCTTTCTTTATTATTATTATTAATAAAACTTTGATAACAGAAATAAGTTTGATAAATAAATAGAAACCAGCGCACACGTGTTTGTTTAACTTTATTGTTTTTTTTGTGTAATTCATTTAAACTCAGCCTGTCATCTTATCTCTACTCATTTTAATCAGTTAAGATGAACCTCATCTCAGCGCATTGTTGATTAAAATGTAAAGATAACAATGAAAGACACAACAAACATAAATGACAATTATAATGACAATAAGAACGATCGTTATTTTTGTAAATTAACTTATTAAAAATGATCAAGAAGAAGAAGAAAAAGACAAATAAAAAAATAATTTTGATAAATCATTTATTTATTCATTTGAATGTAATGTTGAGACACATTTCTTCTGATAAATTTGTGTACACGGTTGACGACTTAAGAATTAAAATTAAAAATAAAAAAAAAGCATTTTTATTAATTAAAAAATTATCTCATACTAAAATACATATTATTCATTTCTTTGATAATGTTAAAATCACCATTTTAACCGTAAATTTTAATTAAGTGACTTTACTAAATTGAACTACTAATTAAGCTACTTAATTATAGTTAAATACAAAGATTCTATTATAATAAAAATAAATTAAAATTCATAATAATAAATGATCAACATCCGATCAACAACATCATAGATTTTTCTTTTCTTTTCTTTATTTTTTTTATCTTAAACTAGCTTAAACTTGACTATAAACTCAAACGTAAACTTTTTCTACGTTGTTAAAGCACATAAATTTAAGAAGGAATTAAATAAAAATAAAAACAAGAAATCAAATTTGTTTTTTATGTGTTTGGTGGATGGATTTTGCTATTTTTATTAGAATAAACAAAATAAAAATAATAAATACAAAGTACTTGTTACTCTGGTTATATGCTTGTATTATATTTAGAATAATGTATAGTAAGAGTGGAGAAAAAGGGAATTGACCTTACCGAAGGACTTTAGCAAAAAAAAAAAAGATAAATAAAAGAAAAGAAAATTAAATAACGAGATAAAAATAAAATAAAGATACAGCAAGATGGGTTGTTCTTGTTATTTTACTTTAATGTTATTTCTTTGTTAGTGCAAAATCATACAAATCATATATATATATATATATATAGCAAGCAAATCAGCACGACAAATCAACGTTTCGCTAATGAAGTACAGTAATGCGAAAAGAAATAACATATAGAAAAATATTAAAACTGATTTTTATAGAATTATAAATATGTTTGAGATACCTAATCTAAGAATAAACACACAAGCACTTAATTATATTTTAATTATGAATGATAATAATGAAAAGAATTAAATAAGTAAAGTTAATTAACATTAATAATAAAAATATATACATTTTTCTTCATCTATTGTGTATGTCAGGTATTTCAAAAACACAAGAACAAAATAAAAATATATATATTCTAATACTATACTTATGTTATTAAAAGCTTTGTGCTTTTTTTAATTGTATTTTTCTATATTGTGCCATTTGTTACTTTTTATACAATTTTTAACAACATATCCATTAATAATATTTATTACTCATTCGATAAAAATTTTTAATTTTATTTAAACTCAATAAAAATCAGTAAGTTTTCATTATTATTACAATTATTTCAGTTAATTTCACTGAAAATATTTCAACCTTTCTATAATTTATAATTTTTTGATAAATTCAATTCGAAACAACAAAAAAGAAGCAAAAATCAAATTAAAATTTCTCATTATTATAATTTTTGTTACTTTTTCTTTCATTATTATTGTTGTGCACAGCAGTAGCACTTATGACTATACGAAAAAAAAAACACAGGTAAAACCAAAAAACTTATAAAGACAACAAAATAAAAGAAAGAAAAAAAAAATGGATAAATAAATAAAAAGCTTTTAAACAAAAAAAATAAAAATAAAAGCTTTAACAAAAAAAGTAAATAAAGTCTCGACTTTAATCATAATTTCAATGATTAAATATAATTATATTACATCGGCGATATATCTGTTCAAGTAACATTGTAAGCAAGTAATTTCTTAATCTTTTATTTTCTTTATAAATTAAACACATTATGATTAATTTTGCATACAAAGAATACGAAACGAAAATAAGAAAGAAAACAGAAATTTAATTGCTGCTTAAAGTATAACTAGTTTAATCATATTTTATTTATTTTAGTGAAAATAAATAGAAAAATAATTTATTATTTGTAATAAAATTAAAATAAATTTTAAACTAAGCCACTAGTTAATAAAAATAATAACAAAAATTCTATAATAATATAACAAGTATAGGGAAAAAATATATGTATATAATTTTCGCTGTGATTTTCATAGAGAATTCATTAAATTTACATTAATCATTTATTTTTATTTATACTTTTAATGTAAAACATATTTTTAAGTGAGTAACATTGAGAGAAAATCAATTTTAATCATTTTTATAAAATTATTAAGTTAAATAATAAAAAAGAAAATAATAGTGCAAACTGGTATACTCGGTGGTTGTGTTCTTCACTAAATATTATTATTTTTATGCCACCTTAATCAACCCCTACAAAAAAACATGTCATATATAATTAACCGACCAAAAACTAATACAAAAATATAAATTTAATAAAATATTTTTTTCAGGAATTAATTAAATTTATATTTTAAACAAAATAATTTTCACACGAACATCAGAGGTTGATTGTTTTTTCATCAATTATTTTCATCCGATATACATAATTAATTTATTAATAACTCTCATAACTGGTATACAAGCTTACAACATTGTATATAAAACATTTTCTATTTTTTATTAACTTTTCTTTTTATTAAAAAAATATATTTTTACTATTAACTGGATTCTATGTTTTGCTATTCGCTACGAATAAATAAATAAAATAAATTAATTAATCAAAAAAAAAAAAAAATAAAAGAAATAATAATAATAATAAATGCGATAAAGAAAAAATATCAACATTAAAAATTAGAGCTGAACAATTAATTAACTTTATTTATTTATTTATTTTTTTCAACTCCAAAAAGTCATTGGCAATAAAATCGTTTTTAATTTTTCATTTAATTTAAATTTTTTAATATGAGAAATATTTTTAAATAAATTAATAAATAAAACCAACCAAAAAAAATACATACATATATAATATAAAAAGCTTTTAAAGCTAAAACAATTTTTTATTATTATTAACTGAAATAAAAAATGAAAAACTTTAAAAACACACAAAAATATGAATACTTATGAATAAAACGAAATATAACAAAAAATAAAATAACAAACGACAGAATAATGATGGGAATTTATGGAAACGAATAACGAGAATAACGAAAATTTAGTGCAAAAAGTACAAAAAAAAAAATATCTAATTGTTTCTGTGTGTATTATAAATATGTATATATATTTATCTATATAATTAAAATTGAACTTTAAAAAGTATTTAGAGTTAACGTTTTTATAGCGAAAAACAATAGAATAGCTAATAATTTAACACGTGTAGTGTCGAGACTTGTTAGTTTTTTTGTTTTTCTCTTTCATTTTTTTCGTGAAGTTTATTTTTCCAATTTTTCTATTATTAAAAAATATTTTTTTTAATTGTCTTTGAGGTTTTAAACGCAGATTTAGTATAGCGTGCGAATCTAATACATTCATTAATTGTTAAGAGTTTGCAATGGAAAGTTCAAAACCAAGAAGAAAAAACAAAAGACAAAAAGCTACAAGAAAATTTAACCAGGTAACCAACTACCAATAAATTTACAAAATAAGTGGAAAAAATAACGAAAAAAATAATTAAATAATGCATTGCACCACATTACATCAGTGATATTGCAATTGTGCCATAAAACACTAAACTTGCAAACAAAAACACACAGCCAAACAAGTTGTGAAAAATATATAATTTATAATACAGAAGTAATAAATAAAGCACAAAATTTCCACATGGATAATTTATGAAAAACAAGAATTATATTTGTTAAATATAATTAAAATAAATAAAAATTCTGTTGTTAGAGTGACGACCGACAAAATTAAATAAAATTTATAAAAAATAAATAAGTACTAAAAATACTGTCATTGCCCTGCTTTTTACCTCTTGTTTAAAATTAATTACATTTACTATAGAGAGAATAAAATATATGTATGTTTATGATGATAATGATGATGAAATTATAACAACAACAACGACGAAGACACAACAAACATCAGGAAAAAAATAATAAAATTCTTTCATTTCTTCTCTACCCATCAACAACAAACAATGTAATTTTGTTTACATAAGCGATATAAATAATAATAATAATAATAAATGTTTAAAAGAATATAATCAGCGACAACAGCAATAATAGTCATATACAAACAGGAACAAAAAAGATTGATAAGAATACCTGTATAGTGAGGTAAATTAAGATTATATTGCGCAAGGCTTAATTACGTTTGTTTGTTTTTTTTTTATTATTTAAATTTAAATAATAACAACAAAGTCTATTTAGATTTATTTCAGTAATATACTCTAGGCTATTTGTGAAGTTTTTTGCAGGCTAACATTATACAGTCTTCACTTTGTTATAATTCTTTGGAAAAGTTCTTTAAACTGTTTCTATTTATAAATTCTTGTTTATTTATTTATTACAGCAAAACATTTATTACTAGTATAGCGAATAATATGTCTTTTGATTCCTTTTAATAACTTGTACATAAAAGCAAAATTTTTAATTATTTTTAAATTAAATAAACGCAAAAAGAATGCACCAACATAATATTTTAATTTTCTAATTCACTGTAAATATATCAATAAACATTTAATAACATTTCTATTCATAAATATAAATAAAAACCAACAAATAACATAATTACTTCACTTATACTTTCAATTTATAAACTAAATTTAAAGTAAAATAAATATATCTCTATAATATAATTAAATAAATTATTCACTTTTCCCTTTAACAAAATTTTTACTACATACCAAAAAAAAAAAAAGATAATCAAAACAAATAAAAGTAAATAGTTTCAATAATAATAATAATAACAATAACCAACAGCGAATGAAATTATACCAAAAGAAAAAAAAAAAAGCACAGAATGAAAACAAACAAACACAACAAGAAAAAAAAAAGAATTAAATTTAAGAAAGTTTTCGCACGATTATTGTTAATAAAAAACAATAAACTGCGGAACAAAAAATAAACCGCAGCGAAATAATCAAAATTAATAATCATTTTTCGGTTAAGAGAAAAAAAAAAAAAAAGCATAGAAACAGACATCAACAAACAGCCAACACAACTCTAAATTATATATATTATTTTACTAAATTGCATTTAACATAAATTTACTAAATTATTAACAAACAAAAAAAGGTAACAACAAGAGCGATTTAAATCAGTTTAAAGTTTCGTTTTCTTCTTTTTTTTATTCAGTTATAATTGGCCAGAAATTAAGTCAAGCAAACACTTTAACAACGGGCAATAAAATTTCACTCGTCATAATCATAAGTTAGTTCAACAATATTAACAAATATATCAATTTCCAAGATAAATATCTACCCACTTTTCAATATTATTTCAATATTACCATCAAGACTAGCCAACAACAAGCACTCATTACTCTACAAACAAAAAATTATTAAATAATTATTTAATCGATTTAGTAAAGTAAAAGCACAGCAGAAAAAATAAAACTACTTAAATCATTTAAATAGTTTTTATTATTATTTTTAAAACGAAAAAATCGAAAAAAATTACCTAACTAATTCAGTCATTTTATTATTATTTAATAAATTAAATTAACAAAAAATGAAAGAAAAAACATGAATTACATATGAGCATGTTTTTTTCTACTTGAACACTATTTATTTATGAAAATATAATATATTTTAAAATAATAATAATGAAACTAAACATACATACTTGAATATACCGAAAAACGAGAGAAGAAAATAAAAATAAATATAAACCAGAAACAATTAAGCCAATATTATTATGTTGACATATGTGTGGTGCCTTAAAGTTTTTTCTGCACTGTTTTTTGCTGTTATTTTTAGTCAAATAATGCAAAAATTTTAACAAAAAAAAATAATAATTATATTGTCAGCTGCGTTAAATTTATATAAATATTGTTTTACCTGAATTAAAAATAATAATAAATGAGAGAAACAATATTGAAAAATATGTACATATTGCAAAAAAAAAAATGCAATGATAAAATCTACAAACAAAATAATATTTTATTACAATAAAAATGTATAAAAATAACAGAAATTAACGCAATAAATTTTTTAAACGTAAAAAATATAAAATTTTACAAATGGTCCATGAGAAAATTAATATTTTCACAATTATTTGACAATTATTTTATGTTCTCAGTGACATAAGTATACTAATGCTGCTTGTTTAATTTTAATATTTTTAAGTGACTTAGCGGTATTAGACCTTAAATTCTTTGATGTAAAAAATATTACATTATGATAAAGGTAAACTTTTTATTGTAATTTACAGTAGACACAATCATTAAATTTTATTTAATTAATATTAATAGAAAAATATACACAGACGAGCAATGACTTAAGTTAAAGAAAACAAGAAAAAGGAATAAAAAGTTTTATTTGAAAATTAACAATTAACGCACAACAATCATGAATAGTAATAACATATTTAATGGATTATTAGCAAATGATTATTCTATCGATCATGAAAAATAAAAACACAAATTAAAAATCGTGCAAAATTAATTAAAAAGAAAAGCAAAAAAACAATGCACAGCATTGATCGTGACAGTCATTTTAATTAACGTTTTATTTCTGTAACATGTAAAAAATTAAATTAAATTTTAACTAAAACTGTCAAAATGATTTAAATATCAAGAAAGAGAAAGACCACAAGAAGTAAATTTTAAAGATATATGAAAGAAAAGTGTAATGAACTTGGACCGTTTTTGTGTTTGGTTTTCATTTATTTCGGTTAATTCTGTTTTAAAACTTTTCTTATACGGCAAACGATTGTTAGGCCAAAAACAAGAAGCGAAAAGAAATTAAATTAGGAATGAAAAATAATAATAAATTTTAGAAATGAAATGAAAAATTGTCATCATATTTTAAAACTGGGACACAACTAACTACACAAAATGTTAAGAGAAGTAAAAATAGATAAAAACACAGATCAAGATACAATAAAAACTAATCAGAAAAACACACAAAATTTTATAATTAATAAATAAAATCGAGTAAAACAGATTTACAAAAAACGAAAATCATTTCACTTTAGCCTTTTTAAGACTCTTTTTTTTTTTTTTTTTTGGCTTTTCGCTTACTTTTAATAAAGCAAAACGAAGCAAATTAATAAATTTAAAGTTATTTGATTTTTTGCTAGAGCAACAAATGGTATTATAACGTTCGTTTCCTTTAGTTCGATCGTTTGTATAATTAATTAATATTGTCTTGTTGTTGTTTATTACGGCAAAGAGAAATTAAGAAAATAAAGTTGGATGTCTAGATTTGGATAAATTAAAAAAGTCGATCTTGAAATCCGTTTAAAATCTGGTAAAAATGAAATTATTTGTTTTTATCGTTTTTCACCATTTCCGTTAAAATTTTTTTGGCTTTTTAGTTTTCCCTAAATAATGAATTTATTAATTTAGTAAAATTAATATCTATTCTATATGATTACTTACTTCTATGCATCTATATATTTAATTATTTTCCGTATAATTTTATTTTCTCTTTGTTATATCTCAAAAAGATAAAACTTTATTTAATTATTTATCATTTGTTATTATCCCAAACTGTGATTATATCTTTTTTTAACACTTTTTGTTGAAATTATTTTCTTATTAGAAATCAAAATTCTCCTTAACTGCCCATCATTTGAAGGTTATGTTTTTTAATCCATTAACAATTATATTATTTATCGTGCACATTCCACACTAAATAAATATATATATAATATATATATCAAGTTATTATTTTAAATAACTATGAATTTCTTCAACAATAACAAAGTAATAAGTAATACAAACTATGCAAAAAAATATTATTATTATTATTTACACAAGAAAAACTGTTATTATTTCACCGAAACAAAAACAATAAATAAACCGAAATTTAAGTAATATTTACTTATAATAAACACAATATTTGATTATTTAATTGTAATATAAATAATATTATAAACTGAATATTTATATTGATTAAACGAAACTTTTAATTAATATCAAAACAGAATATAACCAAAAATAATTTTAGTAATTCCACACCGTTTCCAATGCGACCTCAACAACAAACTAAACGAACATTTCTGAAGAATTATTTTTGTTATAAATGTTGAATAAAAAGCACCGTACTATTGATATTGTAGTGATGTTTTAGAGGAGGGATAAGGTGTATTATTAAGCTAGTACCGTGCACTGTTGCCGTATTAATTTAACATTAATGATTTAGACAATTGTTTATCACTCATTTTCTTATAAAATCAGGTAATCAAATCACTTTAATAATTAAAAAATATAAAATAGTAAATATGACGTTAATTGCACGATCTCTAGACCGTTGACATGGCTGATGCGTTACTATTGTGAACAGTGCTTTAATTTCTATTGCTTAATTATTAAACGCTAGCAAACACTGGGCGTCTCTAGTAACTATTTAAGAGATATTTTATTCATACATATTTTAGTTTATTAAATTTTTAATTAAATAATAATAATTAACAAATTTTTATAGGCGTATTTATTATTAGATTTTATTTTAATCTAAATTAATATATAAATATTTGTTTATATATATGATACCGGCAAAAGTAACTCATGCATTATATTTATATTGTTTTGTTCGTTGTCTAAGGAACCATATCGAAAATGAACAATAAAAATAAAAATTTGTTTTTATATAAAATTAAAGTCAGAAGTTTGCAAAGTGTTTTATGGATAAATAGAAGGGAATTTAATGAAAAAAAATAAAATTATTATATAACAAAATACTATATAAGACATAGCAGCAATATATAAAGTAATGTAAAACACATTGACCCCCCATTGTATGCTGTTTTTATTTTTTATTATAATTATTATTTTTGTGCAATATGACCGTGACCATCAGCTTAGCTTACCGATAAATAATCAACCCGTACTTTTTGCTTTTATTTAACATTTACATATAACAATTGTGTGATTCATATTTAACTATTTTATATCAACATTTCTTCTTTAAAAAAAAAAAAAAAACACATTGCATAGCAGAAAATTACAAATAAAGACTATTTATAAAACAAAAGAAAATCTCTTTAATTGAGAATTAAAAACAAATGAAAAAATAAGTTCTCAACTTTCGAATGAAGACATTTTAGGGAATTATTTCTTTTACGAACAGATGTTTTAAAGTTTTTCATGTTTAATTTAATTAATAGGAAATTCTTTATATCAAAAACTCCATGTAAAATCAAATTTATTTAATTAAAAAAGTCACGTGATCGTGATTTGTACTTACCTTAAAAAAAAGCAGAACTTCCCTTGTCTGTTAAAATATTTATTAACTTTTCCTTTTCATTGTGTTATTCTCCGTGTTATCCCCATGTTTCGAGACTAGTTGAAATCAACTTATTTAACACCCATTCATCCATTGTTCCTTTTCCTTTTTTAACATTTTGTTCCAACCGAAATTCACCTGATTTAAATAAAAACATTACGGATGACTCACCACCCCATTCCAATCGAATTTATTATTATAATTATAAGTAATTCACCTGTTTTATTTATAAATATTTATCAAATGAAAAGGGCTAACAATTTCTTGACGTCGCCGTAAGAGCATTGCATTATACTATGCGGTGTCATGGTTCAGCGATCACGATGAATATTCCATTCTCATATTTACCTAATATAGCTTTTGTTAATGTCAATAATATATTTTTTTTAATAAAACTCCCAAAAATTAATTATTCTACAGTGGATATCAAAAATACTGTGTCGTCTTAAAAATAATAATAAAAAATATATATATATTAAATTTTGTACAATTTTAATATAATTTATGGAAAAAACAAATTTTAAGCAAAATTCCTTAGTATAATAATTAAATATATATTTAAAAAAGAATCATAATTATAATTCGAAGACAAAATTGATTTAAATTTCTGTTAATTACGTTTCCATATTTAATTATCGTCATCATCATCATCATCGTCGTCACTTTCCTCTTCACTTGATTCATTAAGCCAGTCAATGAGTTTACTTAGTGGTGCCTTAACCCATTCCGATTCATCATTTAAATTATCATACCAGGATAATATCGCATCTTCCGTTAAATATTCTTTATCATACAAATAATGTATAATCTGAGCAATTTTTGTTTTTATTTCCTCATTTTGCAAACAAGTGTCTTCAATGGATTTTAAACAATCTAACATCGCCTCATCACCTTTAATATAATTTTTCATAACAGGACCCAAGTAATTTAATATATCCTTAATTATAATTAAAACATTTTTATTTGTTGGATTCTGCTTAATATCGGGTAAATTCAATAATGCCTTAACAACATAAAAATTAACTTCATTCAATGTCATATTGTATGCATAACGTGATGAATTTATTTCTAATATTAAAAATTCTGGATTTGATTTTTCTGAGTATCCGCGTGCTAATGAATCAATTACTTCCGACAAGAAAACTGAAAACAATTATTAAAATAAAATTCAAATGATAATAATAATAAACCAAAAAAATTACTATTCGCATCTTCTTGAATAGGAGTTTGAATTTCTGACAAATTATCTTTGCTACTCGAACTGAAAATACTACTAGCACAATCACGATCCAACTCTAGCATTCTCATTGTGCCTGCTGGTAATGGTATTTCGTCATCTTCATCCGAATCTGCATCGTTTATCTCTTTAATATCCGGTATGGAGTATGCATTTGAGCCAAACTTAATCGATTCGTTATTATCTAAACAATAATAAAAATAAATATTATTAATAAATTTATAAAAGAGGCATACACTCCCACTAAACTTACCATCATCTTCCGGTTTAATGGATTGAATTAAATATTTACTTAATTTTGTATTTGGCTCTAATATAACACAATCGCCAATAACAGCACCATCATTTATATTGCAATTTGTTAATATTTTTACATTTTTACCAATAACACAATGATTTAATATGCAATTATCATTAATAACTGAATTATCATTTATATAAGCGTGATTTAATACACAATTTTTGCCAATTATACAATTTTTACCAATTACAGAAAATGATATAACTGTCTGATCATTAACAATTGTATTATCATTGATAACACAATCCTCTTTAATAATAGCATTATGCGATAATTGTATGGATGAACTTCTATATATATTATTACGATAATAAACATAATTTTGTTTTAAACAGCATATACCCATATCTGGTACAAGTGGATACACCCAACGGTTAATAATATCACTGCTAACAATTTGGTATGTTAACCAATTGCTTATACGAGATGCATATTGCTCTCTAGGTAGTTCATGAACATAAATTGTACTGGCTAGTATTTCCTCATTGATTAATAGGCCTCGGATAAAATCATCACGAGTCTCGAAATCAAAATTGTCAGCAAACAGAGGTAGTACTGATGGTGAACATATTGCTATATTAGGGTCGATTAAATCATGATGCAATATAACATCAGAATTAATCAAAAATATTTCCAATGGAAAGGAGAAATGGCGTTCTTTAAAGAATGGCTTAATACGCTGATGAAACAGCAAACGATTACTTAGTTTATCGGTCGCTAATACAACTTCATCGCCTGTTCGCAAATCTGGTGATGTTCTCTTATATATTACGGTCATTGCAGCACCCTTGTCAAATTTTGCTGTACGTCTGAAATTTTATTCGAAAATATAAATTAAATTAAAAAAAAACACATAATGCACAGTCATTACTTATGTTGTTCCAAAATTGGCATTAATTGAGCATTGGAGACAGTATCGATTCCCATTAATATAAAATGACCACGTATTAATCCTTTAGCATCCAAGTCCCGTAATGCATCCCCAAGACATCGACAACCTTCTGAGCCAACTATTTGCACGGACATTTGAATAGACCAAGAACATTTCGAAGCAATGCCATTTCTATACAAATAAAAATTGTTAATACCAAAATTCCGTAATATCTCGTCAATTTTACATACTTTATGTGATCTTTTACTTGTTCTATATAATTACAAACAAATACGAAAACTTCTTCAACACCCGAACGATTTAATGATTCTAAAGTATAATCAATCAAAGGAACATTCACCAGTTTCATCAAAGACTAAATAAATTATCAAATAAAGTTATATTTACTTATTAATAAGCAAAATAATAAACAATAAAATTATAATATTTTACCACTGGACTGTTATCGGTAATTGGTGAAAAATTTTCATTAAAATTATCAGCTATAACAACAGCTTGAACTATTTCCTTTTTTTGCAATTGATCCATTATTTTTTTCGTTTTATTTATTATACACAAAACTATAACACTACTGATTGAAAATTATTGCTTTTAACTTTTACTTTATGAAATTTGGTTATGTACATGCATATTTTTCTTGTGGCAAAATTTGCATAATCTCCTCTAGAAGAGTACTTGACGCGATCAAATCAAGTTTGACATATAATACACTGTTAAAATTGGTGTCAGCAAAAATTTTAAGAGAGAATGACAGTTTAGCTGTTATTGTTGGACTGTCACCGGAATATGATAACAATAAATTGTGAATAAAATGATTACTAGTAAATTAATTATAATTTATTTATTTCTAATAGTTTTAAGTGTTAATTGTTTAAGGAAATATGATAAAGATGATATTAAAAATTTAAGGTCTGTTCTTATAGTTTTATTTTTGCTGTATTAATTCAATTGTCACTTTTTTAATAGGGAAGAAGTTCGTGAAATGTTTCAACATGCATATGATGGTTATCTTAAGTATGCTAGTAATTATGACGAATTACGTCCTTTATCATGCGACGGTATAAATACTTGGGGAAGGTAGTCAATTAAAAAAAAATTAATTGCAAAATAAATAATTATTTACTTTATTATTTAGCTACTCCCTAACATTGATCGATGCATTAGACACTTTAGCTGTTATGGGAAATTACACCGAATTTAATCGTGTTGTTAATTTATTAATTAATACAATTAATTTTGATACCGACATTAATGTTTCTGTATTTGAAACAAATATACGGATTGTTGGAGGCTTATTAAGTGCACATTTGTTATCACATCAGTAACTTAATAAATTTGTAATGTTGTTAAATTTGTTATTCATTAATTTAATTTTAATAGAGCTGGGGCTGAATTGGAACCTGGTTGGCCGTGCAATGGGCCATTATTAAGATTGGCTGAAGACGTTGCCAAACGATTATTACCAGCTTTTGACACAAAAACGGGAATGCCTTACGGTACAGTTAATTTAAAATACGGAGTACCACCTGGCGAAACAAGTGTGACGTGTACAGCTGGAGTCGGAACGTATATTGTCGAATTTGGTGCACTGAGCCGTTTAACTGGTGATCCAATATACGAAGAAGTTGCATTAAATGCATTGTATAGTCTTTTCGAGCATAAATCGTCCATAGGATTATTTGGCAACCATATTGATGTACAAACAGGGAGATGGACTGCTCAGGATTCTGGTATCGGTGCTGGCATAGACTCATATTTAGAATATTTAGTGAAAGGATCAATAATGCTTAATCGTCCAGAACTAATGAAAATGTTTTTAGAAAATCGAAAACCGGTTGAAAAATATTTAAAGCGCGATGACTGGTATATTTGGGTTAGTATGAATAAAGGACAAGTAACTCTGCCAGTGTTTCAATCTTTAGAGGCTTACTGGCCAGGTCTTCTTAGTTTAATTGGTGATATTAGTTCGGCTATGAAAACTATACATAATTACCATACTGTTTGGCGGCAATATGGTTTCTTACCTGAATTTTATAATATTCCAAATGCAGAAGCCGGTGTCAATCGAGAAAATTATCCATTACGTCCCGAGTTAATTGAGTCAGCCATGTACCTTTATCGTGCCACTGGTGATCCATTTTTATTACAAATGGGTGAAGATATTTTACGTAGCATACAGCATAGTGCCAAGACTGCATGTGGATATGCAACAATTAAAAATGTTCGTGACCACAATAAGGAGGATCGAATGGAATCATTTTTTTTATCTGAAACAACAAAATATTTATATTTACTTTTTGATCCAAGCAATTTTTTAAATAATAATGGGGATTATGGCGTCGTTATAAATACACCAAACGGTGAATGCATTATAAATACGGGCGGTTATATTTTCAACACTGAAGCACATCCTATTGATCCGTCAACATTAAATTGTTGCCATGATATGCCACGTAATAATTTATTAAAAGATTATGATACCAAAAAATATTTAGGTGATTTATTTGATATTAATTACTTTAGTGATAATGATAACAAAAATGATTTTAATATAAATTCGGATGAGGATGAAAGTGAAAAATCATTAAATAATAATGATAGTAATAATATAACTATAGACACAGTTACCGATCCAGAAGAAACAAGAAAAAATTTAGTAAATGAAATATTAAATATAATAAACGCAACGAAAAAATCAAAAAAACCAAATGATAAAAGTATACCGGAGAGTAATGACGATAGTTTAATATTGCCAATAAATCCAGACAGTACATCAACAACAGTCGCGCCAATTGATAATAATAAATTACAAATTGATTCTCCGGTTGAGATTGTTAAAATTACAACAATAACAGAACGCGATTCTGATTCGGATAAGCAAAAAAGTAAAACAAATTTAATTGATGAAACGGCAAACGTTGTTACGCCACCATTAGTAGTAAATACAGCAGGAACAGCATCATCAATTAATTATGAAAATAATTTAGTGAATTTCAATGAAAATAATGATGATATTGAAATTATTAATAACACGATTAATGATACAAAACAGAAGGAAAATAATTATTACTTTAATGATAATGATTTAAATGAAAATAAACCCTTGCAGCAACAGACAATTATTAATAAAGAAATTCTTGATAATAACAGCAATAACATTAATAACAATATTAGCAACAATACAATGTTAACCGAATTTGTACAAACAATATTAAAGACAAAATATCACAATACAAATAATAAAAAATTTGATTCGCAATTATTATTAGAGAAAATCCGTTTAAATAATAAGGAAAATAAACTTAAACACAATTTTACAGTATATAGTAATGAATATAAATTATTAACATGCAAGGCTCAGCCATATTTACAAAGAATTAGTGTTTTAGGTGAATTTTTTAATAATTAAAAACTATAATTAAATTATTATTTCATTCCTTTTCCGTACTTACATTTAGTGTTGAATATCAATTGTAAATTATATTAAATTAAATTAAACGTGCATGTTCTGTATCATCCAATTTTGTGACACGTATTTTTGTTATAATTATAATCCAATAAATTATAAAGAATAAGAATAAAATATATGTAAGCATAGCTAAGCTGGCTTTACCCTCTGTAAATAAAATTTAAAATAAAAATAAATAAATAATTAGACTTTAATCTTGTTTAACAATTAATATACCACTTGTCATAATGACTGATTTGGGCACAACAATTATGTTAAAACGCTTCATTGGTTTACTGAAATATAAACATGAATATTGTCCATTATCATTTGGCTTTACATCAATTAAATGCAATATTCCCATCATATCAACAGATACGTGTTTCTCTTTTTTATGCGTACCCAGTGAATTCATAGTTTTATTCAAATAAACTAAATCATTTTTTAACCATTGAACCCCTTCTGGATTCTCTGTACTTTCATTAGTACAAATAAATTTTGTATGTGTCCCTTGGGATAAGTATAAACTTTGTGAATATTTATAATCCATATCATCGTTATCAATAACACCGGGTACACATTCATCAAAGCAATGTTCGTATTCTTTGAAATCCGTTACATTTCTAACAAGATCTGCACAAAATTTATAATTATTTGTCAGGTAATCCGATTTACACGGCAAAAATAGTGAATTATTAAGTAAATTCGTATTATTCACATTATCGTTGATCTTAACATAACAATGGCCGATACGATATCTTCTTGTATTATATAATTTTACGCCACAGATGCATTTACTCCAATCATCCCATGAATATTCCAAATTTATAATTTCATCATTTAAAGATTCTTCTTCTAATTTGTCAATCAGCGGTTTTATTAAATCATCGAAGTACAGATTCCAGTCAGTTATTGTTCCATTTGCATTTGATACTTTTTTATCGGTAACTAAAATAAAGACCAATTAATTTCTTGGTTTACTTTAAAAAAAAACGTTTCTAATGTGCTTACCTTCAAGCATATAAGTTAAATTATAATTTAAATTATTTATTGTATCATTCACATAACAGTTATAAATTCCAGAATATTTCTTCTTTGCTTTTTTAATAATAAGAGATTGTTCCTCGCTAATTTCCATTTTTTTTCTTAACGCTTTTGAATCAGTATTCAATTCAATATATACAAGTTCAGTATTATTTAAAATATATTGCCCCCATTTAACATCCAACTCAATTGGATAAGAATCATTACTATAAGCAATAATAATAATAAATAAATGCAATTTTATAAAACACAATTGCAAATAATTAACCATTTTCTACATTCCAAATCAGCAACCCGTCCTTCTTGAACATGAATAATTTGATAATGTCTCCCCTTTAAAACACCCGTTAAACCATTTTCTTTCCAACATCTTTTGTCCACATGTAATACTTTGGATTTACATGAATTAATAAATAATATAAAAATAAATATGTTATAAAAAATAAAATTTTGTAAAAATAGCATTAATATTAATATATATTAATTATCAACATTTAAATTCATAAAATGCGCGTTTTAAAATCTATTTATATATTTTTTAATAAAAACAAAAAACCTTTTTTTATTTTATGTTTGAATGGTACTTCATGGCTTCCTCAACAAAATAATAAAATAAACAATTTTTTTTGTAGCAGTTATTCTAGTACTGCCTTACATTTAAAGCGCCAGCGCTTTTTTATCATATTTTTTCAAATTATATATATATATGTCAAATATGGCGGATAAGCGAGTTTTTGAAATTGAGTGATCAAACATTTAAATAAAATTTGTGAATAAATTAAAGGATAATTTAATATAGTTTTATTTTTAGAATAATTGAATTGTTTCTAAATAATTGTATATTAAATTAAAAATATTAATTGAACATAATTAAAATAGTTTTTTGTTTAAAAAACATAAATAATTGTCAGCAGGAGACACGAAATAGTTATAACTTCCATTTCATACTTGAAAATTTGTTTTTTAATGACAACTAATATAATTTAAATTAAATTTGGTGTAATTAAATAAGGTTTGTATAGTTTTTTAATAAAATTATAAAAATAAATTTGAATTATTTAACGTAAGAATTTCTACTGTACATTTGAAAGTACAAAATTTTAATTTCTTTTTTTTTTATTATTTATTTCATATGAAGTCTGTTATAACCTTCAACTGTTTCAGTTGTGTTTTTCAATTTTTCAAAAGTTATTATTCTAACATGAAATTTAATCAAATATAATTAATAATTACTTTGTTATAATTAATTGTGTCTTTTTTTAATCAATAAATATAAAAAACATAGATCAAAGAAAACAAAATTAAAGAATAAATAGAATATTGGTTTTTTTTTTGCTTACCTTGAAATGTCAAATAAATTAGAATAATTATTTGATCTAATTTTTTAAAATCATTTTAGATATTCATTCACCAATAGAATAGTGTAATGTCCTCTGATAGTGCTAATATTAAATCTGAACCACCAGAAGAAATGGATGAAGAGGATGTTGAGCCTCCGGCGTTTGGACCAGCTGCTTTAGGTTTACATCGCGTTGGGACGAAATTACCACCTCGTCCTGCTCCAACTCAACCAATCCAAGTACTGAATGCGCGAGGTATGCCGGCACGTATTCGTAAAAAAAATAAATTATTTTTTGACGATGATATTGTTAATGATAAACCGTTGAGAACCTCACCGAAAAGAACATTAAAGATGTCTCCCGTTAAAACTCCAACGCGAATTATGAAGAAGCGAAAGATAATACAGCAAAAACTTGTAAAATCTACAAAACCGGAACGCCAAGAATCACCTGAACGTACTGCGCCGTCGCTGCCAGTTCAGCAAATTCTTGATAAACGTATTGGACAAAAAATTGGCATGCGTTTGCGGAATCTTTTAAAATTGCCAAAAGCACACAAATTCGTTAGCTATGAGTGGTTTTATAGCAATATTGACCGACCTCTATTTGAGGGAGACAACGATTTCCAAATTTGTTTAAATGAAACTTTTCCTGAATTAAAAACGCGACGTCTCTCCCGTGTTGAATGGACGAAAATTAGACGAATGATGGGAAAACCACGCAGATGTTCTCAATCGTTTTTCCAAGAAGAACGACGCGAACTAGAACGAAAACGTCAAAAAATACGCTTATTACAATCCCGTAAAACTGGGGATACATCATTTGTGAAAGACTTACCAAATGAAATTCCTGTGCCATTATCCGTTGGTTCAATAGTTACCGCAAGACTGAGGCGTCCGCAGGATGGACTTTTCACTGGTACAGTAGATGCATTGGATTCGGTAACGCACACCTATCGTATAACATTCGATCGTCCGGGTATTGGCACTCATTCAGTTCCAGATTATGAAGTACTCTCGAACGAACCTCCTGACACAATACCATTGAGTAGCATAACACAGGACTTCCGACCAAATGCTAATGCTACTTGCTACGTAGCCTCTCCTTTAAGAAATATGAATCCTTCTGCAAGTGGTTTATCATCAATTAATCGAAGCGATCCATTATTGGGTTCCGAAATATATAATAATGCAAAAGGAAAATCTTTGGTATTACCTAAAGATAGAATTGGAGGTTTCCCATTAAAATTGTTAGAACTTATTGTTCGAACTAAAAAAACTTTAGCCGCCAAAGAATTAAAACTACAACGTTTACGTGATATGAATGCTGAGGCAGAAGTATGTAAATCGTACGGAGACCAAACGCCTGAAGATTACCAACGTCGATATGCGAGCATTGTTATTAGTATGGAAAAACTAAACCGTGATATGCAGGATTATTTAAATCATACACAACAATACTGCAGAGATTTAACTCATGAACCGCCAATAACAGCAATGTTAACGCCTAGCTACTTGCGTGAAAAATGTCGCGAAATGGGTGTTGAATCGGTTAATAAAAATAACGAGGCCGTTAAGGATGAACGAATGGTACGGCTGATATCAGATCTGGCGATGATTATGTGGGTAGCATCTCATCTAGATGACAACGATCAATATATGCACGTATTAAAAGTACTAGAAGGATGTATGGAGGAGGTTAAAAACCGTTTAGATCCCGATAATGTTAATTGTTTTCAAAAGTCAGTACAAATTCATATGCATCATATTAAATTGGGCTTAGGACAAATTAGTAGTAATACGCCAACAACGGCAGCCGAAATACCCGATCAACCGTCAACAAGTTTAATTTTAAAAAATGACTTAAATTAAAACCATTTTCTTTAACAAAAAACTATTCTACCCTACACACAATTATTATTTTAATGAATTAGTTAATTATGTTATTATTATTCAGAATTATGTTCAAATATTAAATCTTTATTATTTTTTCCTCAATGAATAAACAAAAAAGATTATACAAAATAATAATGCTCTTTTAATTATTATTCTCTTAAATGCTGTATTTATCAATTGCTTTTAATAATTCATCAGCTTCGTCTGCGGTCTTTGTACGTAATAGCACTGTCGTAGGTGGGGGCTTACTATCAGGAGTTGGTAAACAAATTAACATTACATTTGTGTTACCGTTTCTCTGTGCCGGAATCGCTTTACTTAATATTATATTTAACAAAATATTACCAAGATTTGTGTCCGCACGAACAATCAGTTGTTTTTTCTCGGAATTATCAACACTTTTTATAAAAAGGGTGCCTTTACCACGTGGAACATAATTGTTATCATTTCTTACATACATTTTGACAACATGAGTGTACAGTACATTCTCCTCGACTACTGGAACAAATTCATTTTTCGGTGGACTCTCCTCCTCGTCCTGGGCTTCGTTGTTTTCATTGCTATCAACGGTGTCAACTGGTTTCGATACGTTTCCAAATGAAAATGGTTTTGTATTTGACCCAAATGAAAATCCAGTGCTTGCAGTTGGTATTAATGTTGATGATGTTTGGTTTAACGTACTGTTGCTTGCGGAAAGCGAACTGCCAAATGAAAATGTAGAGACAGTACTTCCAGCATTTAATACAGTTGATGATGTAGCAGCTGGTTTAAAATTAAACGATGATGAATTACTATCGAAACTGAATGTCGGTTTCGGAGATACTGCTGTCAATGCCTTAGTCGTAGTATTACTATTAACATTTTTACTTTCGTTGTCATCAATTTCTTGCAAATGTTTTTTATAATCATCAAAAATAGGTGTTAAAATGCACAATGGGTTCTTTTCAACATGTTCATTTATCCATTTAGAAACTGATAAATTTAAACCTTTAATTTTACTATAGTAATTGTCCGATTTGTCTTTTGTTGATACCGTGGGTGTTATTGTCGCTGGGACTATTGGTTTGATTGATGGATCTGCGCCGTTTGCTGCTGGTAGTTTTGATAAAAATGAAAATGTTGATGCTGGATTTATTGGTGCCGCCTGTTTTCCAAATCCACTGAAACCAGAGAAAATACTTTTCGGCGGTGTTGGTTCATTATTACTGTCTCCATCTTTATCATCGTTTGACGGTGTAGATTGTAATATGGAAGACCCTATTCGACGTTTAGCAGTTCGAATTACTCGGTTTTTTATTTGCTCTTCACTTGCACGCTTAAACACTCCAGCTTCCTCTGGTTCTTCTTCGTTATCCCAATTTTCATGATTTAATTCACTTGTTGCACCACGTTTACTAGACATTTTATCCTTTCTTTTATTAAAACGATCGAATAATATCTAAAACATCAAAAAAGAAAAGCAAATTTTTAGGTTATGTCTTGGCATAAACATACAAGTAGTAAAAATTATTATCACTTTAATATAATGCAAATATTAACCTTTTAACAAATGCTTTTTATTTTTATTTAACACATTAAAATTGCAAATATAATAATAAATAATTAAATATATACTTAGTTAACAGAAAATATGTCTAATAAAAAAATCACTCCGGTTTAACTTGGACTAAATATACGAAAAAAAATTTTACCCCACTGAAGCTGCTAAAACAATACTCAAGTTTTATAAAGATGGCGCAAAATACATTTAAGAGAACTTAAGAGTAGAAAATTATTTTTTGCAAATTAATAAATTCTATAAAAATATTTTAATAATTAAATTAAATTAAATTTATTAGATGAAACTAAATGTAAAACAAATAAATAAAGTAAATTTTAATAAATTATTTTTAGAACGTAATTGCTGCTGCTTATTCTCTTTTTACTGATTTAAATTTAAAAAAATTGTATATAAATAAATGTATGTACTTCTTTTTTGAATTAAAACTAATTCCATAATCCCTTTATGTTGGACAATGTCTTAAAAATTCAGGATCAAAATATATAACGGTGATTGTTATATCATCTCTAAATAATCGTACAATATCCTGTGGCAATGAAAGCATATGCGATAATTTTGAATGCTCAATACCATATTCGGTACCACCTAATGCATTTCTTATCAAGTGTGTTGCACCATTACGATCTAAAGGTTTCTTTAATAAGCCAGATCTAAAATAAAATTTTACATTAGTTACAACGTACAAAAAAGAAAAAAAATTCTAGAATTTACTTTCTATGAGCTAGCATTTTAGTTATAGTGCCTAGGGTTACATCCTCTTTGGGTAGTTTAAGCGGTTGCAAAAATGCCTTTCCATACATATGTTCACCAATTAATTTGACTACTTGATTTGGACTCATTAAATCCCACAATCCATCACTGCCTAATATTAAAAACCGATCTTTTGGTGTCAGTATATGATGCGTTATGTCTGGCTTTGCAGTTAAATACGGTGGTGTATAGTAATTCGGAGGAATAGAGTGTTCCCCATAATGTGGTACAGCTAATTTTTCTAATAGTTCTCTAGTCCATTTATAACGATAATCACCGAATGCACGTAATGGTGCCAGCTGCCCTAATAAGCGTTCTGCTTTTATAATGCTATCACGTTCAACAATCGGATGTTCATTATAAATACGATTTATTTCATTTATATTGTCTGCGTTATGTTCGGTAGTTAATTTTTTTGTGACCCATTGACCAGTATCGGTAATTGTGCCTAAAACTGCATTACAATCACCCGTGCTTGCAACATGTAAATGAGCACCATCAACATGAGCTAGTACAGAAACAGCACCAGACATTGCTACAGACAATGTACGAGCATTTGCCTTTTCTATTGCTTCCAAGGATAAATCACCATCTAATCTACAAATATTTAATAATAATTATACTGGTCTTTTCTCTATTTTATAAATCCCAATAGTTTCAATTACCTCGAAAATGCATTTTCTAATACTTGTTGCATATTAAAATTTGTATTATTATTCTTAATTAAGTCATTTATGTATTGAAAAAAACTATCCTCATACATATCACGTATTTCTGCGACAAATTCCACTTTATCATTATGGCAACTTAAAAATTTTTTGCTGTTCATTTTATTATCGCTCTGTTGATTATTTAATTGTTCCGTAAGTATATCTGGTGGGATTAACGCGGCTGCTATATAACGTGGTAAACGTTTCGCTACAACTTGTGCACATGCAGCCCCACCATGTCCATCACTAATATTAAATAATTCACCGGAGGTAAATTTAAGACTAGATTCACTTCTTGTATCCTCAATCGGAGAATTTGATGCTAATTGATTTGAATCATAACTTTTAACAGCACATTTCTGTGTATACTCATGAGTATATTCGTTTGCTCGCAGTATACAATTAACCTGTAACAATAAAATTATAAATAAAAATTATATAAACAGAAAATAGAAAAATTTCCAGGTTATGTTAATTAACAAATAAGAAATAATAATTCTAATTACATCATATGGTGATAATTTTGGTATAGCACGATTTATCTCCTCCGAATGAAATTTATTTATATAATTACTTCTTTTATGAATTTTATTTAAAAATTTTCCAACTTTATGCAATTTTGACATTGACATTTTTCTCCTCTCTATTTTTTTTGTTCTTTTTTTTTACACAATTTTCTTCGGTATACAATTTTTCCTCTAAAATCAAGAAGATTTTTCCAACACAAATATATCTATCTATCTATACACCAAGTTTATTCTTTTAATAAAAACTTTGTCACTTTAATTTTGTAGAATATTATTTAATTAAAAAAAAATACAACACATAATTCGAGGTTAAATAAAAGTTTATCATTTTTAAAAAAAGGGGAAAAAAAATTCAAAACTATAATCAATTATTATTAAATTTATTTAATCAAATTATTACATCGTCTTAGCCTTAGTTTGTTAATTTTTTCTATTTCTATTTTTCTATTTATTTTTATTGGCGAGCAAACAGAGAAAAGAAAAACTTTCGTTGATATTATTTGAGATACAAAAATTATAGACGTCAAAATTTGTTTAAGAATAAGAAAAAAAAAACGAAATTATTTATTTCCCTTGGCGCATGACATTTTAATTCGGTATTTTATCGAAGATAATAATTAAATAATCGTTAAGGTAACATAATATTATTATTATAATTAAAATATTAAATTATATAATATTCTTATTAAAATTAAATTTTTTAACAAATAATTATAAAAATTCAACTGGATAGAGCACAATAAATTTAAACTGTCGATCACTTGTCCTTACTAAACACTTTTCGACACAGTATTTAACGATCATTACTTTTATAACAAAAAGATTTACAATAAATATAACAATATTATTAATAAAAATAATAATGTTGAATTAAAAAAAAATAAATTTGTATTACCCTTTAAATTACCTAAAAGATATGAACACATTTATTAAATATTTATTTATTATAACACAAAAAAATTTTATGCTTTTTAATTACCATTAAAATCGTCATTACTTTCATGAAAATATTTTATTGAATATTCATTGAAAATATTTCCAATATTACATAAACAAATAATTTTAAATTTACCATTAATCAAGTGTATAAATGTTTTATTTATTTTTATATTTGATATTGTTGTTAATAAATTTGTTATATTATTTTTTAAAATAATTAATGGTTCACTTGTGTTTATCTACAATAAATAAAATTCAAAATGTAAATACTTTCTAAGAAAAATATATATATATACATGTAGTTATATTACACTTTGGTTATTTATTTGCCAATTTATAGTAACATGTGGATAGGAATTCTCTGTTTTACAATACAAATCTAATATATCTACATCACTTTGATTTGTGTTTAGTGTCATTACAGGTTTTTTATCAGGAAATACTAAAAACAAAGAGAATGGTATGGTAATTTTAATTACTGAAAATAAATTCAATGATTTTTTTTACCAACAACGGTCATATTATCAGATACTGTATACGTTTCAAATGACGGGGTATCAACAGTTACCTCACAATAATATTCACCAGTATAATTAAGATCAACATTATTAAATATTAAGTGTGTTCCATTTGATTGTTCTATCTAGAAAATTAATATAAAGTTTTAGTAACACCATAAATAGGCAATAGTGTTAATAAAACTGGTATACGGTTAGCCAAGACACATTTTTTAAATAATTTTTAATTTAATAAAATTCACTCTGAATACTTTATCAATTAATTTTTGTTAAAAAATAAACACCTACGATAGTTATAACTAATTTGGATATACAAAGTTACTTAAGAGCTAGTAAACTATTTTTGATAAAAAAAAAAAATTAAATAAACACACAAAAACTTACATCAATATCATAATTAAAATGTTTCTCATTAAATATTTGTATTTGATTATCAGGAATATATGTAAAAAATTCATTAACATTTCGATACCATTTAATCGAATATAATTTATCATAATCATTTAATTCATAATTACATTTAAATAATATTGCTCTATCATTTATATTCACATAATTTGGTATTATAATATTAACATTACTTAATTGTATTGTCCTGTCTATAAAATATAAAATAAAAATGTTTTTTTATTGATAAATATATATGTAAGTAATAAATAGTTTAAGTAAATAATTTAATTTTACCAATATTTAGTAAAATAAGAATAAATAAATAAAATATAAACATTATCTACGTTTGTTAATCAAAACACAATGAAACTTAATACTAATAACACTACTCGCAACGACTTTACTTAATTAAACATTTAATAAAAACTAAGAATATAAAATGCCAAAAAAAAAAATATTTTAATAATAATAATATACTAAAAAGAATTTAATTTATTCATAAAACAACTAAAATAATTATATTTTATTTATTAATTGAGTCATCATATGATTAAGTTAAGTAAAATAATGTCGAAGAATAAATTATGTAAAATATAATTTAAGTACATGTTTTGTGTGATGTTACTAAACAAGGTCAATAGGTTAGATATTTTTATTTTTGACAAATTAATTTAAATTTATCTTTTATATCATAGGCATTCAGTGGGAGGAAAATCTGGTGGAGCCAGAGAAAACACGTATATAAAGTGTAGAACCATATGGATTTCCTAGAGCCATGCTAAAATATGTATTCCGATACTGGAAATCCTATACCCAACTATATTAACAAAACTATGATCAGAATACAAGCAATAAAATTTAAAAACTGATTTTCAAGTTTAATGCCATAACTGATGCAGTTTAAGTAAATCAACAAACTCAAATAGACTTAAATATTTATAAATAACTTGGCACGTGTTAAACATATGGTTGCAGATGATGATCCCTTTACGCTTTTCTATGATAAACAAATAAAATAAATTTCTTCGTCTGTTTTGATCCTGTTAAACTAGCTAGAAATATTATAATTTTTGTTTATTACCTAAATGCAGACAAAATATTCTCAAAGGAAATTATAAACAATTAAATAAAGTAATTAAAAATATAAATTAATAAATAAATAAACAAGTAATAAATAATAATAATAATAAAAAATATTATAATAAAGGTTTTTTGCACAAAGAAATGCGAGAAAACTTTGCATGGGATAAAATAAAAACATTAAAATATAATTCTTCCTGTGAAACGAAATTTTTATTTATAAATAGATATGAAATTATTTGAAATGTATTTCTCTTATTCCCATCAAAATCATCATCCATAGTGTTCGTATTAAATTTTCAACACCCTAAGGATTATTAATTTTAGTTGTTCAATAATTTTTGTGTCGTTTAGTTGAATCTTGTTTTTTTAAGTAAAAATGCCTGTGACCCGTGTTGTACAAAGTGGTGGAATTGGTGGCGGTGGTGGAATGATGCGTAATAATTTAAATAATAATAATAGTGGCATTAATATTTGCTGTTGTCGTATTTGTACGTGTATTAATTTAAATTTTCTAACAACAAAGAACGGTGTCCTTAAATTATGCGAAATAATTTTAGGATCATTTTGCCAGACATTATTAATACGTTATGGACTTCCAGCTGCTAGTGATATGGGTGAAGCATTTCATACATTCTTAACAACAGTCTCATCATGTCTAATGACAACAACATTATTACTTATTTGCTATATTATTTCATCAAATACATTTCATTTAATCAGACAATCATTGTTTGTAAGTATTTTATACATAATAATAATTAGTGCAAAAGTTTACTTTTAATTTGTTGTTATTCCTTGACCTTTGATAAGAAAAAATAACAAGGTTATTAGTTATATAGTAAAAAATATAATCGGTAAAATATACAAATAAATAATAAAATTAAAAGAAAAATCTCTAAATATAAATTAGGTCGACGACATTTCTCAAAAATATTTGTCGATTTGTGTTGAAAACACAACGGAAAGTGAAAACTAAAAATAACACCAGACGTTTTCATTAGTTTTCAGTTTTATTTTCATATTTGACTTTTCAATATGTTGTTTCTTTTCTAATGGAAATATTAACATTTTTATAACACAATTATGTTAATTTTCTTTCTTTTTTTTTTTGTTTTTAGGAAATTGTCTTTAATGCAGCTGCCTGTTTCTTTTATCTAAGTGCATCATCGTATATGGCATTTGCTGTTACTGTGTGGCTTCATCCGCGATTTATAATTCAACCAGCTTACATGGCTTATCCAGCTATGATGGCTGTTTATGTACGTTTATTATTCTCTTTATTTATTTATTTCTCTTTTTTAATTCATTTAAATTAATTTATTTTCATAATAAAATATCCATCACACAGTACATTGGAATCGTACTTGGATTAATACATGGGGTTGACGGTTATATGGCATATAAATACTTAAAAGGATATCGTTAATTTGATTATTTTTTTTTGTATTATTTATATTAAATATTATTTTAGTTATAATTTATTAATTAAATTATTTTATTATTTATTATGAAAAATTTTTCTTACAAAAGTAGCAAGTTAAAATTTTAAAATACTTTACTGCCATCTATTATTTATTATTAATATTTTAAGTAGTTAAAAATTATTTTTACTTTTTTATGAGATACTTAATAGATTTTATTTTGTAATTAAATTAAATTAAATTAACTTCAAAGAAGTCTTAAAGAATATTATTAAAATAATAAATGAAAAATAGAAATTAAAATTAAATGAGTATTTCCACTAAAAAAAAATAAATTAAAATTAATAAAACTGCTATTATCACTATGAACAATTATGGCATTAAAAATAATGCAAAATGTATAAACATTAAATGTAGATTATTATTTAATTAAATTTTTAATATTATAAGTATGAAAAAAAAGATAATTAATAGTTTGTTTCCTTTTTTTAATTACATAATAAATTTATTTTATACAAAAAAAAAAAGATATTATGTAATAGCAATTAATGCCGTGTGTGTACTGTCTGTTTTATTATTATTATTTTGAATGAAAACGTTGTAAATCCAGCAGTTATTGCATTGAACTTGACTTTAAAAAATTTTTATATTTTTTTATATAATTTTATGCAGTAATTAAATTTACAAAAACTAATAAATTTGATTGAATATTTAACGTGTGGGAAAAACTACTATAATTATCTTCTTTTTTTTTTTGTAACTAATAAAGCAATTAATTTATCTGATTTATCTCTAAAACGCATCATTTTTTAAACAATTAATATTTAATTATTTATAGTTTAATTATATTAAGACAACTTTAAAATTATTTTTATATCTGTATTTTATCTTATTTTTATGTTTTAAACAGATTATACTAGTGTAATCACCTAAATACTATATTAATAATACAAATATATAAAGATTTGTTAGGATTTAAACATTGAAAAGAAAAATAAACAATAAATAAATAAATAAAAAAAAGATTGGCAACCAAAATATATATTTACGTAGTTATAAAAATTGAGAAAAATGTATTCTTTCAATAAAACAATATAAATAAAAATAGAATATTTAATTCTACTCTTCTCTTATAATTTTATTTAGTTTTTCTTTTTAATTTTCGTAAAACATATAAACAAGAAAAGTTAGAAAAACAATAATAATAATAACAGTGATATATAAATGTGTGTTTGCTTCTCAGTAATTTTATTAATTAATTAAGATTAAAATGATAAAACATTCTTCTTTGTTAATATGCTAATAAAATAAATTAAAATCATAATCATAACTAAACGATAATTATTAAAGAGATGTTATGAGAAAATATATATGTTTTGTTATCAGTAAACATAAAAAAAAAAACGTATATGATTATTGTCTTAACTAGAATCTATGTGATACCATCGAAAACATGTTGAAACAATATTAATCAACAATATACAATGATTGGAAAAACTAAATATGTGTTATTTAAAAGAGAAATATAAATTTAATTAAATTTATAGAAGGCCCCTTCCCTTAAATAAAATAAATTGTTTATGTTAAAATTATTAATGTATTTTACAAAAATAAAGAAAAGAAATGTTTTTACATTTTCAAAAATAGTGAAACAAAGAAAGCAAAGTGTTAATAAGTTTTGTAATGCAGCTTCTAAACGCAATAATCGCTAGTGACTAATAAGATGAAAATTAATTAAGAATTTAAAAACAATAAAAATCGAAACTGTTTAACTATCGTATCTAATAATTGTTGTAAGTATTATTTGTCTGTTTTAAAAATAAATAATAAAAAACCAGTGAATAATTTATAATTAACAACACAACTGCTGTCAACCGATTAAAATAAATATAAAATTAAATTAATATAAATGTCTCAGTTTGCATTTAATCCAAGAAAAGGCAACAAGCATAAAACTTTAGCAAATACTCTAGTAAAATTTATATTTCTATTTTATTTAAAAAGAAATCAATTAAATTACAAATAAGTTTTTTTTCGTTTTTATTTTTTAATTTTCTTATCTATTGACAATTAATTAAAATAGAAATATTAACTTAATTTCCGTTAAAATAAAAACAAGGTACAATTGACTAGAAAATAAAAACGCTAAACACAACAGTAATAATTACAACTTAATTATTTTAATCGATTAATAAAAAAGAAAAACATAATAATATTAATTTATAGTTATTCGCGTATTGTTGATTGATTGATTTTATTATCACAAAAAAAAACAATTAAAATAGTGAATAAGTTATTGTTTTTAAATATAGTAGAAATTTAAATAAATGTTTTAGTATTTAACAAAAGAAAAAGTGCAGTTTTGTGATCATTTTATTTAATTTATTGTTTTAAAATTTTTTGTTTTGTTATTTTAAAAAATATAATAATAATGGATAACAACGATATTTTGGATAATGAAAATCTACAATATAAAGGCAAGAATTTATTTATTATTATTTTTGTTGAAAATTATTAATTTACTGCAATCATTGTTTTACAAATTATTGTTCAATAAAAAAATGTGTTTTTTTGTAATGATATATTATTATTAAACTTGTGAAATGTTTTTATTTTCTATAAAATTATTAAATATTTAAAAGATATTACAAGAATGATAGAAAATATTTTCAAAAAATAATAAATATATTGCCTCATTTGCTCTATGTGCCACCGCGTAGCGTTAAATATAGTAAATAAAGAAGAATGAAAACAAAAATATACCAAAATTAGGGTTCAAAGCTTTGCTTGACTAAACAATTTTTACTTTATTAAAAATATATATATATATATATATATATTACTAATAGAAAAATTCTTTAAAGTTAAATAATAGGTTAATAAATGCTTTCAAGGTTTTTTGTTAATTATTTTATAATTTATAGAAAAATTAAATTAATTACAAAAAAAAAAAAAAACATAAATTCATTAATCGTTAATAATAATTAACATTTTGTGTCTTTACTATTTTTGGGTGAAACATTTTTGGTTTTGGTCTTGTTTTGCCTTTTTTTTTTTTTGTATGAATAAAAATTGTAATTACATATTAATATGGCATTCATATAATTATTTAATTATTAAAATAAACTTTATTAACATTGTGGTTGACCATCAACTTGACCTAAAATAAGCATTTACCGAATTGAAGACAAAAAAATGAAATAAAAAAAAAAACGACATTCAAAAGACAACTCTGAAACATTTTTTTTTTTAATGAAACGAATGCAAAGCAATAAAATAACATTATTATTATTATTAAAGCGGAAGTTTGGAATTATTATTATTAAATTAATTTCCGTGTTGCAAATTGTTACTTTAAAAAAAAAAAATAAATGTAATAACTAGAACAATATAATTAAATTATAAAAAAGCACGACAATCACTTTGCATAAAATTCATACGAAATATGAAACAAGAAACATGTTTCTGTGTGTCTTTTACATTTTGATGATTGAAACGCATACTCTTAAGGATTTCTTGTTGCATTTTTACGATCGTGGGCGATAATACTTAATTATAATTATAATTATCAGTACAGATTAAAATTGTTTTATTGAAAAAAATCATTTTTAAACATTTTAAGCAAAAATCGTTTAAAGTTTTGTTGCCTTTTCGTTTTGTTACCTTGTATCAGGGTTACACTTTTTATTTCTTTATTTCATTTATTTACATTTTATATTATTTATTTTGTTTACAATTCAAAATAAATAAAAACTTTCATTATTTGAATAAATTTATTGTTAATAAAGAAATACAAATTTTTATAAAAATTATTTGCAAAGTGAGTGTACAAATTTTACGCTTAAAATTACCACAAAAACGTTATTTCTGTAACAACGTTAATAAAGAATTACATAAAAATAAATGCATTCAACCGATGATGCAAAGAAATCATTTTAATTTAATAATAATAATTAATTAATTAAAGTAAAAATTTATTAATTAAAGTTTAAAAAAAAAAAACGAGAAAGGCAAATTTATTAAAGAAATTTTATTTATTTTATTTTTTTCCCAACTATTTGTAAATAATTTTTAATAATTAATGAAAGCACGTTTTTATGTAAAAAATATTTACATAAATTAATTAAATAATTGCTTATTATAGAAATATTTATGTATTTTTTATTAAATAATATGCCGAAATTGTGCATTCAAGTTTGCTACGTGCTTCTTACTTAATACAACTGAATACAGGGCATTTTACTTCGCCTTATACAGATTTAAATAATTAATTATCTTCAGCGTTAATTATTTTAATTGAGAAAAAAAAATTATTCTAAACATATTCAATATTACCTGTTTATTCTTTACTAACTCGTTTGATTGATCCAGTATAATAATTATTATAAATTATTGGATATTCAAATACGAAAAAAAAAGAAGCTTATTTGCAATGCAGATCAATTAATCGATAATTAAGTAAATTATTTTATATAAATATTTAATTAAATAAATTAATAAAATTCAAAAAAAAAAAAGGTAAAAAACTTTACTAAACTTTGCAAAGCATACGGATAAATAAAAAAAAATATTAATAATAATTCGCATTAACCTTGCAACAATAAAATACTTATTAATCATTTATCAAAACATTAAAAATAATATTAAATAATATAATTTTATTTATATTAAACTGGGATTACTAACTAATTAAATTTACAAATGATTAATTGCGATGTAAAATAATCAAAATATTAATTAAATTATGATAAAAAAAATATATAATATTTTCTGAAAATCATAAAGCAAAACAAATCTAACGAATTTTCTACAAAGAAGAATTAACATTCTCAAGCCGTCTTCATTTGGTCGTGATATTCTTGTTTATTTTTTTTACAGTAAAAAATTATCTTTCTTTAATTACAAAATAAAATTTTAATTCCATATTAAAAATAAATAAATATATATAATTTATAACAGATGATGAATTTGCAATATTGTTAAGTTATTTAATATGCTTTATAGTTGTTTATTTTAACTCATTATTATTATTATTGTTTTATCATTAATCAATTAAGTTCTAAATGACATGCTATTATTAATTTTATTTTTATGATTATCTAATAAATTTTTTTAGTTATTCGAATAAAAATTAAATACTATTGTGAGAGTAGAAAATAATTAATGAAATAGTTACAAACAAAGAAGAAAAAATAAAATAATAAAAAAAACAGTCACTATGTCGTGCATCGTGCAATATTGTATTAAAATTTTTTTAATTAAATGTTATAATGCGCGCTACAATAAATTAATTTATTTAATAAATTATTACTTATCATCCAAGTCCTTACTTAAAGTAAACAAAAAGATAAATTATACTAATACGTGTTCCATGTTATGAATCAAACCTAATGCCAATTATTATTATTATTTTTAATATTTAAAAATCCTTGTTTATAAATTAATTAATTAATCAAATAAATTTCAACATTTAAAGGCTGCTTTTATTAACGATTAGACTAAACTGGTATAATTTTTAATGGACACACTTAGCCAAGACACATTACTTTATATATGATACAAAATTTTCTTTTATTTTTGATATTTATGAACAGATAATAAACGTAACAAATATTATATTTCCATAGAAATTATAATTATTACTTTTCAATCCATATAAATAAATAAATATATTTAAAAGAAAGAAAAGAAAGAAAAAACCAATACACAATAATAATTATAATCATAATAAATCTTGTTGAAATAATTTCCTTAAACAAAACATTTCTTGTTTACATATCAATTTTTTATCATTTAAATTTTTGTTTTGTTTAATTAAATCATTGTAATCAAAAAATCGCCAGTAAATTAATTATTATATAAAATAAAGTAAAAACATGAAATAATATAATAAAAATAATTAAAAATAAAAATTACTTACCAGCCAGCAATCGTTTCTTAGTAATAAATTAATTTATTATAATTTCTTTTTGCTGTTTATATTGTTATTAACAATATTATTTTCTTTATTATAAAGTGGCAACAGTTTCATCAGATGGTGAGCCACATGGTTTAATGACAATGATCGCTGTTGTATCAGGAACAATTGTTGCCGTTATTATATTATTTACTTTGGCTATATTTGTCGAGTGCTGTCAAAAGTATGTTCTTTTTTATTTTCATTATTATCTAAATAAATTTTAAAAATATATCTTATTAATAATAATTTATTTATTTTTAGGAAAACATTTGAAAAACCAAATACTGACGATGATAATGATGATGATGATAATGATAAAATCAAAAAAGGAAACAAATCAAAACGTCCAAATTTAAATTTGCCAATTTTTACGAAACGACAAACTTTTGATATATCTGTTATAGACGTGGATCATCGCTTATCCTCATCACCAGATAATAGTCACAGTTTTGCTAATTCAACTGTTTTAACAATAATTGATGATCCTTTAATAACACCGATTAAAGCATCATCTAAAAAAGATACAAATTTATATACCAGTATTACTACAGTTGCATTATAATTTAATCCTTAATTCTCCTAAAATTAGTCTATTAATAATAATAAAAAAATAACTTTATCTTAGAAATAATTCTTCCTCTTAATAAATTAAATTTAAATAAACAAGACAAGACTGAATAATTCGATTATAAGATTATTAAATAGTTTTCTATTCTTTCTTTTATTATTAAATTTATAAAAAAAATCTTTTAATATATATTTATATCAAAAAAAAAATTAACAAAAATATCTATTTGTAAAGTACATTAATATTATAATCAAAGTTCTAATCTATTAACAATTATAAAAATAATAATAAAATATAATTATAACAAAATCATTAGAAGCTTTTTTTTTATTGGTCTGCCATACAATTATATTAAAATGATTATATGGATATTGGAGGATTATAGGAATGATTATAATTTGTATTAAAGGATTAAAGAAAAACGTACAAAATGTACATATGTGTTAAAAAAAGGAGATCATGAATTATAAATGGGTTCATTATTATATTTATTTATTTACCAAGAACAATCGCTAATAAAGCCATACGAACGTACATTCCGTATTCGGCTTGTCGAAAATATGCAGCTCTTGGATCTGTATCAAAATCCTTACTTATTTCGAAAATACGTGGCAATGGATGCATCACAATCATACGCTTTTTAGCACGTGTCATCACTTGCGGTGTTACTATGTAATGACCACAAGCATCATTGTATTCACTTTCGGTAGCAAATCGTTCACGTTGAATACGAGTCATGTAAAGTACATCCGTTTCTTGCAACACCTCATCAAGGTTTGTATATGACTTTTGTGTAATTCCTTTAGATTCCACATATTTTACTATATGGGCGGGCATCGTTAGATTAGCAGGACTAACATAACGCAATTGAACATTATACAAGCATAAAAGACGAGCCAAAGAGTGAACAGTCCTTCCATGCTTCAAATCCCCCACCATGGTAATTGTTAATCCATTAACTGTGCCAATTTCTTCACGAATTGTAAATATATCAAGGAGCGCTTGGGTTGGGTGTTCACCGACACCATCGCCAGCATTCAGTAATGGTTTTCGGCAGTGCTGAGCTGCTCTCTAAAAAGATAACAATTTAAAATAAAGAAAAACACAATATTTAAGCACAAAAACTCACTCCAACTGCCCCAGGTTCTGGGTGCCGCAAAACAACGACATCCGCATACGAAGCCATAACAGCAACACTATCTTCCAATGATTCTCCTTTTTTAACTGATGAACTTGTTTCATCCATGTAAATAACACGACCACCCAATCTTTGCATCCCAGCAGCAAAACTACAACTTGTTCGCGTGCTTACTTCATAAAATATTGAAGCCATTATTTTACCTTTTAGGACATCGTCCAATGGCTTATCTTTGGTCACTCGTCCTTTAAAATGTTGCGCCAAATTGAAAATATCATTTAATTGTTCCTTATTGAACATATCTACAGATATAATATGCTTTCCAGTGAGACCATGAATAAAACTAGACGCGTGTGATTGCTGCTGTTGTTGTTGCTGAACAATTTCCTTAAAACTCATTTGTCCAGTAGAATCACATCGGATACGAGGTAACGGTGAAATTGGCCTTAAACCAAGACTAGAATCGTTCGCAAAATGCACATTTGATTTTGGAATTGATTCTGAAAGTAATTTTGTAAATACTTCATTTGTTGTACGATCAGTATCCCAATCAGCATGTCTCCCTGTATCAACTTTAGCAGCAATGTCAGCTAGTCCATCATTAGAAGCATGATTTTCAATTTGTTTTTCTCCAGATTGTTGGAATAGTGAACGCTTAAGTGGCCATTCCCGTACATTTTGACCAAATCCTGGTGGTACAAGTACTCCCCCATCAACAAAGGCAACCTCACCACGCAAAACTACACGATGAACACAACCCTTAATTTTCCAACCAGCAAACGGAGTCCATTTCGCTTTAGAATGTGCAGTCATTTGTGGAATTATCCATTCCTCATCTAAATCCACTTCTACATAAGTATTTGGTTGTTCTGGCAAATGGAATATTTTCTTTGGATTTCGATGAAATTTATTTATTATATCATCCAAGGTAAGTTTGCCCTCATGTACTGCATTCAATAAAAGTGGTAAAATAGTTTCTAGACCAGGAAAACCCGGTGGCGGTTTAATTGAATCTTTTTCTTCAATTGTATGTGGCGCATGATCTGTGGCAAAAATATCAATTATATCCATATTATCCCAGAGAGCTTCTTGATCCTCTTTCGAACATAATATCGGTCTTACTTCTGCCCTTCCATAACCAATTTTATCAATATCATCAGTCGACAGAAATAAATGATGTGGACAAACTTCGCAGGTGATTTTAATGCCTCTTTCTTTCGCAGCGCGTATTACTTGAATCTCTTCTTTACGTGCAACATGACAAATATGAACAGATCTATCAAGTAAATGCGCCAACATGATTATAGCAGCTGTTGATGTACGTTCAGCATGAACACACAACGGTGATCTTTTCGGCCAATGAGACAAATGTTTTTCCCATATTGTCATATCAGTCAACTTCAATGTGGTAAAAGTATCATTTAAATACATTTTAAGACCTGCTGCCTGCGATGCCAAATCAGAAACTGTAGTGTAATTATCTGACGATGCACCAACAAATAGTGCATAATCGCATCGAGCTCCAACGCGTGCCAGCTCTTGAACTAATTGAAACGTTGTACGATCAATAATTGATGGAGTGGTGTTTGGCATAGCACAAACCAACGTAATGCCACCAGCTAATGCGGCTGCTGTTCCAGATGAAAAATCCTCTTTATGTGTCGCTCCCGGTTCTCGTAAATGTGTATGCACATCAATAAAACCGGGCAGTTTTATCATTCGTCGTGATGTCATGCAATCTGTATGCGTTTTCATTGGAGGCGCCCGACCAATTTGTCGCATCGCCTATATTAAAATTATAATTTGTCATTTATTGAGTTAAAATGCAAAAAGAATATTGATGGTGAATATAATATAAAGAATAACTTACCTCGACCAATAATTTAGCACATTTAACATCCGTTACTAATGGAATTGAGTAGTCAACAGCTAAACGCCTTGTCCGGTAGCCATGTGTCATAAACGATGAAACACGTCTTGCACCACCATCTCTCATTGGTAAATTTATAACCATATCAAATTGTTTATTAGCTAAAAATTCAGCCAAGTGACGCAATTCACCACTACAATCGTCTGTTTCAATATTATCGAATGTCCATTGTACAGATTCCACCTATAAAATATAATTAATTACAATTAAGTTAATTAATTTAAATAACACTAAGACTTAACAACATCCAATTAATTAATCTTTTGATTGATTAGTGTAAACACATAAAAGAAAAGAAATAATACCCATAATTATTAAAATAAAGAAGAAAAACAAATATAATAATCCGATTAGATAAAGAAAATATATATATAATTTCTAAACGCAAAAACGATTTTATCGGAAACAAATTTAATTCAAATAAAATTCATTTCCTGTGTTTTATATTTTCAAAAATTTAAAAGAAGAAAATTAATAATAAATTACTTTATGTCCGGATAGTGAAAATAAAACAAAACAAAACAAAAATGATAAAAATCGTAAATAGGAAAATTAAAATAAAAAATAAACGCAAGTAATTATCATCAGTGATATAATAAGAAGCAAAGTACACAACAGTCATGCATGTATATTTTATTATGTGGGGGTTCATTGATAAAATGTGGCAAAATATACTTATCACGATTATTAATCATACACAAGTAAAAGAAAAACCCTTAAGTTCTCAAAATAAATTAAAATTGATCATTACTTTGATAAAAAAAAAAATACTCTAAATAAAAATTAATAAATAATTTAGATAAAATGCTAATCTCATTAAAATAGTCACTTAATAGCAACAGAGTTATTTTAATTAATAAATAATTATATACTTGAAAAAAGGAAGAAGAAAAATATACAAATATGTACATAAAATAATAAATAATTAAATTATCATCGAAACAAATTATTAAACAATTATTCAGGTAATAATAATAATAATAATTTTTAAAACTGTTATTAAATGAAAAATTCAATATTTAAAAACTTATTGATAAGATAACAAATAAATAAACTGACAAATTTTATTTTTATTTTTAAGAAATAACAATCTAATGACAATGAAATTACAATAAGAAAAAAATAAAAGAAAAAATTCTATAATTTAAAGTGTTTAACGGAAAAGCTTCAAGCAAAGAAAAAAGCTTTATCGTTATTTATACGTTTAAACTGGTATACATATGTGTCTCGACTATAATATCTCATTTCTTATTTCATCAATTCATTTGAAGTTCTAAAAACCCTACTTGGTAATACCCTTATAATTTAACAATTAAATATATCAATATTTTTATAATACACGTCCTCAAAATAGACAAAAACAAGTGATAAAATTAAATTATTTATAATTTTTTCTTTGTATTGATAGACAATAAAAATACAGGCAATTATTATCACGTATATAACGCATAGACCAATCATTCAAAACAATATAAAAACCAACATACATAATATATTTCTATGAAATATATTTATTTTACTTAACAATAATTAATGATAAGAGAATTGGTAAAGTAAAAAATAATTTATCAATTAAATTATGAAAAATTATTCAGTTTTTGTCTGTCTTTAAAGGCGAATAGAACGGGATATAGGAGAAAATAAATAAATAATTAAAGATTTATGATTGAAAAACAATTCCCAAGGGTGATTTAATTAGTTTTTGTTTATGTGCTCAAAAAATTTGGAATATATATATATATATATATATATATATATATATATATACAGAAATATCGCATATACTTGTTTAGAAATAATTTAAGTTAATTAATTATGAAGTGGCAAACAGTGTAAGTTATTTCAAAAAAAATGTTTAAATAATTTTATCAGTACAACGTGACGTGATCAATTATTTCTTTTAATTATTGTTGATATAGTGTTCTATCATTATCATGAAAATGTGATCCCTTGTTGTAAATTGTATATTTATAAAAAAAATTAAAAAAGATATATTTATGTTAAGTGGAGTAGAAAAACTCATAGAGATATAATTTTTAGACAATTTCATAAAAAAAATTCTAATTAATTAATAAAAAAAAAAACAAAAAAAAACATGGGTACACGATCCTCAAAAGAGAAAACTCCAACGAATCCTGTTGATCTTTTAAAAAAGAAAGAACATGACAAAGAACTACGTCGCACTGAGCGTATAAAGGAACATGAACGAATTCGCGAGGAGATACGTAAAAAAGAAAAAGAAATCAATGATAAAAAAACACGACAATTTTTAATGAATGCATCTGGTGCTGGTGCAGTAAGAATACCATCAACGCATCCGGATATAATAAAATTCGCTGATATAGAGGCGAAAAAACGTATGCAAAACCAATTAGCATTAAATAGTGGAACATTTATATTAAATCAATTAATGATGTCAATACAATTCCTTGGCAATTATGATCGGTAAGTTTAATTCATATAAAAATTTTCGTTTTAAACAAATATATTAAAATTTAAAATACTTAACCTAAATTAATTAATGTCTAAATAAAATTTAATCAAAAAATAAAATAAAATTATTCTTGGAAAAATTAATAAAGGTAATAAAAAACTTAAAGTTAATAATTTTATATTAAATGAATAAAAGAAAATATATAAAACATATTATTATTATTATTATTATTGATTATTGATTATTGAGTAATTTATTTGATTAATAAAATTAATAAAATATTACTCAATACAATAAATTCTTTATATTTATAATAAAATAATTAACTTTTTTTTTCAATTGTTGAAACGAGAAAGCTTTTTACATTATAATCATATTATTTTTCTTTCACTCAAAAGACATCGCGTATTATTCAAACGAGATTGTGCCTTTAGTTAAATAAATTGATTGATTAGCGCGAAATCTATATAAATATACAGTGATAAGGAAACATCACATTTCAATAACACAATAATCAATTAATTAAGTAATAATAATAATAATAATACCAAAGCCGTACATATTAACTTAATTACACAATTGTCTATAAAAGTGACAAATAATAAATTAATTAATTATTAATCTAAATGGAATTTGTGTAAAACTTTGACCAAATATTTTTTACTTTGTTTCGATTTTAATTATTTTATTAATTTTATTTTTTATAAAATTCTTTCTTATTGGAAATAATAGTATTTACTGTAGATAAAAACACATACAAATACAGGCAATGTTAAAATGATTGTGAATTTTAATTTTTTTTTATTTTTTAATTGTTATCAATTTTTTTTTCCATTAATAAATTAAAACATAGAGATATTAATAATTTATAAATATCTAATTTTTCTATTTTAATTCCTAGAAAATTTAACGTCACAAACAACAAGCAATAAAAACACAAAATTTATATTCTACAAAACTGGTATACTTAGTATAGGTCTTAGAGAATTTTTAAATTATTTTTCATTTAACAATATTTATTGTGAATTAAAAGTTTTTACTTTTATATTTAAAACTATTAAAATAACTAATTATTTGGTTTTCTTTCTGATAATATTAATATAACGTATCCTCTACTACCAGCAATAAAAAAAATACACGCAAAAAATAATCACTGTGCCTCGGTTTTAAAGGAGTACATATTTAAGTTGATAATAAAGATCTACTTTTAATAGGTTTAAATTAAAGTTTAAGTTTAATTTACTGAAATTCAGCACAATAGAGTGTTATAAAAATAATATTTCTGATATTAAAAATTGTATAAGGTTTTATTTAGTTCATCACTTTTGGTTTTCACGTCGTGTTTTAATATTTTACAATTGTAAATAAACATTATCTAAATCAATTAACTTCTCATTGTTAAGATGCAATTTAATTTGCATTATTTTATCTTTATTATCTATTTTAAGTAAATTTTTTGAAGATGTTTTTATTGCATTCATACTAGCTAAATCCAAAAAAACAGTTTAAACGAACCGTTGCATATGAATAAAGAAGTTTATTAAGAAAATTATAGATGCTATAAAAATTAAGCGGTGACAACAACCGTTTTTACAGTGAATTATTATTTCTCAAAGAATTTTATTTATTTTAAATAATTATTGATTTTTAATCATCTCATACTTTTAATCTCATGTTTAATCAATCATAAAGACTGAAAACTTTTGCAAAAATAATAACAAACATTTAGATAAACTAAGGAAAATTCAAAATAATTGGCGAATCTTTTTTTTTTCTTCTAATAATCACACAATTATAAGCTATTATAAATACAATTAAATAATTTTTTATTTTATTTAATTTTTAGAGAAAAAAGCGAATCACTTGAACGTAATCGTTTATTAGAAAATAATAAAACAATGAAAATAACAAAACATTGTAAGAATGTAATATTACCAGATATTTTACATGATGCTGTTGATCAACACATAAAATATCGTGCTAGGTAAATTAATATAATTTTAATTCATTTAAATAACTAAAATGCATAATATAAAAAAAAAACACAGCAAAAAAACATACAATAATTGAATAAAAATCATTAATAAAGTGGACAAAAAAAAAAAAAAACACATATTTGTTATCATAAAACAGAAAAAAATAATAAACAATTTATTTACATTTCATGTATTTTAAATAATAAAAATAATTAAAACATTATTTCGGTGTCGTTGATTTTTAAAATTTTATCAAATTGCCAAAAAAATAATAATAATAAAAAAAAATTCACAATGAACAAAATAAACAATTAAACTGTTTCAAAAAAATGCTGTGTTGTACACACACTTTTGTTACTTTTGATTTCTTATTTAATAATGAAAAAAAAATTAAAAAAATTAAATAAAATATTAAAGAAGTTTTTTACATAAAATTTAAATCTGATAAAGACGTTTTTTGGTAAAAATTTGGTCGCGATTGTTCAGTGTATTTTTTTTTTCAAGGTTGAAGAGAAAATTCATTTTAAAATAATAATAATAATTGATAGAAATCATCATAGTATAATTGCTGTGTTTTTATTATTTAATTAAATTAAAATAATTTTTATTGATTTTTGTCGTTTTTTATTTAACTTTCATCAATCATTCGATTATTATTTAGGCATGGATACTTAAAGAAAAAAATTCAAACATTACATAAACAAACAATGTATATTGTTCATGAGAATATTGAAATATTGAATCCGGGAGAAACAACGGATTATAGTACCTTGCCGGGACAATCGCCTATTTACAGAATGGAATTAGAGACAATTGATAATAATCGATTAAAGGATAAACATCATGTTGGCTATGTACAGTTAAAAAGTTTTGAAATTATACGACGCAAACAGGATTCGATATCATTTAATAAAGTCTATGATGAACTTGTTGAAGAGGATGAGGACGGTGAAAATAAAAAGAAAGAAAGTAGTGGTAGTAGTAGTTTAGATACAAATGATGAAATAAAAGTTATTGATAACAATGAGCAGGACGAAGAGGATGACGATATGCCAACGTCCAGATTTAAAACATTACGTCCTAGTATTGTTATTATGTCCAAACAAAAACGTCTATCACCAAATAATAATAATAATTTAAATTATAGCCAACTGCAATTAAATAGATTTTCAAATATGCCGGTGCCAACATCAATCTCAAATTCTACGTCTACAGATAGTAGTGAATATGAATACGCTTATATAACCGCGTTAAATACTCATCAACCATTAAGTATAATCAGATCAAGTAGTAACTCCGATGAACCATTAAGTACGGTCATATTGCCAGACATTTGTATAACAAATAAACGTGTGGCAATTGATATAGATGAGGATGAAGACGATGAGGATAATGGAAATGGTGATAAAGATGATAATGATAGTAACTCCGAACTTGATGATAAACAATATACAGTGAAACAATATTTAAATTCAAAATATTTTCTTAATTACTTTATAAATATGTTTAAAGAGACATTGGCACAAGATTTGGGTGTTACCGAGTTAGATTTATTGCATGCAACATTTAAAGGCGCTTGCATTTATACCGATTTCTTTGAAATCATACCAGTTATAGCATGTCCGTGGCCAAAGGAAGCATACGAATGGCCATTGCGACGACGTGAAGTGTTTCAGAATCCAATGACAAAACAACAATTTCAGTGGCTAACAATGTCTATGGTGACTAAAATTACGTCATTTGGTTGTCATGTGGTGCCTATTGGATATGCACCAAAAACTGGCACTAATCCAAATAGAGAACTCGAGTGGAAAATAATATTTCCAGAGGCTGAAAAATATCTAGAAGATTGTTTAACCAGTGCTCAAACAAAGGTCTATATGGCGACAAAAGTTCTTCTTAAAACCTTTGTAGAACCGTTTATCGATAAAAAACTAAATATGTTTACCACGGAGCATTTGCGTGCTCATCTCTTTTGGCAATGTGAGAAAAACTTCGCCGCATGGCCAGAGGAATATCTTGGTGAGGCATTACTGCGTTTCTTGCAAGCATTATTGGAACAAATAAAAATACAAAGGCTTCCCGATTACTTTTTACCTAGACGCAATCTATTCGAAAATATACCCGGTAAGGTGCTAGTCGAATTACACAAGCGGATTTTTCGTATCACAGAAAACCCCGTCATGTATCTAATGATATCATTTAGAAATCTTAAATTTTTACAAAATTTTTATCCAAGATTTTGTTATAAGCGTTTATATGCGACCATGATCATTGACAATCCATTAAAAATTATTAATCCTGCTTTCCGTAATCAAAATGAACGAAACATGGACTTTGATACGGACGATGATGAAGACGTTAATGGATATGGTCATATTTCGGTATTTAATAAGCGTGAAAAGAATGATAAAACGAAACGAAAAAAGACACGTCTCGTACGTTTTAAGGAGGCAGAAAAAACTAAAAAGGAATTAGAAAGGATTAACGAAAGACGTGCATCAACGGAAACAATAGATATAACTGTAAGTAGCATATCAAATACAAAGTAGATTTTGCTTCCTTTTTATTACTAAACAAACCATCTATTATTTTTATTTTTTAATAGTTTCAGCCCTTAAAGCATATGGAACAATTAAGGCGAAAAATTATTTTTGAAATATTTACCGATCATTTTATAAAAATGGCAAAACAATCGTATAAATTACAATCATTGAATCAATCAAGAGTTTATTTAAATCAGGCGTCAAGATTAAGTTCATTAATATTAAATGAAAATGGTAAGGAGGAGTGGTTAAACTATACCGAGAAAATAAACTCCTTAGAAATGACAATAGTTTCATCAATGGATAACATGAACGGACCAGATTTACCAAGGCGCAAGAGTAGTAAAATTACAACAATTACAGCAATGAATAAATTTAAAGGACAACAAAACAATTACGGTAGTAATAATAATAATAAAAAATTTAATCGTTCAATTAGTGAGGAATCAGATTTCTATACAAATATTGATTTAAATAATGAAGAAGTAATGACATCAAGCACAATGCAACAAAGAACATCATTTATACCAGAAGAGTTTTCTAATTCAGATGATAATGATGATGTTGCTAATGTGATAAACAGCAAGAATGACGTAAACATGCAATCACAGAGTATTTTAAAAGATAAACAGCTAATACATAAAGTTAATGGTAATTTACCAAATGGTTTCCGTAAGTCAACTAACTTAATTTCACCACTAAAAATGTCAACAAATTCTGTGAATACATCAAATAATACAGTTAAAGATAAATCACTTAAAAAAATTAATAAGACAAGAGAAATTTCAGTGGACGTTCAGGTACATTCAACACCGAAAAAAACAGTCACCAATAGTAGCAATAATAAAATATTATCTAAGAAACGTGAATCGTTAAGTAAACATGCATTCAAATTAAATAACACTAATGGAATTGAGGATGTTGGTCATAATCGTGGTCGTAAACAAAGTGTTAGTTTTGGTACAACGACAACACAAGAGATCAATTTTTCTGAATCAATAATAACGACTACAGCAAAATCGAAGACTACCTCATCTAAAGTAAAGTATTTAAATAAGAATGAGCACAAAGGAATCATTATTACAAAAAATACAAAAACTAATGATAAAAAAAGTAGTAAACAACAAATATTAATATTAAATGGTGATCATGATAATCAAATGAATGAAAATAGTGATGAGGATGGTTCAACACAATTATAATTAATTATACCAGTTTGGTTCAAGTCTTAGAATTTTTTTCCCATTTTAAATTAATGAATCATAATTTTATTGATTTATTTATCTAATTAAATCAATAAAATTGTAATAATTAAATAAAAATAATAAATAAATATATATATATATATATATATTTATAATCAATAAATAAATAAAAAAGAAAAGCATATAGTGTGGCATTAAAAGACGTGTATTGTGTTAATATCAATAAATAATTAGTAATGAGAATACCCTCTGATATTAAAAGGATGGCAAGCAAATAAATAAGAAAATGATATTTAATTAGAAATATTCAAATAAAAGAAATATTCATTCGTTTAAAGTAATAATAATAATAATATTAATAATAATTGAAGCAGCAATAACAAGAAATGAAAATATTCCCTGTGATAACAAAAAATAATATTTTTTTTTTTGAATGAACATTATTAAAAAATTTATATAGAAAAATAAAAATAAATATTTCTGATAGGAAATTAATTCGACAAAACATATTTCAAGCATTTTATCTTTATTACATAGAGACAAATATAATAATAAAAAAAAAATTTATATAATAATAAAACTATATAACTAAAAAAAAAAAAAACCACTTGCTTATTTACCTTTCAATTGTTAAGTGGACAATTGTAATTAATTATAAATAACTTATTATTAATAATAATAATAATAATAATTATCATTATAATCGGTAATATTTAGTTACAAATGAAAAGCAAAAGCAAAAATTAGAAAATGATTAATAATAATAATAATAATAGTTGTAGGAAATAATTGTCTATAATGTAAATTAAATTAATTTTTTTTTTAAGTAATATTACTTAGCACTTATGTTAATCGTAATTATATATATATATTGTGTCCGTTTTTTTATCATTTATATTTATTATTATGTATATAAATTATTTATCTATTGCTTTTAATAAAAACTTAATAATTCTTAATGAAAAATAATTAAAAGAAATTACTTACATCAACACCGTGCTCCATGTAGAAATCTCCAGTACCCATTGATGCATATAATTTATAGCCCATTTTTGATAAAATACGTATCGATGGTAACAGTTCCATTTTGTGCTATAATTAAAAATTCACAAATTATAACAAAATTTAATTTTATCGAATTTATATATTTATACCTTAAAGCTTCCAATGCTGAGCAGTATTGCCTTTTGTGGTATTTGAAATCCGGTTGACATCATTGCTTTTAAATATGCTTCATAGCGATTTTCACCAAAACAAGCAACTTCACCCGTTGAGGCCATTTCTACTCCTAACATTACATCAGCACCAGTTAAACGTGAAAAACTGAATTGTGGAACTTTAACACCTACTTTTCCGCAGCCATGTAATACTTCAACGGGTTCAACCGCTAAACCAATTATAACCCGTGTGGCCATCGCCACAAAATCAAAATTTAATGTTTTTGACACAAATGGAAACGATCTTGAAACACGAACATTACATTCTATTACTTTAAGTTCGTTATTTTTTGCAATTAATTGCATATTAAATGGTCCAGTAACATCGAGTAATGCAGCTATATCACGTGCAATCTCTTTTATTTTGTCTAATGTTTCAGCATTAATGTCTTGTGGTGGAGTTACAAGTGTTGCATCGCCAGAATGAACACCAGCATTCTCGACGTGTTCTGAAACAGCCATACATAAAATCTCTCCATCAGCAGCAACAGCATCGACATCTATTTCCTTGGCTTCTTGCAAAAATTTCGATATTACAACTGGATGTTCCTTACTTACGTCTGATGCAGCATTTAAATATGTTTCCAGATCTTGATTCGAATGTGCGACATTCATTGCGGCACCAGATAAAACGTATGAAGGTCGTACCAAACATGGATAGCCAACTTCTTCACAAAACTTAATAGCCAATTGCAAATTTGTCAATTCTTTCCAACGTGGTTGCAAAATTCCCTTTCGGTCTAACATGCGCGAAAACTTAAAGCGATTCTCAGCCCCGTCAACACTTTCCGGTGACGTGCCTAATATTCTCGCCTGTTGTCGATGCAAATCCATTGCTATATTGTTAGGTAACTGACCACCCATACATAGAATGATTCCTTCAGGATTTTCCAAATTGTAAATATCCATAACGACTTCAAATGATATTTCTTCAAAATATAAACGATCACAGATATCGTAATCAGTACTAACGGTTTCTGGATTATAATTTATCATTATTGTTTTTCTGCCAAGTTTTCGGAGTTCTCTTAAGCATCCGACGGCACACCAATCAAACTCTACTGAACTTCCAATGCGATAAACACCAGAGCCAACAACAATTGTATAACCACCCGGATAGTCAATATCGTGTTCGGATGCATTATAGGTTAAATAAAGATAATTAGTGGATGCTGGCCATTCACCTGCTACCGTATCTATTTGCTTAATATATGGTAGAACATTATAGTCTCGACGTTCTTTACGAACAACTAACTCTGTACTACTAATTGCTGCTGCTATTTGTTTGTCTGAGTAACCAATTTGTTTAGCCGCTAACAAAACATCGCGACTAATATGAGTTTTAAATTGTTCCATGTGTGTTAAGTGATCGATGATATTTTTCATTTTTTGTAAAAACCAGCGATCTATTTTTGTCAACTCATAAAGTTTATCGATTGTGTATCCAGCTTTAAGTGCTGCAGCTAAAACAAACATGCGTTTATCAGTTGGTTGGGTTAATTCATCCTCGTTGACTACCTTTAAGTAAGGATCAAAGCCATTTACATTCTCATCAACCATACGTAAAGCCTTCTGAAAAGCTTCTTCAAATTTTCTGCCAACTGCCATTACCTCACCAACACTTTTCATAGAGCTTCCAATATTTTTACTTACACGACTGAATTTTGATAAATCCCAGCGCGGCATTTTAACAACACAATAATCTAAGCTGGGCTCAAAACATGCAGTTGTTACTCCAGTGACAGAATTCTTTATATCCGGTAAACGTATGCCAAGCGCTAATTTAGCTGCAACGTATGCCAATGGATAACCAGTAGCTTTGCTAGCTAATGCGGAACTTCTTGACAATCTGGCATTTACTTCAATAATAAAATATTCTTCCGAATATGGGTTTAATGCATATTGAATATTACATTCGCCCACTACTCCAAAGTGCCGAATAACTTTAATAGCCGTACTTCTTAACATATTATATTCACGATTAGAGAGTGTCTGCGATGGTGCAACTACAATACTCTCACCAGTATGTATTCCTAACGGATCAAGATTTTCCATGTTACAAACTGTTATACAATTATCATATGCATCTCGAACTACTTCGTATTCAACTTCCTTCCATCCTTTCAATGATTTGTCAATTATTAATTGATTTGAATGTGCTAGAGCCTGTTGCGCTAATAGACGAAGTTCATCTGCATTATTTGCAAAACCAGACCCTAATCCTCCCAACGAAAATGCAGCTCTAGCCATAACAGGATAACCAATCTTATTAGCAGCATCAAGAGCTTCCTGAACAGAATATACAGCTGCAGATGGAGCTACATTTTCTCCAATTTCATTAACGCGATCTGCAAATATTTTCCTATCTTCTGTTTCAATTATCGACACTATGGGTGTGCCTAAGATTTGTACACCAAATTTCTGCAAAATTCCAGCCCGATCCAATTCAACGCCACAATTAAGCGCAGTCTGTCCACCGAAAGTTAATAAAATTCCAGTTGGACGTTCTGCTTTTATAACTTGTTCCACATATTCTGGTGTCAATGGAAGAAAATAAACTTTATCAGCAAGACCTTTCGATGTTTGAACTGTTGCAATATTTGGATTAATTAAAACAGTTTGTATTTTTTCTTCTTGCAATGCTTTAATTGCTTGCGATCCAGAATAATCAAATTCACCAGCTTGGCCAATAGATAAACCACCTGAACCTAAAATTAAAACTTTTTTCGGTTTAATTTTGCTAAGTGGAATTTTCGGTTCATAATGTAATGCTTCTTTAAGTCTGTCTTTTATTGTAACACTGCAACCACCTTCGCCCCATTTGGATGCATTTACAGCGTCCAAAAATATATCGAAAAGAAACTCTAAGTCTTGAGGACCAGCTGTATGCTCCGGATGAAATTGTACACTGAAAAATGGCTCCTCAACATGGATTATCCCTTCATTTGTCTCATCATTAGCATTTGTAAATAAAGGTTCCCAATCAGCAGGCAACGTTGACACATCTACGGCAAATCCATGATTTTGCGATGTCATAAAACAACGACTTGTTCCATGATGAGTGCATGGTAAATTATGTCCACGATTACCATATTTCATTTTGAACGTATTACAACCGATTGCTGATGCTAACAGTTGGTGTCCCAAACATATGCCAAAGATAGGTTTCTTTATTTCATCATTCAGAATTCTCCGAATATGACCAACTGTTTCTTTGCACATGATTGGATCACCAGGACCGTTACTTATAAATAAACCATCATAATCATTTATATTCAATTCATGATTCCATGGTACTAAATCCACACGAGCACCTCGTGACACAAAGCAACGAATCTGATTTAATTTTAAGCCACAATCGACAGCACAGATTCTAGGACTTCCATGTTCGTTATATGTAATTGGTGCTTGTATTGATACTTCGGAAACTAAATTTCGTTGATTTTGATCTTTGAAAACATGCGACCCAAGATTTACCCCTTGAACAATTTTTCCTACAAAGTAAATTCGATTAATGTAATTCGATTTTCTATAAGAAAATTAAAGAGAAAAGATGAAATAATTACTCACCTAATATAGTTCCGTTTTCCCTAATTTTTTTAGTTAATGCCCTAGTATCAATACCACTGATTCCAGGAATATTATGTTCGGCCATCCATTTAGATAATGTACGATACTGTCGCCAATGAGAAGGTGTATCGCATATTTCGCCAACAACCAATCCAGATACCCAAATTTTAAACATTGATTCAAAATGTTTTGGTAATCCCATTTCATCTACTTCGTCATCGGGCACACCATAATTACCAATTAATGGATAAGTTAACACAAGGATTTGTCCATGATATGATGGATCAGTCATGGACTCAGGATAACCGACCATTCCAGTTTGAAAAACCACTTCACCGTCCATATCCACACTGGCACCAAAACTTTTGCCACAAATAACGGTACCATCTTCCAACACCAAATTGGCAATTTTTTCAGTCAACATTTTTACACTTTTTTTTTTTTTTATAAATCTATACACTAATGTTTATTATTGTTTATTAAAATTTAAAAAAAATAATCACAAATACTGAAAATATGTTTAACATTAAAATTGGTTAATTTTGTTTACAAATTCACAAGTTAGAGAAATTTTGTGAGAAATAATGTGGTAGGAGAGTAATAAACAAAAACGGCCTTGACCTTAGCTCTTAGCAAAATTTGCTAAAATAAAAAACAACAATAGTCACAGTAATATGTTAACTAAAAATTCAGCTGTTTCGTTATTGATTCTAAATAATTAAACTAAGAAACGTCAAAAGCTTAAATTATTTTCTAATAATAATAATTTTAATTTTAAAAAAAACATATTTCTTATCATGTTATATTAATCTTTAATGTTTCTTTCTAGCTTTTATGTTGTTTTTTTTATTAAATATTAATCGTTACTAATATAATAAACTAATATTTTATTGCAACACATAAATTGCGACTTTACTTTAATTTAATTTATACAAAATAATTCGAATTGATGCGAACTTAAATTATTAAAATTAATAATTAAATGAAAAAATATAGAAAAAGAAACTTAATAACTACTAAATAAAAACTACTCTGCCTGTAGATTAGTGAGGTTAGCCGGCAACAGAAAGTTATTATGGATTTTCCAGCAATAAAAAGTAACACGTTTCAAATTTTAATATTATATTATTAACAAAACTTTATTTAAATTAATTATACCTTAAATGTTAATTAAATCAAAGTTTAGAACAGCAAAAACAATCAAAAATACAACGCACGTGGCTATTTACTCAGAAAACAACATAAACACACTATCAAAAGAACCGGTCGACTGGTGCGTTAGCTACGACTGCAACCGTTCCTAAGCATAATACAAATTATTGATATACGAAACAAAAAATATAGTTATTTTATTACACTTAAAACTGCATTTTTATAGCAAACTAAATTCCACACTGGTTTATGTTTGTACTAGGCAATGCCTTACGTGTTGATGAAATGCTATTGCCGTATTGATCATCGTTTCGATAAACAATGCGTCATTTGTTGATAAATATATATTTGTAAATATGACACTTGTTATGTCTACAACTTAGTTGAATTGAAAAACAAAGTTAATAAAATATTAAACAATGAAAAAAAACTGATAAAATTAATCTAATTTATTAATAATTGATTTATATTTTAAATAATATATTTTTAAATAATAATGACATGATTGTTTAGGCACAAACATGTGTATGCATCCAACGGCCAGATTTAAAATTCTTTGTATAAAGTACACGATCAGGTATAAAATTATCTACTGTATGGAAAAAGTCTATAGTTTTTGGTATAATACGGAATCCAACACTAAAAATAAAATTATTTTATTAAAAAAAAAAAAAAATCTTATAATTTTCCAATAATTAATTTACTATATCATGGGCTGCTCTAATTTATCGATACCATTTTGATAATTTATCAATACTTCATCATGTAATCGTTTCAATTTTTTCCAATCAGTAACATTACTCGAAACACATATTTTTATACGAATTTTTGCTGATAAACTTTCTTCCTCATATAATTTTTTTATTTCTTCCTTTGTTAATTCACTTACGTAGCCATTAATGCGTATCTGATGATATGTAAATATTGAGTCATCTAATTTTTTATAAGTCCATAAAAATGTTGCTGCTACATTTGGATTTTCCATCTAAAAAAAAAAATAAATTAAATAATTATAAATTTTTATGTTTTTAAATTAAAACCTACAAAGTCTTGGTATTTTCGTGTATTCCTTTCGCAAGCAAATATAAAACCATCGTTATCATAACTACGAAGTATCACATTTCTGTTAAGTATTCGATTATCTCTAATAAAGTGAAATAAGAGTTTCATAATAATATAAATTGCAATTAAAATTCAAAGCCACACTAACTTGCTTACGGATGCTAAGCTAAAAACTGGCACAATACTTTTAGAATATTTTTCCGCTTCCTCATAATACATTTTAAACAAATTCATTGGATTCAATGGTGTATTTTCAATTTTAGACAAATCCGATTGTTCCGGAACAGTTGTACTGGCGGCAATTTCTTTTTCAGCTGCCGGTTTTGTGGTTCTATTGGTATCATTTAAATCAGTTACAACAGTTGTGTCTTCAGTTTCCGATACAACATTTAACTCTGTTATATCTTCCTGGGCAGGAGTAACCGTAACTTCATTTACAGATGCCAATTCTTCCGACATTTCATTAATACTTAAATCATCTTCATTAAATATCGCTTCTGCACTAGGTATCTCAGTTATATTCAGTATTATTTCTGTCACTGGAGTTCCAGTTAGTTCTGCTAAAAGTTCTATTGCTTCCGAATAAGTTACACTACGGCTTAGATTTATTCCGTCTGTACTTTCTTGTTCAGGAATATTATTTAAATTGCTTGAACTCATTACAATAAATAAAATTTCTAAAATTATAATTATTTTCAACTGAAAAGAGAAACAAAGTTATAGCCAAACATTTAAAAATGATTATCAAGTAGATGTCACTGACAACACTACAGAGAAATGTTTTTCATTAATTTTTTTTAAATTAAAATCACCATAATTTCTTTTTAAATATTTTACTATTCACTTAATTTAATTAAAATTAATTATTTCACTTAGGCACAATAGAGCAGCTTATGTAATATAGATAAATATAAATTTTTCTTTGTGTCTTTGATTCTGCCTATTTATAAATATGTCACAATAAAAACAAATTTAAATATTCAGTTCTATTACGTATGGCGTGTCACTTGTCGTGTAAGGCGACAGTCTAATATTTGTATTCTGTATGTCGTTTCTGAACGACAGTTGTTGTTCGTACAGCATGCTTCGATTTTTTTTGTATTTTGTATCACAAATAGTAGTCTAGATATGACAAATTCAGTCGTGCAATTTTAATTCTCTGCCTAGATGGAAAAATTTAAGTTTTTATTTAAAATGTAATTATTTTAGCTCGATTTCTGTAATTGTGCGGATTTATAAGTTCAATTATTTGCATAAACATTTTACTAAAAATAGGAAATTTGGGAGTTAAAATGCTTTAGCATGTATCAGAACCTGCTATAGCAAAGGAAATTTAAAAAATTAATTTCTATGTCAATAACGAAAAAAAGAATTTCTTTTTAATTTAATTTATTATTTCTTCAAATTAAATGAATTTGTTTTGTTAATTTTAATTCGGGTACTACTTTTTCTCTTTGAATTTTATCTTTTTGTAAATATTTTCTCAAAACTACCGGCACAGTTATTGTCATATCTTGATTTTGGTAATTCTCTAAAATAGCGATTAACATTCTCGGTATTGCACATGCTGTACCATTTATTGTATGTGCATAATGCAATGCATCATCAGCATTTATACAATTAACGATATAACGAATATTTAAACGACGAGATTGATAATCTGTACAATTACTACAACTAGAGATTTCACCCCACATATTTCTACCAGGTAGCCATGCTTCAATGTCATATTTTCTAATTAATAAATAAAAACAAATTATTTCTAATAAAGTACAATTGATTTCTTAAAGTACCTATTCGCTGGTGCACCCAATTCATTGGGGGGCATGTCTAATAGTTTAAATGGTAACTCTAGCTGATTATATAAATTAATTTCAATATTTTTAAATTCTTCTAATACATTTTCTGAGTCGTTTTCGTTACAAATGGCAAACATTTCAACCTTATGAAATTGATGTACACGATAAATACCTTTCTCTTCTAGCAAACCTGATGTTTCAGCACGATAACAACGACTCATTGCCGTTAATCTAATTGGTAACTTTTCGTTATTCAATGTTTTATTATGGAAATAACCAGCCAGCGCAATTTCTGATGTTCCAGATAAACATAAATCCGAATCCTTTACTTTATAAATCTTAAAAAAAGAAAAATCTCTATATATTGTAATATGTTTTAGATAAATTAAAATATTACTTGATTTCTATCTCCATGCGGATTCATGCCGCATCCTTCCACTAAATTTGTTGGCACTAAATCCGGCACAGAAATAAGTTCAAATTTGTTCCCTTTTAAGTAATCCATTGTATATAATATCAATGCTTGTTCCTACAACACAGTACAGCAATTATAAAATAAAATTTATTTAATATAATAACTTATTTACCAACTCCGCTAAATCGTGAATTAAATAATAACTTTTATGGCCTGCGTATGGAGCTAATTTTTCATTTCGTAGTAAATTCAACTTTTTTGCAATGACATCAAATGGCAACGGTTTAAAATTAAAAGCACGTTGATTATTATAGAACTGAATTAATTTTGGTTCATCATTTTCAATTTTTAATACATCCGGATGAGTTTGATTCGGTAATTTCTTTATTTCATTAAATAAAGTTCTGAGTAAATCTTCACCTTTAGCATTGTCATTAGTTTCTAAATAATCCTTGTATAATTTATGTATTAATTTAATATCTCCAATACCTTTACGACTAAGAATATTATCTTCTATTATTTGCATATTATTTTTATTCATTATGTAATTTAAATCATATCTAAAATCTTTATTCCTCAAGCATAGTTTCTCAATTTGTTCTGACGAAAATTCCCTTGCATAGTTATTTGTTTTTATTTTTATACAAATTGGCCTTAATAATTTAATTAATTTTATTTTTTTACTTATTATAAACATTTTTTAATTTTTATTACAATATTATTTTTTATGCAAAAAGATAATTTATAAATTTTTAAATATGAAAACCGTAAACTATCAGCATTTTTCTTGTTTTCTGGTGTTCATGCTAATCAAACTGTCAAATATCACATGTTATACTGATTTACTCAGTTCCAATACTTTTTTGATAATACGCTAGGTAGTGCAATCTTTATTGATTATTTAGCTTATTTTATTATTTTTAAATTAAAATAATTAATTAATTTAAAATACCGAAAAAAAAAACTAATAAATTTAATAAATAATGATTTTAACATTGAAAATAAACAATTATTTAATAAAACAATAGACATTATTTTATAATATTTTAATTCTTTATTATAGTATTTAATGGACCAATTAATCAAAAAAAAAAAAAAGAAGCAAATTAAAACTTAATTGAATTTTTAAAAGACAATAATTTATTGTTTAATTAGATCAACAAATTAATAAAATAAACATTATAAATTAAATAAATATATATAACATATGTATATATTTAAAACAATTAGCATCGTTAATAAAATTGTTTTTTTTAAACAAAATATAATGATGTAAAAGCAAAGTGTTTTCACCAGCAGCATTAAAAAAACAACAATATATTTCAACAATGTTAAATTATTATTTATTAAAAATGTTTGTAATTAATTTATTAATTAATTAATAAAATTTACTTTTTATTTTTATTTTTTTTTTATTAGTACAACAAAGAAAAATTATAATAATAAAAATAATAAAAAATGTGAAATGTTCATTTTTACTTTTAATTAAAAAGGAACTGATATATTAATTAGTTTTATACTTTTAAATTTAATTATATATTTTTATTAATAATAATAATAATTAAATTGTTTTCATGGTTGTTGCTGTTATTGTTTTCAAATAAAATTTATAGAAAGACAAAAACAAACAAATAATAATAATAATAATTGATTTAAATCAATTTATGGGCGAGGTTTAATTAGTTTACTGGCTGGTGGTGGTATTTTACAAAATCCAGCAGCATCAAATACAGGAAGTAATTCACGTACACGCCCAGGTATACTTCCGTCCAACATTCTGGTATTTTTTTTTTTATTATTTAAGAAATTTTCTATATCGTTAATTTATTCATTTTATGTTAATATATAAATATTTTATTTTATTTTATTTTAATCAAAACAAATTTTAGCAAATTGAACAAAAAAAAAAGAATTGAAATCCAATGATGAAAAAAAAAATGAAATAATAAAAAGAGTGACACTTACCGTCCTTTTTTAGTTAAAATTTTAGCTGATGTTACTGGTAAATTAGATTCAGTAGGAAAGAATGTAGCACCATAAAAATCAAGACCATTCTGTATTAATATATTATATTCTTCTAATGATGCTAATGTAATACGTATTGGTGGCGGTGGTACATCACCAACTTTATCACGATTCTCACTTGAATCATTTGTATCCTTTATTAATTTTGGTATTTGTGGTTTGATTTGCTGTTGTTGTGATGTTATTAAATCACTAACGGATTTTATATCACTGCCACCTGTACCCTGAGAATATTGTACAACCAAACGTACAACCTCAACAACTGAGTTATATTTATAGAGTGAATGACGAATATCCTCAACGGGCACCTCCTCGGGCACATCTAACACAAATAATGTAAATGTTTTTTGTGGTCGACATGGTATTGCTACCTAAAGTGTGTCCAATAAAGTAAAATTAATTAATTTCAGAGATTAACACGAGATAATAATAATGATGATTACCTTTTTATAAAATCTAGCACCGGTTACTTTGTGAAATCCTTTCTTGTACACAGCCTGATAATCTTCGGGGCTTGAAAACTTAAATAAAATACCCGTTGCTGTTTTCGTTAAACTGAAGCATCCTTTAAAGTTCATTTTCTCACAGATTAGTGCAGCTCGTTCCATTGATAATTCGTGTGATGGGGTTAATAGAAAAGCACCTTATAGGTTTTTGGTTTTGTTTTGTTTTTATTATTAATTTATTTTATTTAATTAGAGTAAAATATTTAATTTTAAATCAGAATTAGTTTTTGTTTTTATCAGTTAGTCACAATTGTTTTTCATTTATATTAACTAAACATCAAAATCTGGTTATTATTTTTCTCATTTTAAGATTATGATTAAGCATTACTGATCTTACTTTACTGATGGCGATTTAATTGTTAAAACAAAAATAAAAATTAAGCTCTCCAACTATTACAAATCCAAACGAATGCAATTTCAAGTGTTTTATGATAAAACAATAAAAAATTCATTTAAATTTATTACCTTTAGCCAAAAAATTCTCCGAATCTGATATTTCTGAATCGGAATCATCATGATCACGTTTATCATTCCATATAACATCAGATATTTTAGGACTACCAATATTTTTCGATACTAAACTTGTATTACTACGATTCCTACGGAATTCCGTTAAATTTTTTTCTTGTTCAACATCCGATGCATTTCCAATGTATGACATTTTTGTTTGTTTGCTTTTTTTTTAATTACTCTTTTATTAATTTTCTTGATTTAAATTCCTTATAATCCGCTATAGTGTATGCGAAATTATTTTAAACAAAAAAAAAAAAAACTAACTAAAATCACTGAAACAACTAATTGAAAAAGAATAAAACAAACCAAAAACCAACACACGAATTTATTTCGTAATTAAATTAATTTAAATTAATAAAAATTAAATAAAACAATAAATAAATAAATAAAAAAAAAGCAAACGTAATTTTTAAACTAACAAAAGGCAACTAATAATTTTCTTAACATTGTCTTTGGCTTTTATAAGATTTTTTTTCTTTTGGTTTTCATCAAGCACCAAAGAAAAATAAATAAAATTTAATTTATTTTTATAATTCAATTGTTTTGGGTAAGGGAGAGATATTTGATGACAGAATAAATATTCTCTTGAATACAACAAAATTAATGAACCAGTGATGAACTTTTATTCTGGATTTAATTCTATTTTTTTTTTAAATTAATAAATAAATTAAACTCAATCGAAAGCAAGGTATAAGCTGCTGATAAAGCAGGTAATCCATCTCTGATTTGTCTTTTATTTTATGATGTTAATAATATTTAAGAAAAATAATAATAAATAAAAGCAAAAATCATAAATAAAATAATATTTATATATTTTGCGGTTGAGTTGATTATTTATTAAATTTAATTTCTTTTAATTAATTTGATGAATGATTAAATGATTGAGTTTTATTTGTCTGATAGTGAGATGCACTTTAATTAAATTACCACAGGGCACAAGACCTCAGTAATCATCAGTAAGAGTTAAATTTTTATTCCTTTTTCTGAAAGAAACTTAAAAATCTAATCAGTAAGATAGAAATAGATAGTTAATAGGAATATGATATATTAATAATTAAATTAAGGATTCATTTACTTATCTTTTTAAAATCATAATTCCATACATTTATATAACTAATTTAATTTTTAATATGCTTCTTTTTCGTCTAATATAATAAATATATAATAAAAACCAAGAAGATCATCAATCAATGAACCTTGAAATATTTTTTTTTTGTTTCTTTTTGTACATCGCGCTTTTAATTCCAATGTTCCGATCGTTGATTTAAAATTTAATCAAAATATAATTATAATAATAATCTTATTAATTTAACTAAATATTTTTATTTCAATTTTTTTTTTTTGCTTTGCTTTGTTTAACTAAACTAATAGCAAATATCCGCATCCTACATTAGTAATTAAAATGTTTTTTTTCATTTTCATTTTGATTGTTTAGATTATTTTATTGATTTTTATTTATTTATAATAAATTGTTTTTTATAGTATTTATTTACCGAAATATCATTAGATCATTATTTATTGTTTAAGAATATATTTGATTAGTTTAGTTAATCCGTTCACCATGCACTTTTTTTTTTTTTTTGTTGTTGCTAAGTAGTAATAACGTTTTTTATCAGGTTGTTTCTTTATTATTCCAGATTATTAACCTACATTTATATATTTCTGTCTGATGATTTTATCAATAATAACTTTAAGTGTGTTAATTAAATTTATACACAGCATGATCCACAACCACATACTACTTCCAAGGTATTACTTCCGGCATTTACAAATATCATTTTCTTTAGTTAGAGAAATAATTTTTAAATGATAAAAAATTATACAAAAATTAAATTACCTAATTAAAATATTATTAAATTATAAAAAATTAATAAAAACTAAGGTGTATATATCCTCATCCTCCTCATTAACGTAGGTGTGTTAATTCAGATTACAACAGAAAAACCAATATAATTATAAAAGGAAATCAGCAATTATTATAATTAGGTTTCCTCGTGTTATATTATTATTATTTTTTGTGATAATAAATCACAATTTTTTAATTAAATTAAATAAATTTATGTTTTGTTTATAATTTTTTAACTGCTTAATATTGCAATTAGATGTCGGTACTAGCTATTCTTATTTACATTCGTTTTGTTTTTAATAAGAAATTTCCCCTTTTTTGTAATGTCATTTCAGTTTTGACATATCATAGTGTTTTTTTCTTTCTTTTATTTAATTTTTCCTGTCGGTTTATGATTAATCACACAGTTTTTATTATTTTCATTTCAATAATTTATCTTAAATAATTAATAAATATTATTTAAAATTATTTATTTTATAATCATATTTGATTTTTATTTTATAATTGCATAAAGTTTCATCACTTATTTTTATATAATTTTGATTGTTAAAGTTTTTGTGATTTTTTTTTTTTATTAAAATTTTTGCACAAAGGTTTTATTTATTTATATAAATAAGTTAAAAGGAAACAACAAAGCGAATAAAAATGGATAAAGAAAGGTTTCTATATTAATATTTAATAATAAATACAAATTATATTTTTAATAAAATATATATTTCTTTTAAATATAGATTCTCATTACTTATCTTAGAGCCGCATGAAATTTATTTTGAGGATTTTAGTGTAAATTTATTAACAAACGAGAATGAACAGAATACATATGCGGAATCATATAATGGAAGATTGAAAATGTGCTCGAAATCAATTGTATTCGATCCAAAAGCCCATATGTATCCAATAATTAAAATACCTTATAAAGATTGTGAGAAAATTTACCGTTGGGAGGGTAATCTTAAAACAAGAGAAACAAATGTTTTAGCTATAAAGTAAGTCAGTTTCTAATACTGTAACAAATTCATTAATTAAACGAAAAACATGATAATTACAGATGCATGCAGTATATTGAAATGTTTGAAAATAATATAATTAAACCGTATAACTTTAAAATGGAAAAGAGAATATTTTTATTTAATATGCATTATGTTAAAGTTGATGATTATTTACCATATTTGGGGCAATTACACCGGGCGTCCAGTTTAAATGCTCATGAACAAAATAATATGGTAAAATGTCGAATGTTGTTTGAGTCACACTTTAAATTGTCTATTAATTTATTTAATTTACTTTTTAGATAGCAACAATTGTTTATTCCCGTCAAAATCGTGTCAAATTTGATAGACTTTGGTTGGACGATATTTATGAAAAAATTATTGAATATCAAGTTGATGAAATAAATCCCCTAGTTTTAAATCCGGGACGTTTATGCTTATCAATAACTGCAATTTATTTTCAATCGTACAATAATATACAAACTGTAAGTATTTTTTATAATATTTTAATCAAACTATAATTAATTAACTTCTTTTTTTAGTATCCTGTAATTAAAATAAAATTAAATTCAATAAAAAATCTAATTAAACGTCGATTTTTATTAAGGCATACAGGTTTAGAAATTATTTATAATCTAAATGATAATAATAATTGTAATAATTTAATATTATATGTGTCGTTTCAAACGAGTGAAAAACGTGATGAATTTTTAACCGAAATAATGAATATAAATAGTTTTTTAATAAATGATTTAGAACAAGAAAGTATAACATTAAAATGGCAAAATTCATTAATATCAAATTATGATTATTTACTATATTTAAATAGGTAAGTAAAATTAATTAATTATTTTAATTAAAATGAAAATATTATTATTTATGTAGTTTAGCTGATCGAACATTTAATGATTTAACACAATATCCAATATTTCCATGGATTTTAAATGATTATAAATCAGATGTGATTGATTTAAATGATGTAAATATTTATAGAGATTTATCGAAACCGATTGGTGCACTTAATCCGATAAGACTGATAAAATTAAAGGAACGCTATGATGAAATGGCTGATCCAAAGTAATTTTATTATTACATTTTTTTTTTCTATATATCGATTAATTAATTAAATTCTATTATTTTTAATAGATTTCTTTATGGATCACATTACTCAGCACCAGGCTTAGTATTATTTTATTTGGTAAGAAAATATCCAAAATTAATGTTGTGCCTACAAAATGGACGTTTTGATCATCCGGATCGTATGTTTAATTCAATTATGGATACATACAATAACTGTTTAAATAATATGTCGGATTTTAAGGAATTAATACCAGAATTTTATGATTTAAATAATAATGGTGATTTTCTACAGAATATAAATAATATAAATTTTGGTTTAAAATGTACTGGTGAAATGGTAAATAATGTATTATTACCAAAATGGGCAAAAAATTCAACAAAATTATTTATTGAAATAATGCGGTAAGAAAAGTGGCGGATGATTTTATATTTTTACTTTATTATTTATAATTTCATTATTATTATACGGTATTTATTTTTACTTAGAGAAGCGTTAGAATCTGATCATGTATCGAAGAATTTAAATCATTGGATTGATTTAATTTTTGGTTATAAGCAACGTGGCAAAGATGCAGAAGAAGCAAATAATTGTAAAAATTAACTATATTTTTTTTAAATTAATTTAATTAATAAATATTGATTTCTCTTTAAACAGTATTTTACCATTTATGCTATGAAGGGTCTGTCAATTTAGATCAAATAAATGATTTACAATCAAAACATGCATTAGAAGTGCAAATCTCTGAATTTGGTCAAATACCAAAACAATTATTTAATGTTCCACATATTAAACGTATAATAAAATGTGATAAAGTGTTTAATGTAAATGATGATAATAATTTAAATAATATATCAAATGATATTAATGATAAACGATTAACATTAATTAATGAAAATATACAATTAGATTTTACATTTAATTTACATAAAAATTTTATACAAAATTTATTATTATATAATAAGGATAATAATTTAATATCAATTGGTAAAGATGGTTTATTAAAATGTTATAATATTTTGGATAATGATAATTATAAGCAAATGCGAAGTATAAATATTAGTAATATGGCATTGAGTTCATGCATTAAAATACCAAAAACAGAAATTGTAGTATTAGGATCATGGGACAATACAATGTATGTATAATTAATTAATTTTATCAATAAATATTTCTTTTTTACATTAATTAATTACAATAAATTACAGAATAATTTATAATTTAGATTATGGAAGAACAATAAATATTATTCAAGCGCATGACGATGCTGTATCTTGTTTATCGTATATAGATGATTTAGGAATATTAATTTCTGGCAGTTGGGATTGTAGCTTAAAGTTATTAGATATTTTATTGATTTTTATTTTTATTCAATAAATAATTAAATTGTTTATTTGTATGTTAGAATCTGGAAAGGAATAAATGAAACAGTCAATTCGACAGCATTTCGAATGTCTGAGTCAATATTAGCATATTTATCCTTAGAGGAGAAAATAGTCTGCGTACACGGTATCCAAGATGATGATTTAATAAAAGTTAGTTGATTATTATTTTTTCCCTTTAGATTTATTTGGAATGTTTAATAATCTTTAAAAAAAAAATAGATAATTTTAGGCACTGCCAATGGTGATGTAATTTTATGGCAAATAAAAATAAATCAAATAACATTAAATATAATTGAAATATATGATTATAAATTGATAAAAAATTATTTAGTCGATATTATAAATGTGCAATTTAGTCAAAATCATAATAATATAATAATATGCAATAAGAATGGTTATATTGAATTAATTGATATAAATACAAAAATGCTATTATACAAGAATAATATTAAAGATAATCAAATAACAACAATGTATTTATCCAGTGATAATTATTTATTATTGGGAAATAATTATGGTAAAATTTTCATAATTAATTTAACAAATGGAATTTTAGAAAATGATTTTATTGTTCACGATGGTAAATTATTTCTGTTTTTTTACTAATATTAATTATGTATTTGCTTATTTATTAATATAATTAATTATTTAAAGGTCCAACAACAGCAATTGTTAAAACTAATGATAATAAATTAATAATAACCGCAGGACAAGATTTTAATGAATTTTGTGTTAAAATATGGAAAATTTAATAAACTGAAAGTGCAATTGATATTTTTATATAACTAATATTAAAGTTTTCCATTTCTATGTAGTTAATACTAAAATTATTTAATATATATGATTGTAAAAATTTATAAAATAAATAAAAATCTAATTAAATGTATTTTTCAAACTAGACTAAAAGTAAATTTTCTCCTAAACAACTGGAATGCTACACTTTGTTCAATAATGTAACTACAAAAAAAATTTTTTTAACTATTTCCGTAACGTGAGACAAATCGTTCACATGTTTTTCCGTGTTCTAAAAGTCTAATAACAAAAATTTATTAAATTGTAATATAGTTATTTCTGTGACAAAAAATAAAAAAAAAGAAAGAAAAATGGAAAAAATGAACAAGGATGAAATATTAAATATGCGTTTCCCATTCAAAATGTGGTTACTTATAAATACAGAAAATGAAGTAATTGAATGGGGTCGCAATGGAACAACTGTTTTAATTGATTATAATCAATTAGATGACTATCTATCTAAACCAATATCAATATTTAAAACAAAAAATCGCTCAAGCTTTATACGACAAATGAATTTATATGGATTTCAAAAGTTACAACAGACACAACTACGTAATGAATTTTATATATTAAACACACTGATCCATGAGTATCGAAATGAAAACTTCCAAAAGAATCGATACGATTCATTAAATAAAATAACACGAAAATGTAACAATAATGGAAATTTTATAAATTTACGTAATAATTTAAATATTATTAATAAAAATAATTCCTCAAATATAAATGAAAAGTTTTTAAAGCGACAACAACGCAAAAACGATCCATGTCTTAATTTAATACCGAAGTGTCTAACAAAACTAATTTATAAACGTATTAATTTGAAATTAATACTAAATATACAATATTTAAATAGTTTAATTGCTAAAAATGATATTGTTAATCATAATTTTCATTTATTATCAAATAATATTAATAATATTATATTAACGAATAATTATATCAGTAAGACGGACTGTAATAGTGACAGCATTGCTGGCTATTATGGTAATTATCATGTTGGTGATACTCTAAAGAATTTCTTTGGTGACTTTATGCCAATTTATAATCAAGTGACAATCGGCGGTGGTTAGTATTTTATTTTATTTATTAATTACTTACATTTGTATAATTTTTAACGTATTTTTATTCGTTTTTTTCTATACAGTGGAAACATTAACATTAAACGTAAACTTGCCAAGGAATATAAATAGAAATCCTGACCAAAATGTAAATGGAAGTAACGTAACGGAACAGCAACATCGTCAACCAAATTCAAAAAAATATAACAATAATACTAATCTGGATAATAAGCCAGATGGAATCGAAATAAATGATTATTCAAACAATAATCGGACAACATCTTATGAGAATATTGTAGTTGGTGCCACAATAGCAGCTGGTATCGACGACAATGATTTGGATTTATTGGAAACTAATAGTGTAAACGCTCATGATAGCGACGAGACTAATGATGACAATGATAACATTAACGAATATTTAACGTTTAATAAAAATCATTTAACCACAACCGATATAATTACGTACAATAATAATTTTAATTTAATTAAAAATGAATTGTCACAACTATCAAATAATTTAAATAGTAACAGCAGCAATATCCAAGATATTAATAATTTAAACTTACACGGTGTTGATGGTGTATTTTTGGAAAATCAACAATTGGGATTTCATCAAAATCTCGGAATAGATCAGCAACAACAAGAACATATTTTGAATCAGGAGCCGTTGTCCGAATGCCACTATCAAGACAATGTAAATATTATTGAAATTGACCAAAATATTGGACTCAATCAAGTCATTAACGAGGGATTAGAATTACAGCAACATGATAATATTGATGAGAATAATTTTTATCGACAAATACGCGAAAGCATTGATATTTTATATAATTGAATAAAGAATTTATATAGTATGTATTCTCCTTTATTATTATTTTTTTAAATAATTATTTAATTAATAAAGGTTTTTTATTTTTAATAATTAATCCATAATTAATAAGAAAATTTGTAACGCACTTTATTGTGATCCAGAGCTCTTTTGTTGTTTACTTTTCTCAGCATCCGCTTTTTCCTGCTCGATCTGCTTAACATAACCCTCAATGATAGATGCACTGAGCATTTCTAGAGGCTGAAATATTTATTCAATGAGTCTATTGGTTTATGAAAGAAAATACCAAAATATTTTACCTTCTTTCTACGCATAACAGCAACTTCTAAATTTTTTTGATTTGAATGGACTACTTCAAGTAGAGCTTTAATAGCTAATTTAATTGCTCCATTTTCGGTGTCTACTTCTTCTGCTTTATAATTTTTTTCTAAAAATTCTTTCACTGTTTTTGCAGCATTACCAGTTGCATTCGCCTTCCACTCATAATACACACCGCAGGGATCTGTTTGATATAAATGCGCTTTATCATCCATGTCGAAACCACCAATTAAACACGAAATACCAAATGGACGACGTCCATTGCTTTGTGTATACTTTTGTTTTAATCCAGCAATGTATCTACCGAAAAAAAATAAATTTCAGCAAACCATCGATTTATGTAAAAATTATTAAATTACCTGGTAATGTACTCAATTGTAACTGGATCTTCAACATTTAATTTATGACTTTGACATTCAATGTGAGCTCTATTGATTAAAATTCTTGCATCAGCAGTTAATCCGGCAAATGCCATGACAACATGATCATCAAGTAGACATATTTTACGTACAGTACGCTCCTCTTGTAATTTAGCTATGGATTTTTTAACAACACCCAAAACTACAATATCGCTTCCTCGTACACCAACCTGAAATTATTTTAAAATAAGAAACAAAAGAATAATTAATTACAAAAAAAGAGTGAGCAATGACATGCAAAATATACAACAAAATTGTGTTGAATTTTTTTTTGAGGTTAGCCGGAATTATAATAAACTTACTGCCGTAGATCCTTTTCTAACTGCTTCATTTGCGTACTCCACTTGCAATAAATGACCATCAGGAGAAAATACAGTTACAGCACGATCATATCTCGACATATTTAATTATTTTTATTTATTAACAAATCACACTATATATATTAAAAGAAAACAAATTAAATTCTTTACACTTCTATGTTGCGTTTGCTTGTACTATTTGCAAGAAAATAATGACACAAAATAATCAACAATCATTGTCTGAAGTTAGGTCTGATTGCAATCCAACTACTATTGATAACTACGAAAGGTACGCAACCTAAATCATTTAATTTACATGAACGAAAATCGCATTTTTTAAATATGTTAATAAAATAAAATATTAATATTTATATATTAATTAATTTAATTTTTTTTTATATAAATCATTTTTACAAAAAACAAACTTAAATTAGTTATTAATACGTTAGTATCATATATTATCTTTGAGATAATTTCATTTCAATGACTAAAGAGATTGTGTTTTAAGAGATTTTAATTAGATTAATTAATTATAAATAAATAAAAATGTCATAAATAATACAAAGTTTGGAATGTTACTATATAGTTTGTTTCCTCTGCAAAGATAATTTAAGATTCGAAATACCGAAATTCACTAGATTTATAGAGATTCATTTAAGTAAAAAATTAATATAAATAAAATAATAATTATAAGACGGAATAAGGATGGTTGCAACTTAAAATTAATTCATATTTGTAAAAATGTCTTTTAATTTCTCCTAATTTTCCTTTTATATTCTTTATCACTTTAATTGTCTTCATTTGGGGTTGTCAATTGTATACCGGTACCAACGCCAGCATCAATTATATTTAATAATTTTTGTTTTAATTTTTTATCATTATTACAAATACATAAAATTAATCCAGTTAATTGTTTATTTGAATAATTATTTGATAATTTTTCATTAAGTAACCATGTTTGTAAGAGATCTTTTGGTAGATAATATGCTTTTACATAATTATCGACATACTGTTGATGTTTAGTAAATTTCTGTCCAGATATTAATTCCAATATTGATAGAAAATGTGTAAAATCTAATTGCATTAATGCACGACCGCCGGTTGTGCATTTTTTTGCATTTGAAAAGCTTAAAATATTAAGAAAAAAAATCATTATTTTTGAGATTACAATTTGATTATATTACTGATTATTTACCCTTCAACTAGCATATGTGTTAAAACATGTGCTAAACTATCCCAAATAGGCTCTTTGGGCAACGGTAATTGTGCAGACACTTCCTCTAATCTCATTGCAAACATTTGCACACCCTATATTTGTTAATAAAATATAATATTAGTGATACATAATCTAAAAATATCAAAACAAATCACACTTACCCTATTTACAACATCAATATAACCACTATGCTGCACAGTTACATGATTTATATCCCATTTAATCTTCGACATTAATAATAATATATTTTGTATATCAATAATACGACCAGTGACACACATATAAATTGGCTTACGTAAATCATTTATGTACTGATACGTATTTACTAAAAATAAATCTAAATTCTTTTTACAATCGGCTAAATTATTCATTTCATTTGATTGTGGTGGCGGTGTTTGTAAAGACTCTGATGTTATATTATTTTCACTGTCATTATTTACAATGACACTTGCTGTTGATAATTCAATATTTTCATTTGAATGGATTGCTGCTGATTTTTTTATCAAATTTATTATATATTGATATAATTGTTGAAATTGTTTTAATAGCTCCAGACTACCTTCGACGGCAACAATTCGCTTTGACAGTCCATACAACTGATCCGGATCAGTTAAGTCTTCTTTTACCTATAATAGAAAAATCATTTAACGATTAATAAAGAAATTTTTATGAAATAACTGGATAAGACTGACCATAGAATTAATTGTTGACCAATTTTGTACTTTTGGTAATATCTCATCTTCAATACGTTTTAAATTTTTTATCAAATGTGGCGTTAATAAGTTATCAGCATTTATGGGCTAAAGAAAAATAAAAAAACGGTTCAAATTAATAAATTAAAATATAAAAATATTGGGATAAAAATTAGTAATTACAATATCCCTTCCAAATAAGTGATAAACATAATAGTTATAAAAATCAATCAATTCCGTCATCGATAATATTATTTCTGGTGTTATTGTATTTAATAAACGACAAATATGCAAATATCTTCCGATACAGCGTAACACTGTTAATAAGGTATTATTTATAATGATCGTTTTATTGTCTTCATCATTATTTATATCCAAATCATTTATATTATCACAATCATCTGATAAATTCAAAGATGACGTTTCATCGACTATACCAGCTAGAATATCCTCTTCAAACATTTGCTCATCAAAACCACCATCAAACGGTGTACTCTTTTCAGAATATCGCAAAAAATAATTACTGCATGTATCATCTGTTATCGAACTTTTTTCATCCTTAAATAATTAAAAAGATATGTATAATTATATAGAAAATTTAAAAAATTCTAAATTTATTTTACCATTGATTGATTTGTTATCGATTCATCCAGATCATTATTATTATAATTAAATGTTTTGTTCATTAGTAATAAATTTTTATAATTTTTTAAAAAATTATACTCATTTAATTGTATTAAATTAACAAATGAATTTATATTTATCCATGATTCATTATCGTAAAATAAACATAATTCATTTAAACATAATTGATGATACTTTTGAAAATATATTAATGATTTCTCATTGAAATTGTTTGTAAATTTTTTTATAAAATTATTCAATGAAAATTCCATAGAGATTCTTTTTAATAATTTTATAATTAATAATATTTGTATAAATTGTTCATATTTAATTAATAGAAATTTTTTACTGTTTATATAATTATATAATTTTATCTGTATATCATGCCATAAACGTTTTTTATCATTTATTAATTTCTCAATTATTATTTTATCATTTGCATTATTTATCTCATGCCATTTATATATATGGTAATAATTTACTAATATTTTCCAATATAATTTACATAAATTAATTAAACATTGTATATATTTATCAATTGGTATATTATCACATAATTGTTCATATAATAATTTTTGTGTTGTTCCACCAACGATATTATTATCATTATCATTAATTACTTGTAAATCACATAAGGATGATGTTGATTTCATATTATTACTTGTATAGCAATAATCATAAACAATATTATATGATTTTGTATGTATAAATAGTATAAAATTAATTAATAATTGATCTAATGAATTTATTTGCTTATTTAATAATTTATAAGATAATTGTAGGTTTGTATACAATTTTTGATTATATAAATTATTATTAATTATATTTATTAATTCTTTATCTAATACCAATTCAATATTTATTAATTTCTTATTATAATTCTCTTTTATATCGTTTATGCATAATAAATTTATATTGATGTTATTTATAATTAATTGATTATTTAATAATAATTTTATCGATTCATAATAATTATTATTATTTAATAAATTTATTATTTCATTATCGGTTGTTTTCTGCAAAAGAATAATTATATGTATTTCTTTATAACACGAATACTATATATAAATAAACATGCAATCTCTTTACCAGTTTTTTAATTATATTCAAATTATTTAATAATTCATTTAATATTTCACGTTTTTTATATGCTGCTAATATTTCTAAACTGGTTGTTGTTAAATTTTTCTTAGCAAAACTTAAATACGAACGTGATTTTTTACATAACCATAAAGACTCATTTAATATTTTCTCTGTCTGTAATTAAATTTATTTAATTTATTTTTATTCATTAATTTATGTTATTTATAAATTAAAAATACCTCGCCTATATATAAGAATTCTTGATTACATATCGTTCTTTGTTCTAATATTAATTGTAAGACTTTTTTTGATATAACTTTGTGCTGCTGTTTTAAACGTACTATTGATTTATCAATGTTTACTAAATTTAAATTATCATTTGATAATTTCTGAAAGACAAATCAAATTTATAATAACCTTTTCATGTATAATAAACATACAAAAGTAAATATATTATGTAATATTCGTGTTTAAAATTGTCTCTTAAGAATATTAATATTTTTATTATTATTTATTAGGCAATAAGCAGAACAAGGGAATATTTATATTACTTACATTTAATTCATGTACATTTGTATTAACATTTTCATTAAAATATATATCTTCAGTTGATTCTAATATCTCCTGATCTGATAAACAATTCACTTCATTATCAACTTGTGGATTATATTTATTCACTTGTGTTTGTATTATATCTGGTGTTATCGATACATTTTGTATAAAATAATCCGAGAAACCCATTGCTGGTATTTTAACATTTCGGCCCTAAAAACGAGCACAATTAAATAATTATAGAAATTAATAAAGTCAGACGAAATAAAAAACAATAAAATACCTGTTTGTTAATCAAATCAAAAAATTTATTTTTCATTCCTTTTATTTCATCCATTATTGATTATTTTATGTATTGCCTTTTGTTGTTTTTAATTAATTTATTCCTTTTATTGACATTTAGCTACCCACATTTTATTTTAATTGAAACAAAAACAACGGAATCTGTTGATATTCACACCTAAATCTTTTTTTTTTTTTATCGAAACGAAATAAAAACAATTGAATCACACACATATGATTAAGGGGAAATGTAATGCAATTCAGCATTTATTCATTGCATATTGAATAACAATTAAAATAATAATTAAACAATATTAATAACTTTAATGACAATATAATTATTTACACATTTATTGTTTTCTTTAATTCATTTTTATACTAAACTATTTAAACTTTACTAAACTAAAACAAAAATGAAAACTTTTCTCTCTCGTTAAAATGAAAATAAATGAACACAAGAAAAAACATTTGACGTGTCGTTAAGCAATGAAGTATGTTACAAGTCACGATTCATATAATTACACTGCAAAATTCAATTTTTTTAAAATTACATGTTTTTAATTAATTTTCTTTATTAATTAACTTTTAATTATAAATAAATGATTACAATTAATTAAATATATATGTATGATTTATGTGATTTTTTAATTTTAATTTACATCTGTGTTTATTTTTTTTTATTTGTGTTTATTGTCTTGAATCTAATTAAATGAATCAATTATTTTATGTGAATGTTGTTGCTGATGATGATTACTTTGCTTCTGTTCATGTGCCATCCGGACATGCTCACGCAAACTATATTTATTTTTAAAAACTTTTCTACAAATATCACAACAACCCTGCGGCTGTGGCGTATGTTGGGTTCGTACATGTCTCCATAAATTCACTGATGTTATTACTAATTTACAATACTGGCATTGGGTCCATTTACTTGACTGTGTCTCTAAAAAATATCAACAGAAAACAATTTGAATTAGAAAACTTTATAATCATTTGCTTTATATTAGCAAAAGAAAAAAAAACAATGATATTATTCTTTAAATCAATAAAATAAACCAGTTTACAAGATTTAATATGATTTATTAAAACAATTTATAATAAATTAACAATAAAAACGATTATCTAAAAGGAGTAAATCATTATTAAAAACTATTTGCATACAAAATAGATTTTTCAATTAAATAACAAAAAAAAAAGCTAAAATTTAACCAAAAATTATAATTAAACAAGATTATGTATAAGGAATGTATTAAATACAATTGAATAGTTTGAATAAAAAGTAAAATAAAATTATCACAAATTAACATTCATGTAACATAAACAAAATAATAACAATTTAATAATCAAAAAACATTAAATATAAAATGCAACAAGACAATAGTATAGGAATTTTCGTATAATTTGTTGCTTAAACTGGACTGTTTAAAGTTATCCAAATGTTATTTAACACAAAAGGTAAACAGTGTTTTAAATATTCAATTTTGCATCAACAGTCAATGTTATTTTATGAATTTTATTCAAATGTGTTCTCATATCATAGGAACGTGAAAACGCACGCTGGCAAACGGGACACTTTGTTTTTCCACTATGCATATCACGGTGCAATGTTAATGACATTGGATGCTTAAAGCCTTTCCAACAAATACTACAGCGAAACCGTAATTGTGTATCTAAAAAGAGAAATTAATTATTATTATTACACATTAAAAAAAATAACTAACAAACAAATAAAAATTATAATTAAATAATAAAAGAAAATATCTGTTTTATTAAAAAAAAAAAAGAGTTAAAAACTTAGCTAAAAAACAATAGCAAAAATATAAGAAAAAAAATTAATTAATTTAAAACCAAAAAAACATGCAAAAAAAAATATAAAAACAGTTAAATATTTAAAAATTAATATAAATAAATAAATAGTTAAATAATTAATGAAATCTTTTTCTACATACCTAGGAATTTTCTTTAATAAATTTATATAAATTTTGAAAATTTTTATTTATTTTTTCTTTCTTTTTTTCTTTGTTTTCAAAACAGATATTAACTTTTTTTTTATTTATTTATAAATTTTATTAATTATATATTAATATCACTTAATAATTATGCACGTTAATTATAAATAAATAATTAAATAAATTCAATATATATTATATTAATAGTATAAACACTGGTATAAATATGTATACAGTAAAGACCACAACCTCAAAACTGTTACAATCACTAATATCGCGCTTCACGTTTTATAATAAATCTTTTTTTATTTTATTTTAATTTTATTAAAAATAAATATAAATCACTTGTAAATATATAAATATATATTAATAATACAATAAAACTGTAATGATAAAGTTTAAACAACAACGAAAAGAAAAAATAGATAAAAATTACATAAGACTTACCTCTTAAAACACCTTTGCTATTATCGTTAGTAGAATGTGTTGCAGAAAATACACGTCCTTAGAAAATGATATAATATATTTATTAATATTTAAAAGAAAATAGATAATTAAAAATGTATTCTTACCTGACGCGGTTCCTATAACACCAGTACTACTGCAACTACTAGCATTGCTATTTGTATTATTATTATTATTATTATTATTACTATTATTATTATTACTAGATGTTTTATCGTGTTTATTAAATAATCGTTGATTATTTTGTTGAAAATCATTTATATCAAAACTTTTATTAATATAATTTGTCTCATCGTCATCATGATGAGTATTGTGATGATGATTTAAATTTTCAATATCCATATCATTATCATCAATATCGTCTATGTCATCAATATCTTCTTCATCACAATCTTCATCATCTAAATCATCATCTATCTCATCTATTGTAATATTATTATTATGATTATTATTATTATTATTATTATTATTACTACACTTAATATCTTCTTCATCTAAATTATTCTTTTGATTAATCATCTGTTGCTGTATGTTGTTATTCGTTGAATTTTCATCAATTGCTTCACTAACATCAATATAATCAGGCAGTTCCATTTTTAAAGGTTTTTCAAGTAGATTAATGGTACACTCATTGTTTTCTTTTTTTTCATTAAATGTTACTATAAATGAAATAAATATTGCATAAACATAGTAATTATTGAAAGCAAGGCAGCTTACGTGTATTATTAGCCTTTGTTGCATCATTAGTTATTAAATTCTTAGTATCATTGTTTTCTTTATCATTTCCTTCTAAATTATTTGGATAATTTTGATTATAGTTATTACCATCAGTTAGTCCTTGTACAGATAATAATTCAGCTGTATGCAAAAATGATGGTAGTGATTCTTGTATTACATTTACTTCACCCTAAAATACCATAATCCATTTATTGAATGAAACAATAATTAAATAAATAATTAATAATTACACACCTGATACATAAAATCAATAATCGCTTTTAAATCATCATATTTTACATTTTTAAATATAATAACAGGGTGTTGACATGGATTCTCTTTAAATATATCTTTAAAGTATTTACTGCATGCCGATAATAATATTTTGTGGGCACGAATTTTTTTATTATCACAACATAACGTTACATCAACTAAATCTTCATCCACACGTAAAGAATCAAAGGCATAGGTGATATGACGTAAATAATTATTCCAACGTAATGAAAATTGTTGTGCGGTCATTTCTATAGATATTTATGTTTACTGTTTATTCAAACTGAAATTATATTTATTACAGAATTAAAGATAATTATATAAATAATTGATAGTGAACAGATAATTTTAAGCATAATAAACAACAATTATACAGAATAAAAAAAATCTGTATATTTCTTCCTTACCAAAGTGTGCATACGAGTCTTATTTCACAAAACAATCTATTATAAATTGGCAATAGATAATTACACTTTTTAATATATTTTTATAAAAGACATTTAATAAAATTAGTTTTTCCACTTAAAATTATATACGTTTTAATTTTTTTAATCTTATTTTGTATAATTTGATTGTGCAGATAATTTTTTTCCTATTTTGACATAAACAACCTATAAATATTTTTTGCTATCTGAATCAAAGAGATAATACAGTGTAGCCAACTCAAATTTTATCAATAGTGAATAATTAACTTTGTAGATGACGCTGCAGTCACAAAGTATAACCGGAATCTAATTGGCATTTGATTATTAAGGGAAAATGAATTTTTATCCACAAATACCTAGAATTTATCTAAATATCTATTATTTATTAAGATACTTTTTAAGTAATATGTAACATATAAAATTAAGTATATTTTATATCATGCAGATAATCAGCTTAGCTGCTGTTAGTAATCATCAAATCCAGGCAATGGAAATTTGGAACAAAATTCTTCAACTTCTTTGCGAATGGCTTTAACTTTGTCATTCATGGTTTTATTCTCATGTAATGTCTTTTTGAAATCAACTATTTTTGGACCAGAAATAGCAAAAATCTCCTTTGATAATTGTAATCCGCGATCAATAAAATCAACAACTTGATCCATATCGTTTTCTGTTAAACCTCTAGTTGTTAACGCTGGTGTACCCAATCTTAAAATAATAAATATTTAATGAGCTTTTATATAAACTAAATCAATATATTACTCACCTAATTCCAGATGGATTAAGAGCTGACTTGTCACCAGGAACTGTATTTTTATTACATGCAATTGATATTTCTTCCAAAATATACTCTGCACGAGCTCCAGTTATGTTTTCTGGTCTAAGATCAACAAGAACCAAGTGTACATCTGTACCTCCAGTAGCAATTTTGTAACCCTTTGCCATTAAACCGCTGCACAAACGTTTAGCATTCAATAAAACTTGTCGCTGGTATTCAACAAACTCTGGTCGTTGAGCTTGAAGCATGGCAGTAGCAATTCCAGCAATAGCATGATTATGTGGTCCGCCTTGTAATGACGGGAACACAGCCTGATTGATGCGAGCTTCCAAATCATAAAGTACCTTTTCTCCATTTGGCTTAACAGAACGAACTCCTTTGCGGAAAAATATTATACCAGCACGGGGGCCACGTAATGTTTTATGAGTTGTAGTGCTGACAACGTCTGAGTACTCAAATGGACTTCCAATTAAATTTGCTGCAACCAATCCTGATACGTGTGCCATATCGGAAAACAGGTATGCTCCATTTATATCACAAATTTCACGGAAACGTTTATAATCGAGACATCGTGAATAACATGAGATTCCAGCGACAATAACGCGCGGTTTAAAAAGCCTTGCTGTTTCCTCAAGTTTATCGTAATCAATAAGGCCAGTTTCAGCATTTACTTTGTACGGCATACTTTCAAAGAAGATTGATGTAGCAGAAATTTTTTTCGATGGTGTCATAAAGCCATGTGTCAGATGACCACCATCAGGTAAATCTAATCCCATAATTCTACCGTGTGGCTCACACAATGCCGTATATACAGCAAAATTAGCCGGTGATCCAGAGTACGGTTGTACATTAACACCCCATTCTTCTGGATTCAAACGATAAGCTTCCAAAGCACGCTTCTGACAAAGTAACTCAATTTCATCAATATGCTCATTTCCACCATAATATCTATGAAAAAAAAAAACATAAATAAATTACTAAATTAAATATTTATTTAAAAAATTTGATCTAAAGTGTGAAAATGACAAAATATAAAAAATGATTGAATTAATTAATTAAATAAATTTAAGTTTAAAAGAAATTATAATAAAGTGATAAAGTTAAGTAATCAGTAAAATGATTATTAAAAAAACAACGTTTGCTTGTGGTAACGCTTTCCCTCTCATTGACATCGATACAATGTGTCTTAACCTTGATAATGAAAAATTATTTTACATGTTAAATATATATTTATAAATTAATTAATTATTCATACGAGAAAGTAGCAGTAGATTTTTGTTTTATTTAAATTTATGTAAAATAAAAATTTTATTTTAAAAAATAGAAAATTTACCTTTGTCCAGGTAAACCCTCTGAATATTTATTGTGTAAACAGGAACTTAAGCATTCTAATACAGATAATGATGTAAAATTTTCACTTGCAATCATTTCTAAACTATTTTTTTGTCGTTTCTTTTCATTTTTTATAAGTGCCATTAGCTCAGGATCTAAATCCGATAAATGTTTATGCAATATATCAGCATTTCCAGACATTTTATTTGTTCTTGTTGTCGGTTTAAACTAAAATAAAAAAATTAATTTATGATTATTAAATTAGATTTTAATTAAAAAAAAAATTATTTTTAACCATTTTTATTTTTTTTATAAAAACTTTAATTAATTCACTTCAACTGATTTACTATAAATGAATTTATATTTATTTATTTATTTGTAACTTGTTATTAACATCTTATCAAAATAGAAGATTGTTTATTAATTATTTTTAAAATAATAAAATGAATAGTCAGTCAAGAAAAGGTCAATCATTTTTTATTTTTTATTTAATTAAATAAATTTTATTTTGTTCTTACCCTTCGCTCCTTGTTTGTTCTGTTTCTATTTATTTATTTATTATTTTTTATTTAGTTTTTATGCAAAATAATATTATTTCACAAATAATTCAATATAAAATTAATTATGACGTTAATAAAAATAATATTTATTTAAAAACAGACAAAACTAATAAGGATTTTTATTATTATTAAAAAATAAATAGTTGTCGAAGCAACAAGTTATTTAAATTAAATAAAAACGTATCAACAAGTAACAGTAGCAAGATACAGTATTACAACATGTATTAAGATTTGATCTGATATTAATTCTAATTTGAAATGTAAATAAAAACTAAAAGAAACTTTTATTAATATTAATAAAAAAATTAAATATATTTTTACCTCTGTGGAAAAATTCCGGTTGCTTTTATAAACAAAATTAAAATGATGAAATGTTTTTTTTGAGTTAAGAAAATAATGTCGTTTTTGTTGCAGTTGTTGACAACCAAAATGTAAACTTGAAGAATTAGTTGCTGTAGCAGCACAAGCCAAATGATTGTAAACACGTGCTGCTTCAGTACTTCTAGCTAGTAAATTATAGATGGCATTTGATGTTTTGGACATGTTATTCAATACAAATGTTGCCTTCGTAAATATGCAATTATTGTGAATTGGGCGCACTTCCAAATTTGTTACAATCAAAGAGAAATTGCACAAAAGAGAAAATAAAAAACTAATAACTTTATTTAAATTAATATATATATATAAATATTTATTAACTGATTCTATATATATATTATTTTAAAAACAAATAGTTATAATAATATACACTCGAAAAATTAATTCAATGTAATTTCATTGAAGTTTATTAAAAAACTGTATTTTTATATTATAATTTTAATAAAAAAGCCCGAAAAAAAAATAAAGCAAAAATTACAAGATAACCTCTTTTGACATTTACGAATTTTATACATTTTTTTTAGTATTTTTAACTCTTAACTTTATAATTATATTTCTTTTATAATTAATTTTTAAACACAACAAATAAATAATGCGTTTATTTATTTTAAACACCTATCTTTATTAATAAAACATTTTTTACAATATTTTTTAGAATAATTAAAACAATAAATTTCTTATGTTCCTAGCAGAGACACACACTTTGCGTTTTCAGACTACTTTCACATGCATCCATTAATGTGGCATGGACTATTGATAGTCTATTGTGCAATACTTATGTTTCTTGATACTTTTATTTGAACCAAGCAAAGATTACAACATGAATATTTTGAAAACATAGAATTTCATTATTCAGTTATTTAAATATATAATAATAATTATTATTATTTACTATTTACAATAATAAATAGAATTTATTAAATATAAAGCATGCCTGTATATCAGTAAGAATAAAAAAAAATCCTATTGTCGCTTTTAATCATTAACATATTAATTATTAGAACTTGAATTATTCAGAAGTGAAAGGTTAAATATTATGTATAAATTTATTTATATGAATATCAGTTATCACTTTTACTGTATTGACAAAATGGAATATGATTTATTGATTACCATATCATTTAGCAAGCATTTATCCGAACATGTTGTCAACGACGAGCGGGGTGATTTGCCTGTAGTTATTGTCCGGCCATCCATAGGTAATAACTTTCAACATTTTTGTGTTTCTCCATATTATACATTTTTCTATTGAAAATTTTATCTTTTCCAGTTACATCAACTGTTTACGAACCAATTGCAGATTGGATAGATAATATGAATGGTCCATTCACATTTCTATTTGCAGCAGGAAGTGGTATTATACGTAGCACATTTATAAATATAAAAAATCACATAGATTATGTTGCTGTTGATGATGTTATTAAATCGATGTTAATTGCATCGTGGAAACATGGAACAACGGAAAATAATGAATGGTATTGAAGCGTTAAGATACTTTATGGATAATAAATGGGAATTTGTTAACACAAATAGTTTACAATTAATGGATACTCTTAAACCATCGGATGTGTAAATTTTTTCTTATACACTTTCTAAGTCACTTGGTTTGAAATTCTTATTTATTATTTATTTATTTAACATCTAGTGAAAACTTCAATAACAATTTACTCTCCCAAAATCATTATCAAGAGTATGTAATGTGGGCTGCACTAGGCTTTAGACGTTTCGTCTTAAATCAAAAAGATGAGGATTTACCAAAAGCAAGAATTAATTATAAAAGGTTTTAACTATTTTTTAAAACCATTTTGCCAAGAAAAAACAAATAATTATCTAAAATTCACTTTATATTACAGAATTAAAATGTTAGAGATTGCAATTACAGCAGTAATTTATATTGTTCTCTTTTACAATTTACTTAAACACATTATGATCGAATTTATCAACTAAACTTGTACACATTTTTTTATTAACTAAGGGTAACAATTGTATATTAATTATTATATTAAATAAATAAATATTATAAATTTCTTTTTAAATTATTATTAACAATCCTTTGTTTAGGTTTTATTTTTTTTAATTATTTGTATGTTCGTTAATTAATTTACTAAATAAATAAATAAATAAAACGCAATTAATTATATAACACAATAGATTATAATTAATGAATTAATTACATTAAAAAAAGAGGAAACGTTTTGGTATAGAATATTTTAATTACATTCAGTTGATGTTATTTAATGAAAGAAATTTATGAATATAAATAATTATTTAAACAATTATTAATATTTTATTAAAGCTAAAGGTTAATTATTATGTAAACACTTAATACATTAACATTAATATACGTTAATCGCTTTATAATGTTTTTAATTTAAATCAAATTTTTATTAAATATCAAGAAGATGTATTTAAGTGCGATGATTTTAATTATTTTTTCAATTGTTTAGTTTTTCGTTTCAATTCAACACATTAAACCATTTATTCCTTTCCTTTCAAGTCGGTTAACGCGTTTTAATTATTGGATTTATAATATAATTTCTTATTTTAATTATTAAAACTGTGAATTATAATGAGCGATTTACTTCAAGTCAAAAATGTCGATTCAAGTGTTTGGCGTAAGATTTTTCAAAAATTAAAAGAGAAGGATTTACAGTGCTTTAACTTTATTTTAGATAAGGATACTAATTTACCAACTATACCAGAGTTTTACAACGGCAAGGATATTTTAATAACTGGAGGAACTGGATTCTTAGGCAAAGTTCTAATTGAAAAACTGTTACGTTCATGTCCAGACTTAAATAAAATCTATTTGCTGATGCGAGGCAAAAGGGACAAAACTATTGATGATCGCATTGATGATATGCTAACGTTACCAGTGAGTTTTTGCACAAATAATTATTACAAATTCTTTTATGGTTTTTCTCCTTTAAGTTGTTTAAAGTGGTGCGTAACCAGTATGCCTCATTGAATGCTTTGCGAAATAAATTAGTTGGAATAAACTTTGAAATGGACAAATTAAAATTAGGTTTAGCTGCAGAATCAATTCAAAGCTTTAAAAATGTTTCGATTGTCTATCATGTGGCAGCGACTGTTCGCTTTGACGAACCTCTGCGGAATGCAATTTTAATGAATACCCGAATGACACACGAACTTATTAAAATTGCCAAAGAATTAAACCATTTAGATGTATTTATCCATGTCTCAACAGCATATTGTAATATCCAACACAATCCACTTGAGGAAAAACTTTATGAACCCGTAATGGATTGGCGTTCAGCGATTAAAATTGCGGAACAAGGAGATGAAGAATTGCTAAATATACTGAGTTCCAAATTTACACATCCATTTCCAAATACTTATACATTTAGCAAACATTTATCCGAACATGTTATCAACGATGAACGAGGTGATTATCCATTTGTTATTGTTCGTCCATCCATAGGTAATTTAATTCATTTTCCCTTAAACTTAACATTATTTTAATGTTTTTTAATTTTTATTTCCGTAGTTACTTCAACTATTCATGAACCAATAGCTGGTTGGATAGATAATATGAATGGCCCATTTACATTTATTTATGCAGCAGGAAGTGGCATTATTCGCAGTTTGATATTGAATTTAAATAATCGCATTGATTATGTTGCTGTTGATGATGTTATAAAATCGATGTTAATTGCATCATGGAAACATGGAATCGTAAAAGATTTGTATTTATAGCATTAATCTCTATAATTATTAACGATTAATTAATTATTTAAATAATAAACATGTTTTAGGGATACAAAGACACATTTACCAATTTACAATATCACTTCATCATTACCTAAAGAACTCGTTATGGAACATATGGTACGTTATATGAATGACTGTATACAATATGCTCCTCCTAATATAACTATAGGATATGCACCGAATTTTCCAACTTCTTGCAAATACAATCACTGGTTAAAGGTTTTAAATTTTATTTTTAAATGAAATTTTCTTTAATAACATAAATTACTCGTTTTTGTAGGTATATGGTCTGCAGATACCGCAAGCAATTCTTATGGACTTGGCAAACATATTGTTAAATAAAAAGCCTATGTATACTTCCGTTTATATATTTTAATTATTATTTAATAATTATTATTTTTGTAATTTAAGGTTTGTTAAATTACAAAGAAAAATACTGAATGCCAACGAAACAATCAAATATTTTATGAAGAATTCATGGGATTTTGTTCACACACATAATTTGCAATTGATGGAAAATCTTAAACCGTCTGATGTGTAAATTTCCCTAAAGTCATTTCCTTGGACTTATTTATTTATTTATTTTTATTTCCAGTGAAAATTTCAATAATAATGTACTCGCTCAAAATGAGTTTCAAGAATATGTTATGTGGGGTCTATTAGGCATGAGACGTTTTTTATTTAATCAAAAGGATGAGGATTTATCTACAGCACGTACTAACTATAATAGGTTTAATTTAATTCCATCCATTCTCTAGCACAATTACATTTAATTTATTTCCTTTTTCTTCACTATACCTTTCACAGAATAAAATTTTTACACATCGGAATAAAAACATTTATATATATTGGTATCTATTACTTGGTATTTAAATATATATGGTTGAATTTCTTTGCTAAAAATACAATATAAATGGTTAATAAAGAAATTTTTAATATAATAAATAATTAATAATTATAAATTATAATATTATTATTTGGTTTGTATGCTTGTAGTTTCTCTCATTTTCTAATTCAATTGAGTACATTTTTTATTGCATACATTTAGGTGAAAATAAATTTTTAGTGTGCAAAATGGACAAAATTGTAAGCAAACGTATTAAAAACGTGCAATCAGGAAATAAAAAAGAAGTTAGAAATTATTATTCAATATAATATTAGTTTATAACTAAGTACAAAGGTTAAATATTATTAAAATTTAAATAATCCGTTTCATTATGAAGTTCTATCAATTTAATTGGATTGCTTTGTTTTATTCGTAGAAATTTATTTATATAAAATTATTGTATTTAAGTGAAGAGTTTTTTAATTTTCTTTTTAATTGTTCAGTTTAATTTGTTCAACGATTTACTTAACTTAAGTATAATTTCTATTAATACTTGTTGAAAGAATATCTGTTTAGGTTAAGCCATGAGTGGTGTAAAAGAATTTAAAAATGTGCACACGAGTGATTTTTGTAAGACTTTCTCTGAAAATTAAAATAGTGATACAAGGATTTACAGTGCTTTAATTTAATTTTAGATAAGGATACTAATTTACCAACTATACCAGAGTTTTACAACGGCAAGGATATTTTAATAACTGGAGGAACTGGATTCTTAGGCAAAGTTCTAATTGAAAAACTATTACGTTCATGCCCAGACTTAAATAAAATCTATTTGCTGATGCGAGGCAAAAGGGACAAAACTATTGACGATCGCATTGATGATATGCTAACGTTACCAGTGAGTTTTTACACAAATAATTATTACAAATTCTTTTATGGTTTTTCACCTTTAAGGTATTCAAAGTGGTGCGAGCACAATATACCTCAGAGCAAGCTTTGCGAAAAAAACTTGTTGGAATAAACTTTGAAATGGACAAATTAAAATTAGGTTTATCTGCAGAATCAATTGAAAGCATAAAAAATGTGTCAATCATTTATCATGTGGCAGCGACTGTTCGCTTTGACGAACCTCTGCGTAATGCAATTTTAATGAATACCCGAATGACACACGAAATTATTAAAATTGCCAAAGAATTAAACCATTTAGATGTATTTATCCATGTCTCAACAGCATATTGTAATATCCAACACAATCCACTTGAGGAGAAACTTTATGAACCGATAATGGATTGGCGTTCAGCGATTAAAATTGCGGAACAAGGCGATGAAGAACTGCTTAATATTCTCAGTACTAAATGTAGACATCCCTTTCCCAATACTTATACATTTAGCAAGCATTTATCCGAACATGTTATCAACGATGAACGGGGTGATTTACCATTTGTTATTGTTCGACCATCCATAGGTAATGCATTTATCAATCAGTTTCTATCTAACTTAAATTTTAATTATTTTATTTATTTCTGTAGTTACTTCAACTATTCATGAGCCAATTGCTGGTTGGTTTGATAATATGAATGGTCCATTTACATTTCTATTTGCAGCAGCAAGTGGCATTGTTCGTACTATAGTTTTAAATGCAAAAAATCACAGTAATTATGTTGCTGTGGACGATGTTATAAAATCAATGATAATTGTATCATGGAAACATGGAACCCAAAGAGATTTGTATAAAATATTATTATCTTAATCATTATGTGTAAAATTTTTAATTTAAAAAAACTAATTTCAGTAATAAAAAAACACATTTGCCAATTTATAATATAACATCGCCATTATCTAAAGAGCCCACATCTGAAGAGATTATTCGCTGTATGAATCTAAGTTTACCATACGCTCCACCGGATTTCATTGTTGGATATTCACGGAATATTACAACCACTTGCAAATACAATCATTGGTTACAGGTTTTACTTTTATTTTTTATTTCCTACTTTTTATTTCTTATTAATTTTAGTTTTATAAACTTATTTTATTAAAACATAGTTTTATGGTCTACAAATACCACAAGCAATTCTCATGGATTTGTTAAGCATATTATTCAATAAGAAACCAATGTCAGACATTTTTAAACCCCTTTTTAAATAATATTTAATAATGTGTGATTTTAGGTTTGTTAAAGTACAACGAAAAATACTGAATGCAAATGATTCATTAAGCTATTTTATGAATAATTCATGGCAATTTATCAATAAAAATAATTTACAATTGATGAATAATCTTAATCAATCTGATGTGTAAAAATTCTAAAGATATTTTTTATTACTTTGTCGTCTATATATCTAATCATTTTAATTACTTACAGGGAACATTTCAATAATAATTTACTTGCAAAAAATGAATTTCAAGAGTATGAAATGTGGTGTATATTGGGTTTTAGACGCTTCGTATTGAATTTAAAGGATGAAGATTTACCAAAAGCAAGAGTCACCTATAAAAGGTTTATTGTATTTATTGTATTAATAAAACTAAAAAATGCTAATATATGTAATTCACTTTTACAGAATTAAAAACGCACACAATACATTTTTAGCAATGATTTTCGTTGGTGTCTTTTACATGCTAATCAAATACATTTTGTCGATACTTAATCATTCGCATAATGTTTTATAAATTAATTACCAAATAACATTATTATCAAAAATTTAATTAATTATAAGCGCAATTAATGTTAATTTGTTTTTATTACTGTAATTACTGGCATAATAATAATAAATATATGTTTTGTCTGTGCATTTATTACAACACAAATAATATTATTATTTTTAAAATATCCACAAATTGCCTAATATTAATGTTCACCAAATGGATTACCTATTTTTTTTATTTATTTGATTATTCTAGACAAATACACAATCTAGAATATATGAAATATCAAAATTACTAAATATTTTGAATAAATTTTGATTAAAAAAATACAAATAAAATTAATTAAAATTCCTTTTTTCGTTGATTAAATTTCCATAAATTTGGTAACAATGACAAACGATAATTGTTATTTTTAAATATATATATTATCTACATTTCACCATTAAAACTTTGTTAGTTGGTTTTGTTCAGTCTTGCTTTTCTATAAACATTTCAGGAACACGTAAAGGAGTTTTTAAAAACGATTATTCAAACGGATAAATCTCTTAAGTCTTAAGTGTAAGTGTTTAAGTTACGTTAAAGTATGCAATAATATTTCATTAAACAAAAATAAGTAATTAAATATCAATAACAAAAAATCTTATTTAACTTTGATTTAATTAAAGAAATAAATAAAAACAAAAAAGAATAAAATGAATAGTGTTATTGAAAGTTATCCGACAATACCGGAATTTTTTGCAGGACGTGATATTTTTATAACTGGTGGCTCGGGTAAATTTTGCATTTAAATAATTGTTTTTGAATTCTTTCTAATATTACTATATTTAAGGTTTTATGGGAAAAGTTTTTATTGAGAAATTACTACGATCATGTTCAGATATAAATCGAATATATTTATTGATTCGTGATAAGAAGGTGAAAACATCAACAGAACGTTTGGAAATATTAAAGCAGTCATCAGTGTTTGATCGTATAAAAAGTGAAAATAATATCCATTTATTGGATAAGTTAACAGCGATCAGTGGCGATGTTACACTAATTGATTTAGGTATAAATGATTCTGACTTTCAATTATTGAAGAATGTCTCGATTGTTGTGCATTGTGCGGCGAGTGTACGTTTTGATGATCCATTAACAAAATCAATAATATTGAATACCCGTGGTACATTGGAGGTAATTAAATTGTGCGAAAAATTGAAAACAGTTAAAGTGTTGGCTCATGTGTCCACCACATACTGTAATCCGGATTACAGAGTTGTCGAGGAAAAGGTTAGTAAGTTTTCTGATCGTAAAAGAAAATTAATTTAATTTTGATAACAAAAAATAGATTTATCCGCCGTATGCTGACTGGAAAGAAGCAATTAAAATAGCTGAAACTGTAGACGAAAGATTATTGAATGTTTTAACATCAAAGTAATTATTTAATTAATTTTAATTTTTATTAAAAGTATTTATGGAATTGTTTGTTTGTTTTTTTTTTTCTAGATTCATGAATAAACAGCCGAATACTTATACATTTACAAAGAGCTTAAGTGAACAAATATGCAATGATTACCGTGATCGATTACCGATTTTAATTTATCGACCATCAATTGGTTGGGTTTTTATTCTTTCTTTTAATAATTAAAAAGTTTATTAACGAAGTTTTCTATCATTTAAAGTAATATCATCAATGCGTGAACCTGTACCTGGTTGGCTAGATAATTTCAATGGTCCCGTTGGGTTAATGATTGCAAGTGGATTAGGATTATTACGTACAACGTACAGTAATCCGGATAATATTTTAGATTATTCACCGGTTGATGTGTCTATAAAAGGTCTTATTACTGCTGTCTGGAAGCACGGATGTGAAAATGAATATAAATCAATTGAACAAAGGTATAATTGTCATTAGCATGCAAACCATGAAAAAAGAGGTCAAAGGATCATTTTAAAAATCAGCATATATGTTTTTTTAAGTTATTTAAAATGAATTTAATTAAATATATGTATTTTTTTTTTGTAGAAAAGAGGATAATTCAATAACCGTTTATAATTGTGCAACGTCGAATATACGTCATGTGACAATTGGTGAATTAATTGAAATGGGAAAAGAGATTGCACCAGAATATCCATTAAATAAAATGTTTTGGGTACCGGGTGGAGGTGTCACCAATATACGAGCAATTAATTATTTTCGAGTATGTATCCACTAAATTTACATTTCCGCTTTAATCTTATTTATCTTGTTATATCGTTACAGGTTATCTTTTATCATTTATTACCAGCAATGGTACTTGATCGGATATTTATTTTAGCAGGAAATAAACCATTGTATGCATGCATTGTTATTATGTATTTTGTTTAATTAATTAATTAATTATTTCTATTTCATTATTACACAGCTTAGTGAAATTACAACGTAAAATTTATATAGCAAATTGTGCTTTAGAATATTTTATATTAAATACTTGGGTTTTTAATAATAATAACTTTTTAAATTTGGCCATTGATATTAAGAAGGAGGATCAGTGAGTTAACTATTATTAAAAATTTCTTGCTTAATTAGTAATTTTAATTTCTTTTTGCTTCATTAGTGAAACATTCAAATATGATTTCTTTATCAATTCGAATTTATTTGATTATTTCCGTGATTGTACATTGGGCGCCAGGCGTTATTTATTAAATGAAAAGGATGAGGATATACCAAAGGCAAAGCAATATTTCAAAAGGTTTATCAAAAAAATTTTTTTATTAATTTAACAATTATATATTTTCTTTTCTTTTTTGCTTCTAGGATACAATTACTTGATCGATTTATTAAATTTATAATTTATGGTTCGATAATCTACTATATATTAAGTTTTATTAATTAAATAAATTACATTTATTTGGCAGTTTTTCTTTTTATAATTATTATCATAATAAATACTTAAAAAATAAAGCAAATAAGAAAATAAGCAACAAAAATAGAAATAAATTAATTAACGTACGTACATAATATAAAAGAAGGCTTATGGGTTTAAATAAATTACAGAAAAAATAAATTATTTACAAAATAGGTAGAGAAATAATAAATTAATTACTTAAGAACCAAAAACAAAAACAAATCTATTGTAAATAAAATAAAATAATTACATATATTAACTTTATCGAAATAAAATATTCACAGACATAAAATCACTTTCTATTTACTTAAACGTAATACTACTGATGAATTAACATTTTTAATTAATTTGGATAATCATGTATAATTGATTTTAAACGTGCTATTATATCAAATTCTAATAAATTATACATTTTTGCTGTTGTAACTGTAGAATCGTTTGTCGGTACTGTTGAACCAGCAGCAGCCGCAACAGCAGCAGTAGTTGTAACAGGAGGAATGTTTCCTGCTGCTGATACAGCTAATAGATTTTCAGTGGAATTACGTATTTGTATTTTAATTATATTATCAATAATCATTTTAACATCTTCTAGCCATTTAATCATATTAATAACATCATACGGATCAACAATAAAGAATTCATTAAAACAATCTGGATGCTTAAATTGTGGATTGTTTAATATTTGCATATTTTGCATTAAAGATGATAAATTTATAAAACGATAAAATTCAATAAGATTATCATTTATTTTACTATATTCGTAATCTTTTAATAAGTGTGTAAATGCGTTTAACTAAAATGAGAAAATAAAAAAGGAGTTGCTTTGAAAATAAGTTGCAAATCAGCAAACAACAATAAATTACTTTATACAAACGAAACATCCGAAATTCAATATTCGCATAACGAAATAAAGCAGCCCAAACCAGTGCTAATGATACATAAAAGGATAAACGACTATAAATTGCTATTTTCTTAACAACATACATTAAATTGTAATCATCGCTGAGATCAGCAAACATAGATTTCGCTAATATATGTAACTGAGAACATACAATAATAACTATTATTTTAGCATAAAATATATAAAATTATTAATTACTTACCCGAACTGGACATACTTCCCATTCGGTAGGATGTATTTGGAATGTGTGCTTAAGTAAATTAATAATACCCTGATGAAGACATGCTGGCAGATTTTTTAATAATATATAACGGCAAGTAAAATTAAAATACCACGATGTTTCATCAAATGTCCGAATTTCATAGGATGTTAAAATGTTAACGAGCTGCAAAAATTTTGTAAACAAATAATTAAATAAATAGATAAACAATTAGTAGGTATTATAATACTTACTGAATTTAGATTGGTAATCCTATCGTCTTCACTTCCACCATTTTTCAATCCATTTAGTAATATTTTTACCTTATGTTTAATTGTACACCCTAAAACGTCTGGTGTTATATTATAAATAACGGAATCGTTAACACCGGGATGCATCATTATACTTAAGTCAATTTAGACTTAAAACTAACTTAATTAAACTTACTGTTTTTTTTTTCTTTTTGCAAATAACAATTGACATTTAAAAGGTTGTGCAAATTTGAATACAGTCAGTGCAAAAATATGCACACCATCGATAATAACAACATGAAGTTATCGGTGTATTAACATTAGGAAACATACTTATGTCTCAAATTAATTTCAAATTCCAGTTAGAGTAAAAAAATGATAATTTTTCAAATGGCCCACAAAATATTGAATTTAATTTTTTTATTATGCAAATTATGTTTCGGTTATTTTAATGTTAATGTTTTAATCGTAACAGTTAATAGATAGTTTATTTTCGCTTCTTTAATTTAAATAATGAATATTTGAAAGTAAATCGATGATTTGCTTCTTTTTTTGTGCTTTTTCTCTACTTAAGATGTGCTTTAGGCGTCAATGTCCCCAACTAGATACATTTTATTTTAAATTGTTTAATTTTGCTCTAAATTACATAAATAAATTTCACGTTGCTTTCTTATTTGTTTGTCTGCCTATTGTAAAAGCAAATAAAACACAAATCATTATTATAATTTTAATCTAATTAAGAGAGCATTTAAATAGAAAGAAACACTTTACTTACTTGTTTGCTTGTTGCGTGTTTAAACATTAAAATCACGTTTTTACTGTGATTATTTTACCCAAATTCATTGAATGATTGTTGCTCAAACGTACTCGTATCCTTAATAATCAAAACAGTAATAAAAGAGTCTATAATAATACTGTAATAATACTCCTTTATTTATTTATTCTTTTCATTTAAATAAACAAAAAAAAAAAGGTTAATTAAATATAAAATTAAAAAAAAAATAATTAAAATTAATGGAAAAAACTGTGGTAATTATTCATCTGTTGTCCAAGTTTTTTCACTAATTTATTTTATAATTCACCTTTACAAATAATTAATAAATTAATTTATTAAAATAAAAGGAATGAATAGTAATTATTACTTATTGAAAAAGCTTTATTTCAGCTTCTCATTTTTCTTTTGCTTTATCTCAGCTTTTTTTTATTTATTTATTTTCTTTTTTTTTTAATTATTTTATTTCATTTTTATTTTTGCTTTATCTCAGCTTTTTTATTTATTTAATTTTTTCTAATACGATTGATAAAAGTGAACTTTATCAATTTAGTTCTCGTAGCATATGATGTTCATTATTCAACCTGTGTAGTAATAATGTATATATGAAAATTAATTTATTAGTTCATTTTTTAATATTTTAATCATATGCCACGAAAACTAGATTGATTTTCACACTTTTAAATCTATTTAGAAAAATCATAGTATTTTCACTCGTGTGAGTAAATAGTTATTTTAAACGAGAATTTTTACCTTTACTCGCTGTCGCTTGTTCTGCAAATAAATTCGCATTTATAATAACTATAATTACTTACTCGTGTAATATACTATTTCTTATTAAATTTTCTTTTTTTTTTTTTTTACTTGCTTTATTATAGCTTTTTATCAATTTTTTTTTTGTTTTTCTTTTTATTTATTACTTACGTCCACTTTATTTTTAAATTAATTAACGCAAATAAGAAATGAAATTAAATTAAGTTTAAATAAGGAATAAACAGAAATAAAAATACTTTTAACTAAACTTAATTTAAATTCAATGAGGTCTGAATACTTTTTTTTTTCCCTTCAGGTAATTAACTTCTTTTATTACTTTATTATTATTATCCTTTCTGGCATTCCTAACTAATTTTTTTTTTCTTATTTACTTTGTTTTTAAAAAAAATGGAAAATTTGTTTTTCTTTATTTATTTTTTTTTACAATATCAAAATGTGTTATTACTATTATTTATTTATTTATTATTATTATAGTTTTTAATTAAATAAATAAAATTTAATTAAGCAAAAAGTACTGTGAGTTTATAGTGTTATCGTATTTTTTGTTATAAATTTATTAATAGCAATCAACGACTATATATTTTTCTTATATTAATCATTGATATTATTTTTTTGCTTAGTACATATATATATATATATATATATAATCATATTTTAATGGTAAATACATATATATAATCAGTAGATAAAATAACAATAAAAAAAATTAATGAGAATTTTTCAAAATTATAAAAACTAAATCATATAATCACAGCAGAATGATGAATGAGAGAATGATTTAAAATGTATGATTTTTCATGCAATAATAATAATAAGACATCTTTGTTTTAAATTAATTAAAATAAATAATAGAAATATATATAAATGCAAATAATAATAAAAACCTCTTCAATTTTCTAAAACTCTTTTCACATGATCTGCTTCCAATTCAAAATAGAATTAATAAAAAAACAGAGTTATTTCCGTCTTCAAACACGCAGAACAAACTAAATAAAAACATAATTATGAAAAAAACATTAAAAATTAAAACATAAATAAAAAAAAAAAAACAAAATCAGTTCAACAACACAATAGCAGTAGATAATTAATTAAGAAATAATTAAAATCAGTAAAAATTTATTGCATATTAAATTTAAAATTGCAAAAGTTAAGTACTGACACAAACCGAACACCGGTTAATTTCTTCTTTTTTTTGTTTTTCAATTAATCATTTTATCGGTTCTTTCAATTAATTTAATTAAGTAAATCGCAACAATCGTGTTGTTTGGAATAAAAACGCACACAAAATAAAAATAATGCAAGACAATGATACCTTTCTAAAACCGAATGTGAAATGAAAACGTAAAACTTGGAATAGATTAAATGAATTTTGCACACACAACTCCAATCTCATCGAAATTCAACCAACAAACACAATGCATAATTAATTGCATCTTCTCTTCGAGACAAAATAGTATATTATTCTTCAATTAAAAATGTTAATTGGAATTACGCTACCCGTAATTAATTAAATTAATAAAAAAAGCAAAGTAAATGGTTGTTAGACAATCAAGATTAAGTTTTTCATAAACGTTTTTACACACAAATTAATTAAGTGTTAATTACTTTTCACACAGAGATTAAATAATTAAATTAAATTAAAAAAAAAAGGAATAAATTTCGTGTTTTGTTTTTTTTTTAATAAGTTTTTTTTTTCTTAATTTTTTACTTTTTTTTTTTTTTTAAATAAATTGAACATAAATTTATATATATAAATTGTAAAAATAATAATAATAAAACAGAACAAATTATGCTTAATTATTAATTAATTAATAATCTTTTCTTTTTCCTATTTTCACAATAATGAGAAAGAAGTGATTGACTGACTGATACAATAAATCAAAAATCTTTCTTATTTTATTTTTAATTATTATAATAATTTAGCTATAAACTAATTAAGTTGTTAAATACTGGTCGTGTGTGTCTTTTATAGAGTAGTCTGTTTATAAATATAATTAGACTAATTGTGGCGCCTTTTAGTTAGGATTAAAAAAGAAAAATAAATTAATTAAATATTAAACATAATTTGCTCTGCCATAAAATAATTAATAAAAATAAATTATTCTTTAAATCGCGCGCGTGTGTTGTTCTCTTTTAATGTGAGGAGTTAATGTGTGTGTAAATATAAATGTTTTTTTTTTTTTAATGTAATTAATGATTTGTGTTTTATTTTTTTTTTTTAATCTTGTGTCGTCGTCGCATATAGTAATTATCATTGCGAAACGGCGGTAGGTAACCACTATAAAAGTGGAAAAACACCGTTTTACAATTTATTGATAACTAGAGGAAGATAAGATTTTAATTTAATAATTTAATGTCTTTTTCGCTTGTATAGTTTTTATTTTTAATTCTTGATAATCTTAACCCAAACACACAACAAGATGATGATTGTGGTGGTTGATGTGTGCAAATTTCTCTTTAATCGTTTTCTTTGATTTCCATTTATGATTTTCCTTGATGTTTTTTTTTTATAAATATATAATATTGGTTTTTTGATGTTTTTTAATTAAATTTTATTTTTTTTTTTAAATAATAATTGTTTTTTATGATGAAAATAATAATCATAAAGAGCAAAAAAAAAAATTATAATTCCTTTCTTTTTTTAAAAAATCATAATTATTAAATAATATTATTATTATATTTTTGTTAAGATGTTTAGAAACATTTTCTGTGTACAATGGATGGTCCGGATTCGTCGTATTCTTGTTTGGAGATCCACATCTGTTGGAATGTAGACAAGGAAGCAAGAATTGAACCACCGATCCATACGGAGTATTTACGTTCTGGTGGTGCAATAATCTTAATTTTCATTGTTGATGGGGCAAGAGCGGTGATTTCCTTTTGCATACGATCAGCAATACCTGGATACATTGTGGTACCACCAGACAATACTGTGTTGGCGTACAAGTCCTTTCTGATATCAACATCGCACTTCATGATTGAATTGTAAGTTGTTTCATGAATACCACAGGCTTCCATACCCAAGAATGATGGTTGGAATAGAGCTTCTGGACAACGGAAACGTTCATTTCCGATTGTGATGACTTGTCCATCGGGTAATTCGTAGCTCTTCTCTAATGAGCTAGATGATGCTGCTGTTGCCATTTCTTGTTCAAAGTCAAGTGCAACATAACATAATTTTTCTTTAATATCACGTACGATTTCACGTTCGGCTGTGGTTGTGAACGAATAGCCACGTTCAGTCAAAATCTTCATTAAGTAATCAGTCAAATCACGACCAGCCAAGTCGAGACGAAGGATAGCATGTGGTAATGCATAACCTTCATAAATTGGTACTGTATGTGAGACACCATCACCGGAATCTAATACAATACCAGTTGTACGACCAGATGCATACAGTGAAAGTACAGCCTGAATGGCAACATACATAGCGGGTGTATTGAATGTTTCAAACATAATTTGTGTCATTTTCTCTCTGTTGGCTTTTGGATTTAATGGGGCTTCAGTTAAAAGAACTGGATGTTCTTCTGGGGCTACACGTAATTCATTGTAGAAAGTGTGATGCCAAATTTTTTCCATATCATCCCAATTTGTTACAATACCGTGTTCAATTGGGTATTTCAAGGTAAGGATACCTAATTGAAAAAAAAAAAGAAGAAATTAAAGCATTATTTATCAATTCAATTTTAAATAAAATCTCTTCATAAATTAAAAAAATAATGTATTAAAGTTCAATTTACCTCTTTTGCTTTGGGCTTCATCACCTACGTATGAGTCCTTTTGTCCCATACCGACCATGACACCCTGATGCCTTGGACGACCAACAATGGATGGGAATACGGCACGTGGAGCATCATCTCCAGCGAAACCGGCCTTGCACATACCGGATCCATTGTCAACAACGAGAGCAGCAACTTCTTCGTCACACATTTTGATATCTAATTTTAACAATCAAAGAATAAAATATTACAATTTTTTCTATTAACGAAATAATCGAGACGAAAAAAATATTCACAAAAACAAAAATATTTATTTATATGTCAAAATTGTGTCAAAAAATTAAATGCGTTGAAAACTAGATTATCGAAGTTATAAAATGCGCAACGATAGGCATATATAATCAACAATGGACACATAATTGATGACGTTATTATAAAGATGGTGGTTTTGCTACAAATCTACGTACAACTTGCGTTTGCTGATGACGAAACTAAATTTCGTATCTTATCTACTATTTTAAACAAGATTAATTCTTTAAAAATATTCAATGTTGCATAAGATAATTAAAAAAATTTTTTTTACATAAATGAATAAATAAAATAGAACGCCCAACCGTTATGAATCGTTAACCGGTAAAAAAAAGTCGTTGATCTAAGTGTGAGAAGAGAACACGCTTCACCAAAATTTGCCGTTAATTTTTGCTTTAAAAAATCGAATAAATTAATTTAGAAAAGAAATTAACCACCGCATAGCGAAGCGGCTTATAAGAAAAGTCTATTTTATTCGAGAAGAGAAAAATAATATTTTAAAGCCATAAACCGGAATAATAAAATTTCTATTAATAGAAAATGCTTGAACCACAAGAATTAGAAAAAAATAAAACCGTAATAAAATTTATTTTCTAATTCAAATTATTTAATTTAGAATTTTAAAACATCACACGAAAGCTACTTTACAAAAAAAAAAAATACCCCAAGGATGGTATTATAAGAAAAAAAAAGCCGGCCAACGCCCTGCACATTTTTCACCAAATAATTACATTATTAAACACAATTCACAATTAAATATCTAAATCACTATTAATTACAATCAATTTTAGCACAATTATTCAATAAATGAATTATATTTTGTATTAAATAAATAGTTTTAAATTATGACAAAAAAAAACTTTATCCATATTTACCTCTTTTGTTTAATTAGAAAAAATTTAACTTTATTAATAACGATTAGTCCAAGACAACAGTCAAACGACAAGTGACGCGCTTTTTCATTCAAAAAACACAAAACCAAGACCAAATTTGAAATAAATGGTAGAAAAATAAAATTTTATCATCCCCTCCATCAAATATATATAAATATCGACCAATCAGTTTAGTTTGACCATATAAGGCAATGTTGAAATGAATTTCCACGTAAAATGACGGTTAAAAAAAAGAGAGAAATTTTTTCACAATTGATATGAGAGAGTTAGTATTACTTGAATTGTTTGATGTTTTTTATGTATACTTCGATAGCGCAATAGCGATTTCATCTTAGCAACATATAAACATTGTGGAAAAAAAGCTCAAGTAGAAGCATACATACTGTACTCTATTGTTCATGTTTAGTACGCACATAGGTGGAGTAGTTATAAATTATTAATATCACTATATTTTTGCTATCAATATGCCGCATAAATTTCACATCACAAATAGACATGTGACAATTTAATGTCGGTCTTATCAATTTTTTTGTATTGATTTTTATATTTATTTATATATATATAAAATGTATATTTTATCAAAATTAGTAATAAAATTTAATTAAATGTCAAAAATAGGGACAAGGTCTTGAACAACTGTACTCAATCATTTAATTCAATAAAAAAACCATCAACTAAAGAAGTAGAAGAAAAAGCGAAGCCAATTTAAGTGAGATCAATTTGAATAGTGAAGCATAATGAACATAAACAGATATAAAATTTAAGGTTTGTCGTCATTTTGGTGCGGTGATGTTATTTGTGAAAAATGTTCATTTAGTAAACTAAAACGCGCCCACTTGTTAATTAAATAATATTTTTAAATGTCATTAATTTTTATATGGTGTTTTACCACATGTGTGTCATTTAATATATAATTTTGGTGTTTATATATCCTTTATTTTTAAAGATTTTAATGAAATTATATTTTATGCATTAAACAAACAAGAATTTAAACCGGCTTTTTAGCATCAATCAATTATGCCTCCATAATGAACCGATAATAAAATGAACTTCAACAATGACTGTATTACATTGCTGTTTATATTTATTAATGAATCTGAAGGGTTTACAATACGATACTATATTACTATATACTCCTTTTACGATAATCTTTTTTTTTTATTGATATTTCAACTATCAGCGATTTTTCAGTTAATTTTTTGACACAAATCACGATTTAAATAATTTTTTTTATTCAAAATATATTTACACAAAAACACTGATTTTAATTATTTATTAATTTTTTGTTTACTATAATTAATGTTACTTACATTTGGTGTATATTAATTTGTCCTAATTATAATAATAAATAAAAATCACTATTTTATCCTATTTGGGTTAGCTCCTGTGTGTTAGTAATTATAATATTTTGTATTAGAATTATTATTAAGCTTTAAACTTAATTAATTATTAATTTTAATGTTCACAGCACGAGAAAACGAACTGTTGTGATAGAAAATCCAAACCAAATTCTGTATATAAATAAAACCCCACCAATGCATCAAGCACAGTAAAAATTGCTATTATAATATCAAGAAAACGTTGTTATAAAAAGTTTAATAAATTTTTTATATTGTTATAAAACTCAGTCGTCGACATTTTACCATATATGGTATTTTGGATGCACACATTTGGAGTAGAATAACAATGTTGCCGATTTTATTTCATTTATTATTATTAATTGTTTATTTTTTAATTATATGTATTTTGAAATCAAATAAATTGTTCAACTTTTATAATAATAATAAGAAATTACAGTTTGTTCTGTTGAAAAATACACAGAACAAGGCTTGCAAATCTAAATGATAACAGAATAAAATATTATATGTAAAATTAGCCAGTGAGTAAGTAATTGCATTATCAGTTGTGTAATCAGGACATTTAGAAATTCCCTAAATACAAAATCCCCTTTGTAATCAATCTTTTTATTTAATATTTTTCTTCGTTTTTTGTTTCCTATTCGAGCATAATCAATTAAAAGGGAAATTAATTAAATTATCGTACGACAAACACTTGTTTTATTAATTTCGTCTGCATAAAATGGGTGTGACATTGTTTTTCTTTTTTTTCTCTGTATAAAAAATCATGTTAAATAAAATATATTTTCAAAAAATATACTGTAAATCCTATAAAAATTCCTGTAAATTATAAAATAATTATAAAAGTCATTGAGAATGAATATGTTGTCTTCATAAGAAACAAGAAATTTATCTTCTTTTTGTCTATAAAATAACTAAAGCAAATCGGTGCAACATGACGTCTACAAATAAGATAATAAAAAATATTTTATTTATTTATTTATATATATTTTTAAGTAATAACTGTTACATATTTTAATTTAAGTTTCACCCTATTTCAGTAATTTGTTCATTTAACGTCTTTAATTATAATTATAAATCAAAAATAAATTATATAGAAGAAATTTGTTTTTTATTTAAATTATAATATGTTCAGCTGTGTTAAGCAATACTTCTAAATTTCTTTAATGTTTTAGTCAAATAATGTACAGAAATTCAGAAAATATAATAGTTACCGTTTCGGTTATTTTTATTTTATTTCTTTTATCAAACAATCAAATCTGGTTAATTCAAAATTTAAAATGAAAAAAACAACAAATAATTACAATAAAAGAGCAAAATAATAATATTATAGAAAAAAAACTAAAAAATTAAAATTAATTAACAACATAGAAACTAATATGATGATAAAGTAAAGAAATAAATAAATTTAAATAACAGAAAACAGGCTAGGTAACAATTTTTCATTCATTTTATTCCATTCATCAACTAATATTATTATTATTATTTATTTTATTCTATTATTTAATACAATTTTTATTATAATAATTTTATATTGAATAAAAATAAAAATTCTATTCATTACACATTGGACCACATTGAATATTATTGATTTTTATTTGTTTAATTTTAGTTGAATTTTTTATTATTTATTTCCTAGACAATACTATGGATACTAAGGAGTTTATTAAAATTATTATCTTGTCTGTATAAATACGAATAAGATGGTGAATTAAATAGTAATTAGTTGTAACAGGAAAAATAAATAACTGATTAAAAAAAATGAAGAAAAAATGCAATAAATCATATTTTATTATTATTTTTATCAATGACAATGGATGAGTTTTCTTAAACTACACGTTAGTTTTGTAGTGTTTTGCTGTTTTAAAATATATTAAAATAAGCAAAAATATTAAATTGTTGAAATTTTTTTTTGTACTACGAAGAAATAGATTTAAATTAAGAAAATCTATGAAAATTTTCATAAAGAAAAGAAACAACGAACCTTGATTTTATTAAATTAATGAAGAAAAAATAAAAATAAACAACTTAAACCTGACCAGACAGAATGACTTCTTCTCTTGTACTTTTTTTTTTTTATAAGCATAAAATATTATTTATTTATTTAAATATTCAATATTAATTCACATATTATATATATATATAAACGAATTATTATTATTTCTTTGCAGATATATATTAAAAAAGAGAAGAATAAGAAGAAAAACAGCAAATAACTGGTTGCAAAATAAAAATATTTTTATGTTCTGAGACTTTACAGTCGGGTGTACCGTTTTGATAATCTTTTCATCTACCTGTACACATATTTTTTTGCATTGCAAAATTGAGATAAGAAAATATAAATATTTTTAAACATTACTATTAAGATTTACAGAGATGGATTTCCATTCTTCCTTACTTTGGTTTACTTTAATACCAAATGTACATAATTATTTATTTATTTATTTATTAATTAATTAGTAATAAAAATTAAACAGGCAGCTTCATCAGCAGGAAACTGGCTATTCTTTAAATAAAACAAACGACTTTATGGAAACAAATTTTTTGTTTATTTATTTATCGTTGGTGGTTATTGCTTTATTTAAATTTAAATTATTTTATTTTTTTTCTCTATAACATCCTACAAAATATTTATTCTTTCATATAAATATACTTATATGAATTTTATAATAATAATAATAATAACGTACAGGGTGACTGGGTATAGCATAGTAAATTTACGTAAATTAAAAATAAATATTAATTATGAATAATCGAAATGGGATGTGTGTTGGTGTTAAATTATTGTATTTATATTAAATTTTTAAAACTGATTATGCAAAAAAAAAATTTTATTTGATAAAAAAATTAATCATAAATTGAATTTTTAAATGAAAAAAAAAAAAAATAGTATTAAATGCATTTAATACATTTTTTTGCTTTTCTTTACTTATAAATAAATATTACTTATTTATTTATTTAGAAAATTAATAATAATAATAATAAATATTTAATTTAAGTATAAATAAACAGAAGTAAAAAATGTACTTTGCTGTGTGTTCACTTAATTATTTGAAAAAAATTATTTATGACTCAAAGTATGTAATTTAATTGTTATTATTTTTCTAATTATTTTAGTGAGAAATATTCAATGAATAATGTACACACACTCCATTTGTTAATAATTATATAATTTCTATTTAAAAACATTAAAAAAGTAAATAATTTCTTATCAATTTGTTTGAACATATTTTAAAGAAAGAAGAAAATATATTTAATAAATAAAAATATAAAATTCTGTTTTTTTGGTTTTGTTAATAAAAAATTATCATTACTGAGTCATTCGTAATAAATTTTTTGATCTCTAAGAAATAAAATAATAAAAATGAATTAAGGATTTAATTTTAAAAGAAAATTAATGATTTATTTTTGTTATCATACAATTTTATAATCAAATTTTTCTAGTGTTATTTTGTGATAAATAAATATAAATTGACCATGAAACATAGTAATTATCATTTTTAATCATAAATTTTAAAATTTATCATTATTTTCCTATAATTATTATTATTATTATTATTATTTTTGATAAGATTTAATAAAATATTTATTAAATATTAAATGAATCAGACATAAAAAATGAACAAATTAAATTACAGAGAAGAAAATTAACTTTAAACAATGAAAACATTCTTATTGAATGTAAAACTAAGCGCCAGTATAATGTATTGCAATATTTAATTAAAAAACCACGATAAAATAGTATGACAAAGACATGGTTATTATAAACATAAAATGCGGTTAGTAATTTTTACCTATAAGAAAAATAATTTAATCAATTAAAACAAAAACAGTATTAAATTAATCCTTTTCAAAAGAACGACACACGTTTGGCTGAGGTTAGTATTTCGTTCCCTTTAAACCATCAATATTTACTCTTTAATATTTATTTATTTTTTTGTTTTTGCTTTAGAAAATTCTACCAAGGGAAAACTGACTCATCGAAACGTCTGGAAATTGAAATAAAAAGGACCACGCATGTGTTTTACAAATTTTAGTAATATAAGGTTTTTCCTTTTTATTTAATTTATTGTTGGCAATTCTTTATCCTAAATATTATTTTTTTCATTTTATTTTTAGCAAAATTATATTAGGGGAATTACTCATTGCATATTAGGGTGAATAATAAAGCACCCTCATACACATTTTTATTTATAAATATATTAATATTTGTTAATCATTTTAATAATATAAAATCATAGAGGATAGTAGTTACTGATGGCTAAACATATGAACACAGAATATGAAAAGCAAAAAATAAAGAATCCAGACTTTTCGATAAAAAAAAAAAAAACAACTAAAAATTATGATAAAAATCGACCCAGACACACCCAATGTTATTAAAATGCGCATGACAATTCATCCGCCCGTCTCGGTTACATTTATATTCATATACATATATATCCTTCTTATCTTATTATTATTTCCATTTTCATTTTTTATTAAAATTGAAATCTGATGTTGCAGTTGCAATGGAAGTTTTTACAACTACTATCCGCTAGAAGAAACCTTGCTTTTTCAATGTTAATAACATAATATTCACCCACCCTTAACAAAAAAGACTATTTATTTATATAAATGTATTGTTTTTATCATTGAGTCTTTTCCTTTCGATGCATTTAACTGCTGTTAACAGTCTGTAAATTCTATTATTTTCTTTATTCTTAAAACCAACACAAACAATTTTAATCCAATTTCATACAAAATATTAAAATAAATGTACACACAAACGTATATTATGTTGACCTAGGATCCCTTTTTCTATACAAAAAATAAAAATAAATAAATAAAAGCAAAACAAAGAATAAAAATAAGTAAAAACAACGAAGAAACTCCAGTGTCTGGTTGGAAATTTGAATTGTCTACTATTAAAAAAAAAATAAAACTAAAAATCACATACAAGTAACGTATAGTATGTTTAACAACACCCACTATCATCTAGAGCAAAAAGAAATAAATAAATACGTTTTCTTATGGTTTTTAATTTTATTATTTAACTTCTAAAATGCACAAAAAAGAAAAATGAAAAAACACTGTACTTTCCACAGTGTTTGGTAATGCAGCTACTACAGCTATGCAATTATACATTAAACATACAGTAATGTAATAAACATTGAACAGGGTGACAATGAATTAATTAAAAATTAAATATTTATACAAAAAAAAAATATATTGATTAAAAGTAATTGCAGCCATCCTATATCCAGACAACAGAAAAAGTCAGAATAATAACGAGCCAGACAATTCAAAATAAAAGAAAACGTTAATAATATCTTTTTCTACTTGTTTTTTACTGTTCTGTCTACTTTATTTAGCATAATTTAAATTAAATTAAATTTTTTTAAGATAAGTTTTCTTAATTTTTAATCATATTGTTACCACATTTATTAAATTGTTTCCTTTTTTATTGTAGACAATCGAAAAGTTGTTTCTGTTTTTTACAAAAGACAAATATAAAAACACTCAACATTATGAATCATACAAACGATGCTACTGTTAAGCAGTTTACAGTGTTCGATGACAAATAAAGAAAAAACAATTTGATTAATCAGAAGACAGAATATGTAAATATTCGGAAAACTAAAAACAGGTAAAATAACAAAAAGTTACATAATTAAAAGTTTGCAACTGTCTTACCTAGCCGGTATGGTTACACATGTTATGGTTTTTTGTTTAATAATTTTATTAAACAACCAAAAACAATATTTAAATTATATTTAGGATAAAAGATGAGTATTTTATGCAATTTATTAGAAGCAATGTTTAAGGATTTATCTGCTATACCTTTTTTGAACAAAATTTAATTTCAATTTCACGATTTCCTTATAAAAGAAATTATTAATTACTTATTTTCTTACTGAGAATGAGAAGCATCAATATATCTATATTTCTAACTAATAAAAATTAATATAGAAGATTTGTCATAATTTTTATATCGTTGAATCATCGTAAACATCAACAATATTGAATTGATAATGAGACAGACAAAATGACGTAGCCATAAAAGTTAACTCAAGTCAACATTATGCTGCTTAACACATATAACAAGTGTGACCAATAATAACTATATATTATTCACGTTTAATAAGTACGATTTGTATAGCATATTTATATTTAATTTAAATATTTTATTTAAGAAGTAGAATGGAAGGGGATTGTTGTTTTATAAAATGTTGAAAAAATAAAAAAACTTTGCTAATTTGTTTTGTCAATTAATTTTCTCAGGTATATATTGGACGGATTTTTGTTGGGGGACACCGCTATTTTTTTAACAATGTTTGAAAACACAAATCGTGAGTCATTCATACATGCTGTTGTTGTAAGTGTACGTTTTACCTTTTTAAATATTGACAAACTTATAAATAACAATTATTAAAATAAAGTTCCATTGAAAAAGAATGAGAAAACTAAACGACAAGAATGAATAAAAGTTAATATAAATTTTCATTGAATAATATTATTATTATTTACAAATAAGTGTAATACTGATGACTAAATGAATTTTTATTAATAATTTTTATTATTTTCAGCTTAAATTTAAGAGTTTAAATAAATGTGTATGGTTTAGTACAACACGTGGTTGTAATTGATTCAAAAATGAATTCCCCAAACACGTTTTCTATTGTTTTTTACAATTCTCATTTACAAACTTCCGGTAAATTATTTTATTTTTATGCTTTTTAGTTAAATTTTCTTTTCAATTTTATTTCTTTTTAATTAATGACAATATCCTTTTGTATCCTTCGTTAGTAGTTTTTATTAAAATACTCGTATATAGATAAATCACCTGCTGTGTTTTTTATTATTTGAAAAGATTATTGAATAATTAACACAAATCCTAATTATTATTATTATTTTTTTTTTTCAAATTTTCTCTATTTCTATTTTTAGTTTAATAAAAATTTACATTTTAATAAAATTAAAATAATAATAATGAAAACAGCACAGCAAATAAATATTAAAAGAGAATGAAGCAAAAGAACAACAAGAAGCAGCAGTTTAACAACCTTAAAAATGCGATTTTTAATGAAATTTTTTTTTCGCTGATGATGATAAGAATCTTTATAATTATTTAAAATCTAAAGAAACAAAAAAAAAAAATCATAGACGTTGATCAATGTTAAAGAAAAGAAATTTATTAAATATTTGATTATAATTTAATGAACCACAGATGACTTGTTTATGATTTTATAAAGAACAAATAAGCATAATTTTATTAAAAAGAAGAAAAAAAAGAGAAATAAATATATTAAATTCCGTTTGAAATGTGTTTTTTTTTTCTGTTTTTAATACATTTTTAAATAAATAAATAAAATCTATAGACGAGCACATACGTTAACGGTTTTAATATTGAATTCGGTTATTTAAAATGTTTAAAAACATGAAAAGAAAAATAATAATAAAAAATATTCATTAAACGGTAAAAATTAACACATTATATATATATTTTTTAGTTAAAATAAATTAAATTAAAGCCATTTTTGGCTATTAAAATAATAATTTAAAAAAATAACCGAAAAAATGCCATTTTTGTATTAAATAAAGAAAAAAGTTTACTTTAAATAAAATCAATAGACTTAAAACACAATGTAAAGTAATGTTAATTTACTTAAATTATTCTAGTATTGTCAATAATATTATTGAAAAATTATAATAGAGAAGAAAAAATCCAAAATTAAATACAGTAATAATAATATGGAGACAAGGTTATGGCTTTTTATGGTTTCCTTTTATTTTTCACTCTCAAAGGCATAGCACAACCAGCATTAATAATAATATAAATAATGAGTTCATAGTCAAATAATGAAAGATTTATTTACAATTAAAAGAATATTTATTTACTTTTACCGATAATAAATTGATAGCTTTTAAGTCACGTGCCATTTTGATTAATTATTATTGATAAAGCTCAAATACACTTTTTTCTTTTTTTTTTTTGATTTGCTTAATTAAGTGAATGTTGCCAAACAGTAAAACCGTCAGAAAATAAGAAAAACAAAATATATTACCTATTCAACAAAAAGCAAAATAACAAAACTTAAGTACTACGCATCTACTGATGTTGATTTTAAGTGGGTGCTTTGTGAAAGAAGTAAAAACATTAAAAGCATAACAAAACAAAAAAAATGTCATTTTATTAAACAAAAAAAAAACAATCAATTAGAAAGAAACGTGAATAAATAATTAAATTTATCAAAAAATAAAAAACAAAACATTTCACTGCAAAAAAAAGAAAAGAAATGAAACGAAACGAAATAAAATTGATGAAACGAAAATTGCAACCTAGAAACTTTTATTATTATAATTTTGTAGTTTTTTATTTATTTATTGAACTTTTACTTAACTTAATCAATAGTAAATCCGTTTAGGTAGTTTATTTGTATTTTTGTGTTTTATTTTTTTTTATTAATAAATTAATAAAGTTTAATTAATTACTTTTTGCGGTTATTTGTTGGAAAATTGTGGGTTTGTTACTTGGCTAAAAGCTTGTCTAAGAAAAAACACGCTCCTTGTATATGCTTTGTTTTTAATTAATGTTGAAAGATAAATGATAATAATAATTAATTTAGAAAAATCTGTGATTGTCCATTAAAATATTAAAAATCTAATAAACTGATTAGAAAAAAGAAAATTTACAATTTTAATTAATTAAAACTTAAAAAAATAAAAATTAGTTAATTTTCTCTTAATAAATAATATTTCTCGTATTTCTTTCTAATTTTCTTCAATTCAATGATTATTTATATTTATTTTAATGACGTGACGTGTACTTTCAATTTGTTTGTGCTTTTTTTATTTATTTTTTTTGAAAATGAATTTATTTCTCTCTCTTTGTCTCTCTATGGTATGGCATTTTACCATTTATGGTTAAAAGAAATTTTCTTTTAATTATAAAATAAATGAAACAGTTTCATTTTTTATTAAATTCTTTACATAGCTAATAAATAAAAACATACAAGACCAAATATAAATAATGAATTAAATAAAAATCAAATGATACTACTACAGTTACTACACTGTATGCAGAGAGCAAAAAAAATAATAATTATTATTATTAATATTATATTATTGCATAACCTAAATTGTTTTTTGATTATTTATTTGCTTAAATGATTGATTTATTATTGTTTCTTTTATTAATTTTAACATCACGTGTATGCTGTTGAGTTTGTTTTCTTTTTCAGTGAAAATACCTGATTATTGTTTAGCTAAATATATATATATTTTTGTTGATTATATAAGGCAATCAATGATGATGACAAAAATAAAAATAAATAAATTTATAATAAGAAGAATTTGATTTATTAATTAAAGTTTAAATGTACAACACACAAATGGTATTGTTTAACCGATTCAAAAATCATTTAATTTGTTTGCATATGTACAGAGCGATGTTTAACCAACTAAGGTTATCTTCTTTTAAATTAATTTTTTTATATTTATGTCAACTTGGTGCATAAGGCACTAATTCACTAATTTAATTAAAATTTTATTCAAATAATGCGTTAAAGGAAATCTAATTGCACAAGCAACATGTCGTACAATTTTAATGCTTTTATTGCATAAAGGATGTTAACTTTGATAGATAGCAGAGATTCATTCATGTCGAAACGTAAAATTATTTATTTAGAGCAATTAATTTTATTTTATTTTACTTAATTGACATTAATTTAATATTTTCTTATTAATTATTATATTAATTTTAATTATTATTCTTTCTTACGTTCATTCATTAAATTTACGCATTATGATTATTAAATTTATACAAAAAATAATCATATTGTAATGAATGGAGTTGCCCATTACAACTATTATTATTATTATTTACATTTTATTACATGAAATGCTTAATCACTACTATTCAGTGGATTATTATATTATTTAATTAGTTTTACTGTGTGCATTTTATATTATTATTATTATTTTTAATTAATTTAGTTTATTCGTTGCATGCATTTTAAATTTTATTTCTTTCTTTCTTTTTTGTAGTTGAAACAACTTGAAAATTAATTTAATAATCAGAATAAAAATAATTTCATTGTCAAATTTCATACTTTACAGTTTGCTTAACAATTAGAAATTGGCTCACAGTCACTAATTAATTAGTAACTAATCAGAAAGCGCGTTTTGTTTCTTTGCAATTTTTTCTTTCTATTATTTTTTTAAATTTTATTTTAATATTTTGTGTACATTAATTGTTAATATTTGATGCTATACAATAGGATTGCCAAAGTGATGTTTATCACTTTTTTATTTAAAATTATTTATATTTTAATAATAATAGATTATTATTTATCTTTAAATTTCACTATAAACAGCCCAAAACATAAGCCATTAAAACTGTGTCAATTAATTAAAATAACAAAGGAGATTTTATCTGTTATCAGTTTTTTTTGTTTTTTTTTTTATGTTTTAAGTTAATTATAATTAAGAAAATTACAATAAAAATTATAATAAAAATTGAAGATCATATGATAAAAGAAGAAACGAAATACTTAGAGATTTCTCTTCGTTTCACCCAAAAATTGTAAAAAAAAGCAAAAACGCACATAAATGATAAATAAATTTAAACACAAAAAAAAAAAACCTATCAATTAATTATTGATTTTTAATATTTATAAAATTAATAAATTAAAAAAGAAAATCTTTTTTGTAAAAGAAGAATAATTTTTTAAGAGAAATTATAACAGACATGATCGTTTAAATATGCATCAACCTGTTTTTTTATTATTTTGTCTAAATTTGTTTATCAACTTTTTATTTATTTTGTCGTTTATTTTTTTTTTTTTTTGTTAATTTGTTTATTTCATTTAGCTGCAAATTTTCCTTCTTTTTTTATTTTTATTTAGAAATATTTATTTACCTGTTATTTGTTTACAGTTTAACTGCTATTATTGAAACGTTTTTTGTTGCTAATTTTCTAATTTGTTATTTTTTCTTTTTTTTTGCTTGTTATTTTAATAATTTTTATTACAAAATGATGGCATTTCGTGTTTAAATAAAAAATAAAAAGTTGCATTAAAGCTCAGTTGACAATTATAGCAACCATAAAATGTACTTTCATATCCAGGACGCACACCCAACATATAATCGTACAGGTAGCAGTAATCTACTTGTTTTTTTTGTTCAATTACTTTATTTAGCTTAATTTCACTTAAGTTTTTCTAGAAAATATTTCTTTTTTTTTAATTATTTATTTAATTATTTAAAAATATTTATTTATTTTTTTAATTAGAGCGTACCGTTTTATTAATGAATTTATTTATTTACTTTAATTATGCATGTGTTAATTGTGTAGGCAGAATTTATTATTTATATTTTATGTTTTGTTATAATTTCTATAAAGTACTTGTTTCTTGTTAATTATTTTAATTAATTATATAGTTACACATATACATGTATTATTTATTAATAAAAGTAGAATCATATAAGCGAGGATTCGCTGTAAATTAAACCTCCACAATAATAATAATAAAAAATTAATCAAAAAATACCAAAACTAAAAAAAAACTATTTTATTTAATTTAATATTAATTAATTAAATTAATGTTTTTTCTTTTTATTTTCTAGAACATTAATTCTATTTGGTAATAAAATTCTCAATAGTAAATAATATTAATAATAATATAAAAATAAATTTAAAAACAATAAATTACCAAAATAATAATTCTTCTTTTAAGTCATATTACTTAGTGTGCGTTTCATTTTGGTTTTGTTTTATGAAAAATAAGCGAATTTAATTTTTTTATTCATTTTTAACTCTGTTTCTGTGTGCTTTTTTCAGTTTTGTTTTTAAAATTATAATAAAAGAAATAAATTGAAAAAAAAAATAGAGGTCAGTAGCCTTATATAGAATTTTTACAATCTTAATAAATAAATAATTAATAAGAAGTTTTTTTTTTAATGAAAATAATAATAATAATACAATAATAAAAAGAAGAAAAACTAAATTAAATCATTTGTATTTGGTACTTTATTCGCTCCATATATCTTTCAATGTTATAATATTATTTTTTTATTATTATTAAATATTTATGTTTATACTGTATGCTTGTGTGTGCTTTACTTAATAATAACATAACTTTACATTTAAATATTACGTTCTTTAACCTTGCTTAATTATACGTGGTATAGGTCATATCCTAAGGGAAATTAATACAGATACTGCTAAAAAATATTAAAACCAATCTTCAATCTGTAGAAGGCTGTATTCGGAAGTTCCGTATTAAACAAAATAAAGTTAAACTCTTAAAACTACATTATGGCTAAAAACAAAAACGAAACGACAACAATAAATGTTCGCCAAATCTACAGGGTTCAACAAACATATTTATGTATTTACTAAAAAAAAATTAATAATCCATTTATAGTCAAAACAATTATTAATTAAATAAAAAAATTAAAAAAAAAAGCGCAAAGCATAGCAAAAGAAAAAAAGAGAAAAAAAGGCAACAAGCAAATTAAAAATATAAAAATGAAAATACAAAACAAAAAGGAAAAACAAACGCAAATATGGACTTGAGAATTAAAAAAAAAGAATAAATTTTTGTTTTTTGTTTAAATATGGTGCGATTTTGCTGTAATTTATGTATTCTGATTAAAATGTTTTTATATTATAAAAATAATAATAATAATGATTAAAGTGGGAGGCAATATTATGTGAATAATTTGCTTTATTGTAAATTAATAATAAAAATATGAGAAAAAAACTCCACAAAACTATTATATACGATAAAAACTCCTATTTTTATTATTAATTAAGTTTAATTTAGATTAATTTACGTGTTAACTAACACCCTGTTATAATAAAAATATTTTAATAATAAAAACTTTCAAAATTTAATTGAACTTGATATTACTTCTTTTGTTTTTTTTTCAACATACGTTATGACTGCATTGCAGATTGTTGTTTAATAATAAAAAAATGATTACATTGCAAATAAATATATAAATAAATAAATAAACATAATTATAATTAATAATTTAATAATTAATAAATAATTCATATAGCCATCAACCAGTAACTGTCAGTTATATTTCTCTTTACATTTATTAGTTCAACTCAGTTCAAATCAGTTTTATTTCTTGTTTTTTTGTTAATTCTTCATCTTTAATTCGAGTGTCGGTTATTTAATAATAATAATAATAATTAAACAATTAAATTAAATTTAAAAAAAAAATCAGTAAAAGCTTTATATACAAGCAAACAAAAAAATAATTTTAATCCATTAATAATTTTGTGCTTAACGGCTGCGGCAGCGTGGCAATGACACAGTCAAAATGATTTTTCTGTTTATAAAAAGCATTTTGTTAGTGTCAAGGTTACGTGAGCTTTTAATTTCTTTTCTTGCTTTTTATTTTTTGTTCGCTTATTTTAAAGTAGTTTTAGACGTTACGATGTTTCGCGTAGAAAAACAACTAAAAAAACAAATAAATTAATTTTTGTATTTAGCAAAATATATACACATAATTAAATAATTGTTTTTTTCAACATATTTGGTGATGCAGTGAAAAACCTTGTTTATATTTTTATTTAATTATGATTGGGGATGGTTGATTACAAAGTTTTCTTAATAAAATTTAAATTCATAATCAAGAATATAGTGCGGTTAAAAATGATTAAATTAACCACAAATTTACAAAAGCACCAAGTTTTCTATACTAATCAATTTTTATATTGTTATTTAATTATACAAATATATATATATTTTAATTAGATTTAAAAGAAAAATTAAATTAAATTATTATTATTATTATAACACTTTAAATAATTTTTATTTATTTTAAAAATAATTTATCACACTTGTTTGTTATTTTAATCGCGTTGGTTTTTTTTTTTTGCTTCGATTTACTATGAAATATCAATAAATAAAATAATTTTTTATCAAAACAAAATTTAACGAGGCGATTGTATAATAATTTTATTCCTTTTCTATGCCGTAATATTATAGTTTTTTAATAAATAAATAAATAATAAATTTTTGTGTTTCTTTATCAATATCAAAAAATTAAATAATTATTTCTGGTATTTAATAATTTTTGATATTTTGTTTGTTTTGATTTTTATTTATTTATTTTTTTTTTTTTTTTTGATGAACAAAATGTCACTCAATAAAATATTTTACTTTCATTTTTAATAGATCAACATTAATTTATTTCTTTATAATAATAAAGCATGTCCATTTTAGTATAATATATGTAATTTTAGTGTCCTTAGTGATCAACGGTTTTCCTTGTAATGGTACAGCAAGTAGTTTTTGTGTTACAATAATTCATGTCAATTTCAATGTTATTTCTTTACTTTATATATAAATACTGTACAATTAGTTTAAATTTAATTAAGTAATTTTCACTTTTCATTACTATTATTATTATCATTTTGTGTTGCGATTTATTTAAATATAATAAAATTAATAATTAATTTCATAATATAAAGGTTAGATAAATATCATCAAAATGTATTTGTCGTGTTTCTTTTTTGAATTTTTAAAATTATTGTGACCTTGCGAAAGAAATGTGTGTTTTTTTCTTATATTTTTACCTTTTCTTATTTAACGAAATATAAAATACGTTAATAAGTAATAATAGGTATTTGTATTTTAAGCAGGTAAACAGCAAATATCTTTATGTTAATTATTGATGAATCATTTTAACGTCTTTTTTCGCATCGTTATTTTATTATTATTTAAAAAAAAAAACAAAGCCATTAAATGTTTTCTTACACAAATAGCAAAACAATAATAAACGATTCAAAGTCTTAACTCAAGAATTAATTTGTAAAACGAAGGCGTTGTTATTTTTTTATTAATTTTCTTAGCAATTTTATGTTTTATTTCTTTTTTTATCAAAATTCAATAATTTATAAATATTTTTATAATTTAAGACTGTTATGTAATTTTTTTTTTCAGAAACAATTTTTATTTATTGCCTAACAGATAATTTTTTTTTTTAATGATAATAATATTCGTAATGCTGATAAGTTATTTTTTTATTTTAATTATTTTATGAAACAGGTAAATATGTAATTATTTTTAAGGAAATTAATAATAATAATTAAACCGATAAAATATAATTTATATGGAATACATTTCGGCGATAAATTAATAAAAATTTAAAAAATGACAAGTCCTAAAGTAAACAGCACACAGATGTATAAATAAAATAGAAGAAAATGAACATAAAACGACAAAAGATAATTTCTGATTAATATTCATGACATAGGACTATCAATTTTTTATTTATATTGTTTTTTTTTTAAGCAAATGATAAATATAATCATTAAAAAAAGGACAAAGGATATCCGTTTAAAATATATATATATATAAGAAAATATAAGATAACTAAATATTACTATTAATGTCTAACAACTAAGAAAAAAGGTAAATTTAAATTAAATGTTATTTTTATTTAAATAAAAATAATTTACTATACTAAAAAAATATTTTTTTTTATAAATTTTATTTTAAACATCATTTATTCTGCCCTGTCCAAGGCGATTCTTTTTTATTTCGGTACGTAACCACGATGGAACATTTTTAATAGGATGTGCATTTGGATATTGTAATGGTTTTTCTGGACCATTAAACGGATGTGTTTTTAATAACTTTTTCGATAAATATTCTTTTGATATTTGTTTTGGATCACGATATTTATCCATATATAAATTAAATGGCTGCTTTAAAGGGAAATATGTTTGTTCCTTAATGTAAGCCTTCGGGAAATCATATTCAAAGATTGGCTCCTTCATTTCTATTATAAAAATATAAATAACAATAAAATAAATAACGATAAATATAAATAAGCTTAACACTACCTAAAACATTATGATAAAAATCAGTTAAAGACTTTTCCCAATCGCATTGGAAAAATGCTAAACCTGCAGGGGTTATTAAATCCTGGAATTTTCGATAAAATTGCTCTGTACTAAATGTTCTGCCCTTTAAATCGTTACTAAAAATAATAAAAACTAACTAGCTGCTATCAATTTAGAAATAATTTATCTTTCACTTACATTTTAGATACTTTGTATTCACCAAAATCAATAAATTTTTCTTGTTTGTATAATATGAATATGTTACGTTGATAGCCAGTACCTTTTGATGGGAATGGTTGTATATATGGTACTATAAGGTCACCCTTATTAATTTGCCCTTCTTTAATGTTGCATCTATAAACAACAAATAAAGAAATAATCAAAATAAATCATTTTTATTTTATTTCAACTTACACAAACCAATGACAATATTCTTGATTATTTTCAGTTAAATGACCATCGGGATTGGTCATTATCAAAGTAAATAATGCATTATTATCATCATCATTGTTATTGTTTATATTAAACTTATGATTAAAACTAACACTAGGTTGGTTCTTTGCTTCACTTGGCTTTAACAAGTTTCCATTATGAACAAATGCATCAATCTCTTCAGTTTGTTTAAACTAAATATTTTTTAATGAAAAAAACATTTAATAAAATTCAATTATTCTTTTATTTGTAGTTTATTACCGAAATATTAAGAGAAATTCTTGGAATAAAATAAGCATCACCAAATAAATGTTGGAAAATTCCGTAATGTTCTGCTATAACTTTTTGATGAAATGGCCCACTTGTTTGCAGCCAATCATTACGAACTTCTTCTAAATTTATTTCCACTATAAATAATTAAAAAACAGTAATTATTGCATTCCCATTTTTCATTTTTGAATAATCAAGTACACTTATTTGATCTGGATAATTTTTCTAAATCAGGGTTATTTCGTTGTGCTCGAAGATGTGATAAACGTTCTCGTACTTGCTGTGTTCGTGATAGTTTAAGTTGCGGAAAACCAATATTTATTTTTGCTTCTAATATTGGATTAACAACATTTTCATCTAAAAACAGATTAAATTTTCGTTTAAAGCACAAACATAACCTCAAATATTATTTTTATTTAATACCTTGTAATCTCTGTTTCAATGTTCTTGCTACTCCAGGAGGTTTACCTCGTATTGTGTGACCATGACGAATATTATTTATTACTAGCAGTTTTGCTAAGATATTATTTTCTGCATTATTTATTTTCGCATAATTAAATAAACGGCATGCCATTTTTCAAAAGTAGAAGCAATATGAAAGATAATAACACTGAGTAAATCAGTATCTATATTATTGTTATATTTCCATATGTTTCTGTTATGTTGGTCAACGTGTGTTTTTCTTTTGATATTTCTTTTTGTATCTTTTAAACCAAACATGACACTTTTCAGTCGCGAAAGGTTCATATAAAAGATTGTCAAAAATCAGAATAATAACAATAAAAAGGCATGGAAAAAATTAGAAAAACTAAATTACCTACGTTAGCCTCTTCATTTGTATCATCAAAGAAAGTTAACGATGAAGAAAATAGTGATGATGAAAAAACAGCAGAAAAGGCTGATTCAGATTTTAAGCTGGACATTTCTGATGAGACACCATCAAAAGTAAGAAAAACTGATTTGGATCAAAATGTCGTCGCCACACATTATAATAATTTAGAAGAATCAGGAATGTCCGAACGTTTAAAATCAAATATATTTTTTATGAGGAATTTTAATAATTGGGTGAAGTCTATATTAATAGACGAATACTTAACGAAGACGAAAGAAAAATCTCAACTAGGAGCACCTCTAAAAGTATTAGATTTATGCAGTGGTAAAGGTGGAGACTTATTTAAGTGGCAAAAAGGCAACATAAAATAATAATAACGCAAAGTGCAAATATTAAATTTCTTTTCTTTTAGGTTGTATCACGCATCTTATATGTACAGATATTGCTGAAGTTAGTGTATCACAATGTAAAGAACGTTACGAGTCTATGAAATTAAAGTTTGATTCACAAAGTAAATATTCGAAATTGTTTACTGCTGATTTTATAACATGTGACGCTACTCGTGGACGATTACGGGAGAAATATAAAGATCCAACAATAGAACTTAATCTTGTTAGTTGTCAGTTTGCCTTTCATTATTCTTTTGAATCTATTCGACAAGCTGAATGTATGTTACGAAATGCAGCAGAATGTTTAAAAACTGGAGGATTTTTTATTGGAACAATGCCAGATGCCAATGAAATAATGCGACGACAACAAGAAGCAAAATCAAAGAGTTTCGGTAATGACATTTATAAAATAGAGTTTCAGTGTGATCCTGATTATCCTCCACTTTTTGGTGCTAAATATCATTTTAAATTAGACAATGTTGTCGATTGTCCTGAGTTTATTGTTCATTTTCCCACATTAGTTAAATTAGCTATGAAATATGGATTGGAATTAGTTAGAAAAGAAAGATTTGATGAGTATTATAAACATTCGATAGTTAATGGTAAATATTTATTAGAGAAAATGCAAGCATTAGAAACATGTTCAGATTTAGATAATTCAAAATTAAACGATCCTGAATACACACACGTAAAGGATCACTTTAATAATGGACACGGAAGTAAAAAAGTTGGCACATTATCGAAAGCTGAATGGGAAGTTACATGTAAGTAATGTCTTGCAATGATAAAAAAATGTGTAAATTAATTTCTTAATTTTATTTTTTCAGCATTATATTTAATTTTTGTATTTACTAAAATAAAAACGACTTGGAATGCTGAAGGTAAACCAGAATATGTTAAATAAATATTAAAGTAAATTAATAAACATTGAATTATTGTAAAATAATTAAATTTATTTAAAAAATAAATATTTTTTCCATAATTTTCCTTTTGAATTGTTTTCGGATAAAACTTGTTATGATTGAATGGAATACATGGGAACAGAGTGCAATATAAATTATAGCAGTTTGTAAATAAGACTGTTCTAGAAACAGTTTATATATTTTGCAATAAGCGAATCACTATTTCGTATCCATTTGTAATTTAAATGGCGTCAGCGTTGTCAGCTGTTAAAAGAAAACAGCATTTTAATTTCTTTAATAAATAAAAATAAGTTTTTAATATAATAAAAAATAGATAACAAACATTAATATAAGTTTTGTGAAAAACTGATTTTTTCTATAAGAACAGTGTTGAATTGAACTAGGTGATTTTTGTTATTCAAATATATAAATATATACAGTGATTACGATAAAATTCATAAGGTGCCAACTGTTGAAAGTTAAAATAGAGAAAAGATTTCTACATTTAAAAATTATTTTTCTCTGTATAATATAATTTCGACGCATGGTTTTTGCTTCTAACATTAAATTTATATACATATACTTTTACCCGGGACTTAAAATCTGATCGTTTTGTCTTTGCTGATGATTTTTGTCTTCGCTGTACTCACTGCTTTTGTTGCTTGCTGTCTACTGCTATACACTTTTTAGTTAAAGTATAAAGAATTTTTTGGACTTGTAAAAAAATAAAGAAAATTATTAAATAGACTTATTTTCAACACTTTGTTCATCATCACACTGTACACACTGCTCATATAATATATAAGAAAAAAAAATATAATTTATAATAAAAATATATTTTTCTTTAAATTTTTAAAGTGAGTTTTGACTGAGGACTTAGAAAAATTTTCGCATCAAAAGGAAAAAAATGAGTGTCGAAAATCCTGAGTCTGCCCAAGCCAACGAAACTGTAAGTTAAGTTAAATGAATATAAAATAATAATGTTAATAAATTTGTGATGAATAAAAATGAAAAATTTTTAGATAATTATTGAGAAATAATTATATAAAATGCAAAATATTTTTCTCTTATAAATTTTTTTTTGATATGAAAATCAAAATTGAACATAGAAAATGGCGACAGCGGACGACTATAAGTCCCACGTCGCTGTGTATAATTGTTATGCGAAGACGCTTTTTTCAATATTTTCTGTATGATTTATATAAAGAAAAAAAAATTAAGGATATTTTTCTTTATAATAAAAAATATTTTTTCATAATTTATCTAATGGAAATGTCTGTATTTATTTTGTAGAAATGTATGCTAAAAATGACTTTGTTTCAGTGATGTCCATGCGGTTTTTTGGGCTTTTCTAATTATTCCAAAATCATTTACTAATATAATTATGGTGATATATTTATTGTATAGAGAATGTTTCTGTTTTTTAAATAAGCTAATTAATGTTTTGTTATAAAGTGTGTTAATTGTTTTAAATGGTAATCAAAAGTTGTTTTTTTTTTTAGTTTCATTTAATCATTTAATGTTTTAATCTCTTGTAAAGGAAAGTTATACACATTAGTTTGAAACTATTTTTCATTTGATTATTTCTATTTAAGACATTTCAATATTACAAATTCAATAATATTAATAAATATATAACAATAATCATGTTACTAAAATACATGTGTATTTTCTTATTTATTTATGTATAACTTGCCTTACTTATTTTGCTTCTTTATGATAAAATATTATTATGTATTACTTTCAAAAATGTATTATATATTAAGGTCTTTTCATTTCATTACAGTAATTTACAAATTTTTGCTTACTTTTTCATTATTCCTTGATATTAGTATATATATTTATGTATATAACGTAATATTATAATGTAAATTACCCATTAAACCTTGTCAAAGTGTTTCTTTATCAAGAAAATAATAATTAAACATTATAGTGATTTGTGTTCTGTGTTCCGCTTATTATTGGCTAATTATATTTTTTGTTTTTATTTAATTAAGGAAATCAAACAACTAAATGGTGAACAACGTTTAAATGGTGTCAGTAATGGACATTCAAAAAGTGATCAACACCGTAGCAGTCATAAATCAAGCAAAGATAAATATCGCGATAAAGATAGGGATAGGGATCGTGATAGAGAAAAAGGAAAAGATTCTAAAAGTTCTAAAAGTAATTCATCAAGCCATCGGTAATTATTTTTGTTTATCATTTCAATGGTTTTTTTTATTGTTAAATTTAAATGTAATTTTTTTCTTTTTTAATTGAACATCATATAGTGACAAAGAGAAGGATAAAAATGCAACGTCAACAACAAATACAACATCATCTAGCAATAACATAAGTAAAGATAAAGAAAAGGATAAAGATAGACATTACAGTAGTTCTCATAAATCATCAAATCGTGACAAAGATAAGGATAAAGACAGAAGTAAAGATAAAGAACGTGAACGTGATCGTGATAAAAATAAGCATCGTAGCAGCCGCGATGATCGTGATAAAGATAAAAGTAAAGATCATAAAAGCAGGTATGTGTTTATAAATAATAATAGTTTTTATAATCAAATAAATAAATTTTTGTTTATTATTATTATTATTAGTACACGGGATAAGGATAAGGAAAAAGATAATAAAGAGAGCAGAGATAAAGATAAAAAATCGTCATCATCGTCAAATCATCATAAGGAACGTGATCATGATAAAGATAAGTTGAAAAAAGATCAAAAAAACTCTTCATCGACAACAACATCATCATCAACAAAAGATAAACATTCCAGTAGTTCATCATCTAGGCATAGAGATAAGGATAAAGATCGGCATACATCCTCAACAAAAAATAGTAGTAGTAGCAGCAATCGAGATAAACATAGAAGTGAAAAAGATCGCCGTGATAGTAATAAAAACGATCAAAGTAATAAAACATCATCGACAGCAGCAAATAGTAATAATTCGGAAGTTGTAATAAAGAAGGAAAATGAAAAAGAAATACTTACTAATAATAATAGTTGTAGTGAAAATAATATAAAATTGGAAAATAATGCTGATGAGCATTTTAATCATTTTAATAACACTGCACCAGTGGTATCAACACTGGGTAGTAATGACGAACTGAATAGAAAGGTAAATTATTTTAATATAAATGTCAAAATATGATGATATTAATAATAATATAAACAATTTAATTAGGTTAAGAATGAATTTTTAAATGCATCGCAAGCGAGTTCTTGCGATTATTCTATGTCACAATTTCGTGATGATGAATCAGCTTTCGAAATTAAGGGCGAATATGCAAATGGTGAGGATGAAGATGAGGATCGAAGTTTCAAAACAAACTTTCCAATTAAACAAAATGAAGAAGACGTTGATGTTGACATTGATGAAGAATTACCATTGGTAAACAAACTATAAAACTAACCATACTTTTTATGATTATTTAATTATTTTTCGTTGAATTTTTTTCTGTAGGCAAAACGAAAAAAGAATTATTTTTCTGATGATGACGATGATGATAAACCATTGACAGCTAGGAAAAAAGTAAAAACTGAAAAGAAAGAAAAAACAAAAAAGAAGAAACGTATTGAGGAGTCCTATGATGATGAAGATGATTATGAGGAGGAAAAGCCAAAAAAGAAAATTAAAACAGAAAAGGTAATTTTTCTTAAAAAAAAAAAACAATAATTTCTGTCAAATTTATATGGTTTTTAGACAAAAGTAAAACACGAAACACATGCTGTTAAAACAGAATTCGTAAGTCCACAAACGAAAGGCAGGAAGAAGAAGGAAGAGGAGCCACAAGAAGTTTGGAAGTGGTAATTATTTTTAATTTAATCCTATAATGTAAAGTGTTGGAAAAATTTATTGAAATGTGTGCAATAAAAATGTGAGTGTTGTTACGCTGATGAAATTGTAGTTGGCAGCACATATATTAAAGTGATACCTAACCAAAAAAAAAAAGTATATAGAAAAATTAAAAATAATTTGTGTTACATGCAACAACGAGGTGATTGACATTTAAGTTATGAAATTAGATTTTTGTGTTCCTAAAGAACCGAAATGAAAATAAATCGGATCATTTTAATTATAGAATGCATATATATGTAAAAATGTTTTTGTGCAGTCATCAATTTATAAGAAATAATCAATTATTTTATACATATAGAAAATGTTTAAAGTTTTACAGTAAAAATTTATTTGTTCTAAATGAAAATGAGTACTTGCATGATGATTGTGTTAAAAAACGTCAGAATGCAAATGAAGCAAAATTACGTTTAAATAATTATAACAGAAAGTTGTCATTTAAAACTATAAATGATTTTAGGTGGGAAGAGGAGAAACGAGATGATGGTGTTAAGTGGAAATTTTTAGAGCATAAGGGACCTGTATTTGCACCAGACTATGTACCACTTCCTGACAATGTAAAATTTCTGTACGACGGAAAAGTCGTACGATTAACAGAAAATACAGAGGAGGTGGCTTCATTTTATGCAAAAATGTTAGAGCATGATTATACTTCAAAGCAAATTTTTAATGACAATTTTTTCAAAGATTGGCGAAAATTCATGACATCAAAAGAAAAAGAATTAATAACAAATTTAGATAAATGTAATTTTAAGCAAATGCATGCTTATTTTCAAGATTTATCTGAAAAAAATAAATCACGAACCAAAGATGAGAAACTAGCATTAAAAAATGAAAATGAACAATTGATACAAGAGTATGGCTATTGTACAATTGATGGTCATCGTGAGAAAATAGGTAATTTTAAAATTGAACCACCTGGTCTGTTTAGAGGCAGAGGAGAACATCCCAAAATGGGAATGATCAAACGTAGAGTGACACCAGAAGATATTCTTATTAATTGCTCGAAAGATAGTAAAATTCCTGTACCACCGAAAGGCTGTAAATGGAAAGAAGTCAGACATGACAATACTGTTACCTGGTTAGCGTCATGGACTGAAAATGTTCAAGGTAAAAATAATATATATTTTTTAAATAATTATTATATTTTTTAATTAATGGAATTGTTTTTATTGTTATAATTTGTAGGTCAAGTAAAATATATTATGTTAAATCCAAGCTCAAAATTAAAAGGTGAAAAAGATTGGCAAAAGTATGAAACAGCTAGACGCTTACAAAAAACTATAGTGAAAATACGGTCAACATATCGTGATGAATGGAAATCAAAGGAAATGCGTATTCGTCAACGAGCGGTCGCATTATATTTTATTGATAAATTAGCATTAAGAGCGGGTAATGAAAAGGATGAAGATCAAGCCGATACTGTTGGTTGTTGTTCGTTACGAGTTGAACATATAGAATTACATAAAGAATTAAATGGAAAGGAATACGTAGTTGTATTTGATTTTCTTGGTAAAGATTCTATACGTTATTACAACGAGGTTGAGGTCGAGAAGCGTGTATTTAAAAATTTAGAATTATTCAAGGAGGGTAAAAAAGATGGTGACGATTTGTTTGATCGTCTAAATACAGTTGTATTAAATGAACATTTACGAGAACTTATGGAAGGTAATATCTCATCTTAATTGTGTAAAAAATTCGCAATATAAATTTTTTATTTCTTATTCAAAGGTTTAACTGCCAAAGTATTTCGTACATATAATGCTTCTTCAACATTACAAACACAACTAGATGAATTAACTGATCCAGATACATCAATACCAGAGAAATTATTATCATATAATAGGGCAAATCGTGCGGTTGCTATATTATGTAACCATCAACGTGCTGTACCGAAAAGCCATTCAAAAAGTATGGCAAATTTGAAAGAGAAAATTCAAACAAAACGACAACAAATTAAGGAGGGCGAAACTGAATTAAAAGTAGGCTTCCTATTTAATTATATATTTTTTCCTTATTTTTAAATTTTTTTTTTTTTTTGTAGGAATTAAACAAAGCAGCAAAACGTGGCTCAGTAAAAGAGAAATTAAATGCTGATAAAAAGAAAAAATCGTTGGAGAAACTACGTGAACAACTAGCTAAATTAGAAATACAAGAGACTGATAAAGATGAAAATAAGACAATTGCCTTGGGTACATCTAAACTTAATTATTTAGATCCACGAATATCTGTCGCATGGTATGTGTTAATTAAAATTATTTTATTTAATTTAAAAGAAAATTAAATGTCTATTTTGTTTGGATGGCTGCTTAATTTTAGGTGTAAAAAATTTGGTGTTCCAATTGAAAAAATTTTCAATAAAACACAACGTGATAAATTTCGTTGGGCTATTGATATGGCGGGCGCTGAATATCGTTTCTAAGTTAAGTGTTTTAATTTAATTAATTAATTTTTATTATAGAGTTTTAAACTATAAAACAACAAAACAAAAACCCTAACAAAAAGTTGTATAATTTTCAATAATTTATAATAATTTAATGTAAAAAAAAAAAGATAGAAAAGAAAAATGTGTTACAATGAAAAAAAAAAATATTCTGTGTGTGTTTATTGTCTCTTATATAATTTTTACATTGTATATAAGAAACGAGCGCCCTAGATATATGTATATATATATATATATTATTTATATACATAATCATCCAGACACATTTTTATAATTAAAAAGAAAAGGGTTTGGTTATAAATTAATTGTTAATAGAAAATGCCAAGCACAAAAAATGATATTGTGAAAAGAAGATATTTTTTTCCTTAATATGTCTGTAAATGATGTTCTGCAATTAGTTTGTGTTTTGGAATAATTAATTTTTTTTTTATAAATTGTTATTAATTATTTTAAATTAAATTAAGAAAAATTGTAAACAAAAGATAAGCAAGTTAAATGAATGGAAATATTTTACTTTGTTTTTTCGTTGGTACCTTTAGCAAGCAAACACATAATTAGCAGGTAAACATTTGCGAAAAAATTTTCAGATAGTTTTTACTTTTTATTATTTTATTTTTGCAATAAATATATTTTATTAATTTAATTTAATTTTTTCTTTTAGTAAAAAATAAAGAAACGGATAAGATAGATTATATTTATTAAAAAAAAAATGAAATAAGTAAATAATATTTTTAATTACATACGAAATAAATCTTAAAAAGTAAAAGATTATTTTATAAATTATTGATTATTAGTAATTACTATTTTATTTATTAAGTTTTTACATATTAAATTCATTGAATAAAAATAATATTTATATATTGTAAGTTTAAATTAAATAAAGATGATAATTATTTAATAAATTAATTATATAACTATCAAGAGATGTATATGATTAAGAAAGAAATATTTATTTTTTAATTATTAATAATAAAAAGCCAAGCCAACCAAACCTATAAGCAGTGCATCATTTACTACATTTTGTTAACGATTTTATTCTGTTTTTGTTGTCTCCGTCACTGCAGAATAATCATTAATCAGTTTTTTAATTAACTAAAAGAAAGATTCAGCGTAAAAAAAGCATTGTATTTTGGTTGTGTGTTGTGTAATAATAATATGAATAATAGTATTTTGTAGAAGCAAATTTAATTTAATTGTAAATATCAATGTATCCAAGGGGTGGGTGTAGCGAATAGAAATTTTTATTACATTTTTTTTTGCAAAACACAAAACACACGTAAAGTTGTAAATGTGTTTACCGTATTATAATTATAACAAATTAACCACCAACACGACCGATCGCCAACAACCCCTGTGTATAAATTATATATTTATTAAAAAATAATAACAAATTATTTGATTATTTTTATTTAACAAAAATGTTTATATGGGTCTGCAATATAAATATTGTAAATATAGAAAATGAAAACATAAATGTTTTATTTTTTCCTCTATAAAAATAAACTAAATAAAAATATCTATAATCAAACCTGCCTACCGAAATATTTTAAAATAAAATTAAAATTAATTAAGTAAAAATGTAAAGCAACTTTTTAAACTATTCTTTATATAAATATAAATATATATATTTTAAAAATAAAATCGAAAAAATAAACACAAATTAGTTAATTTTATTATTTTTTTTTAAAATTAAATTAATATCATTTTATTAACTAATTAATATTATTTATGAAAAAAGAAAAACACTAAAAACATTAAGCATAAAAATAGGAAATGATTAATTATTAAAATTAAAAGAACATAAAAATGAAATTTATTTTTTTAAATATATAATAAAAGGAAAACAAAGCAAAACAAATAAACATAAATTTAATTAAATTTATAAAAAAAAATATGTTTCTCTGTTTACATAATTTAGAATTAATTAAATAATTTAAGTAAATAATAATTTATGTATTTTCATTTTTTTCCTTAATTATTTTTCAATACAAATAATTAAACAGAGAAAAAAGATTATCAATAAAAGAAAAATAATAATTATTTAAATTAAATTAAAAAATAAATAAATTTTAGAAATTTATTATAATTTTAAAGAAAAATTATATATATATATTGTAAATTAAGTAATTTAAATTAAAATTATTCAAAAGAAAAAATACAAAATTAAGTTATTAAGAAGCAAAAAAAAATAATACTACTTATCTATAATTAATTTAAGTCCTGTTTTTTTCTCTCCCCCAATTTTTAATTGGATAAAATAAAATTATCCATTAAATCCCAATTTATATTTTTAAATAACAAAAAATATATATATAAAAAAAAAAAATACTAATCTAATTATTAATTAATTAATTTTTTTATATAAAATAATTATTTAATGAATAATTTTTTTAACATATTAGAAAAAATAAACAAAATAAGTTAATAAAAAACGTTTATAAATTATTAATTAATGTTAATGTTAAAAATTAAAGAAAAAAAAATGAAATTAATTTAATGAACATTTACTACTAATTAAATAAATTAAATTAAATAAAAAATGATTTAAATAAATGAAGAGATAAAGAAAAACATATTAAATAAACATAGATGTTTAGTGAAGAAAGGACATAATAAGATAATTAAGTGAGAATAAATAAATAAATAATATTAGTTATAATAATATTAACGTACAATTAATTAAATAACAATATTAATAATAATAATACTTTATTTAAAAAAAAGAACATTTTTATTTAATCATTTTTCTTATTATTTTGCTTTACTTTAACCCATATTATAATTATTGTTACCCTGATCTTCCCTTTAATTGGTCACTGACTATAGTGAGATATGATACCTTTATGGGAAGTGGGTCAAATTTTGTTTATTATTTCTTTTTAGTACTAACTCGTGGCTCACAAAGCCAGTCGTATCTATGAAGAGAGAGATATATTCCGTCTATTCATTACTTAATTTATTTTTGTTGAAAGACTTTACAAAACACGTTGAAGTAAATCATTTTTTACACGAATATGTAAACATGTTAAATAAAATTGTACTCAATTTTAAGTATTTGTAATGATACATTAGAAGAAATTATAGTTAATAAGCCCTTAGGTCGTTGATCTGGTTAATCTGGATACAAGAACAAATATTGTTGCACGGAACAATGCACCAATAACTACGAGTCGCCAACGTATTTAATAATACAAAAAAGTTAATTAATTAAAAAGAGCAACAGTAAACATTTTTATTAAATAAATAAAAGAAATAATGTTTTAATTAATTAATTTGTTTATCTTATTATTTTATTTTATTTTACTTTACCTGTTGAAAAATAGTGTCTGCAGACACATGTGTCTCTGCTAGTTATACCAGTTTATCAATTTTATTGATAAATTATTAATGCAGGGTAATTTAGCTATTAAAAAGTTTAATAATTCGCAATACGGAAATAATCGGTTCGTTGTTCTCTGCAAAAAAAAAAATAAGTAAAATTTCTATTCACCAATTTAGTATAAAATTCGCAACTTCGCATATTGAGTTTATTGACTTTTTCAAATGCTATTGGTACCAAATTACATAAATTAGAAAATAAAGTAATTATTTTGTAATAAAATTACTTCACTTACCACGTTTTTCGCTTTGGTTGACAAAAAAATAATTAAATAATGATTTTATGCTGGATTTCTAATTGCTTCGGTTGATTAGATTTTATTTTAATTTATTTTCTTAATGTGAGATTAAAATTTAGCAATTTCTGATTGAATAAAAGATTGAATTTTTGTTAATTTATCTTCAGTTGTGTCTTGACAACGTTTAGTGTTTCTCATTGAATTAAAAATGATTATTCCATACACTTGGAAAATCGGTAATTTTCTAGTTTTATTATTTCTTTTAATAAAATGTACGAATTGTGAATGGAATGATAAGAATGGAAAATCCGTTGAAAATAACTTTAAATTGAAGAAAATTACGTCAGTGCCCAAATTTACAAAGTCACCGTTTTATATTTCGCCATCAGATGTACATTTGGTGGATGTGCAACGATCCAGACGTAATCAGAATGATGGAGACACTTATAACTATCAGAAAAGTTACGAGGATTTCTTAGAGCGTAATTTTAAGCCAAAAAATAGTCAATTAAAAAAGCAAGCGGAGGATACGGAAGAAATACATCCGCACTATGGGTATTCAGAGGATAAGGATGATTATAAACCATCGGATGAGTACGAACGAATTAAGCAATTGTCAAAACAGCAATCAGATGAAATAAAACAGAATCCAGATCATTGTAAAACGGTACAAAGTGGAGAGCAAAATTGTGTAATTTGTCATAATCCCAAGACAAATGCCAAATCTGAATCGTGTTCGTACGCTTCAAAGCCGGATAACAAGAAATACGCTTACATCAGCGAGAAAAATTACAACAGTGCTGATGAAAAGAATAAAGACGATGAAAAGGAAGACAAGGACAAAGAGACAGAAATTCAGGAAAAGAAAACCAAACAACAGAGACCCAGAAGAACAAAAATTATTCGTCGTATCAAGGCGAAAAAAGAAAATTTAGATCATGCCGAGATACGTCAACCTCGCAACGTTATTGGATTAGATCCATTCCTCTATGGTACTGCTGATGATAGAAAACAAGATAAAATAGAAGAAAAGCCGAAATCATTTGAGGATTACTATTCCCATGTTTTCCCACAACAAACACATGCAAATAATAAAGAGAACAGTCACGATTCCAAGGATAATGTGGATCGGGTTTTGGCTGAATTTAAAACACGTGATTGGTCTAAATGTAAAAAAGTAATAAAAGATGAATTAACGTGTTATTATTGTAAGGATGCAGACAACGTAAGTCATGAGGAATGTATGTACATTTCTGAAACAATTCCTTCATCATCTGAGAATGCTAGAGAAGTAAAACAAGTGCCAACAATAAAGCAGCAAAATAATAAGAAAAATTCCAGTGTTAAAGATAAAAAACAGAATAATTACAATAAAAGTGAAATAACTGGACCAGAACCGATTGACGATAGTGAAAGTAATTTTAATACAGAAAAACGTACAATCAAACGTACAGTCACATATAAGATTAACAATAATAATGATAATGATTCTCTTATGGAAAATTATCCAAAAACAAATACAAAACGTATGTACTTTGAACAGGAAAGTCTTTCTTATTAAAATTCATTTTTTAAATAAATAAAAGATTTCTTATAAATGTTTTAATTTTTAATTATACTAAAATAATAAAATTATATTTTTACGATTTTGTCTGAATTTGAATTTTTATTTAATTAAATTTTAATGTATTTTTGTAAAAAAAAAGAAAACATCTTTATTTTGTCTTTTTAAACTTACATATGTAATTTTTTAAAAACTTTACTATTATCGCTTTTATTATTATTATTATTTAATATTTAATACAAATTATATAATTATAATTAAATAAAAAAAAGGAAAATTATTTTATTTAATTTGTCTTAGACATATCTTCTCTGCTATAAGAAATTGTAATAAATTCCATTAATATAGTTTTATGTAGATTATTACAAGTCATTATGCATTGTTACCGCCTATACATGTCTTTAATGTCTTTTTTCGTTACGTTTTTTATTTTATTTAAATAGTTTTTTTGTTTATTAACCGCAATGCCTACTGTGAAATTAATTTCACGAAAGAATCTTCATGTGAATGAAAAACAAATGCGAAAATATTTGAAGTTTCTCAAAGTAACGGACATTCGGCTGTTTATTTTCTATTTTTTTTTTCTTTAATTAATAAAAAATCTTTTTCTTTTTTATATTACTTAATAATTAATGGTTAAATACATACATTTTATGGTTTATTATTATATTTATATATCTTTTAGAGCTGAATCGCTGCATATTTTCATTTTCATTATTATTTATAGTTCGTTTTAGTATTTTTTCTTTAATTATTATTATTATTATTATTAAAAAAATTTACAATTTCTTTTATAAATTATATCAATATAAAAAAATATTGAAATGAAAATTATTTATAAATATATATATAGATTTTAAGTACCACAAACAATAATAATTTTAGTTATATATTATTATAAATATTTTTTTTTTTTTTTGCAAAGAAAATTAATTAAATAAATTGACTAGCACCAAAAATTGGGCTAGTGTACCAATGATTGGAAGTTTATTAAATTATCATCATCATCATTATAGTTTTATTTTTTTTTTTACTTTTTCGGTTATTAATTTTCGACAATGCACGCTACTTTAAAATGCAAAAAATATTTTAAAAACAAAACAAAAAAAAAATGTTCATAAGAATTATTAATTAATTATTAAATTTGATTATTCATTTGCTGAATACTATCCATATTGGGTACGTAATCGAGTGCCATTAAACAGGCAAACAATGTCATTATCATTTTAGGCTTTACTTCGGTGATATCTTCTGGTAGTGCATATACTCTGGCGCCTATTTTCCTAGCCATTGATATTGCATATTTTGCATTTGCTAATTTATCCTATTAATCAATTTATAAATATTAATAAAAATCTATAAAAATTAATAAAATAAAAACAAACCTCTTCACTGCCACCAAGTTTAATTAAATCATAATTAATACTTCCATGTTTGATTGCATCAATTAAATCGATAACCACTTTGGCATCGGATAACGATGATTCTTGGAAATTTTTTAATTTTGTCGTTTTACCAGCATTTGTTAACTTTGTGTTTACCCATTGGACAATTTCCTTTTCAATAATAGGATTACCTGTATTCGCTAATTGTGATAATATTGATAATGTATAGGCACGCATCAGTTGCCATATCAGGGCTAATGTTAACGTTGCATTTCCTTCATTTAAATCTTGACCGGCAATACCGACTAACGAGAATTTTAATTGTTTACCCAATTCAACAGCATAATTACAATTTTCTAATTTTTCCATAAATTTACGGAGTGGCGTAAATCTCTTATGGACTTTATTCCAATTCACAATGCCCGGCTTGATAACGTCAAATAATTGAAAGATAACTAGACCATCGGCCAAGTCCGAATACAACCAATTGACATGCGGTGACACACCCATTGAATTCATCCAATTACGATAAGCTGCGAACGAAAAAAATTATTTAATCTTAAAATAAAAAAAAATACGATAAAAGATAAACAAATTACTTTTCTCCTCTCTGGTCTCTTCAATCGTTTCTAATCCCTCGATTTGTTCTGGTTTGTCCAAGCCAGGGGCATTATTGAATAGATTTGCAACAAAGGCTAAATTCAATTTGTACACTCCGTTGACAACGTCTTGTGGTGTCACAAAACTACGACAATTTAATTTTGCCGCCTGTTGCAACATAATTTCAGCGCGGCTGATAAGGTCACGTTCTCGCAAGGCCTCCAACGACACATCGGCATCCTGTGGTGCAATTTGCTTCAATAAATGACTGTACACTTCCGAGTCGACAATGTCACTTTGGAAATTTGTGCACCGTCTGGCAATGCCTGCCTTCTCTAAATGATGATTTACCCATCGCAATAATATAGCTTCGGGCGACAACTTCATTAAGTCTTCCAAGTGTTCGCCGTCGTTCAATAGCGTTGCCAGACCGGGACAATTGTCTAATGTAATATGGCTGAACAAACCGATACGGATGATTTGCCATAATAAGCCAAGCACAAGATGTGGTTTCCCTTTGGCCAAATCGTGTGCATCAATATTTACAATGTTACAGCCGATCGCCTGCGATGATACGAGCGCAAGTGTTAAATTCTCAAATTCCGTGTAAACAGTGAGGTTCTTTTTGTTTATTGCACGCTCATCAATTGTGTCCGGACACGAATGATTAATTATTTTACACAATAATATACCGTCTTTGATTTTCTGGTATAATCCTTTGCCTTCATCGTCAATTGGCAATAGATGCTTTAAATCTGGATCACGGGTCAAATTGGAATTAATCCAATCAGAAAAGGCTAATTGTTCCTCCAGACGCACCGAATGTGTTGTACCCTCTGCCGAAATACTGGACATACCACCAAGTGTTTCTAAATTCTCTTTTTTCGAGACAACCGCCTTGAATGTGCTGCCCACATCCTTCGCTTTTAAATCCATACATAATGCTTCAAATTCATCATACGATAATTTACCCAATGTTGCCGATCTCTGTTTATTTCTATATTCATCAATCATTTCACGTACTTGATAGCCAGGTAATTTAAAGCCAACTTGATCCAAGGCCTCCTTAAGCTCTTTAAGGTCAATAAATCCATCATTGTTTTTGTCAATCTAATTATATTTAAATAATAATAAAATTATAATTAAACTCTTATGTAAATAGAATTAAAATTTAATTAATAAATATGTAAATTTAACAATCAACGATATATAAACATCGTCATCGTCATCGTTGTATAATTATTTTTTAACATTTGTAAATATCACTTAATTAAACATCGTATAAAATTAAAAATATTTATTTTTAATAATTGTAAAGCAAAAAAAAAACAATGTAAAAAAGAAATAACCACAGGTAATACAGGTTAAACACTTGGTATTTTGTGTATGTATGAAACATAATAAGCAGAAATGTATATACCAGAAGAAGAACAGAAAAATAAAAAACACACTGTGCTAATTGTTATTATAATTAACCAACAACAAAAGCGAACAAAAAAATAGTCGAAGAAGAAAAATAAACATATTTATTTCGGTACTTAAATAACCAATTTCCACGTAATATATACATAATGTGTATATAAATATTGTTTTGCCATTACATAGTAATCGTCGGTATCAATGTGTATCGTCATGTTGTACACGTCAATTTCCTTCCATTTTACAATTATTTTTATTAAACAAAAAACAAAAATATAAAACACAAAGTAACAAAAAACAAAAGTAGGGAAATTCCTTAATTTCATTTAAACAGGAAATAGTAATTTATATATAAGTAAAAAAATTAGCCAACCCTAAGACTATAGACATGGTGATTGGTACGAAATCTAAATTAATTCAATAACAAATACAGCGTTAAATTATTTTCCACAGAAAACTTATTAAAAAAAATTTTCAATGCAAAAATATAAAATTTTCTAGAAAAAGAAAAAATTATTATAATTAATAAATAATTAACAAACAAAAAAAATAAATTTACCAACCACATTCATCGCCGATGATAATAAATTTTATCGATAAATTTTTTTTTTATAGAAAAAAGTACAAAAAAATAATAAAATATAATTATCTAATCTGAATTCTGTTATGTTTAGTTTATTTTTTCTTTAAAACAAAAAAAATTAATTATTTTATTTTTGCGTTAAAAAAAAAAAAAACATGATAAATTATTTAACATTTATAAATAAAATTTAAAAGAAAAATATATTTTTTTTTATCAATTTTACATAATTCATAAATATTAATTACCCTGAATTCCCTTTATAAGTCACTGCAGCCACTACTAAGCATTGAGGCTTAATGGTGGTTTTTGAATTGTAAAATGTTTTAGGATTCTTCTATTTACCTTCCATTACCCTTTATTAAGCCACTGGCTTCTTAATTCTACTAAAATATGATCGAATGGTAAGAGGAAACATTTGCAATCCGTGAAAAATTGATGAATTATTTGTTTAGATGAAGATAATTTTGCTTCCCATGAGGAAGATTTTGATAAGTAATTAAATTAAATTTCTATAATTAAATAAGATTCAATAAAATTTCTTTTCAAAATTTATTTTTTTAAAAAATATGCACTCTAATAAGCCTCACCCACTATTAAGTCTCTACCCGATATTAATCCGCTTTTTTTCTCTATTAAGCCCGATGGCCTATAAAGGTAATTCAGGGTAATTAATTAATAAAAATATTTAATTTAATTCGCGAGAACCACACTGTTTATTAATTGTTAATGCAAAACAATAAAATTATCTAATTTAGAAGGTCAAACAGTTATAAATAAGTAAATTAATTAATTAGTTAATTAATAAACGAATATAATTAATTTTCCAACGTGGTAATATTAAAGAAAAGTTAATTTTTCCATTTAAAATCACTAAAAGCAATGCATTTGTGTGATTTAAATAAATTTCTATTTTCAAATAGACAGTAGTTTTCAATAAGTGAAAATCCACCATAATTCGATTTCTAATGAAAATATTACAAAATTTTTTATCAATTAATACATATATATATATATTTTGATAAACTAAATATGATAAAAAATTTTCCTATTAGTCACGACGACACGTCATATTTAATTTAAATAATAATAAACAGAAAAGGGGGCAACAAAAGAAGCATCAAGAGCAGTAACAAAACAACCAACCCTAATTTTTGTTTTTATTCAGCTAAATATCACTTTAAATATTAAAAAAATATAAAAATTCTTACTTCTGGCCAATGATCATCTTTAAGAAGTTTTTGAAAATCAATTAATTCTTCCTCAATTTGTGTCATTTTAATATTTATTTAATAATTTCTTTAAAGAGAGAAAAACCACTGTATTATGTGCTGTGTTGTATCCAAAATGATAAACTTTATTTTTAAAGAACTTAGATACTTATATTAAAAATAAAAATAATGAGAAACCTTTTAAAGTACTTGAGAAAATATAATATTTTCTTTTAAATAACAAAACTCTTCAGTACATATATATAAAACACGCACACACAACAAACTAAACTAATTCTATTTTTGTTAATTAATTAAAATTAAATTAAATTGATTTTACATCAACAAACAACCATACACGGTTGTGGTTAGCGAATAAAATAGGTATAGCAAAAAAATATGCTACAACACCAGGGATACTCCTTAAAAATATATATTTATATGCCTTCTTGTCTTGTCTTTTTTTTTCTGTTACACAAAAATATAAATTTGTAACGAACTCCACCCAAAAATAATATTTTTTTAAGCACAAAAAATGTAAAAAAAAATATTTTTAACAGTAACAGCAGCAGTCACCACATTTACTAAACTTTAAAGCACGGTCTCTGTATACCTTTTGGAACTCTAATCAACGATAAATAAAAGAAAAAATAAAAAATAAACTTCATGCATATAATCAGACATTTACTTAGCATATCTTTTTTCAACCTTAATACTCCGTTTCTGTTCGAATATACATGTATTTGTTAATCAATTTAAATTAACTACAGGTAAAAATTAAATTAAATTTTTAATTAATTATTAAAAATATGCACTGTACTGTACTGTACTATTGGGTACTATTAGTATCAGTGTTATAGTCGTCACTCAATCATATAGAAATTATTTATTGATTAAATAAATTTCTTACATTTGTATTGACTTATCAATAACAATAATTTCTCATTAATCAACATTAACATAATTATAATAAACGTAATCGATATGTAATGTTTAAATAAGTAAATAAAATATTAACTATAATTAAATATTACTTCTTTTTTTTTTCTTTATATATTCTTACATCATAATAATCATTAGTTATCTAATTATTAACCCAAAAAAAAATAATAATAATAAAGTAACTCAAGGTACAAAAATACGCTAAAAATTTTACAAACTATTTTTATAGTCAAAATACTCATCAAAAACAAAACTGATAACAAATCAATACATCAAAAAAATAAACGCTCCTTCTAATATACTGGCTCTTATCATAATTCACCTGCAGTAGATATACATTATATATACAGTAGATTCCGCTTAATCGGGACACTGGTTAAAATTATAATAAAATAAAAATAAAAACACTTTCATTAAATCAGTGTTTCTACAGAAGAAAAAACCCGTTACATATAGAAAATCATAATTAATTAATTTATTTATGTATTAAGTGACTTAATTAATTATCATTGTTGTGACTTACTTCTATTTTTTTTTGTTAATCTATTATTTATTATACAATTATTTATTTTACTAAAATTTTCTTTTCTTATTTTATAATAAAAGAATTAATTAAATAGAAAATTGACGATTGTCTATATATATAGAGTTTTTATTAATGAATAAATTAAAATTAAAATTAAAATTTTGACTGTATTTAATTGTTTTCTTTAAATAAAAATAGAAATAAAATTTGTGCCAAAAATAATAAAAATATCACAAGTATTATATTGCAAATCGATTTATAATTATTATTGATTAATAATCATATTAATTGATTGAAATAAAAAATAAATATAAAGAAATACCTTCGCTATATCATCTTGTATTGGTTGTAAATTAACTTGTCTTATATCACTTATATCTTGTATTATATCTTGTAATTTACATAATATTTTATATACATGTAATTTTTGTAATTCTTTAATAACTTTTGTTTTTTGTAAATTATCATAATCATTTTGATTAATTTCTGTATTATTATTATTATTACAATTAGTAATTAAATCAATATTATTTTTACCATTATGATCATTAAATATTTGTACAACATTATTGTTATTAAATTTATTAAATGATTCTATATTATCATTATTATTATTATTTTCAATAACATTTACAACTTCGTTTATCAATAGCTCATCAATTATTTCAAGCATTTTCTTTTTTGCGAATTTTATTTACGTTTATATTTATTATAGAAAAACTATACTAAACTATTTTCAAAGTACACCACAAAAATTAAAATAAACACATTTAATTAAATAATTGCAAAAAAAAAAATTATTAACAGAAACAACCAAACAGTTTCGTGTTTTGATAAAAACTAAAATTTATCCCACAAATCTTCTATTAATTCCTTTAGAAATTATTATTACTATTAACAAAAAAAAACAGAATCTAATCATAATTTAAAAAGCTTTCATCAGAAAGCTGACTACTAGCTGGATGGCAAAATAATAATAATAATAATAATTTTTATACAAGAGAAATTATGTTAATTGATTATAACGTATAATTAATTATATATCTTCTTGTTATTCATTTTGGCCTCTTCACACTAAAATCCCATTCATTCAATTTTATATCTTTTAGTTTATTCTTCATTCTCTAAAATATAAATAATTAAAAAAATAATAATGATAAATCGTTATCCAGCACAGATAACAAAACATTGTATTCATTTCGTTTATTATTTTTATTTCTTTCTTAATTAATTTTATTAATTAGTAACATTATTCATAAATCTAGCTTCTTTCTTTAGATTATTATTATTTATTTATTTTTTGTTAATGTCATTATTTTAGTTCCACTCTAAAAAAAAGAAAAATAATAATAAATAAATAAAATCATAAATAATAATAAAAAAAGCACCAAAAATAAACAGTAAACAATTAATAATATCATAATTATAATCAAAATAATAATAAAAATAATAATAAAGCACAAGAGAGCGTAGAGTTTTGTGTATTCAAAAATTAAGAATAAAAAAATATCCAGGTCAAATTAATAATAATTTTTGCTTTATTTTGCATTAAATAAATTCCACTTTTTATTCGCAAATATTTGTGCACTTTTTCGTGTTGATTTTAATCGTTATTTTGTTTTTGACTTAATGCTTCTTTACTTTACTTTATTATAACATGGTTTAAAAGTTAAAGATTTAACAGAGGCTTAGCACAAACATTCGCGAAAAAGATTCATTTTTCAATCAAAATTGTCGCAGTGACATAAACTTTGTCGTCTATTAAGCATACAGTCTCTTCGGTTTTTAAATCACATTAAAGGCCGAAAATATTCTTAATTATACGAATAATTATAAGTAATAATAATTAGAGCGAATTTTATTTATTATTTATTCATTTTTTTTTTGGTAACAAATTAAAATATATAGGTGAAAGAATACAGTTGACTGAAGAAAAAACTAATTAATTTCTTGACTGCAAAAATAGCGGTTTTTTTTCACATAAACGAAAAAAGAGAATCTAACTGGATCTAATCGCCGTTGCTAATATTTTCTAATATGACCACCAACTACCCAAAAATTATTTATTTTTATTAATTATTACCTTAATTCAAATAATAATAATCAGGTAAAAGATAGTGGGAGTACAATTAAATAAAATAGAAAAATGAATTTAATATTAATTTTCATTCAATCACAGATAAAATTTGTATTTAAAAGGAATCGGTCGATTGTGCTATCCAAATATTCATTAGAGAGTATTTATATACATTTATGTAAGTTTTTCATTTTAAATTTTTAATTAAAATATATATTTGCCAGTGAAATAATCTTTCATCATTATATTGCTACTTGCTAGGCTAGTATTTACTTTTAAATTTTCTGTTTCTACAGAAATAATGCAACATAAAATAATAATAATAATAAAAATAATTTTTATATTTTTGATAAAATTGAATTAAATAAAAATAAAATTTCTTTAAACACCCATATATGGTTATTTTATTATTTATTTATTTATGTTTAATTTTAGTTTCCGCATTTATTTCTTTTTAAATAACAAACATATTTAGTATTATTATTTAAAAAAAAAATAACGTCATATTATTTATATTAAAATAAAATAAAAACATTATGATTATTTAAATATAATTAAAAATTACATAAAAAAATAAATATATTATGATTCATTGCGACAAGAATGATTACAAAAAAAAAACACCACAAATTACTGAGTAAAATGGTTTAAAATTTAAAATTCAAAACAACAGAAATTGAAAAGAGAAAATTTAAACCATTTATGATTCATAAAAATTCTTCCAAAAATTAATTGATCTTTAAATCAACAACTTTTTCTTAAATTTAAATCCATTCATATGTCAAGTTTAATAATTCCTATAACCTGATTTTTGTATTAAAAATCATTCTCTCTATTTTAGGCATGTTGTTGATTTTTTTTTAAATAAATCCAATATGAGTAAGCAGCAGAGTTTTGCCGATGATTTTATTTATTGAATTAATAATAGATAATTCTTGTAATAAAATTCGTCTTTTAAAAGAAAAAATAAATCATTTAAAAAGCATAAATCATACATACAATAGGTGAGTAGTGTTTTGTGTGTAAATTTAATTATTGAGTCATTTGTTAGCATTTTATTATTATTATTATTAATTGAAAACAATTAATGCTATAAATATAAATTATTAAATAAATAAAACCTTGTACAGTAAAGATGCATATCAACTTCAAACAATAAACAAAGTATTAAATATTTTTTTTTTGTGGTAGTTAGGTAGGTGGTGGTTGCTAATATTTCTATTGTATAATTAATAAATAAAAAAAATTAATTTAAAAATTCCATAAACAAGAAACCAGAAATGTAATATATATACATATTACTATTATTTTGAAATTAGTTGAATAATTTCTGATTCATATTATTTCTTTATGTTTTCCTATTGGATAAGTTAATAATTTTTGCATAAAATATATGTTCGTTTATTTGTTTTAGTTATTCAATATTATATTATAATTATTATATTATTGTTATTCACACTATTTACCTTAGTATTATTATTTTTTACCTTTCGACAAAAAATACCAATAATATGGGTTTTTTTTTCTTCTGTTCTTTTTCTATATCGCTCAATAACTATTTCATTATGTTTTTTCTTTTAATACATCGTGTAGTTTAACACAATTGTATATATACATTCAGTATATTATGTACATTAGTTGTTATTTGTTCCTCTTTCTTAAATATATTAAATAAAAATAAGCAAAATGAACATATTAAGCAAACCTCCTACAATGCTAAGCAATGTGATGTTTTCACGTAACTTCGTAACATAATAATAATAATAATAACGTTAAGTGTGTATTTATTTATTTATTTATATTTTTATTGTTTTTCTTTAACCTTGAAGTAAAATAAAAAATCCTACACATATTTAAACATATCAGCATTAACATAATATTTAACATTATAATTATTATTATTAACATTTAAAAAACATTTAGATTTATTAATAATAAAAGAAAGAAAAACAAACAACTAAAATAGTAATCAAAACTCTAAAGTTCAATCAATAAAACGAAAAATGTATATCAATAATATATATGAAAACACCAGCACAAAGCTTTGATTGAATTTGTATTATATTTTTATCATTTCATCATTTTTAATCAAATAAACTAAATTCAATTAAAGTTAATTTTATTGTTTTTTCATTTTTTGCTGATTTTTTTCAATTAAATTATTATTTATTTCTTCAACGAATAAAATAATCGAGTTAAAAAAATTCTATGTATGCAATGCGAACCCAGCGTGTCATTTTCATTGAAGTTTATTTTTATGTATATATAAAAATTTACACACAATTAAACTAAAACGAAAGAATGCAAATTTAATTAAATATTTTATTTATTTTATGTAACATGAAGAAAATATTTATTAAATTATTCATATATATATAACATTTTTTTAAATACAAACTATATGAAATAATGTATGACAGATAAAACAATTAATATGCAATGCAGCACAATGGGGCGTAGGTTAAATTACATTAACTATAATTTCCCCTTCATAATAATAATAATAATCATGTCATGTGTAATTTGTTTTATTAATTAACTAAACAAAATTATGTAAATTATACATTTCACATATTCTAAATTAATTATTATACATTTATTATATTATTATCACATTAATATTTACTCACTTCTGTAAACTTTTCTTTTATTTCAGCCCTTTCGTCGGCTGATAACTTTTTTGTTTTAACACTATTAGAAGCCATTTTTAAACTAAAATAACAATTGAAATATTTCATTCAAATTACTACGATACCGACAAAACAACATATAAAATTAACATAACATTCATCATACCGATTGCAACGACAAGTAAACATTGCGGGAGGTCATTGTGTTCATATTAAAATAGCACAAAATGCCCAACGCAAATATATATGTCTCTTCTAGCAGTTTATTTGTTTTGTTACAACACTGGTTACTGCTAGAATTTTTAACAAGCTTTCAAAATTTCGTCTCAATTTAGCTACAAAAATTTGATTTTATTTTTTACTCGCTAAAACGAAATATGTCAAACATTAAATTTTTTTTAAAATATATAATTATTAAAGAAAATGATTAAATAACAAGACGCACATTTGACATTATAATTAAATAAAAATTATTCAATAATTTTTAATAAAATAAATCTAATTCTTTTAATAAAATTAAATATTGTTTGTGTGTTGTTTAGTTTTGTTTTCATTATTTTGACTAATTTTTTTTCCTGATGTTAAATTTCTAAATTACGTTTAAATTTTTTCGCAATAAATAAATTACGTTTATAATTAATTAAAAAGAGAAAATTATTTATTTTTTTTAATTTGTAATATGTTTAGTTAGAAACTTAAAAAAAAATGTGTAAAGTGTGACAAATTCTTAATCGAAGGCATATTTTAATTGTTTGTTGAGTTCTATTGTGTAGTTTGTGATTTTGTGAATAAATAATAAAAGAAAAGACTTTGTAAAATGAATAATGGTTTTAGTTCGGGTGAGGAGGATTCTCGGGGTCCACCAGATCCTTTTTGTTGTCTCGTCGATGATGGGGAACGATGTCGTAATACCGCAGGTAATGCATCATATAGTAAACGTATACAAAAAACTGTGACACAAAGAAGACTCAAATTAAGCATTGATAATCAGGTAATTAAATCAAAAGAAAAAGGATAAAAGAAAAAGATTTCTATTTTAATGTATTATTATAACAGGCTCGTCACATTTATATTTGTGATTTTCATAAAACGCGTATACAATGTGCTCGTGCGAAAAGACGTCGTAAGGACTCTGAAGATGATAGTAATGAAACAGACACAGATATTCCTGAAGTAGATTTGTATCAATTGCAAGTAAATACCCTTCGACGGTACAAAAAGTTTTATAAAGTATCAACTAGGCCTGGAATGAATAAAGCACAATTAGCTGATGTAGGTTTAAACTCGTCTGTCAGTGTATATTATTCAAGAAAAATACTAATTTATAAATAACTATTTGCAGACAATTATGAAACATTTTAAAACGATCCCTATTAAGGAAAAGGAGATTCTAACTTATTTTATTTATATGGTAAAATCAAATTCGAACAAATTGGAGCATAAAAACGGTATTACAGGAGCTGGAGGTGGCAGTGGTGGCACAGAAGCTACTTGAAAGTAATCTTTATATATTCTTAATTTAAAAATAATAATAATAAAAATATCTAATATAAAATTATTTTGCTTTTATTTCTTTTAAAAACAAACATCCTTTTGTACAAATTAAAACACGTTTTTTTTATTTAAATTATAACGGTGGATTCTTCCTCACTGCTTTCATCTAGATCTGTGAATTAAGGAAATTTATTTATAAAGTTTTTTGTTTGTGTAATTTGGATTTAACATTTACCTATTTGTTGAGGAACTTGTTTTTTACTTGGTTTTATACATTTAACTTTGCTCACAACTTCTTTATCATCATCATTGTCGTCCTCTGATGTTTCCATGTCTAGAATCCAACTAGCTTTTGGCATTTTTTTAGTTGTTTTTTGTTCTACAATAGGTACAAGCAATGCTGATGTGTTATCCACGACAATAACTGTAATTAATTAATGATAATAAATTTATATTTTCATATATATTAAAGAATAATATTTTTTACCTTGAGGATCTGGTTCCCTAATTTCTTTTGGAATAGTTGTTACTTCATTTTCACTTTCCATTTCCTCATCACTATCATTATTTTCTTGATTTATTAATGATGATAATTTGAATTTCTTTAATTTTATTATTAGGTGCTCTTGTTTTAATGCCACTAAATCAACGTCACCGATAATATCGTGAAAACCAATAATCTTACCCTGTAATCTGTTCAAAATAAAATTAAAGAAATTTCAGGAGCAACTATAGCTAATACCCACCTTAAGTCATTGTCTGTTTCAAGTGTTCGTTTAATCATATCGACGGTTTCTTTTGCTCTAACAGCTGCCTTCGCAGCACAGCCTAATAATAATTCTGAGGATGTTAGTGTAATCCCGCTTAAATGTAAACCACATAATTCCTTATAGGAGTTAAGACCAAATACAATAGATGCTTCTGCTACTCGTTCTTCAACTGCAGTTGGATCAGCTATTGATATTTTCCCTTTATTAAATATAGAATATGATACAGTAACAGGATAATGATGTAATGGAATTTTTATAGGATCTTTTTCTGCTGGTGTATGAATTATCACTTCGTTGCCAGACATTGTGACATCAGGTCGTTTAAAATGAGCTAAAGCACTTAATACAGCAACAGATGCACAATCTTTAATAAAAGTGTTTCTATTATTTCTTAAAATTTGATAATTTTAAATTATAAGTTACCAACAATGTTTCCCTCATGATTTAACACATTTATATCCACTCTTAGCTTCCACACCTTTTCTTCAGCAACAATACATAAGGATTCTAGATCAATACAACGTGAATCTCTGTACGCACGTTCTAGTAGTTTATTTATGTGAACACTTAAATCAGATTGTCTATTCTTTTCAAAGTGTGGTGCAGCCATAGGACCAATATCAACATTAATAAATAGTAAACCCTCATTCGGTCGTACATTTTTTGGTTGTGCAACTTCACAAGACACTTGTGCAATTACTTTTGTCGCACCTAACGATACATAAACGCTTCCCCATTCTGAACCGAATTTTATTCTTAAAGGACGAAAGTCATTGAGTCCTCTTCCATCGAGACGCTAAAGTCATTAATGTAAACTTTGAAGTTTTGATATAAGAATTTATATTTGAATACAAAATACCTGACTTTCCTGAATACATCGAGTAATAAAACTTTTTTCACAAATTGATAAGGGAACTTCTTTCATTATTTTTAGGTTAAGTATCGCGCTTGTAAAATTCAAAAACCAAACTAAAATATTATCAAAGAATAATGTAATTATATTCAATTTTAAATAAAATCTAATTTACTATTAAGTTTTTAATTATTTTTGTTTTCTTAATTATTATTTTTTTTATTTAAATAATTTTAAATTAAAAATGTGAAATTTATTTGATGTTTGAAATATAAACATTCAATTAGTTAAGAGTGTTATTTGTCAGGTGGCGTTATGATCGTTAAAATGCAAGGTAGCTAAATGTTTTTCAAGTTATCTGTCAATATAGCAAACTTTATTAATTTTGATGAAATCATCATAATTTAACATCATTTATTTAACATATTAAAAGCCTTGACATTCAAAAGTAACTATTAAAAAAGATAAAGAATAATAACGGTAGTGTTTTTAGTGAATCAAATGTAAAGTGTAATTCAGTTTATCAATCATAATATTTGTTTAAAAAAAGGTACACAAATCATGCTATAAAAACTGAGTGTTTTTTCATTTGCTTTCTGTTCTGTTTGCGTATACATACCACTTTCTATGGTTTACGACACTCATTTTATTCAAAGAAAAACATTAATAATAAAATGTATTTAAAATAAATAATACTAACTTGTTTCGTGTATAATATGGCATTGATATTATGTTTTTCTTTATGTTATTTCAGTGTTGTGATTCATTAATCGCGTTCGTTAATAACTATAGTTTTGTACGACTGTTAAATAGTTTTTCATTTTAAATAACGTGTAGTGTGTTTGATTAAAATAAAAAATATTAACGTTTTTTAATCAAAAAAAAAAAAAATAATAATTGATTTATTTATAAAAAAAGTAAAACTCTAATTTTGTTGATTAAATTATAAAAATAAAATAAATCGAATAGCAGTGATAAGAAATCCAAAACACCAAATGTTATCGAAAAGTTCTTGTTTTAATAAAAATAAATTTTTGTATTTTTTCCAATGATAAAAGATAATCAATTTTATTTTATTTTTTACGTACATATATATATATGTATATAGTTATTTAATCATAAAATCCCTTGATTTTAGATCGTTAGCAGTAGTTAACTGTTGATAAAAAAAAAAGTTCAAAATTAATTAATCAAAAATCATATAAAAATTCGTTTTTGTGTGTGAAATAATTATAATTTAATTAAATAATATGGGCACTAATGGAAGAATTAATTTAAAACAATTAAAAGGTTTTCAAACTATAAATAATAATAATGACAAAATTGTTATCGAATTATTTTTGGAATCAACCAAAGAGATTGTTTTAATGATTGGTAAAGTGTTTTTTTTTTTGTTCTTGCTATTTCCATTTATAAACTAAATTCAATAGATAATTTTACATTTTTCAGATAGTTTTGGAAAACTTTTTAAACCTATAGTTTATGATATGAATGGAAACATTGAGGTGAACTTTTTCAAATAAATATATTTTTTCTTTATATAAAATTAATTGTATTCTCAGAAATTATCAAAAAATTATAAAGCGAATATGGATAAAGTAAAATATTTAGACGATATGATAATTGCAGACATAAATAACCCGGACAATGTAACGATTAGTGCACTTTTATGGCTTAAAAGGTAATATTTTCTTGTTTTGATTAACTGAGTAATTTAATAATATTTCAATGCAATTACAGAGCACTAGAGCTGATTGAGCAATTTTTCACAAATATTTTAAATGATAATACAAAGAAAGATAATCTTAAAGAGCATTTAAAAAGTGCATACAAGGCAACATTACAAAAGTATCACGGATGGCTGGTGCAAGAAACTTTTTCGGTAAGAGATTTCTAAACATTAATATTATTATTAATTTTTATAATTAATTTATTAATTTAATTTTTAGATGATTTATGGTTTTATACCGTCACGTACACAGCTATTCGGTACAGAAAATTATCATACCGATAATATGAAAGCATTAGAAGAATTCTTACCACCAATACGTTCCCAATTATTATTTATAAATGATTTATATACAAAATATAAATTAGATGATACGAAAAAGGTTTAAATAAATCATTAGTTTCTGTTTTTTTCTTTATTTTTTTTTTTCGTTTTTATTACCACAAAATAATTATTAAATAAAAATAATATTTAATTGTTTCATTATCACAAAATTTACGTTACCAAATTGAAAAATTTTCGCTTTTTTTTTTCTTGTAATTATCACAAATTTTCGATGTTTTTCTTTTCCTTTTCTTCGTAGTTTATTAATTATATTATTATTATTATTTTTTTGTTGCTAAATTATATCACAAGTTTATTTTAATTTAATTTAAATGCGTTTTCATCTCTATAATCCGTGATTAATATATTGTTTTTCAAAACATGTTGTTGGAAAAACCAAAAGAAAACAGAAATCAGTCTTTTCGTAAACGAGGATATATGGCAGCGGTTCGCATAAACTCTGGTGATACAGTTCCAATTTGACAATTTGGAAGACTCCTCAGTGGATGTTTTATTATTGATCTCTATAGAGCAGTAAAAAAATAATAAATAAATCTATTTAATAAATGTGTTTAAATTAAAAATACAAAAAAAAACAATTCTTACACGAGTTGTATTTGGCGGATGGATAATTATTTTTTCTTCTAATTTATCATTATAATCGTTGAACTCTTGTGACTCTTGAATATGTCTGTTTAATGCATTTATTAATATTTTATATTTTACGTTAAATTTAATCAAATTATTACCTTATTGTTTGGAAAATATCAAATTTATTATTATTTTTCTCTATAATTGGTTCAGCAGGTACACAGTACTGAGCAATATCTTTATCATCACAGACTCTATGACAACATTCATCAACAATTCCACGTCTAACACGTCGATGCTCTTTTAAATAGAAAATAAATTAAATTATATTTTCTCATATTTAAATTTAAATAATTATAATTATAATAATAATATTAAAAAATACCATCAGTATTTAAATTATTGTAGCCCCCATATCTTGAGCAAATTAATTTCACTCGGCTAACTAATAATGGGCCACACGATGGACGTGTTAATTTTTTTAACGGATAACTATTTATTATTATCACATTAACTATGAAAAAACTTATAAAAATAATTATCTTCATGTTTGCTTTATTAAATTTAAAATTAATATTAAAAATTCTAAAAAAAAAAAAAATTAATTTAATTGATTAGATCGCAGTAGAAACAGCACAAAACTTTCTGCACTTTTTAACCCGAATTTTTAAATTGAGATTTTTTTATTCTTTTAATCACAAATTTTTATGTAATTACCTCTAAATGACTTATCTAATTAATTTTTTTAAAGTACTTTTTTTTTACTGAGTTTAATAATCATAAAATAAAACACACACACAAAACGCAAAATAATTTATATGAGAAATTATTTTTAAATTTACAAATAAAGTTTTTATCACTTATATTCACAATATTTTGAATAATAATAAGGACAATAAGTCATTTTTAATACTTTTACAAAAATTAATTATTATTAATAATAAACAAGAAATTATATATCTCGAAAAATATATAGAAAGAAAACAAGACAAAAATCCATATTATTTTTTTTGTTGTTTTGTAAATAATTAATTAAATAAATTTAATGAAAAAGAAAAAAAACAAGTTTAAAACGGTTAAGTGGAAATAATTTAATCACAAAAATTTATATTTATATTGTAGAAATTAAAGAATATTTGACACCAGAAGTTCTTTCTTAAATATAATTCTTTAATTTTATATTTTCTTTTAAATACAATGCATATAATTGCATACAGTTTTTTGGTAATTTTATCAATTACTTGTTGTACAACCGGCAGTTATATTTACAAAAATTAATAATGATAAATAATAAATAAAAATTCTACACACTAATGATACGAACATTTGTATTGCCGCGTTGCTAATAACTATATATTTTAATGTAATTATTATTATTATTATTATATTTATTTTTAATTCTCATGATAACGTTATGTTTTTTTTGTCTTTTCCTTAATTATATATACATTTTTTTTTGCTAAATCTGTTGATTAAAATCACGACAAATTCATAGCCAAAGGCGTGAACACTTTGTTTTTCTCTTATTTTACTTTCTTGGTTATTCTTTTGTACTTTTTATTTTCATCATATATATATATTTAGTCTTGAAAAAATAACATATTCATCATTTATTTATTTATTTATTTATATTATACGGAAAAAATGTGTCGTACTTTTATTTTTTTATATATATTTATTGATTTTCTTCATCTTATTTACTATTTATTAATTATTTTAATTAGTCTAAACAAAATCTAATAAGTGTTTTTTTATTTATACATTTGTTTGTGTTAAGCAACCTTAACATTTGCATAAACAATTATTAATTTAATTAAGTATTTAGTAATTAATTAAATGTACAATTTAGTGTTATAACCGTCTTAATATCTTTCTTATATTTTTAAAAGTTTAAAAGTCGTTAAAAATGTTCATCTTACTACATTTAGTGCCATCTTACAGAATTTAATTAAAAACAAGCATTCAAAATAATGTGTGCATTGTAAGCGTGGCCTTCGTTGTCGATACAATTGTTGACACGTCAATGTGACAATTTTCATTAAATTTCAATCATTTTTTACTCTTAATTTTTAATTAAATATTATTATTTTAAGGTAAATTAATATATTTATATTTTCAAAAATTAATAATTATGTTTTGTAAATATATTTTAATTATTGTTGAATATTAAATTATGTGTTCTAAGTAGTTAAACTTTAATAAAAAAAATTCCGGCATTTTTGTATAATTTTTTTTCTGTGTAATAATTATAACATAAAATATATAAATTTAATTAATTTTTGTATTGTCTGTTTGTTTATAAAGAGTTTTCGAAGGGATAATAAAATAAATCAATTGAAAAAGAATTAAAATAAATATTCAACATGTCTGCAGCTGAGGGGCCCTGTTATACTATAATAAATAGTCCAGATTCAGAACCATTTAATGAAATGCAATTAAAACAAGATTTAGGTTTGTTAATTAGAATAATCATAGAAAAAGTAATTTTTTTGATTACCTGTTTTTCATTTTTACAGAAAAAGGTGATAAGAATTTACGAATTGAAACATTAAAGAAAGTTATTCAACTTTTACTAAATGGTGAACGTTTACCTGGCCTATTAATGACAATCATTAGATTTGTCTTGCCATTACAAAATCATACAATAAAAAAATTGTTGTTAATCTTTTGGGAGATTGTGCCAAAAACTTCAGCAGATGGCAAATTGTTACAAGAGATGATTTTAGTATGTGATGCATACAGAAAGGATTTACAACATCCAAATGAATTTTTACGTGGCTCAACATTGAGATTTTTATGTAAATTAAAGGAACCAGAATTATTGGAACCTCTTATGCCAGCAATACGTGCATGCTTAGAGCATAGACATTCCTATGTACGACGTAATGCTGTTCTAGCTATTTTTACAATATATAAAAACTTTGAATGGCTAGTTCCAGATGGTCCTGAATTAATTGCAAACTTTTTAGATACACAACAGGTAACTTTAATTTCAGTGAATATTTTCTTAGTGATTAGAGAAATAATTTTATTTTTTGTTTAATTTAGGATATGTCTTGCAAAAGAAATGCATTTTTAATGCTTTTACATGCTGATCAAGAAAGAGCCTTAAATTATTTAGCCTCCTGTTTAGATCAGGTTAATAATTTTGGCGATATTCTACAATTGGTAATTGTTGAACTAATTTATAAAGTTTGTCATGCAAATCCAACGGAGCGTTCACGATTCATACGTTGCATATATAATTTATTAAATTCATCATCAAATGCAGTACGCTATGAATCGGCAGGAACATTAATAACATTATCAACAGCACCAACAGCAATTAAAGCAGCAGCCAGTTGCTATATTGAATTGATAATAAAAGAGAGCGATAATAATGTTAAGCTTATTGTCTTGGATCGTTTGATTGCAATGAAAGAGAATGAAACTATGGAACGTGTTATGCAGGAACTAGTTATGGATATATTACGTGTCTTAGCTGCTCCTGATATTGAAGTGCGACGAAAAACTTTAAATTTGGCAATGGATTTGGTTTCGTCACGTAATATTGAAGAGATGGTGTTAGTGTTAAAAAAGGAAGTGTCAAAAACACACAATGTTGAGCATGAGGACACAGGAAAGTACCGACAGATATTGGTTCGGACATTGCATACGTGCAGCATAAAATATCCAGATGTTGCTATCACAATTATTCCAGTGCTTGTAGAATTCTTATCGGACACAAATGAAATTGCCGCCTACGATGTATTAGTATTTATTCGTGAGGCAATGCAGAAGTTTGTTAATTTACGTCCATTGATAATTGAAAAGTTAATTGAAACATTCTTACAAATACGTGCGGTTAAAGTGCATCGTGCCGCATTATGGATCCTTGGTGAATATGGTTCATCGAGTGCTGATATTTTACGTATTTTTGATATAATAAATCAATCCTTGGGCGATATTCCTATTGTTGAAGCAGAACAAAAACGTTTAGCTGGTGAAAAAACAAACGATAGTGAAGATATGAATATTACTGATAATAACAGTTCCAAAAATAAAGCAAATGCAACAGGAACACATCAAACAAATGCTAAAGTAACATCAGATGGTACATATGCAACACAGAGTGCATTTAGCGTTACACAGTAATTTAATAAAACATTTTATGCTTTTAATTATTTGTTTAAATTAAAATTATTGTATTAATATTTTAGAGTATCAAAGAAGGAACAGCGTCCACCGATACGCCAGTATTTAATGGATGGTGATTTCTTTGTTGGCACAATGTTGGCATCAACATTAACAAAATTATGTTTGAAATATCTTGATTTGGAGAAAAATTCGGTAAATGAAAAGAAATAAAAAGAAGAATTTCAGTAATGTTTTCGGAATACTAATTTTTTTTTTAATTTTTGTAGAATAAACAGAATCATATTTGTGCTCAGGCTATGCTAACAATGGCATCAATATTACATTTAGGCAAATCAACATTTACAACAAAACAAATCACCAATGATGATGCAGATCGTATATTTTTATGTTTACGTACATTGAGCGAGCAAACACCCGATATTGTTGACATATTTAAGAATGCCTGCCGTTTAGCACTAGCGAATATGTTAAAAGCACAATCTGAGGAAGAGGAGCGTTCGCATAAGGACAAACAAAAGGAAGTGGCTAAAGTGCAGGCAGACGATCCAATACAATTTACACAACTTTCAAGTGGTCGTAATGATCAATTAGGTGAAAATGTTTTTGAATCGAGTTTAAATCAGGCATTAGCCGGCACTAAAATTACAACACTAGCTGACATTGCATCGCCAAATAATAAATTAAATAAAGTAACAGAATTAACTGGGTTCTCTGATCCTGTTTATGCTGAAGCATATGTACATGTCAATCAATATGATATTGTATTAGATGTATTAGTTGTAAATCAGACAAGTGACACATTACAAAATTGTACATTAGAATTGGCGACATTGGGTGACTTGAAATTAGTAGAACGTCCCCATCCTGTTGTATTAGCACCACACGATTTTTGCAATATTAAAGCAAATGTTAAAGTTTCCTCAACCGAGAATGGTATTATTTTTGGAAATATTGGTATGTTTTGTCTTTGGTCGTCTATGTTTGTTAAAATATAGTTAAATTTAATATTTTCTATTTTTTGTTTAGTCTATGATACGACAACAACGTCAAATGTTGTCGTTTTAAATACAATTCACATTGATATAATGGATTATATTGTGCCAGCACAGTGTAATGATACGGAGTTCAGACAAATGTGGCAAGAATTTGAATGGGAGAATAAGGTGACAGTGAACACAAATATCACAGATTTACATGATTATTTGAAATTTTTATTGAAATCAACAAATATGAAATGTTTAACACCGGAAAAAGCATTATCAGGGCAATGTGGCTTTATGGCTGCAAATATGTATGCTAGGTGAGAGTATTATATCTTTTTTACCTCGTGGTTAGTTAATAATTTGCTTTTTTTTTCGATTTATACGCATTTAGATCAATATTTGGTGAAGATGCAATAGCAAATTTAAGTATTGAGAAACCATTTGATAAACAAGATGCACCAGTAATTGGTCATATTCGTATTAGGGCTAAAAGCCAGGTAATTTTAAAAATAATAATAATTAATTAAATAGATGCAATTAATAATAATGTTTTTTTTGCTTTTCTTTACTTTAGGGAATGGCATTAAGTCTTGGCGATAAAATAAATATGATACAAAAAAGTTCACAACAAAAGGTTATTGCTGCTTAATTAATATTTAATAATTAATTATTATTGCATTATTATATACAAAATATGTTAAAATAAATAAAATAAAGAATTAAATATCAATGAATCTATAAGAAATGCAATAATATATTTAAATAAAATGAATGCGATTAATTGTTTGATTGATGGAATCACTTTTAAAATGCATTTTCTTAAAGAAATACTATTTAGTTTATTTACGTTTATTATTATTATTATTATTAATATTATAATTTGTATTTCAATACATTCAATTTATGTTATTCTTATTAATTTTTTGTTTCTGTTTTAAATTTAATTATTAACAAAGTTATTCAAATATTTAATAAAACAGATTCATTTTTTTTTTAAATTTAATATAAAAATCCTATTTTGAATTTTGCGCGCAAAACATTTTTCTAGCACTCTGTCGTTACAATACCCTACGTTTGATGGCAGCACAGCATCGTTGAAAGAATTTTATTTGAATAAAATTTTAATATTTAATTAATTTATATTAATTATAACCGATTAAAAAATATGTTGTTTCCATTCCTTAATTTATAGCTTAAACATTTAAAGGAATTATGTACTTTCCTTATTCCAAGGAAGCCTATTAAAAAATCATTATTATCTGCATATATTTCAAAAAGCCGCGTAAAAAATGCGGCGCAAAAAAATGGCGCGCAAAATCTCAAACAAAGATATTATTATAATTATGAAATAATATTTAATTACAGTTAATAAAACTTGTTTTTATTATAAATTTTAGATCATTTATACAATTAAATCCTGAAAAATAACAATTTTTTGTCATAATATTATTATAGTTTCTTAGTGGCACCATTAATCAACGATTAGATAAAAAATCACACATTTTGCAATGAATAAAAAATATTTTTTTCCCTTTTTTTTAATTATAATTTTTAATATTTTTTTAATAAATGGTGATTCAACAAATTATTATTATAAAAACAATGAAATAAAATATGAAGATTATGTTATTGATTTAACATCGAGCAATTTTTATAATGAAATACATTTTAAAAGTTTTTTCATTTTGTTTTATATACCGTGGTAAGTACATATTGTTTTTTCAATTTTCGCCAAATAATTGCATAATTATAATGGTTAAATTTTCCCTGGATTAAAAGGTGTAAACATAGCAAGCAAATTTCACATTTATGGTTACAATTGGGCGAATATTTTTACAATAAGAATCGATGTTTGCATGTCAGCATTGGAAAAGTTGATTGTGCAAAATATCACGAGTTGTGTTTAACACATGGTGCTACAGGTAAATTTGTTTTTTATTTTAAATACTTTGCTGCATTAAAACATTATTTTGATTAAAATTTTTGTAGAATACCCAAAAATAATGTTTTTCCGAGTAAAACGAAAATACGATGTGATTCCATATCGTAAGGAGCATGATTTGATTGAATATTACACATTTGCTAGTGATTTAATTGGTGATCGGCGTAAAACCCATGATCAGATAATTGAAGAGCTTCAAGATAATATACACAGCAGCGAACCATTGATAGATGAAAATTACTTTGTTGATATTCATGCATATAAAAAAGTCTATGATGATGATGATAATGGAATTTATAATGATGAAGATCAGCATCAGCAAACTGATCATGTTTATGAATTAAATAAATACACATTTGATGTGCAAATTGAGTCTGGAACTGTGTTCATTGATTACTATACGCCGTCATGCGAGTATTGTGAAAAATTGCAGCCAATTTGGTTAAAATTGGCGACAAAATTTCACAATAAATATTCGCAAAATGTTAAAATAGCGAAAATAAATTGTTTGCAAAATCAAGAGTTGTGTGCACAAGAAACAAATAATGCATTTCCAGCGTTAATTATTTACTACAATGGATTACGAGCCGGTGAATATGAGGGTGATAAATTTAATCTTGATAAATTATATGATTATGTTAAAATATTTATACCAAATGATGAATTGTAATTGTTTTTCCTAACATAAAAATAAATAAAAAAGTTAAATCATTTTCATAGCCATTTTGTTTCATTTCCGCATTGTTATTTTTTCTCTTTTGAACTGCAATACGGCATCACTAGGCGGAAATAAAAACTACAATAAAAAAAAAGAAGTGCCAACATTACGAAATAAAAATTATCAAAAAAGTGTAAATAACTTTAACCTAAAAAATAATTGTGTTTAATTAATTGTAATTATAATGTCGCGAATATTAATTGATAGTAATAAACATATAATTATATGCATTAATAATATATTACTAATAGTTGATGATAACAAGAAATGTGTTGAAAAATTAATTTTACCCAAGGAAGAAAAAATTATAAAAAATACTGAAGTAAATGGTGATAGTGATAACGATGAAGAGACACCTGAGTCTGTAGAACAAAAAATAAATAATGAATGTGAAGAGCCAGAGATACAACAGATTGCATTATCTTTTTGTGGAAATTACCTAGCAATAACCACATCGATAACAAAAATACTGTACATTTATAAATTGAAGGACAGTAATTATGAATTTTTGTACAAGAAACACATTTCACGTACTTCATCAGCACTAAAGTTCTTACCAAATAAATCAAAATCAATTATATTAACCGATAAGAGTGGTGATTGCTATCTATATGATTTTAGTAATGATACATTGTCCAGTAAATGGATTTTAGGACATTTGAGTATTGTTTTAGACGTACTTTTGACTCCGGATACAAAGTAAGTTTTTAATCAAACTGTTAAACTTCCCAATAGTTCAATGAAAGATTAATCAGTTTATATTTTCAGATACATACTTACGTGTGATCGTGATGAAAAAATTCGCATTACAAATTTCGCTCAGCCACATATAATTGAAACGTATTGTCTGGGGCATTCCGAGTACATTTCTTCAATAAACTTTTTGCCGCACGATAATAATATTTTATTATCGCTTAGCGGTGATAAAACATTAAAGCTCTGGTCCTATATGAATGGCACCAGAATTCATGAAAAGAAATTAAAAGATTCCGGTTTATTGATGAGAACGAAATTAATTAATTCAACCACAAGTCACATTGCCATTAACATGTACAAAAATAATTTGATACAAATTTTCTCAATTAAAAATACCACAATCGACGATATAAAACTGAATGTAATTAATGATATTGAATTTAATACGAATGAAAATCATATAATTAATGATTTTCTCTTTGCTGAAAATTACTTTATCGTTTATTTAGTTAATTTAAAAACAAATAAAATATTCTTGAGAAAATTTGTGTTTAATAATAGTAAATATGAAGAGGAGTTGAATCAAAATGAGGAACTAAATGCATTATTGAATGATCCACAGTTAAATATAAAGATAAATCTAAAGGATAATTATGAAATATTATTTAAGAAAAAGTTTGACAATTTAAAAAATTATCACGAGAAGAAGAGGAAACGCATTGGTGGCAACAATATATAGATGGATATAAATAAAAATAATAGGTATTTTCTTCACTAAATATGTATATTTGTTTAGTTGTTTCCTTCTTTTTTTTTGTTTAATTAAATATAAAATAAAAATGTTGAATTATAATTTTGTTATTATTATTAATTAATTTATAATGGTTTATAATCCAATTTACTTTCCAATTTTTTATTATCCGATACTTTTCGTACAGCCTTCATAAAGTCTTCTTGTATGACATATTCTCTTTCAGCACTGTAAAAGAGATTAAAATTTATTTTTTTTATAGATTACTGTTGAGTGGAATGAGACTGTTGTACACTTACCGTATAGCAAATAATCCAGCTTCAGTGCATACATTACGTAGATCAGCACCATTAAAGTTATCAGAAAGTTTGACAATTGCTTCGTAATCAATTTCACCGTGTTTAGCTATTGGACCAGCGTGAATTTTTAAAATTTCCAATCTGAAACAGTTTCAACAGTCGGTAAAACACTTTCTTCTAAATCATAATGTAAATACAATTACCTTGCTTGTTCATTAGGCAGAGGAATTTCAATCTTTCTGTCTAAACGTCCTGGACGTAACAGGGCAGGATCCAATGTATCTGGACGATTAGTGGCCATAATCATTTTCACCTGACCTAATGAATCGAAACCGTCCATTTGGTTTAATAATTCCATGAGTGTTCGTTGAATTTCACGATCGGCTGATGTACCCTCGGAAAAACGTCTGCCACCTTACATTCAAATTAAATAAACCAATTATTTATTAGTGATGGAATAAGAAAGAATAAACTGTACCAATAGCATCAATTTCATCCATGAAAATAATACATGGCTGATGATCTCTTGCATAATTAAACATTTCACGGATGAGACGTGCACTCTCTCCAATATATTTGTCAACAATTGCACTCGATACAACCTTTAAGAAATTTGCATCTAATTGTGACGCAACAGCGCGAGCAAGCAATGTTTTACCAGTACCCGGTGGTCCATACAACAAACAACCTTTCGGTGGTGTAATACCAACACGTAAAAATAGTTCAGGATTCATTAGAGGAAGCTCAATTACCTTAAAAATAATAAATGTAAGTTATTTTTAATACTATTATACATTAATTAAATATTACTTCACGCAATTCACGTATTTGATCAGCTAATCCACCAATTGCAGAATATGTGACATCGCCTGGATCTTCATGGGACATGTTATAGACGAGAGGATCAACCTCACGCGGTAAGTACCTCATTATTGTTAAAGTAGTCATATCTAGGGCAACCTAAAATATAAATTGATTCAATTAATTTTTTTTATTATTGACGAAAACTTTTTTTGATATTTACTCTTGTGCCGGATTTTAATTTCGTCTTGTCCAACTGTCTTCTACATCCTACCACATAGCGTGGACCGTTTGTAGCCTTAACAATAACTAAAAGAAAATAAATTTTTTAAGTAAAACTATTGAAGAAAGAATTGTGTGACAAATTTACATTTATCTTCAGTCAATTGCTTCAGTACTTCGCCTACAATTTGTCCAACACTTTGTAACGCTTTTAAATCATTTTCCGATTTATCAAATTGTTTAGTTAGCTCCTTTAATTGCTCTCGCACTAAAATAGTTAACAAAAAAGGTATTATTAAATTGTTTATAGTATTTATAAATAAATAACAAAGTTCTTTGCTTTGTCATCTTGAAACATAACCTGAAATGTACTTACTTTCTTTAAGTCTTGACTCAACTTCTTTATGTTCCAATAATTTCTTTCGATAGTCCTGTAAGGATTTATCTCTTATATGATCACTACTTATTATGGCAACGTCAACCATTTTAATATGCTACTTATTTAACAATTATATTGAAAATATTTTTAAATAAATTTTTATGAGACAGCAAAAATTGACACAATTTCTTTCAAACATCAAACAACTGACTTACGAATGAAGTTAGAGATAAATCATACGAGTAATGCATTCATAATACATTGAATTATATTGGCGCGACTGTGGCTACGACAAGTTTAAAAAGAAAAGAACGAAGCCTGAACAAAATAAATTCAAAACTTTTGATTTTAAATATAAATATAATTTTATTTTTATAAATTTTTTAAATAATTAATTAAAATATGATGCCACACTTTTTGTTTTAATTTTTAGTGTTGATTTGTTTTTATCAACATTTTCTGAACGTTTTCGTTTATTGCTTCCCATTACATTAGGTACTCCTGGTGATAATTTAATTGTGGCATTTCGCATTGCATCCGTTTTATTTAATTCAATTTGTAAACGTTTGGCCATATGATGGTCTGCATGTTCAGCTACTTGATCTAATGGTATTGCTTTATTACATTCATCACATAATTCATAAGAATCATCATTTTTTAGTTTTGTTTCCTCTATTTCGGAGGACTTAACTAAAAACTTTTCAATAGATGAACCAGCAGTAATCGTTGGAATTTTTTTCTCATTACTTTTCTCTGCCTTTGACTTATTTTCCGTTTTGATTTTCTTATTCGAAATTGGTGATTTATTTTTTTTTACATTAATGACTTCATTTCTGTAGGTCACTCTTTGCTCTTGACTTATTTCTAATGCAAAATGATAATCCATATGCGAAGTAAGTTCATAATCTGGAATTTTTTGTGAGCATTTCTTGCACGTTACATAACATTCCTCTAATTGTTGTGGTTTATAATACTCAATATACGTGGATCTATAGTCATTGCTGGTTGATGGCAAATTTTCTTCTCTTTTATCAGCAATAATTGTAATTATTTCATTTGAATTAGTTGCAGTTTGTTGGATTTCTTCTACATCTTTTGACAATTCTTCTTTTTTCTCAATAATTTCATCTTCAGGGTAGTGTTCTAAATTATTTTTTGTATTTAATTTCTCATCACTTATAAATAATTTGTTTTCATTCAATTTTTCTATAGAGTTTTGTTTCTTTAAAAAATGTTCTTGGAAAAAGCTTAGTTTTGGTGGAACCTTTTCTTCAGTTTTATTTTCATCTACAATTAGCAATTTGTTTTCTTCTTTATTATTCGGAATATTTTCATTAATTTCAACAACGTTTTTCACTTCATCCGCTTCTTGCTTTTTACTCTCTTTTGCGCACTTCATAAACATTTCCTGTATTAAATTCTTCTTACTTTTATTACTTTCGAATTTACCAACACTTAAACCCAAAAATTTTATTGAATTATTTATGATTTGATTATTATCCTTATGATAAAATTGATTTGTATTCTTTTTAATTGTTTCAAATGCATCACTGGCTATTTGCTCAACGTCATATGATACCAAACTTATACTTCTTGTCAATGGCACATCGTTTTTATTAATTGTTTGTGTAAAGCTAATTGTTAATTGTTTTGCTAATCGATTGTTCTCCAATAGATCGCTTTCTAAACGTTTTATCAGCTCCTTTGATAACTCATGTAACCAATGATTAAGTGTGGCTATTCCAGTTATTGCATTTTTACCAGGAAACTTTTTTGAACAACCAATTGATTTTGATGTAAAGCGTGGTGTCACTTTCTCTAAATCAATACCTCGTGCCATTTGAAATAACCAAGATCTGGAAAAAATATACACATAAATTTAAATATTGCAACAGTAAAATCATTTACCCTTTTTTCTCATCAAATTTATGCTTTAATGATGCTTCAGAAAATTGTAACAAATCACCCATAAATTTGATTTGCAAAATTTCACAAACTTCTTCACCGAATTTACCACCTAAACCTTTTACTTTTCCAATAGGAAGTGTTCTGAGAATATTTAAAGTATTTTAAGTGATCAAATGAAAATAAATAAATAAATAATAAATTATCTACTGAAACATTTCTGGAACCTGTTTTAATGGTATTAATGTCTGTTTATTCGGCTTATTAAAACCACAAATTAATTTTGCCAATATTTTATTATGTCCAATGCCAGCTGAACAATCATAGCCTGTTTTTATTTTAACAGCTTCACGAATCTCATTAACAATTGATGATGCCACAAGTAGCATTATGTCACTTTTTTTAAATACTTCTTTATCTTCGGCTGTGTTAAAATCATCCTCGGTTGGTTTGTAAATACTTTTCACAAACTGTCCAATTGTGTTGAAACCAACGGCGTACGTATTTAATAAATGTTGTGGTTGAATACGGAAATTTCCCTAAAATAAAATCATATCATAACTAAACAAACATTAATTAATTAACCGCAATATAATGCCTGATTCATCTCAGCAAGTCGTTTAAGAACTGTTTCGGTTATATCTAGGTAAGCTTCATCAACACTAGCTCGTTCCAACAATGGAGTAAATGTTTGAAGGACATTTGCTACTTCCTTACCTGCTTCGCGATATTTTGTTAAATCAGCCTTTTCACCAATGCTTGGCACATGAATTAATTGGATTTCTGGACACTTTTTCTTTGCTTCATCACCTCTCATTTGTCTGGATACACCTTTAGCCCTTGCAGGATAATTCACGGCAATTATTCTATAAACAAAGCAATATAGTATTTTCTGAAAATACTCTCTTAATTATTTAAATAATTTTCACACCCTCCACCCTGCCATGTATTATATTGGACAACAGCAATAGGTTTCCCTTGTAATGTTGGATCCAATTTTTCTTCCACTTGACAATAAAAACAGTCCATATCAATAAGTACCACAACACGATCATATTTATTATTAATTGATAAAGGTTTTTCCGATTGATTAAACGCTGTTGTATTTTCATTGCTATTATCTGTATTTTGGTTTATTGACATTTTAATAATTTCTAAAGTATGTGCTTTGTCGAAATTTTTATTTACATATTTTTTTAGGTTAAAAAAAATATTTATTTGCGCCAATGTCGAAATCTTTGACAGCCGGTAATATCCGGTTCAACTGAAACTAAAGACTACAGCCTAAAAACTTTTAAAAGATTTAAATATACTCAACTATACTAAATTTATTATTTAATTTCTTTAAAAAAATACACATTTATTACAATATTTAAACAATTAAAATTATTTGAAATAAATCTTTTCAAATAAACCCGAAGGCTTTTTATTATTTGACTTCTTAAGTGGTGTTGCATCTTGCTTCACATATTTCTGACTATTAACGGCATGTGAAGAGAATACCTTTTTCGTGGCTTCAGATAAATAACTTGGGGTAATTGTTTTGAATGTAATTTTTGGCGTGTGATTAGATGCCTTAAAGTGATATTGAGATGCTTTTAACATGTTATTCCTCTTTGGCACAAGTTTTTCTGTTAAAAAATTCATTTTCGTCAAAGAAAATTCACCTTTTTTAATTAGACGTTTTTCATTTACACCACCAGCGGATGTAGGAACATCACTGTTAAATTGTAATTTTTTAAACGGCATTAACTCATCATTTATGCATATTGTACTTTCAACTTCGTGTAATTTATAAGGAGCAGTGACATTTAGCTTTAATTTGGCATCAAATTTAAGATTAGTGACACGATTATGCTTCTCCATCATTTTTATCTTGGATGCATATGTGGTTGCAATTACTTTGTTTTGTTTTGTTTCTTTGCGAATAGGGGCTACTTTTTTCAATTTAGATTCAGGAATATTTAAAATGCTTTCTACTGGTTTAAGAGTATTACGTGTTTCAGTCATTCTTGCTGCAGAATTTCTATCTAAATCATTAGGCTTAGACTGCTTTACTTTTGAAATTTTCACTGGAGTAGTTGATTTAATTAGTATTGTAGGCTCCTGAATTTTTGCAGATTTTAACTTATTTTCTTTTACAGTAATAGCATTTATACTCATAGTTGGCAAACGATTTGGATTTGATAAATTTTCAGATTGTTGATTTATGCGCTTCTTCAAAGAATCCATATTATTTTTATTTATATTTGGAAAACTATTTTTAGTTATTTCTGACTGTTTGGGAGCACTATTATGCTGCTTATAAGTTTTACGTTGGGGAGTTTGTGGTTCTGGGATTTGTTTTGGAATTGTTACATATGTTAAAAATTTCTCTACTTTATGATCTGTAGAAATTCTTTTCACAATTTTAGGCATCAATGAAGCATTTTGTTGTACATTTTGCTTTGTAGTTTTATTACTTTTATTGTTTAAATTAATCTCCAGATTTTTATCCCTGGTATGTTGCTTAGAAGTAGTATTATTCTGCTCTTCTTGATTTTTTTCCACACTCATATTTATTGTTTCTTCTTGATTTGCTAATTTTTTTATGTTTATTAGGCTCTTATGAACGTATGCCTGCTCTTTATTCACATTATTGAAATTCTTTTTAATTAATTTTTTTTGGCCCAATTCAACAGCAAGTTTTTTGTTAAGTTTGTATTGCGTGGTCTTTGGGTTACTGGTTTTAACCTCGACATCTTCATCTTTGATAAGAATTTTGTTTCCAATTTTTGTGCATTTTGCCGTTTTCGTTTCTTGAGTATCAGTGCTATTCGTTTTTTCATCTTTTTCTGGCAAAATAATATCCTTATTCACGGATTTCGATGGCTTATATTGGTTTTCGCTTTGTTTACTTGCTTTAAATTTATTATAAGATAGAATCTGCTTATTGCTATTTAAATTATTCCATTTATGTGCACTTGACAAGGGCTTTGGATTTTTTAAAATATTGCTCAAATTCCTGGACACATTGGAAATGTTTGTTGATGAAACATTGCTTTTCACATTGTCCGAATTGATTAAATTTTTATTATCTTGTTGCGGAGATTCGTATGATTTTGCTGTATCTATAACTGGTTTACTTTCTAGAACTATATTTGTTTCAGATATACTTCTTTCTAATTTTAATAGCTTATTAGCCAATTCTTTATTATTTGATTTTATAATTGCTGAATTCATTTGTGAAATATAAGGAAGCGAAGAACGTATCATTGGAGCGTTCGTTATATTTGATGTCATTGGGCGACCGGCTACCTTATTCATTGTCCATTCATTTATATTTGCAACTTTATTTATTTTACTAGAAATTGGTGGTAGTTTCATTTCTTTAACATTTTCTAGATTAAAATTTGTTACATTTAAGTCATTTTCCTCAATTAAACCCTTGGTTTTAATTTTCAATTTATCGCCACCTGTAAATAGTTTTTAAATTAAATCCTTATTTATTATAGTTATCCTATATTATATTTTACCATCGCTATTTTGCACTTGAACATTATCACAATAATTACATTTGCTAACATAAACTAATGAACTAATGTGATGACTTGTTGCACTTGCATTTTGATGAACTGGATTATGGGTGTTCTTTGATGAAAACAATAACTGAAAACAAAATTTGATTAATTAACTAAATTCAATAATAATTCATTATTTACATTTATATTATCATTCAAATTTCTGCTTATAATTTTGTAACTGCATCGACTTGCCATTTTATTAAAGAAAAAAATAAAATAATTTTCAACAAGAAATTTTGCCTTATTACTATATTTTTTTAATTTTATTTATATATATATTATTTAATTAATAATACTTAAATTTAATAATTAAATAAAGAAAAAAAAAACAAAAATATTACTCGTTAAATCTAAATTAACAATTTAATTTATATAAAAAATATATATATATCAAAAATAAATAATCATTTAGAGAAAAAATTAATTATCATTTAAAACAAAATTAATTAAAAGGCATCTAAAAATAAAGAATAAAAAAATGATTTTCTTGAAAAATAAAAAATCAAAGAAAAAGAAGAAAATTTTCTCTTTTTTATCCCGATTTATTTTGAATTTAAATAGTTTGTTTTTTTTTTTTTGCTGTTTTTTTAGAAAAATAGATTTTTTGAAAAGAAATTTATGTTTTTTGTTTTTTCAATTCGACTTCATTTGCCAAACAAATTGATAATTTTTCATTTGATTTTTCCATGAGCTACTATGATTTTGATTTATGCAATATTTTTCTTTTTGTAATTGTAAAGTGGAATTTAGGTTTTTGCCACATAAATACCTCCATTTTTATGTAAACGAAATATATATCACAGAATTAAAAAGAAAATAATATTATGCTTTAGAAAACATATAGTGTTATAAATTCAATTTCTAAAATGCATAGATAGTATTAGAGACAAAAAAAATATTTTTATTTAAAATCATACAAGTATACTCATCCCCCGATTTACATGGTATTTTAGCCGTAACCAAGAAAAATTACAAAAATTTAGCTTATTTTGTAATTTATTCCTCGTCAGTGGTTTAATTTAAGCGAGTTTCTGCGGTATAAATCTACCGAGTAAATCGGGGGATAAGTAAAATTTATTATATTTTTATCACAATACGTTTTATCATTTTGTAACAGCACAAATTAAAAATTAAAACCAATTTAATGACAATGCGTATTACAGTATTACACATAATTTTTTAATTATAACGGAAAACATAACGACAACTTGTCTTCTTCACAAAATGTTTCAACGAAAAGAGGCCATAGAATATTTTTTGTTTAATTTTAATTTCTGGGATTCATTTTTCGCATAGTTTTTTAAACTTTTTTGCATTTCAATATAATTGGAAATAGGTGGCTTTAATCTCTTACTTGGTTTATGTGGAACTGGTTTGCGTTCAATTGAAAAACAATTGGGCAATTTTATTTTCCCGGGGTTGTTTGGTGATCGACATGGTGCTTTATTACCAGTTATATTATTGTGTTGCTTGAACGAATGTTCAAGTTCCCTTACAATGTGCTCTTTTTTCATGCCTGATTGAAGTTTCGAAGCAACAACAGTTACCAGCCTATATAATGACATTTCTTTTTTACTATTATCACAGAATGGAGATGTAGCTATTTCAGATTTGGAAATACGATGCAATGGCCTTTTACGTGTTATTGCACATTCCGAGGATTTAATGAATAAAGGTTTTGATATATGCAATTTGTAGATTCTCTGTAATGGATTTTTATGCGGCCTTATATCTGGATTCATGTAATTACATTCTTTCCGACTGTCTTTCAATAAGTGAAATGAATCTCGAACGCATTCAAGAAAACAAGATTGTGGTGCTTTTGGTTTAGGCTTGGTGGTTGGAATAGGGTATTTTTTTTTGCATCCACCTTTACGCGCACTTACACAATTTGGCATTTGAATTTTTCTACATCGTTCTGCAAATAGCTTCGGACATGTATCAGTATTACAACTTTTGTTTGAAAATAATATTTTGTTCGGTGGCACCTAATTAATCAAAATGAATAAGTTAATTAATAAAATACTATAATTTATTTAAAAAAATACTTTAAGTTTTTCTATACGTCCTTTTTTAACTCCTGTTGAATTTAAATTATGCAATTTAGTATATTTGGAGTTTCGATCAACCGTTTCATGCCTTATACATAATTGTTGTTTTACTATGCGATTATGATTTAAATATGATTTAGTGTTTTCAAAGACTATTGTTGAATTATTTTTATGTAATATTATTCCTTTATTATTATTTTCTTTTGTACCGCTATAAATTCCTCTTTGTTTGGCTTGTAAATTTGTGTTACTTAATGATTTGCCATTTTTTGTGACTGTTTGCTTTAATGGATAATTAATTTATAATAAGAAAAAAAAAACAAATTATTAAGTATCATAATCATAATCATAAGAAATTATGTTTTACTTTTATATTTTTGAAGGAATTAGCCAAAATGCTACTAATAAGATTTTGTTTAAAGTGCATGGCCATTTCAAAATACGCCAGAATTTTTTAAAATATTTTTTTTGTGTTTATTATACATACAACAATTTGATTTAGTTTTTATGACATCCAAACTGTTCTTTCCAATAATTAAAAATCATAACTGAATAAAATATGTTTTGTTTTGAAAGCCAACTTATACCATTATTTTAGTGATTTAATAATAACCGATTATAACGCAATTTAAATGCAAAATGAAAACAAACATTATAGTGTCACAATAAACCGATTTAAATCTTGATGTTGTGACTATTGATACGGTTATGTTTATGTTGGCTGCAACAGCTGTCATTTGCGTATTCATCGATTCTGACAGATTACGACTTTTTCTGTTTGTGGACAAATAGAACATATGGAAGAAGCAGGATTATATTTATCTGCTATATTTTATTTAGTTTTTTTTTGTGAATAAAATTTATGATAAGATAAAATTAATCAATAATAATTATAATAATAATAAAAAGTGCAATAACTTAAAATGACATCTAGAAGTTTAACTGAATTTTTTGTTTTGTTTCGTAATAATGTTATACAGAACAAAAATATTTATTCCGATAATGTAGTTAAAAATTATAATAAATTCAATTTTATAAAATAAATAAATAATTCTTATTTATTTTTTAATAGAAAAATAGTGATAGTGAACATTTACTAAGGCGATCATTGAATGATATTGAATCAGGAAACGGTTTACGTGACGAATATGATTCATTACCTCCTTGGATAGATAAATTAGAGGAAGCACAATATACCTTGTCTAAGTAAGAAAGTAGAATCACTTTAGCATGTGTTCGATATAAAATTTAAAGCTAATTTATTTTAAGAATAAAGCCGAAATTAGATGAATTATCATCACTGCATGCAAGACATCTACTCCGGCCAACACTAGACGATCAATGTGAAGAGGAAGTCCTTATTGAAAATTTAAGTCAAGAAATATCTAAATTAATTGCAACAGCACATCGGCAAATACAATTTATTCGTTCACATTTAGGTCAAGGCAATAAATTAGAGCAACGTTTAACAAAAAATGTCACCACATATCTGTTGATATCATTACAAGAGGTAACTTCTCGCTACCGTAAAAGTCAAAATTTCTATCTACATCAATTGAATTCACGGGAAGAACGATCAAATGTGTTTTTTGAGACTGATTTTACAACAATAGAACTAAATGAAACGAGTAATAAGTCCAGTGAGCCTGGTGTTGATAATGTTACGGAGACGTCATTCGACAATTTCTTAAAACCAAAGACAACGACGATAAATTACTTAGAAGACACCGATGAGCAAATTGATGAATACTTCCAACAGTCCATACCGTCTCGAATGTCCCAAAAACAATTGTTTTTATTTGAGGAAGAGAATACGCGTGAGGCCGAGCATAGAGAAATTGAAGTAACAAAAATAGTGAAATCCATTGTAGATTTACACGATATATTTAAGGATTTGTCGCACATTGTCACCGATCAGGGTACAGTTTTAGATAGAATCGATTATAACATCGAGGTAACCCAAGTTAAGGTGACGGAAGGTTTTAAACAGCTACAAAAGGCGGAAGCCTACCAAAGAAAAAACCGTAAAATGATTTGCATACTTATCTTAGCCACCGTTACAATTTTAATGTTATTTTTATTAATAATTATTAAATTTTAATAACATTCACAATTTAAAAGTTAATTTATTTATATTTTAATGTACCATAAATTATATTAATAAAAACTATATATATAAATATGAAATTTTATTTTATTTACTTTGCCTTACATTCTTTCTGATATTCTACTTGCTACAGATCTTAAATTGCCATAAACCTTGCCTGGTGGTGATCCCAATATCAAATTACAAATTGCACGTCTAGCAAGTTGAATATTTTGATAACTTCCTAAAATATGTATTTTACTATCTGCCAAAACAATACGAGTCTTTGTAACATTCTCGATTGTAAATTTAGTGCGGCCTCCCTTACCAGCCAATCGACCTTAAATTTAATAATAGAAACATCAATAAAACATTTATGCGTAAATAAAAACAAAAAAAAATAATTTACCAATTGCACGACTTAAATGATCTCCTTTAAGTGTTTTAACATCCTTTATTTCAAAAGTTTCTATAAATAAATCCTCAAGACGCAATAATGCTAAGGCATCTTCAACTTCATATCCGTACACGAAAGCTCTAACGAAATCTTCAGCTTTTTGTAAATTTGCTATATCTTTAGTTTCCGGACTGATGCGTATCTCAACATTTCTTGATTTCATATTAAAACGAATTTGTAATTGCAAATTTTCAACAATTGGTGTGAATATTTTAAGCCAATTTTCCTTCAATGGAGTAACTCTAAAATAAAACTAATTATATTAATATTTAATAACTATATTAAATCACAAAATTACAAACCTGTGAAATGGTACAGGAACTTTTCGGACTTCCGCTTGACTCTTTTTCTGCCGTTTTTGCTTTGGTGCACTTGATACACTGCCTTCGATTCCAGTTTGTTCATCTACTTGCATTTCATTGTCCGGATTTTCAACATAAACCCTTTTTTTTCCAATTTTTTTATTTGGCAAAAATTGATCTGTGCTTATATTTTCATCACTCATATTAGTTACATCCATTGTGATGTATTTTTTTAAAATAAATAATATTTTCAATAAAAATAAGTTATTTATTTCGATATTTGACAACCACGTGAAAATGTAAATAATATAAATGGAATATCAAGCGTAATGAAGTATGCTACAATACATAAATGTCATTTACACCAGAGACACCAATATGTAAAAAATTAAGTTACTATTATTCAAAAATAAGTTAAAACCACTTTATGGATAAAGTTAAAAAACTTTTAAAATTAACGTATTAAAATTTAAAATGTTTTTTTATTATTAAATTAAATAATATTTAAAATGATAAAATAAAAAAATCGTCTTAATTAAATACTTATAGAAATATAAAAATAATGCTGGGGTTAAAAAGAACAAATAAAATATAAATATCAGGTTGCTATGTTAACGAAATAAGGTGACAAACATGTAAACAATCACATCTATCATTTATTTATTTATAATTTCCAACAAATAAAGATCGAAAAATAAAAAACTTATTTAAAACAAATTTTGATAAAAAAAAAAATAATACTAATCCATTCTAATAATCGAAACAAAAATAAAAAAAATAGTAAAAAATACAATAAATTTTGTCCAAAAAAGAAACACAATAAAACATTATTTAATTTTATTTTGTATAAATTTATAAACGAAACCTTAAAAAAAAAAACTACGAAAAACAACAACTTTAAACTTAAAAAATACGAAAAAAGAAATTTCTTATTAAAAAAAAAATTATTATTTGTTATTAAATTAAAGAAAAATACTAAAAAAAAGGGAAGAAAATTGTTTACACGAGAAAACGATAAAAAAAAGTATTTATTTTTCATTATTATTATTTTAATATTTGATTGAATTTTCTCTTATTATTCGTTGATTTGTTTGTTTTTTACTCTGCTATTTATTATTTTCATATTAATAAATATTATTTTTATATTTGTACATAAATTAAATATTCCTTTTTTAAATAAAAATCATAAACCGAGACAAATAAGAAAAGTAGCGAATATAAAATAAAATTTGTAGCATAAATCGATCTAACAATAATAAATTTATTTTTGGTTATATAGATAGATATATGCATGAACATTTGTTTATTCAGTATCATCAATTACCTTATAAATAAACAAATATTGAAAAAAGGACGAACAAAATTTTGTATTCAATTCAATTTTTATTATTATATTTTATTAATAAAAAAAAACTTTTTTATTTGTTAGACAACAACAATACATCAGCCAGCATATAACGAAACACCAGCACCAACGATACTAGTAACTGCAAGGGAACATAACAGGTATCAAATTTATATAAAATAAAAATAATAAAAACATAATTTATTCAACCACCCCTTTGTTAATTAAATTTTTATTTATTTATTTTTAATTCTTAATAAATTATTCAAATAAGGTGTAAAATAAAATTTTAATAGAAAATTTAATACATTATATCAATATACAAATATTCATAAAAAGGTTTAAAAATTAAAAAAGCGTGAATTATTTTTAAATAAAAAAGTTAATAAATCATAATACATAATGTCTGTTAAACAAAAATCACAGGATAGTAAGAAAAAAATGTCTGAAATTGATGATCAAATATTAAAATCATTTGATATAAAAAAAGTATGTATTTGTTTTTGTGCAAAAATTTTAATAAATAATTTATTATTTTATTATAACTATATATTTTTTAAGCGTTTGGGAAAAGGTGCTTACGGCATTGTATGGAAAGCAATTGATAAAAAGACTGAACAAACAGTTGCTGTTAAAAAAATATTCGATGCATTTCGCAATGTCACAGATGCCCAACGTACATTCAGAGAGATTATGTTTTTACGTGCATTTCGTAATCATCCAAATATTATACAATTACACAGTGTACACAAGTAATAATTTTTATTTATTATGGTAATATAAATTTTATAAAATATTTTATTAATTAAATTTTCTGTATTTAAAGAGCTTTTAATCATATGGATATTTATTTATCATTTGAATTTATGGAAAGTGATTTACATAATGTTATTAAACGTGGCACAATATTAAAAGATGTACATAAAAGATATGTTATGTATCAACTGTTTAATGCAACAAAATATATACATTCTGGCAATGTAATACACCGTGATCTCAAACCAAGTAATGTACTTATTGATAGTCGTTGTAGGTATGTTATTTTTTTTACCTACATTAACCATACTATATTAAATAATTAAATAATGACATCGTACTAAACATTTTATATACTTATTTATGGTTTCTTGTATAAAGATGTAAAATAGCTGATTTCGGTTTAGCACGTTCTGTATCATTAAAAATCATTAGTGGTGATGGAATACATCAAACGGATCCTATTGATCCAATACTAACTGATTATGTAGCAACACGATGGTATCGGGCACCTGAAATATTAGTCGCTAGTAAACGTTATACAAAGGGTATCGATTTATGGAGTTTAGGTTGTATTTTAGGTGAAATGATACGTGGTAAACCTTTATTTCCTGGAAGTTGTACCGTTAATCAGGTAAACGATTATTTTTGCTATTTTATTTCATTTCTATCTCATTTTATTTATGTAATGTTTACCTCGAAAGGTTGAACGTATCGTTTCTGCATTACCAAATATATGTGAAAAAGATATAATTGCCGTTGGTGCTAGTTTTGGTTCGGCATTATTAAATCAAACATCATCAAATGTAAATAATCCTAAACTTGATGAATTATTGACTGGTTCACCAGAGGATGCAAAATTATTAGTTAAATCACTATTAGTTTTAAATCCTAATGGACGTTTAACAGCTAAACAAGCATTGCTACATAAATATATTGAAAAGTATATAAATTTTTATTTTAACATTTTATTTTATTTTATTTTCATGCCTTTTAATTTATTTAAATTTATTATAATTTTAGATTTCGTCATGCATCTCCTGAACCAGAATTAAGTTCCGATGTAATACCACCATTTCGTGATGATATACAATTATCTGTACAGGAATATCGTTCGAAATTATATGAATTAATGTCAACAACAAAAGTTTCACAAGCAAATTCCACATCAACATCGTCAGATAATCAAAATAATAATAATAGTAAGCAGCAGCAACAACAAAAACAAGGAAATTCAAAATATTTATCGAAAAAAATGTAAATTGTGTTTTTTATTTCATATTTTTACCTTTTCAATCACATAAATTTTGCATATTTTATTGATTTAACTAATTTTCTATGTTTTTTTTTCCTTATTTTCATATAATTCTATGTGTTTATTAAACTTCGGAATATTATCTTGTATAAAAACATAATACAGACGTGATAATAACATACAACAAAAATTAGAATCAACAATAACAGTTTCGTCAAATAATAATAATAATACTACAAACAGCAGTACTAATAATGGTCATAATAAAAAATCAATTTATAGTAAAATTCAAAATCAAAATCAAAATATATTACCTGAACAAAATACTAAAACATCATCGTCAAATAATTTATTAAATGATCAAAAACAACAGCAACGTAATTGTTTAGATAAAAAAAACCAAAATTATACACCAACTGTTTCTTGTATTGCATTAGAGGGTGTAACGAACAATCAACAAAATTATAACAATAATAGCAATACTAATTATCAACAACAATATATCAATCAAACTCAACATAATTTAACATCAACAATGAATGGATTTACCACAAATTTAAAAAGTATTGATACAAATAATCGTAATAGAAATATTATAAATAATAATGATTTAATAACAATTAATACAAATAATATAAACAGTATAAATAATAAGCAAACAAAGTTAAAATATTGTAAAATAATGAATTATGCGGATAATAATAATGTAAATAATGTACAAAATATTAATAATAATCAAAAAATGTTAAACAAACAACGGAATCAGCGTATAAGTGGTGGCGGCGGTGGTGATAGAACTGGAATAAATTTAATTGATCGTCGTCATTCGATTGATTGTTCAAATTATAAAAGTCATCAAAAAACGAATGAATTAATTGATTTAAATCAGCAACAACAAAATAGTTTGCCAAATTTTACAAATAGCATCGATGTCACACATTTATCACAATTAAATAGTAATGATACAGCACCACCGATATTACAACATACTAAAACTGATTTAGATAATCATTTAAATGATATAAAACGTGCAACATATAAATTACAAACAGTGTCAGGAATAACAAATACACAAACACCACCACAACCATTATCATATTTAAATAAAGCAACATCAATAGGAACATATAAAGGAAATTCAAAATTAATTATAAAAGATAATAATAATGAAAATAATGTTTATGAAAGTATACGAAATAATAATAACAACAGTGAATATGATAATGAGGCGCAGAAAAAACAACAACAGCAGCAGCAGCAAGAGCTAAGACAGGAACTTTTGCAGCCAGCTCAACAACACCAGCAGCCCCAAGATTTATTTAATTTAGATGAACATAATTTTAAAAAATCTGCACAACCAGATTATTATGAGAATCGTTTAAAAACATTAGAAGAAAAAATTCGTCGCCATAAAATGGATATAAAATCATTTTTATGCCAAAATAATAAATTAAAAATTAGTAAATTAAATAATAATAATAATAGTATAAGTAATAATAATAATAATAATAATAATAATGTACTGACTGGTGATGCAATAAAAACAACAATATCACAGGTACCAGAAATACGACGACGTCCAATCTATACTTCGACAGCTCTTGGTGCTACACAATCTGAACATAATATACGGTCTCGTATTGAATTAAAATGTACAAAATCAGATAATCAACAGCAGCAACAATCACATCATCAACAGTTCCATCATCATCATCATCATCACCATCAGCAGCAGCATCAATCGAATCCTATTAAGTTTGAATATACATTTTCTGAAGGAGATTATTGCAGTACCAATAAAAATATAACACATAATATTAATAATAATAATAATAATAACAATAATAATAATCATTTAAAATTATTGACAAATAATAATAATAATAATAAATCAACAAATTACGGTGTTATATCATCAGCAGATTTATTTAAATTGCGTTCATCAGAAATTTTATCATAATATAATTTTTCTTTTCCTTTTCATTTTATTTATTTATTTTTTTTTTGTATAAATTGTTTTATGTACCTCTTGTTTGTTAAAAAAACATTTTTCTTTTTATATTAATTTATGCACGTTTTTAATTATAATTAATAATTTTAATTATTATTTTTTTTTTTCTTTTATAGATTAATTACTAATTAAAATAAGAATTTCTTTCCTTTTCTTTATTTTTTATATGATTTATTTTAATAATCTTGTCTCCAATATAAAAGTAAATTCAATTTGTATTTATTTTATATATTTGTGTTCTGGTTTTCTTGTAATTTTTTTTTTCCTCTCTGTATCTGCTCAATTTTTTTATTATCACCCACAATTCTCCATTATTATTATTATCACATCTAACCAAATTCGCACAATTTTTATATTGTTTGTTTACGGTTTTAAGTTTGTTTTTTATTACATAAATAATAAGCAAAATCAATTAATAATTATAATGATAATAATGATCATAAAAATAGTAATAATATTTAATAAATAAAATTTATCGTCTTTTTATTTTATTAGTCAAATTTCGTTTTTTTTTTCCTGTTTCTCATTAGAATTTTCTTTTGTTTTTAATTCCTTTTTTGGGGGTGTTTTTTTACGATTTCATAAATTTAGACTATCAATTGGCATTACGACGAATGTGTGTGAGCTGGGTGATTAATGTTGTTAATTAATTATTATACCACGGCATAAATATAATAAAATAAAAAAGAATTAAATTGTTATTTTTTATGTTTTCATAACGCATATAATAAATACTTTAGCTGATGACATAGATGAAGAAGAAGAAGAATAAAAAGGATATTTATTGCTTATGTTTTCAATTATTCTTTTATTAGTAAATTATAATAAAAGTGATCGATTTATGTAGAAAATAAATCACAGGAAAAAGAAAGTATTATAATCATCAGAAAACATCGGAGACAGATTAACGTTAATCCTTGGACAGTGTAAGTATGAGTTCCTTACTGTATAACAAGTGTTTGTATTTTTTGAGCCGGATATTAAGCAATAAGCAATACAGTATAGTACAAAATATTTATTTTGTTTTCTTTACTATCAATTCTAGAAATGAATAAATCAATTTGTCATATATTGATCCAAAGAACAAACTAAAATAATACACAAAAATCCCGTTAAAAGAAGAAGTATAAAAACAAAAAATAAACGTGTTGACTGTCAAAATAAAAGTTAAAGGCGTTAGAGAAAAGGGAAAACTAAATCACAAAGTTATCTGCTAACAAGTTATGGGATTAAATATTAATAATAAAGAAAAGAGAAGACGACGAAGAAGAAATTACCCAGCAAATGTAAGTTTTAAGAAAAATAACTTTCTCTAATTTTTTATCATTTTTATTAAATTTCTTTAAGCGTTTGCTACTTAGTTGAGTTTTTTTTTTTTTTTTGATTATTAAATAACTTTGGATAAAAGTTTCAAAATGCTAATTGCTGAACTTTAATCTTTTAGATTTAGAACTTTTCTTAAGTTTGTTGTTTTTGCATTTATATGGTTTAAATGCTGGTTTATCATTTTTCCTTACGTCTCTGAATTAATAATCATATAAGTTTATTAAAATTACAAATAGTTTTATAACAAATAAAAACTTTACACACACGTAATATGTTTATCAATTAGTTTATCTTTGTTAATTAAAAAGTTTTCATATTAACGCCTTATAAAAGTTTTTCAGTAAAAAATATCAATGACAGAGTTTCTTTGAATTTTAGAGAAGCTTCAATTATGATTTGTTGTAAATGTAAACTGGACCATAACATCATAACATAGACTGTTACATCTCACTGAACTCATGATCAACGACTTTGTTTATTTAATTTTCTTTAACAACATTTCTAAATGGATCTTATTATTGTTTACATTTGTGTTTTCCACTTGGAAAGAAAAACAACCATTAACAGTACAAATTGAATTTATGGTTATTGTCTCTGTTTCTAATCAAGATTTAAAAAAAAATAACAAACAAACATTAAATTTAATTAAAATTAAATCAATTTTAATTATTTATTGTTTTTGTTAAAACATTTTTGCATAATTATAACCGTAGACTTTGTGACTTTTTTTATTAGTTAAAATCAGTAAATCAGTCACTTATTGCTAGGCAACTCTGTTCTATTTTAACGAAATCCATTAGCCTTTTAGACGGTCATAACGTTAATAAAATTTACGTCCATATATTTCCAGTTGAATAGGATTCTCTTATATGATTTTGATGACAAATCGGTTGAAGACAGTCAAAAAATACAATAAAAGTCCAAAAATAAATGTAGAATATACATAAAATAAATAAAATACGAAACGTGTTAAGATTTAGTAAATGTGAAAAGCAACGAGAGAAAATATTTTCCTTTAAATATCATCGCATCATCATATATAATTTTATTTTTTTTTTTTTTCATATTAAATTTATGTATAAATAAAAAAGCAGAAAAAATTTCTCTGTTCTTTGGATATTCTTTTATAAAATTTTTGTTCTTTATTCGTGCGTTAGCTTTATAATAATAATAATAAAAAAAAATAACAAAAATTAAAAGAAAATTCGCCCTATGCTAAACGTGTAACAAAGAAAATACTGCAGAATGTAATGTGTATTGGTAAGGCACGAAAGTACGTGACTAAAAGTGTGATACGTTTATTATTATTATTATTATTATTATTATTATTATTATTATTATTATTATTATTATGAGTATTATGATTATTATTATTCATTGAAAAACTTTGCTTATTTAAAATACAAAAAATTGAATATTTTAAAATTAAAAGCAAAAAATAAGAAGCTTTCAGAGTTAAAGAAAAAAAAGCAAGAAAAATGTGCGACTACAGGATGAATAAATTGACCAGAACTTTATGACGTCTGTATTATTATTTTATTCAGCAAACCATATAAAATGCATTTCACTAACCGCAACATATGTTTTGGTGTTTCACATAATATAGATATAATTTATTTTCTTAACCAAAATGATAATTGAATTTTTATTCAATGATATTTCGTTTAATAAAAATAAGTAAATAAGTTTAATAGAAAAAGTTACGAATAAAACAGATAAACATATTTTTATGTTGCGTTTTAGACTTATCACCACATAAAATTTTGTATTTGTTCACCATTCGTATTATTATTATTATTTTATTTCTTAAGAAATTCATTATCTTATAAATATATCTTGTGTATTTGTAAGGAACAGCAACAGGACTAATATAAACAATATATGTCGGAATATTTTTATTAGTATTATTATCATTAGAATGGATAAAATTCAACCGCATATATATCTTTATTTAATATTTATCCAACATATTGTTGTGGGTGGATGTACTACTCATAATGATAACATTAAATTTACATTTTTTTTTTTTAATGAAATATTTATTTTAAACATAAATGATAAGCAAACTGATAAAATAAAATTAAATCGAATATTTGTCGAATATACGTAGCTGCTCACTACTCCTTCATCGCAAATATATAATATTTTTATTTTACATTTTAAATGATGTTTATCTTATGTTAAATTATATTTATTTTTTTGTTATGGTATATACACAACATGAGCTTTTACTTTTATTTTTCTTTTTTGTTATGATGTCAAATTGCAAAACCGAAATTGGGTAATTAGAGTTTTTCTTTTACGCAACGTAAAAATCTTATATATTTTTTTTTGATTTAAAGTAAAACCCATTGAGCATACTTTATAATCTTAATATTTTGACTCTTGAATCCTTGTTAATTGAACTTTTAACAGTATATAGTGTTCATACAATATGTATATACACAGTGTACAGCTACTGATTACACGAAATAAGCACCACTTATAAAATAAAAGAAGAAATTTATTTCAAAGTGTTTTTTAAGTCTTTATATGCTGAGTCTTGTATCGTATTTACTAGCATATACCTTTATTGCAATTTTATCAAGTAGAGAATTATTATTACTTTTTATGTTTTATTTAACTCTCTATTATATGTATAATTTTTCTGCTAATAATTTTCTTAATGTTTTTCGATTTTTTTTTATCTTCTTCTCGTTACTTTCTATTGTATTTCCATGCTTTTTATCATTTAACAGTTTAATCTTTAGCATTCAACCTATTTCAAAGATTCTGCAAAAAAAAAAAACAAAAAGAAAAGAAAAACAAAGTGAAAATAAGTAGGGAAAATTTATATATATATATATAAATAAAGATGTTTAGAACAACAGACAGAAGTTAATACAACGACAAAGATCATTACATAAATAAATAAGAAAATAATAATCATTATCTTTTCTTTTCCTTCATAGAAAAATAGAAAATAAACCGGCAACATAACACGAAAAACACTTCGACAAGACGTCGTCCTTGTTTATGGTGTTTGCGTCTTTCATTTCTTATTTTATTTTTATTTTAAGTTTGATAAAACAAATTTATTTATTATCGAAAAGTAGAACACAAATTACCTCATTTCAGGGTTATTTCTTTTCTATTTTCTTCGTTTTTTTCCATCATTTTCTCTGTTTTCTGGTTATCTTTTTTTTTTTATTTGTATTCGACTAAGAAAAATAAAGAATTCAAGTAAAAACTTTTGCGAATAAAGGCATTTTCACATAGTTAAGTAAAAGCTGGTGAAAAGCTTGCAAAAATTAATGAACCAATAAGAATACAGGAAATCGAACCACAGCTTTGGTTTTTGTATGCGGTGTTCATAATAGCCAGTGCTGGTTAATATGCATGGACGTCAGCTTTTAAGCTGCAGAAGGAAATTCTCAACAAATTTATTAAAATAAACATAGTTAAATTAGTAAATGAATCAGAGTACATCTGGGGAAATAAAAATGTTTTTAGTATTTTTAGCGTTTGTGACAATAACTTTTGGTACGTGCTATGCGTTTTTTGTTTTTATGCAAATTCTCTATGCTTAAGGCATAAAAAGTAAAAAAAATTATGAAAAAATTCTACGGATAAAGCTTTGAATTTAAATTTAAAAAAGTGAACCAAAAAAATGTATTTTAAATTTTCTTTTTCTACTAGTTCGTTGTGCCATCACTCAGCTGTGTTCATGCTCACGTTCATGTTTTCTATTTCAATGTAATCCACCCCAACAAGGAGTTTGATGTCCCTGTTTATTATTCTTGTTCTTTTATTTAATGATTTGATTAAATTACCTTGTTATTCAACTTCAATATGTATAGATGCTGATTCGACACAAGTTTTTACTTATTTTTAAAGCTTGCGTATCGTGTAACGTAACGACAACATAACCGATTAACCACCATGCACACGAGAACACTCATTTTCATTAAAGTTTAGTTCTGATGAGAAAAATATAAATAAATTAAATATTACTTAAATTTACTTTAACTTACGTAGCATTACTTTACGCTATTTTCAATTTATTTAATTTTCTTTTCATTTTGCTTATAAAGGAATAAATAATTTCTTTTGTCACACCATCCAAACTAGTTGTTAGCTTTCTTCGGTATACTTTTCTACTGATCTACGCAGCATTCACCAGATGCCTGTCTAGAGTACAACCAGATAAATAAAATAATAAACGCTTTATATATATATATATATACTTCTGTTCACTATAATCAAATACAAAAGCACCACTGTACCAAAATCTACCGTACATAATGTTGAATATACAGTAGTATCGTTTGAGCTTTCGTCGGTGATGTTACACTGTGATGTATTAGAGGTTTCTGTTTATAAAGCATTTTTACTCTATTATTGTTGATGTTTTTTGATTACAGTTTCGATGAATTGTTTTGTTTTTATTGGAACATTTTCTTTAGTCCATTAAATAAAATATCTGAATTTTTGATAAACATTTTTTTTTTTTGTAAAAATACCTAGCAAAATGTTCCATTTTATGGTGTTGTGTTCATTGTTTAAAGGATTGCAGTGCAACAGCAGTCTAGTCATTAAAATAAAAGTAAACAAATAAAAGAGAATTAAAAAACAAAAAACAATTTTTAATAAATATTTAGTTAGGTTGTATTGTTTAGTTAGTTCAATTCAATTAATAATTAAGTGGAAAAAAATTAAATTAAGCAAAAAAGAAAAAAATAAAAATTTAAAAGCTCTTCAAAGTGATAAAAGTTTTTTTTTGTTTTCATTGTGCGATAAAATGATGAAATATAATTTTCAATAAAAACTAATTACGAAGAGTAAATATTGCTCTTGCTTATTTACTATTTTATATAATTAATTAGATAAATTTGTGTATTGCATGCGATGATTTAAAAGTGTAAAACGATAAAATTTAATAGTAAATAAATAATGAGAAACTAGTAATTAGCAATAGATATTTTTTTTTCATAAGTAAATTAGTTTAATATTTATTGTTTTTATATTTCAATTAACTAAAAAATTAATTAATTAAAAGTAAATAAGTGCAAATAAGTAAATTAAAACGAAAGTTATAAATTATTGATAAATAAGTGAATAAAATACGGACTTCAGGTAAATTAAAAACGAAATATATATGTACGTAGAGTTAAAAGTTATTAATTGAATTTTATTAATTCGCATTGATGTATCATTTAATCAATTTTATTTAATATTTTTTTTCTCACCGTATCTTATAAAGAAAACACTTGAGGTTTTATTAAATCAAGAGTCAATACTGTTGCTTATATAAATTAATCCAAGTAGTTAATTTGTCTCTATAAATATGACTGGTCTTACGATACTGATTATAATTTATTTAATTAAATCAAAGTACTAGCTTGTTACGTGCCTGTAACAAGTGTTGTATTGTCTCAATTTGGTAACGATTGTCGCCATATGTGTTTATGTTTCATTTCTTAATCATATGCTAGTCAGGTATAATATTTTATTTATTTAATTATATAAATACTATCAAGGCAATGATAATGCCTGCGCGGCTCAACAATATCCTTACAATGACTAAAACCAGCACTGTACATAAGAATTCAAACTTATGAATAAAATTCATTAATTCATTTAAGAAAAATCATTAAAATTCATTGTAAAATCCATAACAATTCTTTAGAAAAATATAAATAAGGAGAATTGTGATTAATTCAATTACAACAAAGCAATTATTTATAATAATATTCGTATTGTAATTCAATTATTTAAATATTTATTTATTAAATTTATGAATTATTAATTATTTAATTTATTAAATATTTATTTAAATATGTTGTTATATGGCTGGATAAATTTTATTTAAAAAAAAAGCGCATAAACATATATGAACGCACTATTACACTATGGAAGACACAAATAACTTCATACTTATCAGAAAACAATAGAGGCAAAAGTGTAAAATGAAAAAAGCGTGCTCATAGAAGTGTTTTGGCAAGACAATTAATTGATTCAAATTAAACATTCTAATTAAATAGTTATATTATTGTATAGAGTATTAAATATAAATAAAATATTCAGTTTTATATTTTCATTGTTGAAATGTGTTAAAAGTATTAAAAAGAAAGTTCAAGGTACTCTAATAAAGAATGCACCTCCATAAGGATATAAATTGCACCACTGGGAACAAACAATAATAATAAAAAAAAAAAGAAAATAGAAGCAGAAATAAGTCCATTCAAAAGTTATCGCCCACTTTACGCCCCAACATAATATTTAATTTTTGTTTTCTTTGTAGAGAATGTTCAAGTTATATAATCGAAAGTATAAGCAGTAAATGTCGTTAAGGATATTAATTCTCTGTGCCTTTTTGTACGATGAAGGAATAACTAAAACAAATTAATGTTAACCAGAAATATATACAATAATCAGTAATAAATAAAAGGAAAAACTTAATTATCAAACTATAAACATAGTTGAAATGAAGAAATAAATTCAGTAGCAAGAAAGTGCCTATCAAAAGTATAAGGAGAAATAAAAAATGTATATAATGTACAAGATACAACAAAATAAAAAGCAAATATGTTAAAAACGTAAACATTTAACGTAACGACTATCTTGTTGCTGGATTATAGCTAAAATTTGATGGCTTTTGAGAGCAACAATATTAATAAAAGAAACAGAACTAAGGAAAAAATATAAAGAATTCTATAAAAAATTCATAGAAATAAATAAAATAATATAAAAGACAAGCAAAGTAAAATAATGTCACAAGAAACAAGTTAAAATGACACGAAAATGGCTATTAGAGAAAATGAAAGCATGTACAGAGTTATAAATTCAAGACGATTTCGTTGGGTTAAAGAAGAAACATACTAACACATTGGTGTGAACGTTTTATTCTATTGCTATTGATGATGTTTTTTTTTTGGTGTATTTTTACTCCCTGCGATTATTCCTATAAATTTCCATTCCGCATTTCTAGAATTCATTTTACTTCAAATACATTTTCATCCTTTCACATTAATTTATTTCTATTTAATACTTAACCAGTTGGGTTGCTGTTGATTCGCCTTTTAACTATATCCATTATTTGTATAACTAAACTGTGGACCAAGACAAGAGAATGCATAGATTTTGTTTGGGTGGAATAAAATCCGAAACGTTAAACTAAAGCCTAAACTTTTTTTTATATATATTAAAATTATAAAATGAAGTAAAGATAGAAAAAAGAAATTACTATTGGGGACCTTCGAGACTATTAAAAACGTTTCGAAAAAATTTAATAAATGCTAAATTTTTCTCTTATTTTATATTTAAATTAAATAGAATTGCTATCGTTGTTCCTGCTGTTTTTTTATCAACAAATTCTTGAATGGTATTCTTACCAAACCACCAAACTTTTTTAATATAAAATCATGCTGTTTTGTATCTTGTTGCAAACACCAATCAGTAAGGTTTATGGCTTTCCTTTTCATTGAGATTAATTTCATGTTGTACATTATACAGAAAAAGGCACTAATTTTCTTGTTAAAACCACCATAAAGCGGTCAAAATTCAAATTAAAGAACACTTTATACACGTAGCTAAAAAATAAATATAAAACGCCTAAGGGTTTAGCTACCCAATTTTGAAGCTTCCCAAACAGTACAACCAAACGTTTTATATAAAATTTCTAAAAGTATTCTTCTACGTTAATTCATTGAAAGAAACATTAACTTTTCTAGTTAAAATGTTAATTTTTTATAATTATAATATAGAAAAAATTCAACACAAATTCTAGATAACAAACATTCATAATCATAAACATTTAAAGTAGAAAAATATGCAAACTAAATAAGAAAATCACAAAAACGTACACGTAACAAATACAAATATAGAAAAACATGAAGAACACATTAATTATTCTTAATAATAATAAAATAAAATTTTAAATTAATTTAAAAATAATTTATGATTAAATTTCCAGAAAACTATTACAAAAGTTTTAACCCAGCAATAATATTGTGCGGAAATAACCATAACAAACAACAAGTAGTTGGTTATGATATAAAAAAATCTCAAACTTCTGCAAACTTTAAAGTCATGTTTTTATTACTTTAAAGTAATAAAATTTATTATTACGCTCTCTATAAACATTTTTAAGGACATTAAGAACAATTCGGTTATTTTTCTTTTATATGTATATTTATTTTGTATAAAGTCTAGAACATTATTTAATTTATCATTTTAATAGTAAATTTGTTATCATTTGTGTTCTACAGTTGTTATTCGTACTCAATAGAAATAAAATAAAAAACATATAAATACAGACATTACGAAACGATTTATTTTTTTGTATGAAGGAAAAACCCATTAACGAATTTTATAAAACAGCAACGTACTAGTGCTCCTTTGATTATTATACAACAATAAAAAGAGCTCTATTATCGTCTCTAGTTGTATTATATAAATTATTTTTTAAACAAAACACATCCTTAACAATGGTATGAATAAATTTCTATTCTTAAAGAAAAGGAAAATCATTTTGAATTTCTAAAAAGAAATAAGAAAACGCCCTTGAGTAAAAAGAATTAACTTTGCTTTAGTCAACTTAACTTAAATTTAAATTTGCTTAGCATAATGTTTATAGTAGCACGAGAAAACCATGAAAATAAATCATATTTCATCCTTATGTATTGGATTTAATAAATCTTCGTATTTTTTTTTTTTTTTTTTTTTGTTATTAATATTTTCGTTGCATAGTTTTCATTTGATTTTCTTTTATATTTTCATTTTAGTTTTAATCTTTATTTTGGATGGAATTTCATCAGTAATAAATTAACTTTGCGTTAAGAAAAGAGGAAAACAGAACATTAATCAAAAATGCAGACAAATGTACAAATTGATTCGAAAAATTTACGATCATCACCTGACCTTAAACACCGTGGACACATAACTATAGAGGTGAGTAAAATTTTGTTCTATTAAACTAAAATTTAAGCTCTGGAAGTATAATTTTGTATAAAAAAAATTTTTGTTGTCTTTTAACCTTTAGTTAATATCATAATTAAATAATTACTTCCTATGGAAAATATATAATATGGTATCCATTTCCTCTGTTCGGAGAAAGTACTGTTGTTAGGTCCCAATTGACAATTATATTATTTTTGTTGTTTTTATTATTAAAAAGATTTGTGCTTTATCCTCAAGAGATATTATCTGGTCGGTTGTTGTTTGCTTTGTGCTACTTTTATATTAGGTTATTTAAATAAATACGTTAAGCTTTCACAAAGTTTTCTATTCAAATTTGTTGCAATTAATCCCTTGTGACACCGAAAAAAAAAATAATTTTTGATATCTATGGAATAAAATGTATAAAAAAAAGTAAAAGTGATAAAAAGCTGCACTTTATATACTGATGTTAACTTTTTAAAGCTTCGTTATCTTCTTTTGTAGAATAAAGTTTATGTAAAATTATATTTTGGTAAGCTCTAGTCATTGGTTTTCGCTCAACATTGCAACATCTCGTTAATTTCGTTTAAAACATATTTTATAAAACTTTTACTAATATTTCGTCAGTAGTTTTTTAAATTAACTTTTTCAACTCTTAAACCTAAGATTAATTGACCTTTTTTTTAAGTGTTATCAAGTTTAAGCATATAAAAATATTTACTCAATTTTTCTTGTGTTAAGCATAATTTTTAATAAAAATAAAATAAAATACCCATCGATGCTTAACTGTATTTGAAAATGTAATAAAATAAATAATAAGATTAAATTTCTATCAAAATTTATTAAATTAAATTAAATATTAAATAAACAAACGTAATCTATTTAAGTAATAATAGTATTAATACTTTTATCAAGTTTCCGACTTAAAAAATTATCAAACAATAAATTAAAAAAGTTTTTGTTTTTATGATTACGATAAAAAGCAGAAACGAAAAGCTTTTAAAAGTATAAAATTCTGAATAAAATTTAAAATTAAAATGAAAAACGGCGACAACAAAAGATCAAAAGGAAAATTCATAAATTCCACAAATCGTTCGAAGAATCAAATTGGTGAAGAGAATAAATTCTACACACACACATATTACTTACATTAAATTACACCGATAATAATCTAATCAAATTACTAGAGCAATACAATGCAACACAATATAGCAGCGGTTAAATGTAAAAAGTTTATATAGAAATGTCTTTGTTTTACGAAAAATTAAGAAAACACAAAACAGCGTGAGGGTTGATAAACTCAGAGCTCCCAAAACCTCCCAAAATATCCATTGTTCCTGAAAGTTAACTGATAAAACAATTTTTGTATTTTATAAATTCATAAACCGATGAACAATGTACATTAAAATTCCATTATATATTTCCTTACTTTTTCTTATTTTCCCAAAGTACGCTACATGTTTTTCTTTTTTTTCCTTGTGGATCATGATATTAAAAATTATTTTTACTCGAGTCATGTTTCACACACAATAAAGCTGCTCATATAAAGTGTCAAATCCATCTGAGTTAAGAAAAGTGATGTTAAAAAAAAAGAAGAAAATAAAGGAAATAAAATTGTGTTAAAAATAATTGGAATAATCCAAAAGAAGAGAGAAAAAAGCTCTGTCAATTCTGTTATGCGACACACAAGTGAAATATTATAATTAATTAAGTAGCTGTTAAAGCAATAAACCACCATCGCGTTTAATGAAATAAATATTTGAATGGAACAACCAGCAACGAAATTGTGATTATTAATTTATATTTTTAATTTACTCAGATTTTATTTAAGCAACCTTTTTCCATTTTTTATTCATCGTTCATTACGAAAAGTGATCATGGAACAAGTGATGAGAAAAATATTTACCCAAGTTCTGTAAACATTTCTTTAAATATCCATCATTTTCTCATTAATTTTAATAATAATTATTATGAGAACGAAAGACTTTTCGTTTCTTTTTTACGTTTAAAAAATTAAATAAGAAATGAGAAAAATATTTATTTTTTTTTGTGTGTGTTTTGTTAACTTTTCATCTGTCTTCTTTCGTTTTCTTATATTTATTTGGGCTTTTTTTCTGTTCCTTAAACTTCTTAAATTAATATTGATTGATGCTTTTTATGGACTTTATTTTGGAAATAATATTAAATTTTTAAATAAATTTATTATTCATCCGTCTTGCCTTATTTTATCCTTATTACCATTTGTATTTTGACTATTTTAGTCATTTATTTCCATGCTTTGTTTTATTGAATAAATTAATTTTTTGTTTTTTTTATTCTTCATTTTAAATGTCCAATTTAGGAAAAAAACTATCTAAAAGCACATATTGTTCACTCAAAATTTAATCATTTGTTATGTTAATCAGTGATATACAACAGAAGTGACAGTTTATACAGCATAATTTCAATTTGAATTACAAATTACTATTTTACAAAACAGTAATGAACATAGTTTAAAAACTGAAAACCAATATAGTGTAATGAGAAGAGGCAAAAAAAAGGGATAATAACCGCTTTATTGCATGCAACAAGGGATAAAAATTATTTTTTCTTATTAAAATAATTGTTGTGCTTTATGCTAGTTTTATGTAAAATAAATATATACATATACTGAAATCACTAGAGTATATAAGTCGCTGTTGTGATACTGAACTTACAATTTATATCTTATTGTCATTATCAATTTTATTTTCACCTTTTTATAAGAAAGTAGCAAACGTACTCCTAACTTTAGTTAACAAACTGGTGTTGTTATGCACGTTGCTAAGGGTTTTCTTATATATATATATTTTTTTTTTACAAAAAACAAGTTTACTTTTCAAGTTTTCCCCATTTTCAAATTTATTTAAATTTATTTTCTTTATATTTCCTTTAAAAAATTTTTTTCATGACATTTTTTCATTTGCAAAAAAAAAATACCGTTTTGTTTGTTGTAAACCTTTTCTGATGTTTTGAAAAAAAAAAAAGAAGTGAAATGAAATGAAAAGAAAAGAAAAATACAGTTTTTCACATAATACATGCTGAAGGAAAAGTTGAAATACAGTAAAAAAGTATAAATAATATAAAAACGTAAAAATAATATGAGAAAAACAGAAAAGCTTTTTTTTTCAAGTAGCACAGACACAAACCTCTGTACAAATTTTATGATAAAACTTTTTCTCTCATTAACTTAAACAATTTTCTTTTTTTCTAATGTTGCTAAGTTTCTATATTATCTCTTTTTTTCTCTGAATTTTTCTATTCGATTGTGCTTTAGATGAATTTCGTAAGTCTTGCGGTTACTTCTGTCAAGTATTTTCCACTTTTCGTAGTGTTTTTCTTCATTCTAACAACACCAGCGTTACGAAACAAAACACAAAAAAAGGAAAACAGTATTTCACAGTCGATAAGAGAATTTATGATAATCAACATGACAAAAGCTTATACAGAAAACAAAATAGAGATATAAAGCTCATCAAGTTATTTTTTTTTATGTTATTTTACTAAAGTTGCAAAGGTTTTTTCACCATGTAGTCGCATATAAGGCGCCAAAGTGTTAACATGATTCTTCATTTGCTGCTGCCGCTTTTTTTTTCCTCTAATTTCTATTAAAAATTAAAAATTCTAATTAAAACATAACGAAAAAAAAAATAATAAAATAATTAAATTCGTAAATTTAAAAGAAAATTTATTACGCAAAACGAAATATTTCATTTTAATTTAGAAAAATTATTTTCTTTTTTAAAGTAATAAAACTTGTTGTTTTCCTTATGCCTACGAACTTACCTTTACTAAGAAGACGTATTTATCTTTTTACCTTTATTTCCTCCTTTTTAATTACTCTGTGCGCGCATTTTATTTATATTTAAATAATAAATTTATTTATTTATATATTATATTTTTTTTTTTTAAATTTTATTAAAGTTCTGTTAAAGTTTAGTTCAGTTATGTAAGTTTCAGTCACCGAAATGTGTGAATGTGAATTTTCTTTTTTTGCAAAATAATTATAATGAAAATAATTTGTGTATTTAAAAGATGTGTTAAAGCTTTTGCATATTCAATGAATTTAATGGATTAGTAAAAGCTTGTTTTTATTACAAAAAAATAAAAATAAATTTTATATGGTGTGTGTCATTCATAACATAAAGAATTAATTAACCTTTTTTTTTATTGGATAAATAATTAAAAATTGGTTTGTGCTTTGCAATTTTATCATTTTTTAATATCACGTGCTTTATGTTTATTTTCTTAATTAGGATTATTATTATTATTATTTCTATTATTTAATAACTTGTGTCTGTCTGTCTGTCTACTCCGTTTTTATTATTATGTTTCGTTACAATTACTACACGTTCTAATTAAAAGACTAGTCATTGTGGTTTATTTGTTTCTTGGTTAAGACATGCTAGTAGTGCAACGTGATGGTAACTCCAGATCCTGACAGAGTGTTGCAAAATTTTTGAAATAGGAAAATCTGTTTTTTTTTTTTTAAACAATAAAATGCTCATTTTAAGCTTTTAATAAACCAACTTGTTTTCGTTTATTTTTCTTTTTCTTTTATTTTTAATTTTCTTTATTACTTAGCCATTAAATTTTATTTTAATTTTTTTAGAAAAGTGTTAAACTTTTTTCAATTATTATTTATTTGTATTACAGAAATATTAATTGAAATTAATTTGCTATTTCTTTTATATTTAATTACTTTCACGAATTATTGATTTAATTATAAAAAATTTTATTCAATGAGTGATTTAAATTTAATATTATTTTTTTTATTATCGAATTTAAATAAGGTTTAATAGGAGATTTGTTTTCTCTGTTAAACACCGGCAATTTCACTAATGCTGCTTCAATGTGATGCGATTATTATGCTTAGAACAAGTGTATTAAAGTGTATATATCACACTGTCGACTGATAAATATTCTGTATAAACAATATATATATAAAGATCAGACTAACACCACTTAATCTAATTTTAATTCATTATTTTTTGTTAATTCAGCAAGTTTTTTTTTATATTTTTTAAAATAAAATCTGAATAAATTTTTCATAAATTATTATTAGTGAGAAATAAACATGAATTTAGTAAATGTAATAAAATTTGCAATAAAAACTAAACTAATTGCCTATCAAAAATATTTAATAATAAATATAAAACTCGGTGTTTTTTTTTGCGTTTTTCTTTTACACGGTTTTTTCTTTTTTGTTTGGATCTTTGTGCTTTATTAAACACTGTGTTCACACTTAATTCGACATATTTAATTGATGGCTATCAAAATTTATTATTTGTTTCTTTCTTATTTATTATTATTATTATTATTATTATAAATGTTAATAATAATTGTTTTGTGTGTTTTACGTTATTTTTATTATCAATTTTCTTTCATTATTATAACATCGATTATTTAATAAATTTTCTATTATCGAACATAATTCAATGAGATGCAATAAAAATAAATTACCAAAATGAAAAAAACAGGAACACAAAGTGTATACGAAAAACAATTTCATATTTTCCTTTTATAAACTATATTAACTTTTGATTATTTTTACGTTTTTCCTATTTTGATAATGACACAATATGTTTGCAGTAGAAAATATAATAAGAATAAAAATGATTAAAAGCTTTTTTATTCGCATAATGTACATAATGATTTTTCTATCTTTTATTTTAATTCAATTAAAACTTTATTTTAATTATATATGTCACAGTATACATGAGTTTTATAATTAATTAATACAGAAGGGAGAAAAGTGAATTGAATAAATTTATTTTTAAATTAATTGAATTAAATTTTTACGCTGTTTTTAGTGTCGGTTTTTCTATTATTTATTTATTTTTTATTCATTTAGATATTGGCTGATTTTGTGTGTAGTTGAGTGCAATTAGCTAATAATTGCTGATAAAACTCAATGAGGGAGATTTTTTTTGATATTTGTTCGTGTAATGTGGGAACAATATTAGAATTTAATTCTGTTTCCATTAAATTAATTAACCTTTTGGCGAAACAATTTTACCGATTTACATTTAATATCTTTTAAGATTATTTAGTTTTATTTTTATTTAAACTTTTTGTAACTTTTGTTTAACTTAACTTTCGTTCACTCAATTTAATAACAATAATCGGATTTTATGATTAATTATGCTTACTTTAAAATTCCTATTAAAGCTTTTATAACTTGAAATTTAATTTATCCTTTTTTTCGTTACATTATTGACATTTTTTGCTGATGACCTCACTGATTATCAGAATGATTTTAATCACTGTGCTACTGTATAAATAATTCAACCTTGTACTGTACATAAAACACATGCACATGGACATCATAAAATAAAATAATTTAAATTATTTATAAATGTTATAAAATCTCTAAATGTTAAACGCAAAACACAGACATTAATTAAAAAATAAATTGTATAACATACAATAAATTAATTAAATGAAATAAAATTTCAATAAAATAGCATCAAGTGCATTGACATTGACAGTTTTTCAATAATAAAAAAATAAATAAATTAAAATTTGATTAAAACCACTAAAGATAATAAAAGTAAAATAGAAATAAAATCGAGAAGAAAAAAAAATAACAACAATACAGAGTTACAGAAATAACAAATAAATATAAAACTTTTGTAAAAAAATATCCTTTTCTGTTGGTTTTTCCCACAGTTACACATCTTACAGTCCAATGAAAATAATGTTAAAGTAAAGAAAAATACTCAACGAACAAAACGATTAGAATAAAAATATTAAAAAAAAAAAAAGTTTTTATTTTTCGCAACGAAAAATAACACATTTGTGTAAACAAAGTATAAAAAGTTCAAGAGAATGTCAATTTTGCACAGTAAAACATTGAAACAGAACAAAAAATAAAATAAAATAAATAGAAAAATGTATCTACATATCAAAAGGAGGGAAAAAGCTCAAAGAGATTCAAAGTAGCATGGAAACTAAAGGAAAGGGAATGCAGAAATTTTTTCACTTCCAATTTATTATTTATCTTTTTTTGGAAAAATTAAATAAAGACAAAAGTTTTATATTCTTCACTTATTTTTTCTTTTTTTTGCAAATAAAGAAAAATATCATAGTGAGTGAGTTAATTTGGTCTTTGGTAGTATATAGTTGCTCTTGTGAATGTCAGCTGAGGACGACGGTTTTGATATTGTTGCCGGTTTGCTGGTTTTTTACTGTTTGATTTTAAGTTTTTTGTCTTCTACATTTATTTTCTTTATTATTTCTTTTTATTTTCGACAGTAAATCAAAAAAAAAAACAACATACAAACAAGAAAACAAATTAAATAACAACAGGGTGGCTATATATATATATGTTGGTTATTTTATTTATAGTATTATCGATTTATCTATTCGTCTGATATTTATTTATTTATTTAGTATTAAAGCTAACCGTGCACCATCGAACGTGAATGTAAATGTTCCATGTAGCCTTATTTGTTGTGAAAATTGTTATTTTTCTTTTTTTACATTCATTTTAACCATCTCCTATCATTTTTGTTATCAAAGTGGTGGGTTTGCAGTTTCCCTAGCATCGTGCTTTTATTTATTTTTCTTATTTCATTGATATTTAAAGATTGTGGACTTGTGGGTGTTGAATAAATAACATTTTGTGTCATAAAAATACATATATATGTGAAAATAAAAATAGGATTAAGGAGTAAAAGTTGAAAGAGGATGTTGGCAGAAATAAGACCAATAATAAAAACCGACTAAAGAAAATAATAAATATTTATCGGGTTGATTTGCTTTCGTTTAATTCTTTATTTACTTTAATCGCGATTATTGCTAACACCCCTCGTATATGAGTTTCTATTACATTTTGACATATTGAACTAAATTTCATTCTTTTCTTTCTTCAAAATTTAATAGTTTTTATGTTAACTTATCTTAACAGTCTGTCTATACATAAGTTTTGTTATTTTTGGTATAGTTCGTGTTACTATTTAACGTTTCCTGTAAAGCTTGGTAATTTGTATTTTCTTATTTTATAACAAGTAGGTTAGTTACTTTTTCATTGTTAGTGGGGAAGTACTTTGTATCTACTATCAACGGTTTAAATTGATTTTTTTTCCAAACAAAGTTAAAAATTTCTTTCTTTTAAATGAATTAAAACTAAATAAGCACTCAAGTTTGTGAAAGAAAAATAAAAATAAAAAGAGCAATCAGAAAAGCAGTAATTAACCATCAAAGCACGTTAAAGACATAAAAACAAAAAATCATTTATAATCTAATTCAAGGATTATCTCTTCTACTGTTTCGTTTCTTATTTAAATTTATATATATATTTTTTTCTTTCTTTTTATTTATTCACCGAACATTGAATTGCTTAATTTTATTCAAAATTGTTTTTCAAATTTGTACTTTGAACTTAAACAATAGAATTACCTGATACGCCACCGCTTTAACTTTTTACCTGCGATTATTTATCTTTACAAAACTTGAAAAAAAAAAGAAGAGAAAACGAAATAAAATTAAATTAAATCAAATCAATTTGTTAAATGTTCACAGAATTAGCTTACTATCCGTTTTGTTTGTTTGTTTATTACTTTCTACAATTTATTTGTTTTACATTTTCGCTCCTTATTTTTAAAGGTACATAGGTTAGACTATGCTTATTATATTTTAACAGTCTTAAGTTGAATAACATAAATTTAACATTAACATTAGTATTACCATTAATATAAATAAATAATCTAAATATCGCAGGTCGAAATCTAATCCCCTATTCAAAAAGAAAAATTATTTTTTATAAAAATTTCTATAAACAGCTGGTGTTTGGATTATACAATGTGCTGTTGCTTCTAGATAATAATTTTAATGCTTCTGCCTCTAATGATGGCTGTTGTTTTACTACTTTAAACTTTTTTGTGTTATTTCTGCTATTATTATTATTAATATCTTTATTATTATTATATTTATTTAGAATATATACATGTATAACAACCTATGACAGACATAAAATCAATAAAACAACGAATTGAGTCAGAGTGACGTCTGTTTTTGCTTCTCTCTGGTTTTTTTTTTGTATCGTGTGTGGTACGGTTATAGATTGCTTCGTCTGTAACTACGATTATGTGGTGTCTATACTTGCTGTTCTTGTTGTTGTTAATGACGACGACGACGACGATGATGATGATGATAATGGGAATCAGTAATTCTGATGAACTGCTTCAGTTTTTTACTTCTTTTGTAAAAGCATTTCCCTTTTTTTCTATTTAAAAACAAAAAAACACTGTTTGCTGCTATAGTATTAATGGTTTCGTTATTGATGTGATGTATGCATTAAGCTTCATGTACCATGTAACACGTTACGGTATTAAAGCAATGTTGTAATAGGATTTCCTGAATAAATCTAACATTATAATTTAACTGCCGTAACCAAATTAGATTTTTCTATTCTTTTTATTTTGAGTTTATTAATTTCATGTCACGATCATTCGTCTTATGTTAACCAAAATGATGTTATCAATTTAATACTTCCGTTAATTTAACAGTAGCTATCCTTTTACAACGAAAAAATAAAAAAAAGAAAACAAGGTGTGATACGGTTCTCTTTTGAAGTTGTAGGTGTAGAAATAAATTTCATTTACACGAATTTATTTTTCGCTATTTGTGTTCTTTTCCATTTAAATTTAGCATTTCTCAGAATATTTTCCTCACATTTTTTAACATCAAAATAATAAAAATCTAATAATATTTGTGCTTTTTTGTGTAGGAGTATGAGTAGGATGATGACAAAAATTTAATCATCACAGGAATGTACTGAATTTTTTTTTTCTTTTGTAATTTTAATATGACTATCCTATGATGAGTTTTTGGTTATTCGTATAACTTTATTCACTTTACACTAATAAGGATAATAAAAGCTAGAAAGAAAAAAAAATCATCATTCTAGGACGATAAAGAAAATAATAATTTTCGTTTGGGGAGAGTAAACACAGTAGCAAGTAAATTTTAATGAAAAATTACATTAAAGTCTTGGTAACAACGTATATTTTATTATATTCGTTCATCCTTAAAGCTTGCTAAACCTACAGATATTTAGTTAATTTAGCCGTTTCACGCTTTTTTTTTCTACGTACTAACTACATTCAGTTTAAGTATTTTCATTTAGTTTCGTCCTTTTAGTTTAAATTAAATTTTGGTTTCCGTTTTTTTGGTGAAGCTTTTTAATGAACAACTGAAATAAACTGTGATTTTATTTTATTTTTTTTTATAACATTATTTTGTAAAAGAAATCCTTTATTATCCATGACAAACGTTTATTGGTATTTTCGTCCTTCGTTAAGCAATTTATTTTTGTTTTGTTCTCATTTTTTATTACTATTATTATGTATTATCTTTTAAGCGTAATTATGCTATAAAATGTGAATTAAAATTGATTAAAATTTAGTTAAGATACAAAATTAAACCAAAAACATAACATATCAATAGAGAAAAATTATTTATTTTTGTGGTTTGTGTTATACGAAAAATACAATTGTTTTAGTGATAAAAGTGCTTAAAATAAATAACATATCCGATTTTTTATACTGAATAAAATAATAAATAAACCAAAATTAAACGAATTTATTTAAAATGAAGAAATTATTTATGGCCAAAAGAAAAACAACCGCCTAGAGTTAACCAAGAATAACCAAATCAACAATTCTCAAAGAACAGCAACAAATATGGACCGAAACGAAATAAATAAAAAATATTTAAATTAAATTTAAGCATCAAACAAATAAAAGGAAATAAACATAAAAGGGACTAAAGTATTTTAAAAGAAATATATATATAAAAAAAAAATTATTTATTAAAAATTAAAGAAAAAAAAATAATAAAAATCTCAAAAGAAAAATATTATCAAAGCTTTTTTTATTTGATTTTTCCTTTTTTATATAAACACAAATAAATAAATTCTTCTTTCTTGTACATTGTCTTGTATAATAATTATATTTAACGAAATAATCAAATGAAATTAATGGACCAAAAATTGTTATTAAAATAACAAACAACAAAAATCTATAAACAAACCAAGATAGCGAAAGACTAAACAAGATACTTTTACATTCCGAAAAGTAATAAAAATGAAATAATAATAAAAGAAAAGAAAAATCTATAATTTGTAAATAAAAAATAAAAATATAATAATTTAAAGAAAATAAAACGGACTTTTAATTAAGGATACCGGAAATTGTTATATAATGTTTAAAAAACGTAGAAGGCGAAGAAAAAAGAAATAAAATTTGCATAACAGAAAAAAAGAAGAGAGAAAGAGAAAAAGTTAAATATTTTTTATATTGTTGTATTATCAGTGATAAGGATATTAAATCCTTAAGAATTATTAATCGTTAAGAATTAACCATAAACCGGAGGAGCACCGCAAAAGCTCTAAGGTAGTAAACAGCAGTGCAGTAAAAATTAAGAGAAATACTAAAATAAAAATATGACTGACCTTGATGGTGGTACTGCTGCACCAATATCTGTGATAAGTCGAGCAGCACCAAATGCCCTGCCCGAAGGTGAAATGGATGCTTTACTCCTAGGACGGACTAGGGTAAGTGTAAGTTGCAATCAATCAATTACTTTTTTTTCCATTTCATATAAATAAATATAAATATTTTTTTTATTTCGTAAATTATTTTTGATTATTCAAAATCTCTTCTTTAAATCCATTTGAACCTTTTTTCTTCGTTGCGTGACTGACTAAACGGCTTCCATTTTACATAAATTTATTTTTTACCAAAATTATTATTATTATTATTATTATGATTTGTTTATTTTAAAATGTATTTTCCTCAAAAACAATATCATTTTCGCTATAAATTTTTCAACCGTAATTTGGTCCTTTTTTTCTGCATTGCTTTGCTTTCGTTTAATAAAAACTTTCTTATTACTAATCGAATAAATATTTATTAATAAAATAAAATATTATTTATTAAAAGTAAATTTTATATTAATAAAATATTTATTTAGCGAATGAATTAGTTGCATTTATACTGTGTTTAGCGATAGAATATTATGTGTTCCAGTCATTACACATTATGTAGATTTTCTGTGTCTATTAAGAGGCGTAGGTTTTTTCTTCAGTATTTTGTAGGGGGTGGTTATATAAAATAAAAAAAAAATATTAAGTGAAATTTTATTTAAAATTATTATTCTCTATTGAAATAAAAAATAATACATAAGAGAGCTTTTTATTAATCAAATGAACAAAATCAATAAAAAAAAAATATTTTGCATTTTTTGTGATTTTTTTTTCCATTTCTTCTTATATATTTGGTTACGAATTTTATTTGTTCTTGTTGTCGTTGTTGCTGTTTTATTGCCTATTGCCGTTTATTTAATTTTTTATTCCTCTTTTTTCATTCAGAATTCATAAATTTTTTATTATCTTTTGCATAGATGATTGATTTTTGCGTGTGCGTTGTTCTTACTCTCTCAGTCTCTGTTTTATAGGCCAAAAAGTAATTCTTGATTCAAGTTTTATTATTTCTTTTATTTATTTAATTGAATTTCATTATTTATCTTAATAAATATTATCAGCTTTTCTACAATAATACTGAAATTCAATTGAGCTTTTCATTAGTTATGCCATTTTTTATTTTTTGTTCTTAAATTATAATTATGAATAATGTCTGTTATAATTGTAGAATGAATATTGTAGCCTGAGTTCAAGTAGTATTATTTCAATTTTTATAAACGAATAGCAGCAGTAGCAGTAGTAGCAGCATTAACAGAAAATAAAGAAAGAAAATCTTTTTATACTAAAATATTGCAGATAAAAAATAAAAAAGCATAAATTTATTCAAAGAAATAAAACTTAATTGCTAATATTTGCTTTTATAACGTCATTAGTTCAGAAAAAAGAATAAGAATCAGCAAGTAAATAGAATAGTATTAAAAAAAAAATTTTCATTCTTTGAAATTTGCTTTTATGAAAAAAAGGAAAATTGATAACCAAACACTTTATATAAAAAAATATAAAGCTACGTGATTAAGTGATTAAAAGCTATAGACAATGTTTCTGCTTTTTATTTGTTTTAATTATAATAATAATAATAATAAAAAAAACTATGATAAACTTAAATGATTATTTTATCCTTATTTTTTATTATTATTAAACCACATTAAACCCTTTTTTGGGTGTTATATAGTAAATGAAAATTGATAATAAAAATCAATTGATTTATATTTTTATTTTTCTATTTAAATTATAAAAGTAATGATGGTTTTTACGCTTTGTTAAAACATTTTAACAAATATATAATTGCTCAATCGTATTTAATTATGGTATTTTTGTGGTGCTTCAATATAATCATTTTATATCTATTTATAATCTTTTTAATATTAACTATTTTAATAGTATTCGAGTAGTTTTAAGTCTTATTTAATTGTTTAATTTGTTATTATAACATTTTGTGGGGCGGAGGAGTTAAAATAAACAACTCTTAAATTAATGCTGATTTGTGGTTAAAAATAACAAGGTGTTTGGCAAGCTTTCATTTTATTATAGTTTTTTTTAATAGTTAATTCGTTTTTGTAATCTACTTGTAACTCAGCTGAGTTTTTATCACTTTTTTTTCACTCTAAATCAAGAATGAATATTTTCCAAATGATATTATTATAAAAATAAAAAAAAAATGATTTAATAAATATTAAAGTAACAGAAAATATGTAGAGAAAATAAATGATAAAAAGCTTCTATAAATAGCAGAAGAGAAAAATGAATAAATTTTATTTAAATAAAAAACAGCGAGAGAGAAGAAAACAGAAACATTTTTTAATATTAAAAGCAATTTTGTATTTAAATAACTCAATTTAATATGATATCGTTTGGTTTCTATATTATACATTTATTACACAATTTATGTACTTGGTAATATTTATTTTATATTTTTATCCATTTTTATTTTGTTTATTTATTTGTTTGCATGCTATTATAATGCCTCTAATATACTTTCCAATGTATGTCACAGAATCATGTACCCATTGTCGTGTACCCTTAGTTGCGCGTACATTCTTACGTAAATACGTAAGTACAGTAACAAAACAGCATGTACCATAGTTTATTATTATTAAATGAAAAACACAAAAAAAAAGTTACAAAAATGAAGACAAATTACGTAAAATTTGACAAACAAACAAGCGAAAGCACAGGGCGTATCCTTTATAACATTCATAATTATAATTTTATAGAATGTTAAACACAGTCAGACCTCTGTTAACCGAAACAATTGTAAATTTATTTTTCAATGCTTTAATTTTCAGGCAATTAAACAAGTTATTGAAATAATTTCAAGAAACCGAAAAAAAGAAAATTGTATCTAAACACATGAGCTTTGATTATATTTAACTATAAATTTATTAATCATTTTATTAAGAATAAAGCATATTATTAATAAAACTAACTGAGCATTAGTAATTACGTTATAAAGCTTTCCGAAACTTTAATATATCGAAGGTTATGCATGCGGGTATTGAACAATCTTTTATGATAATGCCAGCCTGCCTGCTTTAAAAGTACTCTTTTGTTTTTATTGCCATTAAATTTAGCCAAACACTGGACATTGAATAGATATTTATTAATAATTTTTCCATTTTCCTATTCTTACCAAAGAATTTATGACTTTTAATAAACAAAAAGAGTTAATAAATAATCAGTAGACGGAAAAGCAAGGGAAAAGGCATTAAAAAAGGTCAGAAACCATAATAAAAGATAATAAATAAATATAAAAATGAAAATAATTATTATTATTATTAACGTTGCCTCATGTACAGAAAATTAAAGACAAAGTTTGAATTAAAGTTAATGAATACGCCAAAAAAAAAAAAGGCGAAAAACAGCGAAATAAAAAAAACTTTAAAGGAAGCAAAAAGCTAAAGGATGTTTTATATTTGCAAATAAAAATAGCAAACTTTCGGTTTTTTATTTATTTTACATATTTATTTAATTTTTAATTTAATTTTATTGTAAAAATTTTTATCTCTAATTTCTCATTTTTTTTTCTTTTTGCTCTGTTAATTACGTAAAAGGACAACCGAAATGAAAGCGATTTTAATTAAAAATCCAGTAATGATGGAATAAAACAGGAAAAAAGAAAAACTTGATGGTTTGTTAGCCATGTTTTTGTGGTTGAAAAAGAAAAACAGAAAATATATTACACAATTTTTATTAATTTAATTCGTATTGAAAGGAAGTAAATTTTCTCCTTTGTTTTTTTTTTTTGATAAATAAAGTAAATAACTAACGCTATCGTTACGTTTTTTATGTCGTTTCCCTGTATATATATATTATTTTTTCCTCTTTAATTTATGTTCAAAATTACATTAATGTTAGTATTTTCTTTCGTAAGAATAAAAATCTGAAGAAAATAATGAGTATAATCCCTATAAAGGGGAATATATATATATATAAAAATAATTTAATAAACTAAGAATAATTAATAATAATAATAATGTTAAAAAAGGCCTCATTTGTTGCTTATTAGTTTCTGCAAACGTTTTTCGTTCATTAATTAACTAAGATATTATTAATTTAATAACTTAAAAAGCTTATTACTTTTGTAAATACCTTTCTTTACCCATTATTTATATGATTTTAAACATTTCTTTTATATAAACAAAACAACAATAATAATAACAAATAATATTCACACATAAAATAAATAAGGAAATAAAATTATAAATGAAAAGGGGAAGGAAAAAATTTAATAAATAAAATTCATAAATAAATACATAAGGAACTCACTTAAATTTCGATAAAGATAAAATATGTTAAAATATTTCTTAACAAAATATTGTGTACAAAGTGAAAAAAGCTTTAAAATTTATTGTTATTATCCTTCTCTTCCTGCTCATTTGTTGTGCATTTTTATTTATATTTTTTTTTATTGAAATTAAATGATTTTCGTAAATTATAAGGACCTTCAGAAAAATATAATCATTTTCTTATTTAAAGCTTTAACACGCGATGCTCCTTTGAACGTCTGTTTATGATACTCTGAAATTTCCTTTTTTTTTTATGTATGGCCAAAGCTATAAATTATTGCAACAAAAATAAAAAACCTGTGAATACATAACAATAACATCGGACATATACCATCGTCATATAAATACAATATAAAATTGCTAAACAGCAAATGACAAAATGACAGAATATAAAATAACAAGTTAAAGATTATTGGTATTTTCCGTATATTTGTATATAAAATAGGATACCAAGAACTGTTTTCCGTTTACGTTATTAGATTTATTATGGATTTATGTCGCGATTTTGATATAGATAAAAGACTACATGTCCAACAGATATTTTTGCGACCGAAAATAATGACACTGGAGCAAAGAGTAAATTAAAGTTTCACTGTGAAAAGAAGGATAGTAGTGCTGTGTGTTGATTTATCGACAAAGAAACATAAAACATATAAAATAAATAAACGATAAAACTGTCATACAAATTGTTGTGCAAAAATATAATAGAAAATGTAATATAAATCGTGTATAAGGTGTTTTCACGTATTATTTTTCATGTTTAGATTGTTTAAGGATTCTTTGCTCATTATTTATTGTTGACGTGAATTAATTTTTAAATAAATATTCTGAGCATTTCGGGTAAATATATCAACGATTATATAATGCGATGAATAAATAAAGGAAATGTTAGTCAAATAGACAAGTTTAAATCTGTATGCGGGTTAAAATGTTAAAAGTTACGTGCAAAACTACTGTGCAAACTTAAGTATAATAATAATAATTTGTTGACAGATAAAAGAATTTTTGAAAAAAAAAACCACAAAAGTCTGTGCAAAGATATAAACATATTTTGTAGTAAAAAAGTAACGCGAGAGAATCTAGTGATAATAAAATTAAAGAAATAATCTAATAGATAAGCAGTAAAAGTTGATAAGAAAAACTAAAATATATGAAAATAATTATGATTATTAATAATTTAATGTTGTAACATTTATTATTTTCATTATTTATTTGGAACAAAATAAAACAACTCTGCCTAACTTTTATTTTTCTAATTCACTTTATTTGACTTAAACTAATATAAAAGTTAACTAAATAAAATTCTAACATATCTGTCTTATTTTTCTATCATTATTATTACTTTTATTTTATTTTTTTATTAATTGGTTTAATAAAGTATAATAAAGAGAAAAATCCTTCCAACTTGTTTTAGTATTATTATTATTATTATTATTATTTATTTTTCCTGTTTATATTGAATAAAATAGACACATAAATAGAAGCATTAGTAGCAACAGTAGAAACAAAATAAAATATATTTCATATGCAATAGGATGAAAATAAATTAAATAAAATGAAAAAGGAAAATTGTTTTTCCTTATAATACAAAAAAAATAGAGAAAATGAAAGAATAAAATCAAGCAAGAAATAACTGAAACAGACAAACAAACAATAAAAATACTAAAAACAGAGCCAAAGCAGCAGAAGATAGAAAAATAAACAGAGAAACTTATTTTTACCTTCATTATATTTGTTTATTTTATTATTTTTCATAAATAATTTATATTTTATTTTGATTAACGTTAGCAAAATAATAATAATAATAATAATAATAATAAAATGGGATGGAATTTTTGGTTGGAAAATCAAAATAAATAGAAATGAAAAATAACAAACAAGAAGGCTACGTTTGGTAAGCTTTTGTGAAATATTTATTTCTATGTTTGTCTTATGCTTTTTTTTGTTTGTATTTATGTTACATAAGAAAACATAACATCTAGTCAAGTATTGCATACTTTTTTTTTATATTAATGTTTTGTTGTTATCATCATAAATATCATCATCATCGTCATCATGATCATCAACTTATAACACAGAAAATATGTTCTAAAAGAGTTTCTGTCAAAAAAAAAAAAACCATCTAAAATCTAAGACAGAACACAAGACGAAATACTTTTTCTTTTAAAAAAAAAAGTTTAAAGTTTTTTCATCATTTTTTTGTATCATAATTTGATTTTTATTGTTTGTATTTTTTGTTTATTTTTAAACCATTTCCACTTTCTCGTTAAACAATCTGTGTAACGTTACTTTTCAAACATATAAATATCTGCCTAAATTAATGTTGCATTATTAATAATAAAAATCTTTTTTTTTTAGAAACTAACAGAGTTTATGCAATTTTTTAAAAGCTTTTATTAAACTTTTCCTGTATATCTCTATTATTATATACTTTAGTAAGTTTTCTTTAGAAATAAACGTGAGACAACATTAAAACTTTTGAAATCTTCATTTTGTTTGTGAATACTTTGTTTCGTTGAGCATGTATAAGTCGTATATTATCGGCTTCAATTACAATAAAACCACAATTTGTTAACTTACGTGTAGAGTTTTTGTGAAAAGTTTTGCTCTCATTGTTTTGACATATTTTATAAACGAAATATTCTAATAAACTTATAAATTTTGTGGTAATTAAATTATTTTACTAGATAATTTGACAGATTTGACTTTATTTTCGTATATTAATTGGTTTTTCTAATGAAAATTTTCCGTTATTACTGTACTTTTGGTATTATCACTGTCGTTTTTCATTTATTTTATTATCCATATTAAACAATGGTTTTAGCTTTTTACATGTAGTTTTTCGTTATCATTTATTGTCTGTTTTTTAATGTTCTCAAATTGTCTGTTTTTTTAATTCCGATTTAAAGTTTTATTTCACTTTTTTTACGGTTTTACTTGTGTTTCATTTTATGTAATAAAAAACATTTGTGCTTTCTTTGGTATAGCTAAACGTCTAATAATTTTTACAACAATATAATTGAATAGAACATAAAGTTGAGTTTTTAGTTTTGTTTGAGTTTTATAATTGTTTATGTAATGTAAATAATCAAATGCGTTGTTCAAGTCACCGTAATTGTAAATGGAATAAAGAATAGAAAAAACACAAGTTTTTCTCATTTAAATTGAAAATTATTTTTATTATTATTATTACTATTTGTTTTTGTATTTTACATTTAAAAAGAGAGAAAATAAAATAAATATAATTTAGCAGAAACATCAAAAAAAAAAAAACAATAAATTAAAAGACAAATACAGATTAAATAAATAAATAAAAATTCTTGGAAATAAAATGAATTTTTGCTTTAACAAAAATAAAAATAAAATACATTTGTTGTTTTGAACCACCATCTATATCATCTACCTTCGTATTTTTAGCAAACATTGTGATAATGTCACGTTAGATAGAAATAAGATTTTTTTGGTTTATTTATAAAAGAAAATTGGACTTAAATAGTATTAACACCAGTCGAAATAGTAGAAAATGAAAAAAGAAAAATAAAACACAAACACGCAGAGTGAGAAATAGCAAAACAAACAAAGAAAAACCTACAGGAAAAAGTCGAAAATAGAATAAAGAAAAACATTATCATCATCATCCGTATGGTGATTGTTAAAATGTTGTTGTTTTCTTATTATTCATTGTAATCAAAGATGGTAAAACTAAATAAGAGATTTTTGGTTATATGACTAAAAGTGACTTGTTGTGTTGTGGCAGACGTGGCTTTGTGTGGTGATTTTTTACGAGCTTTTTCATTTTTATGTTTACTTATCGATGTTAAGTTTAATGTAGAAGTGTAAGGAAATGCTTACAAAAACACCAGCTTAGAAAGTACAAGAGTAAAACAAATCAAAACAGTCGCACCTAAGTCAGATAAAAAACTGAATAAAATGTAATAAAAAGGCACGTGTGATTTTATTATTTTTAGGTAATATAAATGCTACTTCTAACTTCTTTATTTAAAATTATATATATATTCCTTCTAGTAGTCCTACCATTGATTCCATTTATATAAGTAAATAATATATTCACATTCAAATGCGAAATATTTGCCGATGCTTGAACTTTCCTTAGAGATTTGTTGTATTGATTAGGCAAATTTTTTATGTTTTAGAATACCATAAAAGCTTTAAAGCAGATTTTTTTCGTATTATTATTATATATCCATCGTCTGTCATATATCGTCGCTTTTGTATGTAAAAGTCAGCTATAAATCCTCGACTTTTGACCATTATAATAGATCAAGAAAAATGAACTGAAAAGAAAAGAAAATAAATTGGCAAAAAAAAAAGAAGCATTTTATAAGAAAAGAATCAACAATAGACAGATATAAGATGACAAATAATAAGAATAATAAAGATTTATTTCTAAATCAATTTTTCGTTCTTCCCCTTTATTTCCATATTATTATTAATATTTTTCACCAGCTACGTAACCCTCACGCTCAACGTCGATAAATCATTCAGTGTTAGCATTATTATTATTATTATTTTAAATTGATTTTCATCTATCGTGTTTACGTTGATATCGTCTTTAAAAAAATATTACAAAACGATCAATTTCTAATATTAATTATTAATTTATTAAAAGTTTAAAAAATCGGAGAAACAAAGAAAATTATGATTAATTGTAAAACTTTAAAAATAATCTATTTATTTAGCAAAATTTAATCAAATGCTAAACTGCTAAAAAAAAATATGCCAAGAAATGAAAATAAAATTTCTTTAGTCAAGATTCACTGTACAATAGATGGCAACAATGATGAAATTATAAGGCTTTTTTTGCGGTTTGTGCTTTAAATAACTAAACAAACTTTACTATAATTTTATAGGATAAGTTCAAGACTAAAGCTTTCACTTTTAATAATAGCATCTTTTGAATAAAGTAAAAATTTACCATATGCCAGTGGAGGCGCCTGGTTATTTGTAAAATAACAAAAATATTTCATGAAATGTCAACAAAAAGTTAATTAAAAATAAATCTTATGCCAAACTAGTATTTAAATGTGTAACCAAATATTTTAACAATATAATGAAAGCTTAAAGATAACACAGTATATTATTATTATTATTATTATTATTATTGTTTTTCTCAGCCTCCAAATTGGTAATTGGTGATTATTGTATGATACTATGGCAACGAAATTTAAGCTAATAAAGTAACAAAATATTGTCGCAATTTTACATACTATTTGTCTCAACAATATTATGTTGAGTTTTTATATGGTAAAAAGGGAGCACGTGATTTAAAATTAAAGTAAAAACAAATAGAAGAAGAAGACGAAGAAGCTTTATTTACATTTAAATAGATAAAATAATACTGCAATAATAAGGCATGCGCAATTACAATAAAGCTTTATTGAAAATACATTATTTTTCCCCTTAAATAGGAATGTGGGAAATTTTCATATATTCGTTTATTTACGTTGTGTTATCTTTCGTGCATTATCATCCGCTTTGTATAAACAAAATAAAGTAATCTTTAGCAAAATTTAATTAAAAAAATATTATTAAATAAAATAAATGCAAAAAAAAAAAAACGTTACACAGATTTACCGAAATAAAGATATCGAAATACATAAGACAATATATTTTCAATTACCGTAATGAAATAGAACATAATTTGTAAATGTTTATATTGAAAATGTCTTTATAAATGTATACCAAGTAAATTCGAAATGAATAATATATTTATGTAATATTGTTTAAGGGAAAATGAAAGAAAATTGATAAAATTCTATGAAATAAGCCTGTTGCTGCTCCTGCTGTTGTTTTATTTTTTATATTTATTTATACTGATTTTCGTTGTAAGATTTTTAATGAAAAAAAAGCTCCTGTTTCAAGCTCAATATAAGTTATCTTTTAAAGCGTTTTCTTTTTATTACAATTATTCAAGGATAAATTAAATATTAATGTAGAATTTTTGTGCTTTTTAATAGATAATACTAGATATTTTTATGTTGTTTATTTTTTATTTTTATAGCTATTTGTTTTGTGAGTAAATGGGCGTTTTTTGGTTTGTTAAAATTGTTTAGAGTTTTTATAGATAAAGATTTCTCTTCGGTTGTTTGTAATTTTATTGCTGGGAGGTTTTGTTGCAATTGGTTTTTAAGTTCAGCTAGTTAAAACGAAATTTCTTGTCTTTATTTATATTTTACGTTTTTTTAGAATTTCATGATTTCTTTCAATTTTTAAATAATTTAAATAAAAATCTATTTTCTTTTTGTCATGACTTTGCTGCTTTTTATGCTTTTGTTTACATTTTTTTGTGTTCTCTGTGCAAATATAATTGCAGAATAACGAAATTTATTTGTACTGAGTGAACCCGTTTATGGTATTTTATAATATTAAAAGCACAATTCAAAGGCAACCATCAACAGGTTGATGATTGTTTTGAGGCAAAATAATAATAATAATAATAATGAAAATACAACGAAAAATAAGTGAAATCATCTGAAAATAAATAAAAACTTTATTATTAAATTTTATTACATTTAATTTTATATATTTTCTTCGATTGTTCAATTGATCAAATAGATTTAACTATTGCTGATAGCATAGAAAAATATAGAAAATGTTGTTATTAGGAAAAAAGGAAATTAAACTTAATTTTATTAGCTTATTTTCCTTTTTTTTCGTTAAATTTTGTTGTTTTCGCGCTACGCGTTTGATCGCATTTGCTCTCTTTTCTATAGTAATCTATAGTTCTTTGTTTTCTTTATGGCAATTAAATTTAATTTCTTTTCTTACATTTTATAAAAAAATTGGTTAGTTTTCATTATGGGAATTTTCTTTTATACTATTATGATTAATTCCCTATGGATCACCATTGGCAAATAATCATATCGATAATAACAATAATAATAATATAAAGAAAAGAAAGAAAAGTTTTTTTATGTCTTTTATTCGTAAATGTGTTTTCATATTAGGTTGTTAAAAATAAATTTTGATTATTTTTTAAACGTTTTTCAATAATTTTCTTTTATTTTATAAAAAATCAATAGAAAAGAATAATTTTTAATTAATAAAAGAAAAAACAAAAATACATTCAATTAAAAGCTTTCATTTGCTTTGGTGCTGCTGCTGGTGGTTTTATTTATTTAAACTAGATAAAAGTGTCGCATTATGTTTGTTGATTTTATTTTCGTTTTTCGTAACGCGTTTACTATCCCCAATTTGGTTTCAGCAGTTGTTGTTGAATAGAGTTTAAATTGGTTTTTGGTGGTACTTTAGTTGATGCTGCTACTGCTAGTGGTTACTATTGGTGTGGATGCTGATTTTACCACTTTTATGTTATTACAATAGAATACAAATAAAAGCTTGTCATATTATTATTATTATTTTTTTTTTTGTATTTTTCTATCTATAGCAAAGGATGGAGGCAACATTGCAGACACGCGCGCTTCATTGTTAACTTTAATTTTCTTTGCTGTTTATATTTTATTTCGTTATTTTTGGTTTATTATTATAATTTTTATTTATTTATTTTTGAAGATATGCGGCAGCTGATAATGTATATTACTAAAATGATAACGCGCATACAAAATACCCAAAAATAAATGTATACAAATATAGAAAAAGTGAAGAAAAATATGAAAAAAGAAAAATTTTCACTTTGTGTGCCAAAAAAAAAGAAAGAGAAATGGATATTCAATGCACAAAAAGTCCCAATTTTTTATTAAGCAAAATTTTATTTATATATAAAAATGAAAAGTGGTCCTGGCGGTTCAGTTTATTTGCTTTACGTTACTTTAGACTTTAGGCATTGTTTACTTTACTTTGCTTTACATTTATATACGTTACTTCGTATTTCATACTTTGAACTCGGTTTCAGTACATTAAATTCAACTAAAGCTTTGCAATCCAATACCAAGCACTATGTTTAACGTATAGAAACCAAAAAAATATAAACTTTTTTTTTTCAAGACATGTTTAAATCTGCACAACAGAGCGCAAACTTTCAGTCTTAGTACAGCTTTAGAGCTGATAACACATTAAGTAACGACGATTGTGTTTTATTCGTATGAAACAAATTTTTTTTTGTAGATGAAAAGATTTATGTTTAACGAATTTCCAAATGGTAGAAAATAATCCGACTAATTACGTTATCAATAGAAAAAAAATAAATTAATTTTGTCGTTGTTTAAAGTGTCGTGTTTAATAAATGGCAAAAAAACTTTATTTATACGAAAATATTGTTTTTAATTAAATAATTAAATAAAAAAAATAAATTTTTGTCTTGGTGATTGATAAATAAAGGTAAAAGCACACCTTAACTATCGGAAAAAAATTATTAATAAAAACAAACAACAACAAAACAGTGTTCAGCATCTATACTTATCGACTTGATTATCAATTAAATTTAAGTGAAATATCCGGTTGTTTATTTACGCAATATAAAAAAACATAAATAACTTCAGAAAAAGGGCATAAAAATACCGAAAAAAGAAAAAACACAGCCAAGGGTGGTGCTCAAAGTGTTTATCCGGGTCATTTGGTTTGTGTATTGACTAATATCCTGTCTTTTCAAAAATTTAATTTAACTTTTATTTTATTTATTTATTCCTGTTACTAATGACACTTTCTTTAGTCAGTGATTTGTATTTAATTTATTTTAATACAAGTGTTAAAGTGTTAATCTGTCAACTGATTTAACATTAATTTAAATATAAAATTGTTTTTTTTTGCGTTTTCATGGTTATTTTGACAAATTAGAAAAAATAAACGGTGACAACAACGCAATTTAAATAAATAATTATTTAATGATTCCCTTGTCAGGGATATATATGTATCTATATAGTATTGTTATGATTATAAGGATTGTTATGAAAAATTAAATAAAGTTTGTATAAAAATAATAAATGTACTACACTGTCTGCCATGGAAGGATTAAATTTTTCCATTTTATTACATTTATGTCTCGCCTATTAATTTGTTTTAATTAATCAGGAAAAAAAAAACTGTTTAAAGAAATGTTTACTATGCTTCGCTTCTTTTTTACCACCAGAAATATGAGGATTAAAATAAATGCAATGTTTTTTCTACTTTGGTACGCTGCTTCTTCTCTATTAGAAAAGAAAATTAATTTTATTTCTTTTATTCATTATTTCTTCCTGTTTTATTTTATTTAGTTTTGTTTTTTGTCTGTAGGGAAGATTAATTAAATGCAGGATAGTCGATGCTAAATGCTCTCCGGTTTAGTTTTATCTTTAAATATATTTTTTTCTCTTTTAAATCCACTTTTCAATTGTTATCCTTTTCAAGGTGGTTGTTGTATTTTAATTAAAAAATAATAATTAAAGAACAAAATTTATAATCCGTATAAAGCTTTATTATCTCAGTTAACAAAAAAAAAAAATTATTGTTTTCTTTTACACGGTGCAATTTTATTTAATTTTTATTCCTCATTCCTGTTTATTGTTTTTCTTCGTTTTTTATTCGTTAAACTTTACCACCTAATATTTGTATTATTATTATTTTTTGTGCTATTTTTTCTTTACTGATCTCGTATTACGGAGTTTTCTTTTTTTATTTTTGGTATATTGGAAGTTTTCTGCCAATCATTTTGTTTACTTTATCTGATCATGATATTTTCAAAACCTTTATCTAACTTTTTTGCTTATCATTGCTGTGATTTTATTTTCTCTTTATATTTTTTTTTTTTATTTTCGTACTTGATTACATTTCATTGGAAAAAGCCCAAAAACTTTATTAAAACTTTGACATCTTTTACTTTAAAAAAAAAAAAAAATCAAATTCCCAAGAAATCCTTTTTTAAATAAAATAATAAGCCGGTTAAAAAAGAAAAATTAAGTAAGAATATGAAATAAAAAAATAAGTTAAATCTCCTTCATGACACAATAATCTCTATTCGTTTTATTGGCTTAGTTTTAGCTGAACTGTGTTTTACTTAACTCAATTTATCTAATGTAATTTTACTTGACTATTTCGATGATGCTTATTTTTCTGATTTATTTTTCCGATTTACATGGATTTACAAAAGCTTTTTCCGTTTGCATTTTCTAAACACATATAACTACTGCATATTATGATTAATTAACAGTTTTCCACCATTTCTAATCAATAACTAATTATATTATTTCTGCACTAGATAAATAACTAAAAAATATTTATACGGTATATATATGTATAACGAACGATAATCATTAATTAGAATTTCTATTTTAATTTATTTGTTTATTTTCCCTATCTATTTCGATACGAGACATTTTTTTGTTTTCTTTTGCTATTTTTATCGAACAATTACAATACAATTTTGTGAGTAAGTCTTTTTCTATTGTCTCACTGGTAATAACATTGTTTTACTCTAGTTTTCATGTTTTTTTTTTCCCTTTATTTTAACTCATAAGATATAATAAAGTTTTTATACGAAGCAGAAGCAAACGTTACAAAAAGAAAAATATCAACAAAACATGATAAATGATGAATGAAAATGTTTTAATAAAGTTAAACTTTTTTAACGATGCCAAAATTCTTGATTATTTCTCTTAAAGTTTTGCTTTTCTTTTTCTTTTGTTGACAAACAAGAAAATTACACTAAACTTGTTAAGCTTGGCAAAAGCTTTGTTACTGTGTGTGGTATAAGGAGTGCTTTATGTTATAAACAAGACTTAAACAATTTTTGTTCTTGATTTTGATTCTATGAAAGGAATTTTTTCTTATGTTTTCTATGTTTGTCCGGCAGCATAATCGAGTCATCGATAACAATGAAATAATAGGCAGGATTTGAAAGGTTATTCTTTGTCTGAAAGTAATATAGGCGTTCAATCAAAATTGTACTGCAGTGTCGTAACTAAGCATCCCTAAGGCAAGTTTTGTACCGTTAACGCACCTGTCTAGATTATCCATTATTATCCTCTATTTGTCTTGAACATAATTTACGCACTAGATGATTTTTAACGATGACTTTCTTACACAAAGAAATAATATTTCATCAAATAAAAATAATAATTCACTTCTGAGCGAACTACACGATAGTAAATTGGTCACGTTTGCTTGTCTGTGTGGTGTCTTGATGATAATTATTTCACGTTTTTCTGCAATTAAGATGAGAAAAGAAAATCTAACTATTACGTTTTTCTATCTGCTTAACTATTCGTTTAATTTTATTTCTTATTTTTGACTAAAGAATATTTTTATTATACAAACTGAATGTTATAACAAAATTGTAAACATAAATGTTCACGTTTATGTTAATATTACTGTTAATGGCAATGATAATCGTAATGGTAATGGTTAAAGTTAAATTATAAGGAAGCAATATTACAAACGTGTAAGAATGAAATAAAATAAATAAATAAAAATTTAACGCACCGTCAAAATATATAAGAAAATAACAAAACTTTCACCACTTTATGGTGTTATTCGTTCCCAGTTGCTGTTTTATTTGTTAATATAATGAATTTGACAACCGCATTTATGGTAAAGTTTTCTGCGTTCTTAAGCATTGTCTTCAACAACAACTGGTACAATTTGGTGGTATAGAGAAGAAAAAACGTTGAAAACAAAATAAAAATATTTTGACAAAAATAAAAGACTTTCAAAGCTTTTCCTCTCCTTTGTAATCCAATTTTTTAATGCTTAATATTCAAAGTGTTATAATTTTTATGGGTTCTTACGGTTCCTTTATAAGCTTCTTTACTTTTTAGATTTTCAGTTATTACTACGTATTATTTCGTTGAAATTTTTATTTCAGTTATTAAATGTGCTTTTTCCGGTGTAAAAGATTTAAACCCTTTTTTATTTTCAGTTTTATAGATGTTTTGTTTTGTTGTTTACCCACAATTTTAATTAAACAAGAACATATTTATTATAAATATATGTATATATTAATAATCATATTTCTATGCTAATAATGCAATCGTTTATAAATAAGGAAACTATACTAAAAATAAATTAAGTAAAAACGATAAAAGTTTTAATTGGATACCTTTTTATAGTATAATTTTCATTGTATTCGTTTAGTATTTATTTTTTTTTTTTATTATTTTGTTATAATAAATTATATTATTTAATTATTTTATAAAAGGAAAAAAGAGGAAAAATTCTATTCAAAGAAAATCTTTACGTTTTTATGTGCTTTTGTTTATTGCGTTGTTGTCTGTCTTCAACATTGGGAAATAAACTTATTAATTAGATGAAAATTTTTATATTGTACTATGTGTATGTTGTGTTAACAAAAAAAAAAGAAGAAGAAGAAAAACGTTTAAATAATGAAAAATATATACAGTTTTACCACCTTTATAACGGTCTTGATAGTAAACAATTTTTATGTGCATACAGCGTGATGGAATTTTACGTGTGTTGTTCAGTTATATTCATTAAATTTTCTTTTCTTTTTATTTTTTGTAATAAAACAGAGAACAAACTAAACTCAACGAAAAACTATATTTTAATTAATTTTTTTTATTCAACACAGTGCACACACGAAACATAACGACAAAGTACCAGAACTAATAATAAATTTAAAGAAATTTTATTATCGAAAATGAGTGTGAAAAAATGTTGTGCGTGATTTATTTAAATAAACTAAAACGAATAAAAACAGCGAAAACCAAAGAAAATAAAATAAAAAATAATATTGAATTGAAGCTTTTTTGTTTTGGTATACAAAGTGTTTTTGTTTAAAAGAAATAAAAATAAATTAACAAAGAGCTTTTAAAGTAATTAACTCAACAAAATAAAAGAGAAAAGTTTTAGTTAGCCAAAAAATAAAATAATTTTAAAGTGAAAAGCTTAATTGGCTCTCTAAGCACACAGGCTTAATATTTATTAATTTAACAAAAAAATAATAAAAAGTTCATTGTTAAAATATTAATAAACAATGAACACAGTACAAAGTACCGGACATACAGGATCATGTGGAAAAAAAGACTCGCAAATTGAGGTAAAATAAAATTGAGTAGCTTAAAGGTTTATTCCTCGTTTTTCTTTTTTTCTAATTAAATTTTATTGTATTTTGAAGAATCAGTTAGGTATTTTTCTAACTGAAAACTGAAAAAAATACAAATGTAAGGTAACAATTGGTTCAATGACAAAAGAAATCTTTGTTGTATATATTTTTTTTTGTTAAAGAAGTCAACAGTCTTGCGTTATTATTTCACATGTACGTGCTTTTTTTGCAAAAGAAAAAGTAAATCGTACGTTTTATTAATTTAAAAAAAGAAAAATAATCGCCACTTGACGTGTTTAAGTTTAAAAAAAAAAATTATAAATAAAAGTAGGAAAATTGAATCTATATGTATATATTTTCACTGCAAATTATGATGGAAAAATATTTTTCTTTAAACGAAACGAAAAATTTAAAGAAAAATGGCAGAAATAAATCATGATTATTAATCCAAAAGTGAAAAGAGAATTTTTTTTTTTTTTTCTTGTTTGGCTCAGTCAAAACTTCGACTAGACGAGACAAAACTATAAAAAAGATAAAAATTTATCAAAATGAACTTGAATTACCCCATATCAATGACTAAACAAACTTAAAGCACACAAAACGTACGACTTTTTAGACTGCACACAAGTTGCTTAACGAGATAAAAAGCTTCTGATTAATTTGAGCAGAAAGAAAAATTTCTCGTTTACTATTTAAATCATTTTTTAAAAAAAGAATGTATTTTTCCAAATAAAAAGTACCGTGGAGTATGAAGGAAATCGCTTGGAAAAGGTGAAAATTGATTTAAAGAAGCGAAAATTATGATAAAAGAAAAACTGGATATGGATTCAGGTAAATAATAATAAACAAGTTTAAAAAGAGAAGAAGCACGAAAAGTTTTAAAAGAAAAAGCTCCGCATAAGTACGGATACAAATAAAGAAATAAAAAATGAATTAATTAAAAAGTTCTTTATAATTTTCATCTTTTAGATGCTGTTTGTTTCTCTTATATTCCTTTCGGAATTAATTAAAGTCAATCAATTTTTGATTTATAATTTTTTGTCTGTTATATTATTGTTTTAGATTTCCTTTACGGTTTTTATTCATCGGTTATAACCGATAACATTAATTATTAATTCAGGTTAAACAATTTTCTGTATTACGTAGTTGTGGTAATAGATTGTTGTTTTGTTAATATTTACACGTATTTATGGGTTTAGTAAAACAGCTTCAAAAGTTAGTTAACTGGTTAATGGAAATTTATATACAAGTAGGTGGTTATAACACATCCTTCATTGATAATTACTTGATGAATTTTGTGTGAAAAAATAAAAAACTTTTAAATTTCTACCATTAGTCCCATTAAATAATCAAATATTTATGTTAAAAATTTTTTCAATTTTCATTTAGTCTGTATTTATAATGTCGGTTTGATTGTCACAATATTTGATTTGTGAAAAACCTTTTAATAATTTTCTAGTTGGTAAAATTATTTAATTTAATTTCACTTGATTGTTTGATTTATTCTTTATTTTTATTCATATATTGAAATATGATTTTTTAAAACATATTACCATTTAGATGTTATTTAGCATAAAATCAAGTTTTTAATAAATTAAATTATATAAAAATGTATTGAGTGAAATTTTAATTAAATTTATTATAATTTATAAATAGACGACATTGAATATATTTTTATTCATGTTTAGTTATTTGTTATTTATTATTTGTTTTGTTTTTATTTCGTTGTTGTTTAAATAATAAAACAACTAGACTCTTGAAGTGATAAAAAGCACTGTAGTAAACGAAAAAAAAAAACACTGAGTTTGAAAAATGAAAAACGAGGAAAACTATAGCTAGAGATAAAAACTTAAAAATAATTGACCTAGAACGATGCTTAGATAAAAATTTGCTTGCTGTATTTGTTAGAGAAATCTTATCTGGCACTAGTGTAATATTATATCTGCCAACTAGACTATAAAGGAGGTTAAAGTTTTTTTATTTTTATTTTTTTTATTTCTTTTACCTACATGCATTTTATTGCAGGTAACAGCAGTCCACCCATACGTAAAATATATTCGAAAATAGTACAAAAAAAAAAATTATAAAAAATTGTAAAAAATATTAAGAAAAGCACGACAACGTAGGTAATTTGTGTTAAGGATTTTAAAGCTCTTTTATGTAGAAAGTTTTTAAGTTATTTTTTTACTTGACTTTGCTTTACTTGATTTTTTTTATTATTATTTTTCTTTACTTTTTTGGCTGTTTTTTTTTTCTTTAAACGAATAATAATATTTTCTGTGTGTGTGTTTTTATTTTATTATTTATGATTTTTTCCTTATTCAGTTATGAGGAGACAAGCTCCGTTTTTTTTTTTTATATAAATTAAATGTTTGACCTGGTCGGATTTATTAAATATTAAAAATAATAATATTATTTTTTATTATTTAATGATATTTTCTTAAAAAAAAACGGGAAAAACATCCGGAAGTGAGAGGTGAAAAGAAAAGAATGGAATAAACACGAATTTTATTTCTATGTCTTGTTTCTTCAGCTGCCACTGTTTACCAAATTTACATAACAAGCAGCAATATGATGGCATGACATTTAAACTTTACGTATAAAATAAATTAAGGGCTAATATAAAAGGCGGCTATTTTCCTATAATATCCATTATATTAAATATAAAAGAAAATACAAATAAGGGAATAACAGATAGGAAAAACTAGTCAAAATAGCAGTAGCAGCAGCAGAAGCAATTCGTCGAAACACAGTAAAAAATATTACGTTATTTTGTGACATAATTTGGCCAAGGATAGCACAAAAGAATAACATTAAAAAGAGAAAAGAAAATTCTAATCAAATAACATAATTTAAATCCTCATCCTTGGACCTATTTTTTGTTTTTCTTTTGCGTGTGAGTTTTGGTAAAAGCATGAGTTTTCCTTTTATCGTTTGCATGGATTTTACATTTTCTTTTTTTTTCTGTTTTGGGATGATTATTATGGTTAAAGAATGTGTTGTTGGGTGGTTCGTTTCTTCATAATAAACAAAAATTTATGGTCACGCCAATTTTAGGTGGTAACCGACATGTTATTTATGTTTTAAACATTACATAAATGCCACTCAACTAAATCTGTTTACTTCTTAAAATTTTAACCAAAAATAAAACACAAAAAGTAGAAAGGAAAATTCCTTTAAAGAAATGAAAAATATTTGTATAGATTATCACCTAAGGGGAAAAATTTAGTTAAACATAAACAGTGCTTTTGATATTGGCTTAAGAGTAATTTACAGTAATTTCCGTTTGTTACAAAAGAAGCAGTTAAAAACAAGAAAAAAAGCTTTTTGTTGAAAATAATTATTATTTATAACCATTAAAGCTTAATAATTTTCATTCATAATTTAATTAAAGTATTGAGCTTTTAATTAAACTTAAAAAAATATATTTGTATAAGAAGAAAAAAGAAAACAAAAACTTATTGAAGTGTTAAGAGAAAGCAATGAATATAAATAATTTCCGGATGATCCTTATCGCTTATACGTTTATAGATTCATCAGTTCTTTGATTTATTCTTTTTTTGTTTTTTCAGTTTTAGATTTAGATTTCTCTCTTGATTTTATTTATATATTAGAAATTCTTTCACGTTTTGCAATGATTTTTTATATTTGTTACTTTATTATGTTTATTTTTAATGATTTATTTATTTATTTATTTATTTATATTGCTGTACTTCCAATCATTTTTATGCTTTAATAATATTTTTTTGGTTGTTTGTCTATTTTTCTATTTATTTTAATGTTTTATTGGTATTAGTAGAAACTATCTGGTGATAATTTTTTAATAGTAAGATCTCTTTACGTAAAATAATAAAAAAAGCAATAATAACGACAAGGACATAAATTTTGAAAAGTAGAAGAGAAAAAAAAACCAACTGATATAAGATTATTTTTCTTTTCCGTTTCCCATTCTCTTAGGATGCTATTTAGCCCATTTATTGTGCTTTGTTGTTACTTTTATAGAAAATATTCTACATTTAAGCAGCAATAGAATACTTTTAAGAAAAGTAAAATTATTATGCTTAGCTACGGCTGTTTATTATGGTATTCAACTAACAAAAAAACTTCACGATTCTATATCTCTAGTTGTTAAATAGTTATTTATGAGATTCTTAAAGAAATGTCTTATGAATAACGAAAACATCCGTAACGTGTACAAAACATTCGAAATTAATGTTTAATTATATGAATTTTTTGGGGGACAATACATAATAAAACATTAAACTACTAGCAAATGAAAATGTTTAATAATAATAATAATAATACTAATGTTTGTCGTATATTTTCATTTGAAAATCAATAATTAACTACTTTTTTTTATTTATTTTTGTCAAATAAATTAGTTTTTATATATAAATACTAAATAGAAATTCATTAGAAATAAATTTTAAAAGCTTTTTCACATTAATTTTACCACAGATAACGAGAGTAATTTAATTTTATTTCGATTAAAATATTTTTAATTGCTTTATTTATTTATTTATTTTTTTTGCACTTTTTTAATATATATGTAATTTATCATGTTTTCACTCAAATAATTGCATAAAAAAATTATTATTTTTATGATTTGCTAAAGCTTTTTTATGACGGTTATACGAGTATGCATATATTTTTAATTTTATTATTTTAATTTGCCAATTTTTTTTTTTAACCGAGTTAAACATCTGGTGTCATTTCAACAAGAGTTTAAATAAATTATAAAAAAAATTAAATTTTATATAAATATATGCAATTCCTAAGCAGGGAAAAAGGGTTTTTATAATACTTTTGAATTACTTTTCTGGTAAAATACAACATTATTATTATTATTATTATTATTTTTAATTCCATTTTGGTTTAATGCTACTGCTGTTGCGAAAAAAAAAGAAAAGATTTTTCCTAATTTATAGAATAATGTTGGTGTCTGGAGTGCAAACTTTTCCCAATATGCTTCACAGCGGTTGGTCAAGTCAATGTTTCGCCTTTACAACATCAAATTCAATTTGTTCTCGTTGACATTTTTGTGTGTGTATTTCTTTTTTTTATTATTCGGTTTATCCTTTTTATTAAATGTTTAGAAATCTTCTCATCTTGTTCATTTTTTTTGGTTTTAGCTACAATTTTTCTCTACTTGGTCATTTTTATTACATAAATACGTCCAATAAGGGATAAAATTGTGGTAAATATAATAAAATAAAATACAATAAGCAGAAGATATACACAAATTATCTGCAATATATAGTTAACTAAACTTGACTAAAGCAAAATATATAATAATAAACAAGAATAATAAAGTTATGTTAAAGCTTTTATCATACAAAATTCATAAATTTAGCTTAAAAAAGTTTTTAAATTTTGTTTTTTTGCCAAGTAAATGAAAGTTTTAAATTTGAATTTGCAATACAATCGATATTAAAATTAGTTAGTTAAATATAATAAAAATTTATCGTTTCTACTTGTTTCCTGGTGTTCATCTCGTTAAATTGTCGTTATCATTATTTTCGCAATTTAAATTTTATTTTCTTTGATTTTTTACATTCAAAAAGAATGAATGAATAAAAGAAATGAAAATTTATTTTCACCACTTTGATTGTGTTTAAAGGAGCGTACTCGCTACTACCATGAAAGGCTCTTAGAGGTGCTTTCACATCACTAGCATAAAAATTAAACGAAATGCTTTTTTCTTTTTTCGTTTGTTGCCGATTTAAGCAATAAACGTATATTCCCTTTTGTTTATTTACATAAATTTAAATAAAATTAAAATTTTCTACCTTTATTGACTTTATTATTTTCCTATAATAAACTTGTTCTACGTTTATTTTTTTTTTCTATCTAAATTTAAAACAAAGCTTTAAGTACTATAAAAGTTTTATTATAGTTTGCCAGTTAGTAATTTAATAGCAGGCAAAAATTAGCTGTAAAAAAATATGCCATAACCCCCATACTATAAAATATTGTATAACGAATTATATTGCTTAACCGATGGTATGTTATGACACAAAATCTAATCATCCCACAGTATGTATATAAAACATGTATGCACACACAGAGTCACAGAAATAATTTTTCATTAAATAAAATAATAAATAACTTAATTAATTTAAGATAAACCATGATGGATAAAAAATAAATAAATAATAATTATAGAAAATTCAATCAAATTGAAATATTAAACAAGTTGGAAAAAAAAGTCTGTGAAAAAATTTATAGAAAAGTCAGTAAATTTGTTTGGTATTTGCGGTTGTTGTCGTTTTTTTTTCTTTCTTTCTTTCCGGTTTTATTATTGCTAAAACTGGCATGTGACATACACAACATAACATTCAAACACATTATGTTCCGATTTTTATTACCACAGCAATTTACAATTTCAGTATTTTACTGTCGCTTCTGGTTTTCATTTGCTCTCTGCAATGCTTTTTAAGCACTTTTAATTTTAAAATCAATAAAAATAAATAACTTCTCGTTTTTCTTTTCTTTTCTTTTAATTATAATGCCATGTATTTCTAGAACTTAGTGATCTTTGATAGCAATTTCATTATTAATTTAAATTAATTACACTTTTATTTCGGTTTTCTTAATAACAATTTAATTGTTATTATGTCCCTAGAAAATTCATTAATTAAATTTGTTTTAATTTTTTACTAGGATATCTTGTCTCTATCTCATTGCCGCTGTTCCATCACATTATTATGTAATCACGTGCATATTGCCTTTATTTTTTCTTATTATTTAAATTTAAAAATTCTTTTATTCAGGCAAACTGAATAAATTTTTCCAATAGTCTCACGCACCGATTGATTGTTGTCGTTTTTTTTTTTTTCGGTGTGTAAAGCATTAAAAATCCTGTGCTTATTCAGGCTTGACGTTAAAAAAAAATAAAATAACGAATATTCAATTATATTTTTTATTTTATTTCTGTATGACTGCGTTTTATCGCTTGTCCTTTTTATTTAAAAAAAAAATACAAAATAAATAAAAAAGAGTGAAAGCTTTAACGCTTACAGGCAACACAACGTCCCTTTGTAAGACAAATTGAAATACGAAACAGAAAACCTATTAAATCGTCACATCATTTGCTTCGCCTTTTAACCACACGTTTTGCATGACCATAAAGCTCTTGAAAAGATAAAAATCTAAAAATTTATTTCCTTTTCAATTTTTTGTTATATTTTTTTGTTGCGCGTTTTTAACATAACTTTTTCATCCACTCATCCACCCACATTTGGTTTATACAGTAAAGTAGAAATATAACTGCCTTGCAGACAGTTTAAATAAAATTTTTTTGTGGTTTTTCCTTTTTTTTTTAAATTTGTCTAATTACCGATGCGAACCATACATACAGCTAATCTGTTATATGTGAATATTAATGTTGTAGATACTCAAATTTTATTTTTCTCTGTGGAGTTTAATAAACTAAAGCTGTACGTAATGCAGAGCAAATGAAACATCTCGATTTGCATGCAAACAAAATTTTTCACACAAATAAACATTTCACGTAATTTACAAACAAATATGTAATTTTCTGTGGTTTAAAGTAATTATTAAACGAAAGGTGAATAAATTTTTATTTTAAAAGCTTTATCAAAAAAGAAGCAAATTAAGCAGAAAAGTTTTTCCAAATTATGCATTATTTGCGTGTGAGTTACTTTGTTCTTACCATTTTGGTTTTTTTCGCCCAAATAATGTTATTACGAAATAATACATAACAATACCTGACTATAGAAATGAAAAATATGTAAATACTATAGGTACCGCTGATGCTGATGAAATATTATCAGCAATATGTTTCCAAAAAAAGAAAAGCCAACCGACTCTGTATGGTAAAACATACAGCAAACCAAAAAATCGTATTAATAAAAACTAATAAAAATAATAATAATAATATTAAAAATAAATTTCAAGAGAAGAATGAACAGCGCAAAAAAAAATATTCTTTTAAAAGCATAACATGACTGCAGACGTTTTTTATCATCATCATGAAGCATCATCAGTTTATTTGTTTGTTTGTTTGTATCTCATCTATATGTTTGCCAAGTAAATATTTTTTATTTATTTATTTATGTTTTCGAACAACAATATGTAAACTGTGGGTGTGATAAAATAAAAAAATGTAGTAAATAAATAAATAAAATATCCCACTGGCAAATAACCCTACAGAAAATTTTAACTTATTAGGTTAAACGTACGTAGTATATGCAAAAAATATAGTGTAGTAGAATAACGGGGTGTAAAAACCGAAGTGCCACATTTTTTGGTTTTGGTGCTCCTTATAAATAATACAAAAATAAATAAAATATCAACACGTTCTTTGGAAAATTATTTATTAAAAACAAATATATATAGAAAAAGCTTTTCTTCCTTTATAGTTTTTTTTTATTTTTTATTTAGTTTTCTGTTTTTGTGCGTCTGCTTACTTAAACAAATTGAAAGACTTTATCGATTACGATTATTTCGGTTTTATATCTTTAATATTTAAAATTTTTTATTATTATTATTATCATAGTTTATAGCTGTACGTGTGCATACTAAAACTATCAAATATTTGTAAGAAAATTCGGTTGTCAGGAGGCATGTGAAATGTCTAAGAATTGAACTTTAAACTTTCATTGTTTTCTGTTCTTTACGCTTTTTTAATTTATTTTCATCGAAATTGTTTGTTGCAACACGATTGTTCAAAATTATGTTAAAACATGGCTTGTCTTGAAGTTTTACTCTTAGATTTTTATATTTATCAAAGAAGAAGAACAAAAAAATTACATTTCAAAGACAAGACTAACAAGATCGTTACACAAAGAAACAAGAACATAAATAAAATGGTTAAAATCGTAAATCTTTTTCTTTATTCGTGTTTAAGAATAAGAATCTTCAAAAAATTAAAGCCATTTAACAGTAAAATGCACAAAAATTTTAGTCGCATTACATAACATGATAACGTAAAGAAACCACCACCACCATCATCACCAGCAGCAGCAGCGATTGGTAAACAGTAAAGAGCATTCGCCCACATCTCTCACAAAAAATAACATTAAAGCATTTATTATGGTGGTAGAAACACAGAAGAGCATTAAATGTTCATACATTGAAGGTTTAATTATTTTCTTATTTATGATTTGGTTGCATAAAAATAATAATAATAATTAATAAATTTGCATGATTTATTGTTATTTGAAACTACTGCAAGGAGATGAACAAAGGAATAAATTTAATTAAAAGCATTTTAATGGTTTTTAACCGTGTTACTTAGCAACAAGTAATTACAAATTTTTTTTTCCACTCAACAATATTCATCTACACCCACAATTTATGCGGTTTTCTACGTTCTATTAGCAAAACAAATAATGCAATTTAACGTTGCTTTAAGCATTAAAAATAAATAAAGTAAAATTTCTTTTAAGTTTGCTGCTCCTACACTCTGTTATGCAAATTTTCAGGCCATTGATTCCAAATATCTTAATTCTAAATCGTTTAAAAAATATTAAAGCAAAAGCGACACTAAGGTTTTTTCTTTTTTTTTAAATTTCCACTTAAAAGCACAAAATTTTACACCCAATTCGTCACTAAAAGCATTTATGCGTTAAATTTTTTCTTTAAAGAAACACAAATATATTGATAAAACATTTTCATTCATTTATTTGGTTATCATTTACTATCATTTATCATATCGGTATCTGTTTTCTTTAGCTTATTTCTCTGCCATCAAAATAGAAAAACTATTCCATTTAGATTTGCTATTCTTTTTCTTTCTTATTCCTTTTATTTTTTTTTTTTTGTCAACAAACAGCTAAAGGATCAGTAAATATTTTCCTTTGAAATCAGCAATCATTCAGAAATCATTCAGCAATAATAAATATAAAGGTTCACCATTTCCTATATAGAAAAGAAAGCCTCAATAAAAATAAAGCTGTTTTTACTTTCTTTTTCTTTTAAAACAAGATTTCATCTATCGCTTATTTATTGCTTTTGTTATAATTCACAAAGTATGCTCGATAGTACTGTACGAAACAGACGTTATGAGGTAGAAAAAACAAACCTTATAAAGAGTTTATCATTCATATTTATTTAAATTAAATGCTAATCATTGTGTATTATTCAATATAAATAACAAGAACAAAAGTATAAATATATAAATAATAATAATAATATAAATAAAGTAAAAGTAAAAATGAATAAATGAAATTAATTAAAGCTTTTTGCCATGACTACGGATAAAATTGAAATCAGTAATGAAACCAAAGTCTAATTAATTTTACATTAAAAGCATTAAATGTATTAAATATAGAAAGCCAGTCAATAAATAAATATTTGTATTAGAATAAAATAAAAAATAAAATTATTATTATTAATTAACGATACATATTTATATTCGATTATATTTTTGTGTTTAATGATGATGTTAGTTCTCTGTTTGTTTACCTTATGTTTACACAAATAAATAAACTATTTATTTGGCATTATTTATTTTTAAAAAATTGTTTAGTAAAATTTTGTAAAATAAATAAAACAAGTTTATAAATATTGAAAACTTTTATAATAATGTGATTAATATTACTATGTTCTGCTGTTGTTTTTACAATAATAATAATAATAGTTATAACTACAGTTCTTTTATGATAAATGATGCATGCAATTTTGTAATTTATTTTAGTATATTATTTTAGATTAAAGCAAATAAAATTGATTCTACTATTACCTTGCTAATTTTACAATCGAATATTATAACACAAAAAATAAAAATAAATAAACGATTATAAAAGCTTAAAACTTTTAAAAGTTTAAGCATTTTCGAATGGAGAATTCTAAAGTGAAAGCTTTTTGCTATTCAAACTTAGAGATTAAAATAACAGATGTCGCTATTGTAAAAGAAAATTTATTCTACTTATCTAATGAAAAATTTCCCATGAGTTTTCCTAAATTATAAGCAAACAAAAAAAATAAATAAAAATAAAATAGAAAACAGGAAGATAAACTAACAACTTGTACTAGACTAGATGGAGTTATAAATTCGCAAATCTTTTTGTTTTTTTTGTATAAAACATACAACACTGTGCACGGTTTTTCCTTTTGGCTTTCCCATCGTGTTGTTATTATTGCTGTTCTTTTTTTTTTTTCTTTTTTGTTATTTTCTGGCTCAGCTAAACACTCTCATATAAGAAAAATAAAAACATTATTGTTGCTGTAGATTTTTCATCTATTTACTATTTATATATATATTTATTTAACTTGTGACCATCTATCTACTACGATGGTGATGCTGTTCCTAATTTTTGCATCTATATCTTTTATAATTATAAATTGTGCATAAAGTGTTTATATTTTTTTGTTCTCTATTATTTAAGGAATATTCTTATTATTTTTAATTGTATTTATTTTATGGCGAAAAGGATTTTGTAAAAAAAAAAACAATAAGAATAAGAATGTTTCATTGAGAAAAATTCTCTATTGTTATTTGGTGCTGGGCTGCCTGTGCTACTATAAAGAGAATAACCAAAATTATCATAGCATAATTTTAGTGGGTGGCGTGGTATTGTACGCTTTTTTTTTATTATTTGGTATCAAAAGTACAACTTACGTAGTGACAGTGAACACAAAGTGCTTTAATCATTATTCTTTTTTAGTGCTTAATGTGTGTTGGTTGCGTTTCATTCTATTTGTTTGTCCCACTGTGACTCTATTGTGTTCAATTATGTCATCAAATAAAATAAATAAATTATATTTATAACTGTCTATTTGTTAAACTAAGTATAATTCAAAGAGAAAAACAAAACCACCCATCCATGTTTTAGGTGGGAAATTTTTTTGTTTTTTAGAAAAAAAAGCTTAAAAAAAGTGAAAATAAAATATTATTAGAAAAGAAAAATTTAATTGTAACGAGTGTAAGCATATGTTATATGTGTGCTTTTATGATAGTTTGTAAAGTTTTAGTAAGTGTTTTGTACCAAAAAATAAATGTAAATTAATTAAATAAAAGATAAATTTAATTATAGAAAATATTAAAGAAGGAATTTATTTAAATAAAAAATAAAATTATAAAAAGATAAAATATAAGGTTCGTAAAGGATTTTTTAATAAATGAAAATAAGTGAAGTACAAACTTGATACAGGATAAAAGGTCAGGAATCTGTACAAGCAACTGTACACTACCCTCAGTAAAGTAAAAAGAATTTTGATTCGAAAAATAATTCCAAAGGAAACCTTACTTAAAAGTCAATTAAAAAAAAAAAAGAAAATAAATAAATAAAATTAATTAATCTAGAAAAAAAGTTGCGCCTTTTTGTCAACACAAACGGTTATATATAACTAGAAATAAAAAGGATTACAAAAAGCTTATAAAGCGTGTACAACGTATAATAAAATTATTAAAAAAAAAACTAGCGAGAATATCAGAAAAACCAGCAAACATTTGAGAAATCAGAGTGGAAAACAACCCTTAAGCGGACAAAACAAATACAAGTAAAAAAAAAGGCCAAAAAAACAAATTTTATTTTTTTACTATCTTTACATAGTCAGAAGGAAAACATAGAATAAAATAAAACAGCCAGCAAATAAACAAACAAAAATATAATAAATTATTGATTTTTTACTCTAAATTCGCTCTTCAAAGCACATAATAAAATAAATAAATGAAAATAATAAAAGAATAATAAAAAATTATAATTTAACGTGTATTCGTTGTGTGTTCTATTTATTTTTGTTTTTACTATCATCATCCTCGCCATAATCATTATCATCGTCATCTCATCAGCAGGCTGAATATGATTAGAGTTTAACTGGCAGACAGATATATTTTGTTAAGCGCGCCAACAATCATCAAAGTACATTAAACACACAGCAAGCTATCAGTCTGTAATAAGGCAGCTTGTCTAACAACAATATTACCAAGTAACACCCACTGTATACAGTACTATTAAATATTCATTTAAATATCTAGTTTTAATGCTTTTTTTATGTAAAAAATTATAAAAGAAGAAATTTTATTTGAACGTTTTGTCCGAACTCTGCAAACAAATTTTTTTTTTCATTAATTTTCGTATTTAATAATTAAATTACAAAGCAAAGACTAAAAAAAAAAAGAAAGAAGAGAGGACAAACATAACAAAAATATAATACAGTACTTTTGAATAAATTATAGAACGAAGACGAAGAAGAAAAAAAGCTGCAAAAGTTTTCGCCAAAGAAGAAAACAGAAAAGCATATAAACTCGCTTCATTTTTATTTCGGAAAATTAAATTATATTTTTTTATTTTATTTTTTTGCAAGTTTTATTGAAATTAAACTCAATAAAAATAAAATTGAATAAATATAAAAAAAACTGGGTGGCATCTGGACACCTTTAAATTTAAATAAAAAAAAGAAAAGCATAACGTAAAATATTGTTGAAAATATTTTTGGGTTAAAAAAGAGCGAAAAATAAAATTTCAAAAAATCAGCAAAGACTTTAACCCGAAAGCACACGAACACACACACACGCGCAAAAGGTAAAAAACAGAAACCTTTGAACAGCTTTGAAAATTAATTTATTATAACCACATTGACCAAGTGTTAAAGTCTTTTATAAAGGAAATACAAGTCTTCAAATGGTTAAAAATCAAACAAAATTATTAACAATAAATACAAATAAAGGAGGTACTGGAGTAATACCATTGAATGTAGGACATCAGCAGTTACCAACTGTGGCGATAATAGCGACAACAACAGTAACAAATACGATACCACCACCGAGTGTATCAGCTGGACGACAACCACAACAACTATCAACAACAAATAATTTTACTAACAGTAATATGAAAAATAATAATAACAATAATCAATCATCTAAGCGTGAAACAGTTGTTGTTACGACACCAATGAAAAAAGTTCAATTAATTGCCAAGGATGATGTGACTGCTAATGAGGTGATTTGTTTCGTTTTTATTTATTTAAATGGGTGTTTAAGTGTTATTATCCTATTTATATATATGAAAAAAATCTCAATACATTAAAGGAATTTAATTAAAAATTTTTAATTTTTTTGATTTTAAGCTTTTGTTGCAAAATAAAGCATATTTTTGACTAAATAAATCAAACACAGATAGAAATTCCATTGTGTTTTTTCCTAACAAAATACTTTGTTAGACAATTTTTTATTAAACTTAAATATAGTTTGAGCTTTTTTCTATGTTTTAGTAAAAAAGTTTATTTACTGATTTTTTTTTTGTAACATTTTTGGCATTTTTGCATCAAATAAAATTCAACAGAATTCTCACAATTGAATAATTTATGATGTTTTTCCACTCCTAAACAATTTTTTATTTTTAAATTTCAATGTGGTTTTGCTGTTAATTCATCGTCTGTTTTGTTTTTTATTTATTTATATATTGTATGGGTTTTTCATTCACGTGTTTCGGCTGATTGCGAAACATAAAAATAAATAAAATTATTTTAATAAAATACAGCTGATATTATTGTTATTGGAAAAATGTTATAGAAATGTAAAGGTTTTACATTAGTCTTGTATATCGACTAGTAACGAAATCGATATAAATTTGCAAAAAAAAAAAAAAGAATAATAATATGTTCAAGTGGAAAGAATTTTTCAATTTAAATCATTAAAGTTTCTTGTCGTAAGCAGTTTTTCACGTTTTTTATTTGTTAAATTATATATTTACGTATTTTTGTTTTTTTAAATAACTAAGTGAATCAGTTTATAAATTTTTTAGTTTTTAAACTGTAATTAAGATAAATCTAACGAATATCTAGAGCAGTGATGGCGAACCTATGACCCGTGTGTCATACAGTGATCCGCGCAGTCTTTTTCAATAACCCAACTTAGAAGCAATAATGTCTGAAATTAGTGCAGATAATAATGATCTCAAACTGAAAATTGAAAATATTATATTAAACGTATGGGAAATTCCTTACCAAATAATTTTGTATCAATGAAAAAAGTTGCAAATTGCTCAGTTAACGATATTCGGGTCTACATATTCGTTTGAAAAATTATTTTCTTCTTGTAAAATCTTCCAACAGAAATAAATTAAGTAATGCGAATTAACTGAGAAATGTGTTGAATGCATGAATACGGAATATCTCTTTCTTCATAGAGACTTACTGGTTTTGTGACCAACGAGCTAGTGTGAAAAAGAAATAATTAACAATATTGACTCACTTCCCAAAACGGTTCACCATCACTGATCTAGATCATTTAAATTTTTTAATATCAATTAACACAATCAAAGTCGTTCAAGGATTTATTTTTTTTTAAAAAAACTATTGACATCGTTAATTTCTGATTTATTTCGTTGTTATGCTAAATAAGAGTTAAACTCTTTAATTAATTCAAAATCAATGTTCGTCATCATAATCATTTTCTTATTATTATTATTTTTATTTATTTATTTAATCAAATATACAAAAATTAGATTAAACGAAGGAAAATTATTTTTAAAAATTAAAAATGTTTTAAGTGGTTTTTCTTTAATTTTAATATTTCGTAGGCAAAAATTTTCTCTAACAATTAAGAATATTTATGATTTTTATAATATTTATCTAAATAACTAATTGTTGCTACTTGATATGAATTACGATAACGTGTTACAGTAGTTAAAAAAGTTTTCATTACATAAATTATGTAAAGGGGAGAGAATATAATTGTCAAAAAAAGAAAATACCTTTCAGTGCAGAAAAAAATATGTCAATAAATAAATTCTCTACAACAGAATAACGTCAATAAATAACAATCGTTAGCCTTGAGTATCAGTTAAGGATTAAGACAATCATTTATTTTTTACTTTAAAAAAAAAAAATATTTAACTTTAAGTCGCTTAACAATGTCACGATTTTATTTAAAAAATATAAAAAACAAAGAAACTCTTCTAACGACATTTCTACGTGTCAATTACTTTTATTTTTATATTTTTTTTATTAAATAAACTTAACGAAATGAAATATATTCAAATAAAAAAAGAAAAATGCTAATATAAAAGCTTACATGTTGCCAGTACATTTCCATATATCATTGTTGTTTCCTTTTTCTTTGTACTTTCGGTGTGGTTAAAGTAATTTAAATGTTTTCAATTTATTATTATCGTAATTATTTTTTTTATAACATTATTATTATAATAATAAACATTCAAATTCACAAACTACTGCTGCTAATATTATTTTCTTCTTAAAGCTTTTACATTAATTAATGTACAAAAGACAATACAGATATAACACAAAACGTATTACTTTAATATTTGTATAACTAAAACAATTATAATTTAAAAAAAAAAATAAAATAAACACCCCCATTCAAAGGTAAACAATCAAAGTTTTTACCTAAAACAACAGACAGCATTATAGTAACAACAATATAAATTTTGTATTTTGTATCAGTCAATCACTGTTGGATAAATAAAAATCAATAAAGTATTCAATAAACTAAAACAAAACCAGAGTTAGAAGCTTCAATCAATTTTAACAAATAAATTAATTCAAAAAGAAAGAAATTTTAAAAATGCCAGCAATGCAAAATCAAAATTAGAAAAAATAGACCAAACCGAAACTAAACTAAACCCAAGCAATGAGCTTTCGCAAATAAAAATGTAAATTATTTTTTTTTTTTTCTATTTATTTCATTTCGTTTGCGAATTAATCGTATGTAACTATTTTTAACAAGAAAAATTGGTACTGTGCACCTGACGTCAGCGAATAAATGAAGAAATAAAGACATAGAGAATTTTCATTTTTATTTTATAATAGATTCATATCGACGTTTCATACATTTATCACATTAAATCTACCACGGATCGCGTTTTACATATTTCCAGTCTGTTTTTATTATCGTTGCTATTATTATTGTTCATGGTGGTGGTCTTGTCTGTTTTTCTTTTTTCATTAATTTTCCTTTCATTTAGATTTTATTTACCACCAAACATACGAAACAGATACAAACAAAAAAAAGAAGAAAAATAGTAAAAAAATTACTTAAACTTACGAAAGACGAACAAAAAAATAAACTGAAGCAAAACATAAAGCAACGAAATCAACCAACAAAAAACTGATTCTAGTTGTAATCACAATTCTGTGACAATATGTTCTTCGTGTTTTGTTAAATAATTTCCTCTAGTTTTGTTATTTTTACTAAACAAAATTAGGAAGAAAAAAGTTTTCTATTTTCTATTTATTAACAAAAATAAATTTACTTAATTATATTGAGAAGTTTGTGTAGCTTTAATAAAAGGCTAAAAGTTTAGTTAGTTACGTTTAATTATAAAATTATTTGCAAAACTATATTTATAAAGGATTATGTGTTCAATTCTTTTGGTGAATTATTTAAATAATTTTATGACTTACTATATTATTTAATTAAAAAAGTTAATTGTTATTTATTTGTTTTTTTGTTTTTTAATTAAAGGAATTAGTGGCTGCATCCCCAGGACGAAGAAACTGGCGTGGTATATTTATTGCTTTACTTGTTATCGCCGCTGTTTTAGGTTTAATTGTTTTTTCAATATTTTTATTATCGCCAGGTAATTATCGTTATTCTATTTATTTATTTATTATTTTAATTAATTAAATATTTTTTTATATTTATAGAGGATGAAGGACAACGTGTTAAAGGACGTCGATTAACATTATCGGATATAAATAGTTCTGGATTAAAGTGGCGTAAATTTAATGGAACATGGCTAAGTGGTAATTCTTTTTACATATTATTTCTTTTATCAGCAATTTTTATAGTAGAAAAATAATTATTATTGATAAAAATATGAATAAATGAAGAAATTTTCATAATTTTAAATTTCCATAATGCTAACTTTATGGTTTTTTCATTAAAATCAAAATACTAAAATAATGATTAAGTACTTACTCTATGTTTTTAATGCATTAAGCATGACATTTATCATTTTTAAAACAATAAAAACCCGTTTGAGAGCTATTAAATGTGTGTGCTTTTCTTCCTTTTATATTTTTGCATAAAGTTTGTGTCATGATAAAACTTATGTTGCTTTAAAAGATATGTTTAATGTCGAGAGCAGATTTTTAATTATCACATTTATCTACAAACGTATGGAATGTAAATGCATTTAATTTAGTAGCAAAAGAAGATAATTAAGTTATAAAATTTATAAAAAACTATATGGTTTAGTTTATAGAAATTAAATAACAAAACAATTATAAAGGTAAAAGGATTTACTCAGAGTACAATTGAAAAGCTCACAAAACGTTATTCAACTCATTTTTCAACATACAAAAAGCATTATTATTGCTTTTTTTTTATGTTTCTTAATGTTTATGTCGACCTTTTTTATGGTTTTTTCTTTAAGTATATTGTCTATTCTTCATTTTTAAGCATTTACAATAATATTTTGTGTTATTTTTTATAAGGATCATTAAATTTTGTAATTTCTTTTTAAATAAAAAATAAAAATAATAATAATTTTATTATATCAGATACAGAGCTTGTTTATAGAGATCCAACTGGCGGATTATCAATATTAAATTTAGAAAATTATAGTATTAGGATATTAATGACAAATTCAACATTTGTAAGTAGTTTCTTATACATATAATTTTGTAATTAATAATAATAATAATAATTGTTTTAATATTATTTTTAGCGGCAATTAAATGCAGAGAAATTTTATATATCACCGGATTTAAAATTTGTTTTATTATCATCAGATCACGAGAAAGATAGTGCCAGGTATTCTTCACTATATATATTCACTAATTACCTGATTAACTTATATAATCGATTTTTTTTTAGGTATCATGTGTTTGAGGTGCAAACACGTAATAAATTTCCATTATCGCCAAAGGATGGGGCACGTGATGCGCCGAGATTACAAAAGGTTGTTTGGTCACCAAATATCCATACAAAACAATTATCTAATACAGGTGGAGGAAGTGGTGGTGGCGTAGGCAGTAATAGCGCAGGTGGTAGTGCCTCGAATAATAAAATAACATCACAAGCAATTGCATTTATATATGAAAATGATGTTTACTACAAGCCAAAGGTACAAAGTGATCTAGTATGTCGTATAACGACAACTGGACAGGATGGGGTTTTATATAATGGAATACCAAATTGGCTTTACTCAAATACACCTGAATTATTAAGTGAGACATTAGCATTCTCCCCCGACGGATTATATTTATCATTTTTCACATTCAACGACAGTTTAGTTAAGGAATATCAGTATGTATAAACAGTTTTCTACACGGAAGTAATTGAATAACGCTTAAGTAACATATATGCCTTGTTTTACTATATTTTAGGTACACCTGGGTAGGCGAAAATACTAAATATCCAGATGTTAAAACAATACGTTATCCAAAAGCAAATACAGTCAATCCAAATGTAACTGTATTTGTCGTTAATTTAACAATATTAAAGTTTATATTCCCGCAGCAGATAAAATTACCAATAAACATAAAAAATGGTAGTTACGTTGGCGGTATGGTTTGGGTATCACCTACCGATTTATCTGTAACATTTACAGATCGAGAACAAACTAGTGCCTTGACGGTTTTATGTCGGGCGCCGCAATTTATATGCAAGGAAGTGCATACCGAAACAATTGTTGATAATGGTTGGGTGCTGCCCACAGATTTGCCAATTTATTCAAAAATTCAATCGCATTTCAAAACAATGAATAACACAGAAAGTAATTATATAAATAATCATAACAATAGTACGACAGCAATGGGTCAATCGACTGCACGTAATGATAGTTTTATGGAGTACGAGTCGGATGCTGGTGGTTACTTGTTGAAACGTCTTCCGGTGCGTGACGGTGAACATGGTTATTATCGCCACGTAGTATTTATATCAACGACAGATATGCGAACGGTGCCGCTTACAATGGGACGTTTTGAAGTGACAGACATACTTGGCTGGGATGAACCAAATGAAATTGTTTACTTTATGTCAGCGCCAGAACAAAAACCAGGACAACGACATTTGTATAGAATAAATTTAAAATTGAACCATACGGAGAAGATGAATCGAGTGTATATAACAGCAACACAGCCGGTATGCATGACATGTGAAAACGGTCCACATACATTCAGATTGGCACAGGGATTAATCGATGCGAATTATACGGGGCCACTTCCATTTGTGGGTCCTGACGATGATGAGGATGAGGAAGCTCGAATACCCAACAATTGCCAATATAATGAGATTTACTTTAGTAGTTCATTTTCATATTATGTACAGGAATGTCTCGGACCAGACAGCCCATCTGTGTATCTGGTAGACACACAAACAAACATGAAAATTTTTGTGCTAAATAGTGGCGATTCTTTACGAAATAGAATAGCCCAATTTGCATTACCACAAATTCGAACATTTAGTGTTGAAATTCGTCACGGATTTCATGCACAGGTGCGACTATTTCTTCCGCCAGGAATGAAAGAGGAAGAGGAAATTGCATTTCCTTTAATTTTAAATATGTATATTAAAATTTTTTCGAAATGTTCTGCGAACATCTGATAATTTAATTTTTTATTTTAGTGACGCAGCTCCCGATTCCCAGTTGGTTTCAGATATGTTTTTCGTTGATTGGAATTGGTATTTATGTAGTCAGCGTTCAATGATTGTTGCACAAATAGATGCGCGAGGCAGTGGTTATCAGGGTGAATTACTTCGATCACAAATTAAGGGAAAACTCGGAACTCTGGAAATTGAAGATCAACTGGGTGTTCTAACGTATGCATTTTAAAATGTTATGTTATTATTTTTATTCATATGAAATATTCTTTCCATATTTTTAGATATCTGCGTGATAATCTGAAATTTATTGATCCCTCTCGAATATGTGCATACGGTTGGGGCTACGGTGGCTATGCAGCGTCTATGATATTAATTGAGGATTCACAAAGGATTTTACAGTGTACAGTTGCATTGAATCCAATTGTTTCCTTCAGTATTCACAGTAATTTAGAAAAATTATCAAGAACTTCAACAATATTTATTGATTAACAATTTGCAATTTTAGATTCTTTTTTCACCGAGCGTTTTTTTCAACACAACGAAGATTATTTACGGGCACTTCAGGAGTCTGATCTTACAATGCGTGCCGGTAATATTGAGTCTAGAAATTTTATGCTTGTTCATGGTACAGCGGACACAATTGTGCATCAGCAACACTCACTTATTATGGCGAGAGCACTAATTGAACAGGGTGTTGCATTTAGACATCAGGTGAATGCTTTAATTTAATAACATAATAAAAATGAGTCTATGTGTATGTTTTTGGTGCAGGTATATACAAACGGTGATCACTATTTAACCGGTTTACTTCCACATTTATATAAAACACTTGAGTTATTCTTTGACGAAAGTTTTGGCCCTCTAGACAACAACGAATGGGATCCAACAGGTTTTTTTGCATTTAAACAATAGAGAAATGACAAAGCTTAGCTTAACTTTTTAAAACAAAAAAATTCCAATTTTTTAAGTATAATTTATTTTAAAAAAATCCAAATTAACTCATTTTTAGACTGATTTCAATTAATTTTTTATCATTTCGTTATTTAATTTTTAAAAATTATAAATTATTGATTAAACTAATTAGTTTAATTCGTTTTTTTTTTTACTTAATATTAGTGAATTAAAATGAAAACAAACAAAAAAAAAATGCTTTAATAATAATCTACGATTGATTTTAAACTGTAGTATATAATGTAAAGCAAAGTAAAACTTATTTATAGATAAAGCTTAAAAAAAGGTAAAACTTATCGAACTCAATGGAAAAATAAAAGTTAAAAAACTCATAAAATCTAAATGAACCTCCCTTTGTGAAATATATAGTTGCTTTTGCCTCTTAAATTTACATACTTTCATTTAGAGAAATTCAAAAACTCTGCCAAAAAATAAAAAGAAGCTTTACAGCGTGCTTTTCATATATCAACTTACATAAATCCCATAAATTAATTACTCCAAATTACCACTAAAAATTTTACTTAGCTTTACTAAAAACAAAATTAAATAATCTTAAGTAAACGTAAACTATACTTATCTTAACTAAATGTTAACACTAAACTGAAAATATAATTTTTAAATTAAAATAAAATAAATCTTCACTTTGCTATAAATATTTTTTATTCATCAATAATAATAATAAATAAATAAATAAATAAATAAATTGCAAACAGAAATAAAGAAATTAATACAAAATAATTAAAAACACAATTTGACCAAACAACAATAATATTTAAATTAATAAAATAGTAAATGAATTATTTATTTATATATATATATATATGTTTATTTAATGTAATAAAATTAATTTAATTAATAAACAAAACATTTAAAATACAGAAAAATAATTAAACTGGTTAAAACACAATGTAAAAAGTTAATTTAAAATACTAACTACACCACTGTTCCAGTTATATCTGTTTAATTAATTAATATAAACAAATAAATAAATAAATTGAATCCCTCCGCATGTTTTAGAGAAAAAATAAATAAATAATTAATTTTTAAGTAATAAAAAAAAAGGAAAAGAAATTAAACCTTTAAAACAGAATTGTAAATCCATGTGTGTTATATGTGTTTAAATCCATGTTTTAATGTTTTGTAAGCCAGCATCCCCATATAAGAAACATTTAAAAAGAATAATTTTTCTCTTTTCTTAATTTCCATTAAAGTTTCTTCGATAAACTTTCTATTTAATTAAATTTTAATTACAAACATTTTATTAATGAAAAACAAAGAAAACGGAAAACTTCCAATTTGTAAAAAAAAAATAAATTAAATTTACCAAAAAGAAGAAGAAACATTACAAGCAAAAAAAAAAACTCGTTAATTTTCATTAATTAATTAATTAATTAAGAATAATTTAAATAAATAACGAGAGTTTACTGTAATAATTTTTAAAAAAAGAGAAAAATTTAAAAATATAAATAAAATAAAAAATATTATAAATGTGCCTAATTTTATCAGATTAAAAATTAATTCAAAGTAAAATAATGTTTTTAAAAAAAAAAGAGAAAATTTAATTTTATTAAATAGAGAAAATGAAAGCTTATGAACATAAATAAATTAAATTTAAAAAGAAAATGAAAAGTAGACAGATATACAAGCAGACAGACAGGTAGACAGACAGACAGGTTGACAGACAGACAGACAGGTTGACAGACAGACAGACAGGTAGACAGATAGATAAATTAAACAGAAATGTATGTTAATCTTTAGAGCCAAATGTGGTGTTTGATAAATATTTATTTAATTAATTTATTAAAAAAACAAAATAAAACAATTATTTCTCTTTATGTAGTTAAACGATTTTAATTATTAAGTAAAAATACTATTAGAGAGAAAAGAAAAACACGAAAATAACATATAATATGTTTTATTAAATAAATTTATTTAATTTTTTTTTTGTCATAAAGAAATAAACGAAAAAAACATTTTTTTAATTGAAAAATTTAGTAAATTCTTGTAATAAATTAAATTTTATTAATAAAATAAATCAGTGTTGGATGAAGAAGAGATAAAGATTTTTAACAAAGACATTACCATATTTATAATCTAAATAAATTAAATAATGTCAAAGAAATCCATTAAGAAATGATTAAATAATTATAATTATAATAATCGTTAATTGTTTATATGTTAAGTGTTATATTTGTATATAGTATATAAAAAGACAACTAATTAAAACTCATTAAAAACATAAATAATGAAAATTTTAACAAAATAAATACAAAAAATATATAAGAAATTATAAACAAATTTAAATAAATAATAATAATAATAATAAAAAGAAAATCATAAGTGTTCCAAAAAAAAAGTAAAATAATTTATTAAAATTAATAAATAAAAGAAATAAATTTGTAAAAAAAAAAAGAAAAGAAATTCATTTTGAAGAAAATTAGTAGGTATTACACCAGTATAGAGTAAAATATGTGAAATAATTACAAATATAAATTAAAATTGGTAATAAAAATAATTATTTATTATATTATTTTTTTTTTTTTTATAGAATTGATTAAACTTTCACACACCTGAGATAACGCTTTCATCGTTCGGAAATTTCGTTAACATAAGAGACTTATTATTATTACCACTACCTGTACTAATGACATTTTCATAAGAAAATGTTAATCCTGTTCAGAAATTTAAGTATATATTAAAATAAATTATCACTTAATGAGCCACCAAAATGGAACAAATAATCCACATTAGTGAATAAACTGGAGTACCATCTGTAAATCAAGCAAAACACATTTACCAGGCATAACAAAGGTAAACGTCATTATATAAATAACAAAAAATAATTGCATACATTTGATTTAAAAAAATAAATTATCAAAATATTTATTTAATAAGGATAAAATGTACAATTAACAAATTTTAAAAATAGGCTTTAAAAAAGGCAATATTTAATTATTTAGAAACTCATCTAATGCATTTTTGTCATCCGTTTCGTCGAGGATAATCTCCTCTAATGATAACTCTTTTGGCTGTTCAACACATTGTTTTGGTAGCTTTGGTTCTACTTCTGTAATATAAAACGGATGAAAAATTATTAAAAGAATATTTTATTTTGTTTATATTTACTTGGAATATGCCCCTGTTCCTTGTATACTTTTAAATCATTTTGAAATGCATCTTGAAATGCCATTTGTCGTTCCAATTGTACTTTACGTAATTTTTTCTCGTATGCCAATACCTGCTCTGCATGTTTTTTGGCCAATTCCTCTCGTACCAGTTCTAATGCAGCTAATAAATTTTTAAAAACGAATTAGTTTGAATCAATGAAACAATTTTAATTTCAAACCTAATTTTTTCTCCTTGTACATTGCCATTTCAAAGCGATGATCTAGCTGCCTTCCTTGTAATTCTAATACTTCCATTAAATCTTCTAGATCTGCTAATTTTTTTTCAAAAAGATTACATTTCGTCGACACATCATTGATTATTTCTACGCAATTATTTAAGGTATTTATAACAATTGGTAACGCTGACATTGTGACATTAAGATCTGCCACACTGGTTCGAACTTTGTCAGATTCAATCTGTATATCACTTATGAGATTATCAATATGTGCACTTTTATCTGCATTTTGTTCATTCAAATTATGGATTTCATACCACTGCTCTTCATTACGATCCAACTGCTGACAACCAGCAAATAGATTTATATTTTTACAGTCATATGGATAATTCTTTTTATTATTATGTTGTTGTCCTAAGAATTTAGGCGACGTAGGATTTATGTAACTGCCAGATATATTTTCTGAAATATTTATACCTTCCTGTATAACCGAATTAAAACGTTTTCGTATACTTCCAAACATTGTTTAATTAAATTAATATTAAATTTAAGATTTTATAAGAAAAACTTTTTAAATCAATAAAAATTAATTAAAGTAAAACTAATTTAATTAAAATTAAATTAAATTAAACTAAAAGAAATAAAAAAGGAAAAAGAAAAATAATAAAAAAAAATCAACTAATGTTTATAATTTTTTGACAGTTCTCTTAGGTTATGTTTTGTACAAATAATAAAAAGCTGGATTTTGACGTTTTAAATAGAATTTAAGCTTCAAATGCTGAAAGGTAGGTAGCGCATACATAGTTTAAAGGATAGAAAATTTTCATTATATTCTATTTTAACTTCAAGGAGCTTTCGACGTGATTCCTTTGTACAAAAATGGCATAAACGAAAAAAAATGAAAAACATTTAATATCATTTTCTATAATATACTGAAAAGAAAGAACAATTAAATAATTGCATTTAATAAATAAATAAACATTAAATTGAAACTCTATAATAAAATAATAAACAGAGCATTTTCCGTACGCAATAATTTAATTTTTCTTTTCATTTTAAATAATCTGTTGAAAAACTACATAGAAAAATTTTTGATGGCTTTCTTTATTCTAATTTAATTGAATAAATTCATGACAAAAATTATAAACAATAAAAGATAAATAATAAATTTATAATGGAAGAAAAACATAATAAAAGTAAAATATTTACATCGACAAATTTAAAAGATATGAATTATAATGAAAGAAATGATTTGAGAAATTTAATTGAACCATTTCGACGTAATAACAATGACAATCAAACAAATAAAATATTAAATAATGATATTAAAATGATAAAAAAATATGATAAGGAGGAGATCTTGAAATTAGATGGTGGTAATTGTAATAATAATAATAATACTAATAGTGCGTCTAAAGATCGTCGATTTTTATCTCATTCTTTGTTGTACAAATCAACGAAATTAAATGATAACAATTTTCAAAATAATAATAATAATAATAATATAAATAAACTAAATAACACAAAAAATTTTAGTAACAAGAATAGTAATAGTTTAAACGATGGTAAAATAATAACAACAATTAAAATAAAGGAAACACAACTAGATGATTCATTTACAAATTATGACACGGTTAACAATAATAAACTACAGACTAATAAAGATAATCAAAATTGTGGAAAGAATCCAGGGAAAAATCAACAAAATATTGAAGAAAAGTTCAATCAACAATATCAACAGCAACCAGCTCCATCACAAATTCAGCAACCTCAGATATTGCAGTCGCATACACAACAGGACAAAATTATTAATCCTTTACACTTTTATCAGCAATACTACAATTTTAATAATGAGAAAATGTAAGTTTTTCTTTTCTTTTTTTCTATATTAACAATAAAACTAAATGATTTTGTTCCTTAAAATTCAATAATTCCAAACAACGAAATAATAATTACAGAAATTTTGAAAATGAAAATCCTCGTATACCAGGCGTCCGAATACTATTACGTGGTGATTTACTTGGTGCCCTTAATTGTTTTTTTCCCGATTTAAATTTATTACCGAATGGTGATTAAATTCATTGCTCATACCTGAAAATATAATAAATAATTTTTTTTATAGAACAAAATAATAAAATACCAAAACAGGATAAAAATTTCTCATTATTTAGTGGTAAATGCAGAAGAAGAAAAAATATACTATTTATTTTACTTCTTAATTAATTAATAACTTTACACTTGCCATTTAATAGAAACGTCTGATGACTTGGAAAAAGTATTTTTAGCAGCAAATTTATATAGAACTGAGATTAGGCAAAAATTAATGAAAACTCTCAACATAAATGATTTAACGAATTTTGAGTGTAGAAAACGTGATTTTCACATATTTTTAGAAAAAAATATCCGAGATGAGATTCAGAAAAAGGTCCATGAACAGAACAATACTTATGATGAGAATTGTAATTAATAAAATTTATAGTTTTAATTGAATATTTATTAATAATAATTAAACACATTCTACTATTTTTTCCTTATATATAAAAGTTTCGATGACAAAAATTTATTGCCATCAACAACAGCCAACGTTAATGATAGAAAAATTTTCAAATTGTAGCAATACGGAAATTGAGTCAAATTCATTAAAACAATCTAAATCAGAAACAAAGGTTTTTCATAATAATATATTTAAATTAATTATAAATAATTCTTTTTTTTTAATAATAATAAATTTTTCTTATTAATATTATTTAAATATTTTAGAATAATTATAATGAACAAATATTAAATAATTCTTTGAATAAATTTTTAAACGATAAAAAAATGGCAACATCAACACCATTGTCATCGACACAAATAAAAAAGAAAAATAATGTTTTACCAAATAATAATACTAATAATAATAATAACAATAATTGCATAAATAATTTATTAACAAATAAAATAACAATATTTAATGATAATTATAAAAATTTTATTGAAAATATAATTATTGATTATCCAGAACGTTATAAGGATTTTAAGAATATTGACGATTTAATAAATTTATTAAATAATAAAATTGATAATAAACTATTAAATAAAAATAAAATTGGACCATTTAATATAAATTTACCAATATTAAATATAAGTGAAACGGATAAAAAATATGATCAGACAATTAATAATAATAATAATTGTAATAATAATACTAAAACAAATAAAAAATTGTATTCATCAGTATTAAAAACGACAACGGCACCATCAAGTACAACGCATGTAATAACAACATCAGTGACAACAACCCAATCATTAACCAGTACTGGTGTTATATCCACAATGTCTTCAATATCAACAGCTTCTATTACAACATCAACAACAACATCTTTATCATCAATTAAATTAAATACAAATAGTAATAATAATATTAATGCAAATATTACTAATAACAATAATAATATTAGTAATAGTACAAATAATAATAGTAATAAAATAAAAAGGAATGATTGTGCACCTGTTGATATTATAATTAGTAATAAAGCTTTAAAAGCCAATAAAAGACAATTAATTAATGAGAATACTTCATCTGAGCATAATACAATTAATTTTAATAATAATAATAATAATGAAAATAACATCAAGGTTAATAATAATAATTTAGTAAATGATAATAATAATCTAACAAAAATTAATGAATTATTAATAAATAATGAAAATTATAAAACTATTGAAAGTAGCATTGATAATACCAATAATTTTAATAATAATAATAATAATATTAATGAATGCAAAATTGATAATAATATAAATAATAATAATATTTATAATAATCAAACAATGCTTTTTGCATATAATTTACCAATAACAACGTCAGCATCATTTATTTTTCAAAACAATATTAATAATAATAATATTAATATTAATAATAAATTTAATAATTATAATCATTTTAATACAAATATAAATGAAAATAATACTTATAAAGATGATTTAAAAGAAAATTATGAATTAGATCCTTTATTAGTTGTTTTTTTTGATAAATTATTAAAAGATGATGATGAAATACTAAATGATGATATTAATGATGTTGATGATATTTTTCTTAGTAGCAAGTATATTAATAATAATAACAATAATAATAGTTATAATACTAACAAAAATACTATTTATAATAATAATAATATTAATAATAATAATAAACAAAATATAACATTATTAACATTAGAGAAATTAAATAAATTAGAAGAGAAAAAAATTATAGAGAAAAATTTTAATATATTAATTAAAAAGAATAATGAATTTCAATATAAAAATCAATATAAACAACAGCAATTAATAAATAATTATATATTTAATAGTAATAATAATAATAATACTACTAATAATAATACAATTTGCATTAGTAATAATAGTAATATCGTTGATAATTCATTAACAACATATTTTAATAATAATAATAATAATAAAAATAGTTATATAGATGATGATGATGATGATGATATTAAAAATGATAATATAATGAATAATTTATGTGACTTAAATAATAGTAAATTATTAATGCAATTAAAGGATTCAAGTAATACAGATAATAATAATAAAAATAATATTAAAATTGATAATAATAAAAATATCGATGATTTATGTTTAAAAAATAATTTATTATCAAATAATAATGAAAATTTAAATGATTTTCAAACAACAATAACAAACACAGTAATTATTAATAATAGCAATAATATAAATAGTGATAATAAAACAAATATTATTTATGAAAATAATTTAAATTATTTAATAAATAAGTATCCACAAAAGATTATCAATAACAGCAATAATAATATTAATGATAATACAATTTATAGTAAAAGCAGTAGTAATAATATTACTAATAATAATAATAATATCGATAGTAATAATATAGACAATAATAATATAACAGATATTGATAATATAATAAATAATTTAACTGAATTAAATAATAGTAAATTATTGTTACAGTTAAAGGATTCAAATTATAATAATAATTATAATAACAATAGTAATAATTTGTTAAAGAATATAACTAAAGAGAATTTAACTGAACAAATATTAATTAATAGTAATAATAGCGAAAATAATAATAATAATAACAGTATTGATTTTGGTAATAAAATTTGCACCAATATAAATAATATTAATCAGAAACAACAGCAAAAATTATCATTAACGCAAATGATATCAGTTTCTGATTTAGAAAAACAAGCAATCGATCAATATCGTCCATCTGATGAGAGTTTAAATGAGAAATATGATGTTTTAGAAAAGGAAGCTGAGGCACAATATAATAATTAGTCTTTTTTGTTAATAAATTTTTATTTAAATTATTTGTTTTATATAAGTCGTTGAGAAAAAAATAAAAGCTTTTCACGCGAAAATATAATTTAATTTAAGCTTTTAGTTTTAACTCGCCTTAAGGAGTAATCAGATTTAGATTTTTTTTTTTTAAACAGTTAATAATTGAAAAATTCGGAAACTATAAAACGATTTGATTAAATGAATAATTTTAATTCTCTGAAATATTTTCTTATGGAAATCTTATTCCTAATACGAAAATATTTTTCCTGTACACGATTTGTAATCCCAAAAAAAAAATATGCCTTTTTTTGGTTTAAAAAACGAATTGATATACAAATTATGTATAAATACTAATGTGCTAAGGGTATATAGAGCATTGAGTATTGATTTATGGTGAAAACTCATAGTCCTGAATCATACCTAACCTATAATGGGTAACCTTATCTATTTCGACATGATTGAATAACTCAAACTCTACATAGGAAAAAGCTTTGATTTCTTGGCATTATATTTTTTTAATGGGGGTATTTTGAGTCTTTTGGCGATATTGATTTATTTTCTCCACGAAAGCTCTAGAGAGATATAATTTTAACTGTGCGCTATAAAAATACAATTTAATATGTTTTCTGGAAATTCATTCAAGGCTACTTATTTTGATGATTAAAGAAAACTCTTTGGTTAATAAAATTGTTGCGAAAGTTTGTTTAAATATTTGAACATTTTATTTATACATTATAAGGTATATTTTATTTCCATGTGAAGCCAAGTAACTATAGGCTAATATAAATAAATAAAATACAGATTAGATAAGCATTTTTATCAATTTATTTTATTTCGTAGAAAAGCAATTTAATATAATTTATACATTTCTAATGAAATCGAAATACTTTATAATAATAAAACAAAAATATATTATAAATTAAATTAAGAGCATTAAAAAAATATGCATGACCAGCATTTGCAAAGTATTATTATTATTTTTTTCATTTAAGTAATTGATTGATATTATTAATTTAAAATTTCCGTTTAATCGATTAGTTTTTAATAAATTTGTATTTGAGTCATAGCATCGATATTTTTTATGAAAGAAATTTGCATTAATTTTATAAGATAAGCTTAAATTTTGAAAATTTATTTATTGTGGAGAAAAATACTATTATTACTTCTTAAAGTGCTTTATATTAAATATTCGCTGTAATTATATTTAAAATATATTTTCTCTACTAAAATTTTGTACGATGTACAGTCAATGCTCCCAAGTAGCTGTTATATACCATATTATAATACATACTATATACATAAATGCTGAACTATATAAATACGACAACAGTACGATAAATACAAATAATAAAAAATATGTATATATAGTGTCTGCCCCCTGTTCGAAATGTATACACTTATAAAAAATGGTTTCGTCCGAAAAATTCCAATGAAACAGAGAATACGGTTAACATAACCGCATGTCTGCCTTGGCATATTACTCACTTGAGCTCATTTCATTATATCGCGTTCTCAAATTTTTTATAATGTGTTTTTGTATGTGAATTTTCATTAAAATAAATATAAATGTTAAACAATAATAATTTAATATAGTTTATTAGTATCTAGTGGTTAATTATTCTTTATATCTATTTTTTATATAATAATCGAAGATAAAGAAACCTTAAAAAATAAAATGTAAGTAAAAAAAAAATCAATTTCTTTTATTACAAAAGATTAATAAAAAACAAAAACTGCTATAATCTGCTATAAAACAAAATACCCACACGTTTGTATACTTTACTACCACAGTCAAATTTGTCATAATACGTTTCAGTGTAGTAAAAAAGTCAACTAAGTATCAGTATAAAAGAGAAATACTTGTATAGTAAAGTAAATTATGATAAGGGCGTTTACAAAACCACGCATAAAAGTTTCAATTGAGCTTTTGTGTAAATTTGATTTTACTAGGAAATTTTTTCTTCAAAATAAAAGAAATATTTGAAGTAATATTATACTCGAAATGTGATAATTTCCATACTCAAAAACTAAAAAAAAACCTCACCCATTATGTATGTATATAACTATTAATCAATTTATATAAAAAGATATAAAAGAAAACGAAAAAATACATGGATATTTCGAAGGTCATTATTATTATTATTTATTTAATTTTACTTAATTGATACCTCATGCGAAAAATTAAGCAACGCGAGCATTATTTTATATAAAAAAGAATTGAATAAATGTATTGTAATATAAATGGTAACTATACTACAACAGGCTTTTATTTAATAAATTTACGTTTATATGCGCATTATAAACATCTTTAACAAACCAATTTATTTTAAATTTACTTATGTTTATTTTATTTTTCTGAGAAAAGTGATATTTAACAAGTAAACAGATAGCCTAAACAAATATTTATGTATATTTAATAGATAAGTTTCGGTTTTTTCGGTTTATTATTTTTATTAATTTATCATAACATATCTTGGTTAATATTTAATATTTTAAATAGCGTGAATTTTCATTTAGTATTTAATAGGATCCCCCCATTAAGTGTATAGATATGTTTTATTTATTTATATAGCAGCTATAAAGCTATAAATAAGCAAAACTCTGAACAACAAATAAACCATATGTTTATTGGTATATTTATTATAATTTTATACAATTCATGCTCAATTTATTTAAATTGATTCTATTGTTTTGTTTATTTCACTTTAAATATCTCACCGATCAATTGTTTTATTATTTCTACTAAAGAGCACCGTTTTAATTATATTTAATTATATAACAAAAGCTTGCAAGACAAATATTTAACAAAAAAAAATAAATAAAAGAAGGAATTAATCCATACTTAACCGATACTAATACGATTAAGTGTATTTATTCATAGTTTTTTCATGGTATTCAGAATCTTATTGTTTTTTCCTTATCTTATAATATTTATTTTTATTATAATGTAATCTTATTGTTAAAAAAAAGTGTATTTTCGTTGCTGGTTAAAACTGTTTCAATATCTTAAATCTCTTTTTCATTAGATAATAATTTATTTTATTTTTTTTAATGTTTCTAATTTAATTTCTTATCTTTGCGCATACAATAATAATTCCTAAATAAATAATCATTAGCTTAATAAAACTTTAAGCTCGTGGTACCATAAATATTTGCACAATAAAGTGTTAATTACACTTTAATTGACATTCATGTTAATCTAGTTGAAAGTTTATCGCTCTGTGTTTAATGGCTTCGTATTATTTTCTATATGAAAGATTATATTTATTTAATCTTTTAAAATTGTTAGTTCCTTTGAGGCTCGATAGTAATTTAGCCTAAGTAAGAAAAAACAAGGCAATAAAAATGAATATCTTTATAGTTATTTTGGCTTAAGTCGTTTGCTTCGCTATTACTTTGCGTTTCTTTCGTTTTCTTATTTTATAATAAAATAAATAAAATTCAAAGAGAGAATAAAATAAAATTGTGAATGTTTAAAAAGCATAAATAAACTGCTTGTCAAGATTATAATCGTATTCTTTATTCTTTTTTATTTTCCCATTTCTTCCCATTCTTTCTGCTGTGTTGTATTTTTATTTCGTTTGCCAAGTAACTGCTGTGTTTTTACCACTTTGTTTTTTTTATTTTATTTTTAAGTCATATAAATAAATCCAACTTGAAAATAAATTTTACTACAGCTATTAAAACTGCAAAAAAAATAATAAAAATCTTATAGCTTTATGTTGTGATGTTTTTTTAAATAATTTTTTAATCGCGTTTTTCTTTTCTTATTTTCATAAAAAAATTTGTCTACCAAGAAATGTAATAAAATAAAGAAATTTATTTTTAAAAGATTTTGCTATTGTTCTGCATGAGATAATGTTTTCTGATTTCAACCATGAATTCATTAAATTTTTTCTTTCTTTTGTATAAAGCATTATTTTCATGTATTTGCATTAAATGACTTAAGTATTTAATATATACACACAGGAAGCTTTAACAGATTATTATCTATTTTCCGTTTAAAGGATTCATAATGTCTTTTATGTTCCATTTTGTTGTTTTTATAAAAACTTTAATTAAGAACAAATTATTTAAATTAAATTAAATTGACTTAACGATTTTTTTTTCTGCATTTTTTATTACACTATGAGTATTAATATTATTATTACTTAAGAATAAATAACAGACATTAAACATCTGGATTTTATTGAGTTTACGAAATTCATTATAATTTTAATAAATATTTATATACATTTTTTTGTAGCTTTAAGTGCATGTGGTTTAAATAAGTAACAAAATGGCAGCTAATAGTTTCTCTTGAAATTCAATTCAATCCGTTTTTTTTTTTCTTTTACTAATTTCTATAGCAGACATAATATTTTAGTATTTCTGACTGAAATAATATAAATATATTTTGTACATAATAAATATGTATATCGTTGTTTTCAATAGGAAACCAGTAGAATTAAAAAATACTAACACATAGCAGGGGACATTCAATGGAAACTACAACGAAAGAGCACGTCGTCGTTTATTTCAACAGCAGTAAATATATATGTACATAAAATGCTGTTAAAATACTATAGTATGGTTGATATACATTAACGACAGATGTTTTTATCGAGTATATGGTACAAATAGCACAGCCATGTAACATTTTCATTATAATAATATAAAATACAAAAAATAAAAACTGAGTATTCAGACGAAACCATTTTTAAGTACATAATTTTAAGCGAAATGAAAAAAAAAAGGGGCGGCCGCCTATATATTTATTTTCTTTTATTAAAAAATTTAACTAAATATTATTTAAAAAGTAGTAGCTTTTTAGGTAGGTAACTTAAGCTTTTTTTAATTATATTTTTGCATTATAATATTCGATTTTAAGTAGTTTATAATTATTATTAATTACTTGTTTATTAATTTATTCATTATAACTGCAATAAAATTATTAAAAACAAGTTAAGTGACTTAACTACTTTGCGAAAATATTAAAATTAAATTACTTTTAGTGAATTTACTAGTATGATTATTATTTAAAAATAATTCCAAAATCAATGGATCGTGAAAGGTTTTATTAACATTTAAAATAAATAATAAAATGAAAATGAATAAATTTAATAAAAAATTTAAAAAAACATTTCACGTTTTTCAATTCTCTTTTTTTTTTTTTAGTTATTGGCTTTTATCCATTTTTATTTTTTATAATATTTTATTTTCTAAAAATTCTTGAAGTAGCATAATAATAAAATAAAACGAAACTACACTTTGTTAAGTGAACAGTAAAGTTGCGGATCAATAAACATAAAAAATTGTTTGGCTTAAGCAACGCTGTATTTATTTTTAGCTATATAAAAAAAAAAAAAAATAAATACTGTAAAAACTTTCTTATTACTTAAAATATATATTTGGCTTAAGTTTTTCATTTGTTTTCAAAAAAAAAATAAACTTTGCATCATATGCATTCAAAAACCAAAATTAGATTTTGTTTTGTTTTAATTTGTTTATGCTGAGCCAACAATATGACATTTTTAGACATAAAACGAAGCGTTAAAAAAATTACTTGGCAGTTAGTAAATGGAATTTTAAGAAAATAAATCTAAAATAAACATTATATGTGTTTGTATACATGATCTAAGTAATTATTAATTTAAATATATATAATTATTAATTTCAATAAATACTTTTACATTTTATATAGATAATAATAATAAACTTTCACAAATTTTATATTTATAATTTTTGTTACTATAAAGTTGTTCTCTTGAATTGTGAAACTTTTATTATTATTATTATAATTAGTATTATTATTTTGGAAAGCTGAAACCATTATATGAATGTATTATAATTAATATATAGTAGGGAAAGCAAATTAATAGTAGAAAAAACCACAATAAAAGCTTTGTAAAAAAAAATTTATACATTTGTATATGCTGCCAATACGTGCTTCGTTATATGAAAATTATGTAGGCGTTTATGTAGGTTTATGCAGGCTGGAAATTTCTCTATATAAATATATATATATTTTTATATTTATCATAAAAAAGAATCTCCTCGTTTGACTGCTTTATGATTTTCTCTTTATAAATAGGCGACTCTGGTATACCAGAGAGGCAGTTAGAATAATAATAATAAACTAATCCCTATGGTTTTTTACGAATATCCTTTTTCCATTTATTATATTTTTCTATTCAAAAATAATAATAATAATAATAAGAAAAGAAAAGAAGTTTTAGGGTGATCATTATTATACTTGCTTTATTTTTGTAATTTTTTTATGTAGCTTGTAAATTCTTTAAGGGTCTTTTATTTTATGTTTTGTAAAAATCAATAAATATCACTAGGATTTTCTTTTCATTAGATCTTCCATTGATTTTTCTATCTATTAAGAGAAAATACTTGTTTTATTTTCAATTTAGGTACATATTTCTAATGAATATCAATAAATTTATTCTCCGAAAAGTATGTCCTTTATAAAGAATAAATAATTTTTCCGAAGACTAAAAAAAAAAACCTTGCTTACTTCATTAAATTGCATAGAGAAACTTACCCTACTTTTGAGAGCTTTAGCAGGTGTAAAGTGTAGACATAATATTACATTACGGTTAAATAATTGTTTTGTTAAAAATTCTCCCTCGTTAATTAATGAATTTTTTAATAATATAAAGGAAATACCTTTGTGTCTTCAATAATTAAAAACAGAAAAAAATAATCCTTAATTGTACTTCAACATAATGTGATAACGTATGCATAGACATTGTGTATAGCCTGACTGGCTACAAATATATATAATAATAATTAGTTATAACATTTCATTAGTATACTGACTGATGAGTTTTAGTATAAATATTTTTATTGGTTTTTCATTTTCTTTCAATATTTATTTTTATTCCAAAGTCGAGGAATTTTCTTTTCGTATAGAGTTTATTGATGGGAATCTTCTAGTCGAAATGCTGGAAATGGAAAGTAGTTTTATTAGGAGTTAGCCAAATGTATGTACATGTAAGAGATGAAAAAAAAAATTGCCTCACTTTATGAGAGTTTTGTGATTTTCGGTAAGCTGAATCCTTGATCAAGAGACATCACCCGAATATTCATCTCTCTTTATGTACAAATGTCCTCGTTGCGCATTGTAAGGATCTGCTAGTATTTTTTATACTAGACAATAATGTACATACAAATTTATATTACGTTGTACAATGTTATAAGAGGGGTTTTTATTGAAATTTATGTTCACATACTTGTTATTCGGTTCATAATTTAACCGTAAACATAACATGATCTGACATTTTATTTTATGAAACCATCGTTACATGACACATAGTTTAGCTTTTGGCAAAATTCCAACCAGAATAGTTAATTAATTAAAAAAAAAACACTGTAACTAGATAATATTGCAACGAGTTTTCGAAATAATACGTTTTGTGACAATGGAACTTTATTGTTTCCATGCTGTGATCACTTCTAATTTAATTAACTTTCCTTAAAATCCTTATAATGATAATCAAGAAAACTTTTACATAAACATACAATACATATATCCTGTATTACTTTTGTTTATCGTATTGAATCCGTATCAGTACATAATCGTAGCCAAGTTTAGTATATATATTTAAGTCACTCTAACATTAAATCTTTAAAGCACCATGAAAACGAAACAGAAAACATTTATCGTAATGAAAATGTATACAAAAACAAAAAAAATAATAATAATAAAAATAAAAATCTCGCTCATATACAACAAAAATATACAATTCGAATATCATTCGTTCTCACTTGTTTGAGCTGTCTACTTCGCTGTATAGAAAGATTATACGTAATGTAATTAATTAAAAAATAAATTCAAGAAAAGAAAGACGAAAAAAAAAAAAACAAACAGAGCAAACGAAGAAAATTCCTTGTTATTGTTTATTCTGAATCGTTTTGCATAAATAAAACGTCAGAAATTTTGTTTATTTAAAAATTAAAAAAAAGAAGAAAAACGTGCTTAAAAGTTTCTAAAAGGAAAAAAAAAAAAAAACAAAAATGATTTGTCCACCGGCTTAATTAAGCCTAATTATGTTAATTGTTTAAGTTCTATTTATTTTTTTTTTATTGGTGTAGTTGGTTCTTAAGTGCGGTTTATTACTTAAAGTTTCTACTTAACTTTAGTTAATAGTTAAGTTACTTAATAACATTTAAATATTAGTTTATATTTAATTTTTTGTTTTAACTTTTGTTTCTTTTTTAAATTAAATTATTTTTACATTATTTTATGTTAATATGATTTAATTTTAATAATTATAAATTTTAAAATGCTGTACTTAAGTGTAAGTTTATTATTATTATTATTATTATTATTATTATTATTATTATTGTTATTATTTTGTTTATTGTTTTGTCATTTATGTTTATTTTTTTAATTAATTTCCTTGTGATAATTATTATTATTATTATTATTATTTTTTCTTTTATTTATATTTTAATGTTTTTGTTGTGTAGTTTTTATTTTAATTATATCCTTTAATTATTATTTTGTTTGTAGATTTATCATGACAACTGAAGAGGATTATAAATTAGAGAATATTGACAATTTAAATGATTTATATGAATGTGATATACTTGATAATATATCTTTAAGTGAGTAAATTTATTTTTAGTTAAAAATATGTTAATAAAATTTTCTTTATTTATCATAACACGATTTTATGTTATTTCTTTTTAGAAGTATCTGATGATTCAGATTGTCAAATAGCCGATATAGATTTATTTCCAATTGGACCAACACAAATAATAGCTGATGATTTAGATGAATACAAGGAAAATACATTAGAATTACAAAAACTTGTACGACCAATTAAAATAACATTGCCAGTAGTATCACCAGCGTTAAGTACCTCATCATCATCTGATAACAATAATACACATTCTGTTAATAATATTAATAATAACAATAACAAATCAAATAATAATAATTCATTAATATCTGCAGTAACAGAACATACAGAAACGTCAACGCATGCAATTAAGATAGTAAAAAAAGTTAAGAAAATTAAAAGACGTAAAATTTGTAAATTATGTAATGTGACATTTAAGCATACTGCAGATGCATTGAAACATCATCAAACTCATGTTAAATTGCCGATAGTTTGTTTGACAAAACTTTCGTTAGAACATATTAAACAACTTTGCAATACTGAGAATAACACAAGTGTAGAAACAAATTCTGAAAACGATACTGTGAACGCGAATGTTGCATCATACTCTCCAACAGTACCAGAAGCGATAAAAGCATTGAATGATAATACAAATAAAACAAAGTATACTGCAAGAAAGCGAGTACGAGCACCGGACTATATTTCTAAAAATCATACAGAGATTCAAGGAAATTTGAAACTTAAGTTAAAATTATCTGGAAGTGAAAATTTTGAAGTTGTGCCTAACGAAACTGAAAAAGTAAAAGATTTGAAAGCAAAAATACCATCTGTTGAAGAAAAACAACCTGTGACAACAGAAACATCAACGACAAAACCAAATAATGCTTTAATAAAAAAGGATAAAATTCGTATATTAACGGCAGAGGAAATAAAAAAGGACACTATACAATTATTAGATCCACAAAAAAGGCCAGATATACCGATATTAACTGACAATGCAATGGTAGTACTTTCCGAAATGAACCCACAGCAAGTATGTAATGAAAATCAAACAAATAATATAACGGAGAAACTACATTTTGAATGTCCAACTTTGGATGGACTTGACCAATTTAATGCAACTGACACAAATGAAGAATCAGCTGCAAATATTTTAAAACAGTTATTAGATCCAAATCAACAAGATGGATTACAAACGGAACAGGATTGGTCGGGGACAAATGAATATATATCAATTGATCGACTGGCTCACATGTGTTCAGTGTGCCATTCGAGTTTTCCCATGGCTTCGATGTTGTATGAGCATGAACAATTGACTGGACATTCTAAGAGGAAAACTGTTGATTCGCAGAAACAACAAAATCTTCAGCAGCAACAATTGCAACCACAACAACGCCCAACGGATCAAAAAACAGGGAATTCAATGGATATTAGAACTAATGATTTTAATCAAACTATTCAAGTGAGAAATACTTTAAATATGATGGAGAAACCACCGTGTCGTATGATGAATGCAAACACACAGTCTGGTCCATGTGCATCATTAAGTGATATGGACAGACGTTTGAATATGAACACCGGAATGCCTTTTGCGATGAATCAGATGCCGCATTCTATGAATCAACGACCTCCACTATTATTGTTTCGTGCTCTCCATCCAAATAATATAAATCATACGCAAGGTACTAACCTTAATGGACCCCATCCTGGTGGACATATTTCAGAAGGGCCACATCCTTTAGGATCTCATCAGCCACGTCCAAATATGCCAAGAGCGCCGCATCCCGGAGGACAACAAGCTCCACCACCGCCATATGGATCTCATTCTTTTCGTCATAGTCCACCACCTTCAAATCAAATGCGACCACAATATAGGATGAGTGGTGGTTCCGTAACGAATTCATTCGAACAGCAGCAACAACAGCAACAGCAATGTCGATTTAGTATGCCAAATGGTTGTCCACAAGGGCAACAATCTCAATTTTATATGGCACAACAGCAGCATCAAGGATCACTTATGCCATCCCAGGGAAATGTTGAATTTTCAATGGGCCCTCATCGCCATCAAGGGCCAATGCCATTACAACAGCGTCCACTTCTTCAGTTGCGTCCTAATCAACAACAACAACAGCAGCAACAGCAACAATTTATGTTACAACAACAACAACATTCATTTGGCCAACATAGATTACCTTCAGGACCATCTATGCAGAAAAATCACCCTTCTTCTCATCCAAATCAACAAAGGCAACAGATGACACAGCTACCACATACACAACAATCAAATTCTCAAAAACAGCCGTTAGCTCCACAGCAACAAAAACTGGCTTTACCTCCAGGATTAGCAAATGCCAATAGGCAGGTGCAAAATATAAATCGTAACAATGTCGAGCCAGTTAAAGGAACTATTAATGGTCTTAAGCGACAGGCTTCAGCCAAAAATGGAACCCAGCCACTCACTGGCAATAATTTGTCTCCGCCAGCAAAAAGATTTAACATGGATAAGATAATTACCGACAAGGATAGTGGCGAAATGATTATTATGCAACCATCGCAGAATATTGGTCTGCCGATAATTAAAAGTGTTCAATGTGCTGCCGAAAATAACTCCAATGCATCCAATCAGCAAACGGCAAACAGCAATTCTTCAACAAAAAAAACCATTCAATTAAATGATCAAATAACGGTAAGCGTAAAGTCAAAGGGACAAACAAAAGAAAAAGATCCAAAAGACGTGGCTGACATACTGGCAAACCGTGGTATCACTGTTACGCCAACGTCAAAAACATCAAAGTCCGAATCCACCTCTGATGGTGAAGATGTTCAACAATTAAATGGGGACGTCAGTATTATCGCCAAAAAGAAAACAACAACAACAGTGGATTTAACAGATGATCAACAGGATGATGTTATCGAAGTACCCTGCAATAACTTAAACGATATTAGTGAATTTTTATCATGTCCCTTGCCAGAATGCAAAGAAAAGTTCGCAAAGAATTTATTTGAAACGTTGCATGCACACGTCAAAAAAGTTCATCAATTATCATTTAAAAAATGTCGACATTGCCAATTAAAATTTTTATATGAAAAAGACTTGATTCAGCATGAGAAAAAAGTTCACGGAACATTATCTACACCCCCAGAACTGGGTATACCCATTGTCGATCTAACAAATGAAACAACAAGAAATAAATTAACAAGCCTGGGCATCCATCATTATATTCCCTTAGGAAATGTTAATCAAAATGGACGTAATATTTATGGTTTTCCAATTATATCGATGCAAGGAGCTGATAATATTGCAATATTCAATTTGCAAAATCTCGGCGTGAGCAATATACTTCCAATTGGTCCAGCTGTGCCGATTCAATCTGCAAAAAGGCCAAATGCAACAAGCACAAGTAAACCAACGGCGAATGGTAATAAATAATCGAATTAATAATAATATTTATTTAGTTTAAACAGTTGAAATTCTTCAATGAAGAATTAAGTGAAAAAAAAAAATAAATAAAAATGAGCTTTTTCTAAATGAAGAATCATTTTTCAGTGATACAAAAATACATAAACTATACAAAAAAAAAACATTTATATTTATTTAATCTAATTACCTATGTAAATACAAATATTTTTTATTTATTAATTAAGTATTTAGAAATATATTATTTTTTTTTTATTAATTAATTAACTAGTTTATATATTGCAAAATAAAGTATATTTCAATATTTTGATAACAAAATTGCAAAATTTGATTTTGTACCTTTATCACATATCCAAACCAAACCGGTTCGTAAAACATTGCTATAAAAATTATGTTTGTATGCATACATTTTACAGTGACAACATACTGACAAGTAAACAAGCAAAAAATCATTTATATAGTTATTACGCCTAAATTTGTACTATCCGTAAAAAAGAAAATTTTACCTTATCTTTGGTATTATTTTTTTCTATTTAATTTTTTCATTATTATTATTATTATTAAATACTGCCTATAAAATTCATATAACATACAGACATAAATATTGTAGCATTAAATAACAAAAAGTTAAACAAAAAAAAAAACTATATTACGACGTTTTTCCTTATCAAAATTATTTTTTATAACAAAACAAAAAATAAAAAAGGTTTTATTTTTGGTTTGTCGTTCAGTCCGTACAACATTAGTCATATAATTTGATTAATCATTTAGTTTTTTTTCAATAAAATATATTTGGTGAATAAAGAAAATGTTTCGAAGTCAACAACAGAATGAATTGAAACAACAGCAACACGATATGGAAAAACAACAGACTGCCGATTTATATGCAGATGATAATTATGAGTTTACTGGTGCAACATTAAAAATAAATAATAATATTGTGGCAACAGTTAATAGTGATAATAATAATCAAGTATGTGGTAATAGTTATCAACAAGGAAGTGGAAATTTAAGTGAAACACCTGCAGTTCTCACTGGCACCGATGTTATTTCACCACCAGAATCAATAATAACAACAGCAACAACTGGTCGGTAATTTGTAAAAAAATAAATAAGTTTTATAATTTTACTAATTATAATAATTTTAATGTCTAATAGGAGCAAATACAATTCAGAGCTCGTCAGCACGACATAATAACGTAATCGCAACACAGGACACAATTAAACCAAGAATTGGTTCACCTAGACACTTTTTCTCCTTTCGTAAAGGATTATTCGAACAAGCGATTAATGACTGCATTAATGTATTATTAGTTCCTATCAATGATAACGAAATACATGGCAGTTGGCTACTTACTGAGTACGTTTCATTGTTTATAAACAATTTTTTTTTGTAATTTTATTTTTTCTTTATTGTATTTAAGGATCAGTCACTGGGACCATGAACGTGAAAGACTTGTCATTTTATCATCAAACACTCTCTATTTGATTAAATATGATTTTATTGCATTAAGAATATTAGAGAGTTCAAAAGTGAAATTAAATAATCTGGATACGATTGTTAGAGGAAAATTAACATATCCGTCTGCTTCAGTTGTTCCGTAAGTAAATCTTTGTTAACGCTATTATTTTTGTTAATAAATGTAATTTATGTTATGATAAATAATTAATTATAATGTTGAATAAACAAAATTATTTTTAATGCTTACATAATAAAGCTGGTTGGAGGGATTAACAAATGGTTTAACGACAACATTTAGAGATGGAATACCAAATAATTGTTTTAAACAATCTAATGATATTAATACTCAAAATACGCAAAATACACCAATAGTAGATGTTAGAAAATTTCGGCCAATGTACAGTGTTTTCTATTTTTTAATTGTTTAAATAATTATCTTAGAATCCTCTTTCTGCTTCTAATTTTAATTAATAATAATTATTTATTTCCATTGAATTAATTTATTTTAAAATGATTTTAGTGATCGTAACGAGATCGGAATACGTTTAATGTGGAATCGTGGTAAAGAATTATCAAAATTCTCATCATGGAATCCATTTTCTAGTGATATACCCTGGAAAACACTAACAAATCATCCAATATACAATTATAAAGATCATTTTAATACCTCACCACCAATACAAGAAAATATTTTAACTAATAACAATATATATTCAGTAAATGATTTATATTTAAAATTATATACATTATACAAAATGAAGCATGACAATATTGAACAGATAACGAGTGAATTTAATTGCAAATTTGATGAGAATATTATTTTATTAAATAATTATATAGGCGTCGGTGCAATGCTACATAATAAAAATAATTTAGGATTTTTTAAAGTTCGCGGAAAATTTAGCTTTTAATACATTTACAATATTAATTAATGTGAATTTATTTATTTAAATTAAATATTATACAAAAATATATATTTAATTAAATTTATTTATTAATTGTCTATATAAATTATATAAAATGTTATTTAATTGTATTCAAATAAAATAAAGCATGCGAGTAATATATGTTTTATATGTTTTAGTTAAACTTTTTTAAGTATTCTGGCTGTATCATAGCGTAATCACTTGCAGATAGTCCATTTACAACAATCCCTATTGTGTTTACCTAGAAAAAATATAATTTTTATTTTATTGCATTAATTCAATAAATTTATTTTTTTTTGATACATCTAGTTTAGACCAGTATTTTGGTGAATCGAATGCAGTTTCCTGAACGGCTAAGTAAGCGAAAGCTTCTAAAATATCTTGTGGACAATCACGTAAATGTCCAATAACTGCAGCTGCTGGTCTGTAAAGAATAATTTAATTTATAATAAATATTAATAATAAATTTATTTATACAAAACAAACTTGTAGGCATCCGGATAAATGTTTTCTATTTCGGAACGATTAAAACCGCAAAGTATTTGCCTTAATGCAATTAAATCGTATTCGGAATAATCTTCAGTGTTTTTATTACCCCAATTAACTCGTACTTGATCAGCAATTGATGATAATTGTTGCAAGGATAATCCATGGTAGTGTCCTAGCACTTCAATTATTTCAATGTTATCAATCTTTATATATTGAAAATCGTCTGGATCGATACCGTTTAATAGCCATCCCATATTATAAAAATAAGACACGGGAATATTTTCAATTATTTTACATTGATACTTTATGTAATTCCAGATAATTTTTGATTGTTCCGCATTTATTGGACTGTGCCCTATTTTTGATAAACACAATTTAAGGTCATCGTCAAGTGTTTGTGATAAAATTTTTTCATCACGTGTTTCATTTAATGTTAATAAATCAACACACGTTAAGCAATTAGTTGCATTAACGAATATTATTATTATTATTGATATAAATAAGTATAAATAAAACATTATTAATTAATTTTGATTTAATTTGCAAATAAAATCAATAAAACGAATTAATTTTTAATATTTATAAACAAACAATTTTTTATATTTATCATAGATGGCGCTCAATGACAATTTATTGCACAAACGATAATTTAAATTATCGACATTTTAGACAGATAGACGTAACCATTTTTTTTTCAACATATAAAATAATACTGTGAGTTGTGTGGTAAAGGTTTTCTGTTCTAATATTTATTATTAATAATTTTAATTTTTAAGAAAAATGTCAGCAATAATCGGACATTCTGTACGCCGTTATTTATCAGTATCAGTTGCCCAGGCTTCAAGTGCCCAGGGACCTTCAGCTGTGTCCGGACATGCTAGTAAGTATTTGCAGAAAAATGTCTCATTGATTATATAACATTTTTTAGGTTAAAAAAAAAAAGATATTTTTTTTTCAAATTAATATATTTTCTATATTTTAGGCGGTGGCTATAAATTATGGAAACGTCTTAGCTTCTTGGTAGCTATGCCATCAGTTGCTTTGTGCATGTTAAATGCGTACTTAAAGCATCAAGAAGAACACGGAGAAGGTCACCATCAACCAGATTTCGTCGCATACGACCACTTACGTATTCGTACAAAACGTTTCCCATGGGGTGAAGGACAGAAAAGTCTTTTCCATAATCCACATACCAACCCTCTTCCAGATGGTTATGAACACACCGAACATTAAGCAATAACGGAACCAATATTCCATAAATCATCTATTATTGTTTAGAAAATTAAATTAATTGGATAAAAAAAAGTGTAGCATTACTAAAAAAAAAACATTTTATTTATCTAAAATAAAATTAATGTAATTTCTGATTAATCAGCATAAAATACACACGTAATAAAAAATTTAGTAAAAATTATCCAATTGACTTTTACACCACCAATCAACATACAAACTGTGCCTTTAATGTATTTTGCTAAAATAAATATAAAATATTAATTATCCAGGGAACCGAATTTACAAAAAAAAAAAAATTAATCTCAGCAGTCAACATTTGTTCGTTGTTTTTTTAGAAAATTATTTTGTCATTAATCATTTTGAATTTTGGCAAACAAAAAAAAAAGTACTAAAAAATTGTAACTAAAAATATTTTTCTGGAAGCGTTTTACAGTCCATTTTTCCCATTATATTTGTTTTGATTATATTTTTTTTTTTTAAATTAATTTATATAAAACGAAAAATTTAGTTTTATTATGTTTAATTTAATTAAGTATGCAAATTTAAATTTGTGTAAAAATGTGATTGTTTTGAGTAAGTTAAGACACCAACGGCTTCAATCAACATTAAAGATTAATTGTGACCAGAAACCAAAACAGGAACCAAGTTTGTGGAATTTATAATTTTCGTTTTTTATAATTTCGTTTATTTAACTGTAATTTTTTTTTGTATAAAGAACCATCATGGTGGATTTGGCGACAATTATCATTGTATTTAGCAATCCCGATAGTGGTTATACTAACAATAAGTAATCACTATCAGAAAATGGATCATCCAGAGCGTTTACCATATATACCATTTCAACATTTATGCATACACCATAAACGTCATCCCTGGAATCGTACAACTTCTTTTCTTCACAATCCTGAGGTAAATCCAGTGCCTGGATATGGCTACGAAGATGAAATTGAAGGTGAATGGACAGATAGGTATGATTAATAAATTTATAAAGAAGTCGGGGTAAATGTTATTTTGAAATTGCACAAGTCTCCTCCCTACCTACAAAACCATCATTGTGGCAAGTTTTTCAACAACAAAATTCAATGTTACATCACGGGACTAGGAACTAAAACAAATCTATTTTTCTAATCTTTTTTTTTTAATCAATTTTATTTAATACATTTTTTTTTTCTTCTATAAATTGAATTTTTTTAAAATTATCATTTTTTTTTTTTTGATTTTTCTTTATAAAAATTTTTTTATCTCACTTTTCCGCTGTTTTCTTTTCCGTCTCGTAAAAAAATTTATTTAATGTTTTATGGTTTTGAATCTATAAACCAACAACTTCGCCTTTTTTACGATAATCAGCATTACCGTAGATACCAGTCGCATTTTTGTAAATTGCACAAATAATTGAACCGCGTTCCCTGTACCGTCTTGTTTTGTGTCCTAGATTTTCTAATCCCTTGATTACTTGCTGAAAATTTTTTGTTTGTTTGTTAAAAGAGGAAATAAGATTATTATAAAAATATAAAATAATAATTACATCCAAGTTCCCGAATTCATATTGGATTTCCATTGGAATTAATTGATTATGGAAACGTGGCGCATCAATTGCTTCTTTTATATTTTGACCGAACCAGATTGTTCGCATGATTGCCTGTTAGGAAAATAGAATTACAAGTAAGTGATTTTATTTAATTAATTATATATTAAAGCAAACGCTACCATGCCAACAGCGGTGGTAATTTTAGTTCCTCCAGCTGCACCGATTACCAATTTAACGTCACCATTTTTATCAGTAAGAATTGTCGGGGCCATTGACGACAATGCTCTTTTATGTGGTTTAATAAAGTTGGGCGGTGAACCAGGTAATCCAAAATAATTCTTTAATCCAGGCGATGAGAAATCATCCATTCCTGAATTTAAAATAATTCCAGTACGGGGCCCCGTTAAACCGCTTCCAAAACTTTTTATTTAAAATTAAATTTTAATAATTTCAAATATTGGCTTTAAATAATTTTTTGGGCTTACTAAAAGTTGACGGAACTCGTTAATGAAATTGCATCTCCATTTGGTGCCAATACTGATATATGTGCTGTTCCCTCGTCCTTTCCAGCGTAAAATTGAGCACCGTAATCCTTAGCATCGCCCATTGTCTTAAAATCATCGATTTTCCTTCGAATCTCAGCTGCATAGTCACTCGAGGTCAGATTTTTCATTAAATTATCGATATTTATAAACTCTGGATCCCCAATCTCGGTTCGTTTGCCATACGTGTACTTGTAAGCCTCCACAATTCGATGATATGTTAATATGGTTTCATTAATGTTTGACATGTTTTCTGGCGTGAAATTATATCCTTTTAAAATATTTAAAAGAAAACCCAATAGTATGCCACTACCGGGAGGCGGAATAATATGAAGTAAATCATCATTTATTTTAATAGGAATTGATTGGGACCAGCGAACTCTGCAACAGAAATAATAACCATAGAAGATAAAAAAAAAATTATTTAAAATGGAAAAATATTACTTGTAAGTTTCCAAATCTCGTTTCGTTATAATACTTCCAAGTTCTTTTAAATCTTCGGCTAGTAAATCATGTAATGTTCCATTGTATAGGTCATCGCCGCCACTTTCAGCAATTTTTGTTAATGTTTCACACAAACGTTTATTCGCTTTTACCAATGTGCCTTGACGATAGAAATTTCCGGTTGTTTGATTGACGAACATTTCTCTATTAGAAAAATAAATTTAATTTCTTTCTCTTTTTTAGGAATATTTATTGATAATATGAAGAAAAAAAACCTTAATTGTGGATCATTTTTTATAATTGGATTGAAACTGAGTGAATCTTCCATGTGTTTCGTCATAATAAATCCACTGTAGCATAGATCTATAGATGGTTGGATAATATCTTTCCATGGTAAATGGCCAAAACGTTTGTGGCCTTCCCAATAACCGAGAAGCTCACCAGGTATTGCAATTGATATGGGGCCTTCATTCGTTGTCCGTGGATCGTGTAAATGCATTCCTTCGGTAGCTGCTCCCGCTGCTATTTCCCTAGCATCCAAGGTATACGCACGCTTATTACGTCGAATGTAAATATTCATAATAAAACCACCGCCAAGGCCCATACTTTGCATATTTGTAAAACCATTACAAAAGGCTGTTGCCAAAGTTGCATCCATAACAGTTCCATTACGTTTAAAGATATCCCTGTAAAAAGTGTAAATAAATTAATTTACGGAAATTAAACAATAGCATTGGAAAAGGTAATTTATTTTTTTTAAATCAGTATTTCCTTATAATTTTTGAATAATTAACAAAGTGATTGAGGGACATGTAGTGCAACCTTGCTATAACGATTATTTGAAATCTCTGTACTGCGGACAGCGCCAATTAAATGTAGAGTGATTGGTAGTGTCATTAAAGATATGTCATATTTAACACGTTTTTCTCATTTTCATTTGTTAATTAAATAAAAAACAATTTGTTTGTTTTTAATGAGCTCATTTAATATTTTATTGATTTAAATTTATTAAATATATGTAATATACATAAATTTTAATTATAAATACAATAATAGTTAATGAAAATAATAATTAGTGAAATAATAGTAATAATGATAACTTAAAACTAGGAGAGAAAAAAAATCTTTTTTTTTTTTGTTTTTAGTTTGAGTAAATAAATCATTAAGAAAAATAAAGAAAAACATTAAATTTAATTTATCAGGTAAAAATAGTAAGTTTGATTTAATTTTATTTTCTTATATATAAATAATAATAATAATTAACACAGAATCATTGATTTTAAAGGATTTTTATGCCTTTATTTAATTGTTAAAAAGAGAAACAAGTTTCTCTTTTCTTTGTTTATGCAACAAAATCAAGGCTTTAAATCTCCTTTATAAAACACAGAAAATTAGGTTATATTCAGTCAAATTGCTAAATTAACATTAAATAAAAAGAAAAAATATTAATTATATTTTAATTTTTTCTTTTTCTGCTCTTTTCTGTGTTGACTAATAAAGCAAAAAAATGAATTTTTTTCATTGTAATTCGCCATTTTAGTGACGTCTACCCAGACGAAAAGAAAATTTAAGTTTTTCTTATATTTAAATTCAATAAAATGATTACTTTTCTCAAAATGTAAATAATAATAGTAAAAATAATAACGATTAATTAATATAATTTGTTAAACACGGACACAATATGATTATTATATAATTTTTAATTGAGGAGAGAAGTTTTCTACGTTGTATTGTCCTTTCCTTATGCAAAATTCTGTCTTTGAGTTTTCCTTTTTTCGTTTATATTCACAAATAATTAAATTTATTTTGATTATTAAACTTAATTATCAAATGTTTTGTTTTCTTTGTTATTTATAGTTTATTTTTTAACACTTAATTTATTTTTATTCTTTTCAGTATTGATTAATTTTGTAAGAATTTTTCTGGAATGACCTGATGGATCAAAATGGTTGGTGTGTGTACTAGCCTCCTTCTTTGTACGTTGCTTGCCACTATGAGCAGAGAATATGTACTTATCTTGATCAAAATTGTAATGTTCGTATTTATCAATATTAATATCAGCCATGATTGCAATTTTTCCTTTTTTATTTATTTTTTCTTTAAATAGGAATTATTCTGTAGCTACTTCTTTGTTTGGTTGAAAATTCAATTTATCGCTTGCAACTTTTCGTATCAAACGTATGACTTTGACTGAAGAGCGAATATTTTTATTTTATAATTTATTTATGAAGAAAAAATAATTCTTTGTTTCGTCAGCTGTTTATTTCGCTGCTAACTGCGCAATTTAAATGTTGTTTTTTCTTTATTAAACGTACAAGGTGGGTTTGTCAATATTTTTTTATTATTATTTTTATTTTGCTATGTAATGGTATTGTGTATTGCGCACTTTAATACTTTTTTACTTTTATATAAAAACTATGTTTTTTAATATAACTAATTTGTACTAATTATAATATCACTTTAAGTCACTTAAATTTATATGCTTATAAATTTATGTTGTTAACACGTTTGTTGTTGAGTTAAAACTAAACAAAATATTATTCACAATCGTCCTATTTATACCCAAAAAAAAAAATCTCCGCCAGCTCAGCTTAAGCGATAAATACTTCTTTTTTTTTATTAAACATAATATGTGTATTGATTTTGTATTATGACTTTACATGAATTGACTTAACTTTTCTTTAATACGTTTAAACGTTTTCTTTTTTATTTGTTTTGTTTTCGGTTTTTGCTTCATATCAATGTTTATTATGTTTACTTAGCTCTTAGCTTAAGCGAGCGATCGTGTCATCATTTTTTTTTTAAATATTTTATATTATTTTTTCTTTTAATTTATTGCGCAGATATTTTAATTCAGTCAAAAATATGTTATGATTGTTTTACTTTTCTTAAATATAGCATTAATTAACATAAATGGGAAAATTATGTTTAGTGCATACAATTGGGCAGGTTTAAGTTGCATAATTCTCGAAAAGTCTTCAAAAAAACAATAGACGGGAAATCTATTATAACACATATACGCTAGCAGGAGTATCATTTGACTTTGTTTATTTACTTTAATCAGTCTGCCTTAGCTAAATTATTGTTTTTTTGTTTTGTTTATTTATTTTTATGCCGGTTTGACTTAGCTTGTTTTTCTTTATATAATTTTTTTTTCATTGCTGTTGAAACTTTAAGCCGGTTTGCTTCTTGTTTTTTTCTTTTCTTTAAACTTTATTTTTCTCTGGTTTTGCCTGGCTTATTTCTTCCATTTCTTTCTGTATAAATTTTTAATGAAATTTTGTCACAATGTTGCAGTTTATTTACTTTTATTTCTTTCTTTTATTGTGATGGAAAATGTTGGCAGGCTGTATAAACTTTAACCATAACATTCATTCGGTTTTTGAAGTTGCTATTGGCTTAATAATATACATTTTTAACTTTTCTTTTGTTTTTACTTTAGCTAAGTCGTTGCTTTTTTTTCTCTCGAATTAATAAAATATTTATAAACTTGAAAGTTGAAGTTGATTAACCGTGCATTTCAATTTATATAATATTGTTTTTACGTTTTTTACATATTTTTTTTTTTTTTAATATGCTTAACTATCAAAACTATGAAATGAATTTTAATTTAATATATATTTTTTTATTTTATTATTTTGTTTATGTTTTGAAAACAAATTGAAAATGCTAAATAGTTATTTGTTTAAGTTTTGTTTTTCAACCAATATTCGATTTTAGCAGTATTCAAAAATTGGCACAGGGCATATATAAAGAGACTGAAGATTGATTTCCCTAATTTTGTATTAAATTAAATTAAATACTGATAATTAAACATGATTTAAATGACGTACATTCATTTATATTAATCTAATTGAATGACTTAAACTCATTGATAATATTTTATTGAAATTAAAACTTCTAGAAAATTTTCTGATTATTTAATTTTGTTTATTTTTGTTTTTTTGTATTACAGATGATGAAATTTTGATGAATTATTCAATAAATAAAATCCGGTCATTGTACGTACATATATTTTCGTAACGTATTTATATAGATGTTTTTACATAAACACATATATGTATATGCAGGTAAATTTGAATTAATATTTTTATTATTATTAAGAAAACGTGGTTTGTATTTATATGGTTTTAAGTCAGGGAATAATTTAATAAATAAATTTATTATTATTATTTTTATAGTATTAGTTTAGCCTTCGATAAAGTTAAAAGAAAGAAAAAACAACAAAAATGATATATCGTGTGTGTGTTTTATTTTTATGCGCACGTTATAAGTCACTTAAATACTGTATCAATATAGTTTACTAGGTATAATACGTTAACAAATATTATTTAAAGTAATTTAACAACGATTATCAGGTTTATTAACATCATTTATAATTATTGTTTTTAATTAATATAATTATTACTTAATAAACGGTTAATTTATAAAAAAAATAAAATCAATTAGAAGTTTCTAGAAAGTTTTCTGATTGGTGTGCTTAACTGCATGCGTCATTTTCGCTACATAAAACAATTACATATAATAATGGTAAAGTTAATAACACATTTATACCAGTTGTTGCATCGCGTTTTTATATTTTATTTAAATTTGTTTTACTTAACTTTGTACTTAAGTAAGTTAAATGCACATTTATTGCTGGCTACGTAGCGAAAATAGCTTTCTGTTAATTTAATTTCTTTAAGAAAATATTTAATTTTTTATTATCACCATAACGAAATGATTATTTTTTCATTTTAATTGATTAATTAAATTTTTTAAATATTATTGTGAAAAGAATTAAATTAGAAATGAAGAAATAAACACGTTTTGTTTTGTTTTGGCTTATACGTAAAATGACTTAAGTGGGTGACATATCGATAATTATGTTTAAAAGTATTTTATTACTTTGATTAAAATACAAAGAACTTGACTTAGGGACTTTAAACAGTTGGAAAACACATAGCATGATAAAATGCCCTTCATTATTTCGCCTTATTAATTATTTTTATTTATTTATTTTTCTTGTATTGATAATAAAAATTAATTATTATAAACATTTGAGCAACAAATTAGTCATGAAATTATTATAATAATTATTATTATAAATATACATTGTAGCAATTTAATAAAAAATAATAAGAGTCGTCCTATCAATAATAAATTTTGACCTATTTAAAAACTTTAAAATAAAGAAAGACAAAAAAAAAAAATAGAAGAAAATATGAAATTAATTAACAATTATTAATAAATAATTAAAGTTTGTTATGTTTTTATTTTTATTTATTGCTTTTCTATCAGTAAGTTAGATAAATGTTTTTAACGTTTTTAAACGTAAACATATTTATTTTTTTTTATAGTATTTAATTATTAATTTATTGTTGCGTTGTTTTATCAGCGAAATGTATATTTGTTTTTATTGTATATTAATTATCAAAAAAAATAACGTCGTAGTAGCGGATGATTCTTACACATATTTAGTTTCGAGAAAATTAATAATTATAAACACAAGTTAACATATCACATTAAATGCTAATAATAATAATAATAACAACTGATAATGTGTGATATGTAGATGTTATTTGGATAAATACAGATATTTATTTTGTAAACACATGCATTCAGTCACGTCACGATTTTTCTTTTATTTATTTATTTATTATTATTATTTTAATTTTAATTTTGTAATACAATTTGATTTCATAAATCTTTGGGGATCACACTGTTAAGTGATAAATAATCATTTACAGAGAGATTAAATAATAATTTAAGTCATATTGATCTGATCTTGTATGCCTATAAAATACTATTAGCAAATTATTTTTTAAATTTAAGAAAACATTGTTCAATTGACATTTTTTCTTTTATTTTTATAACTTAGTTGCTTACTACTGCGTAGTACTATTATTGTTTTGTTTTTTAATAAAAAATAAGCCGGTATAAACAAAATACTTACAAATACACACCAGACTAATTTTTTGTTTTTAACGATAAAACGCAAAAATTATGTTTTTTTTTTTTTGGTAGAAATAAATTTAGAAAAACACGTGGTAAAACAAAAAATTAATGAAAAATATTTAAGTCAAGGATTTTTTTTTAACTTTTGTTTACTTTTATCAATCATTTTTGGTTCATTTTGTTGTTTTATAAGATTACTGTTTATTCGATTGGCTGGCTGGGCTGTGCCGAGCTCTTGTGCCTCGTGTTGGTTGACCTAAATTTTATATATTTTCCCAAAAAAAATTTCCATTATTTTTTGTACATTAATGTTATGTTCGTTCTCACTTATCTAAACGTAACATAACGTTACGTAACGTAATGATTTCTTTCTTAGATTAAAAATATAAAAAAAAAACAAAAAATTTTTCTATAAAAGACTCACCGTCCGACTTTACTGCAAATTTCCGAGTCCGAACAAACAGCACCATTTTTAAATATATGCAATGTTGATGCGGATGGTGGTAATGGCACTTCTGTATTTGGTGGTATTAATTCATCATTTGTATTTGCTTTTAATTGACCCTCCTTTGTAAAATATAAACCAAAGATAACGCCAGCAATAATTATCAATAATAATATTATTAAAAATAACCATTTACGACAAATTGATGTTTGTAGCCAAAATTTACGTAATGTAAGACAGCGACTGTGAAAATAATTAATATTAGTTTAATTACGATAATAATTATTGGCTAATTAATTAATAATTTACTAAAAAATCGCTTATTTAATTTATTAAGTGCAAAAATAAAAAAATGTTTATTACTTTACTTAAAAGTAAAATTGTATATAAAAAAAAAATACCAATTATAAAACTAAGATTAATTAACATGCTTTATTATTAGTGTATTTATTCTAATTGTAATTATTTGTTTTGTAAATTAAATCTTCTAATTCAGGAGAAAAAAAACATGTTAATTATGTATTTTCAAGATTAAATTAAGGTAAAAAACGTTCATTAAATTCAAACTGATGCAAAAATAAAACAGAACCATCTACTTTAAGATAGCGCAAAATATGACTAGCGATAAAATAGATACATAATATTCTCTTTTATAGCTAGTACTAGTAAATGTCAAAATTTTAAAAGAGAATAAAATACTTGTAGCCGTCTTATAGGCGATTTTAAATTAAAAAAAAAAATTCCTTCTTTTTTTTTCATCACTTTTCTACTTAAACTAATTAAATTTTTTAAACTTAGACTTTTATTATTTAAACTTACATGTTATGCTTTTTAGTTTTATTCCCTTTACAATTATTATCATTTTTCTTAAGTAATTTTTTCTTATCACTTTGATTATTATTATTATTATTATTATTATTATTATTATAATTATTATTATTACTATTATTAAAACTATTACAATTGTTATCGATGTTGTTTAAATTATTATTATTATTATTATTATAATAGGAATTATTATTAAAGTTGTTGCTGTCTATATCATTGTTATAAATATTATTATTATTATGATTATTATTATTATTATTTATATTATTATTATTATGAATATTATTGCTGTTATTTTCGTTGATGTTGTTGGTATTATTATTATTATTAATTATACGTGATCTATAATTTAATTTTTTTGTCAAACATACATTTTTATTATTATAACTACATTTTTTACGTTTTATATTTAATGATTGCATTAAAATGAAATGTATATTAATATTTTCTATAGCTTTGAAACATTTAACAACATTTGCAATGATATTATGTATATTTTATTTCTTTTCATTATTTTTATTTAAACAAGGATTTTTTTTTTATTTATTTAATGCAGAATTTGTATAGAAATTATGCAGAAAAGATGATATAGTTGAGAGCACAACGTTACTTGGATTCAACATTTAAAGAATAATAGGAATTTTTATTATGAAGAACAAAACAACACAAAAACATTTTTTAAGATCTTTCAAAGGTACTAATTGATGATAAACATATTTTTTATTTTTTTATTTACTATTTTTCTAATATATATATATTTTTTTAATGCTTAATTAGCTAGTTTTATTGCTGTAACTGAGGAATAAAATAACACACTTAACACGTCACATTATGCAATGGTGAGGTTTGATGGCTAATTGATTCTATGCATTGCTTAAGAGAATCACAACAAAGGTAAGTCTTTTCCTTCAATTTTATATTATATCGATTTTGATGAAATGAATTTTTTTTAAAACTCATTTCCTTGATTATTATTTATTATAAATCAAGGATAAATGTAAGCTCATAATAAATGTATGAAATCTGACAGTCAAGTAACAACGAATTTCACTAAATTTAATGAAAAATACACACATATACACAGCAAATAAGAAATTTAAAAAGCAGACAGACAGGGAGATTGTTTAGTTGGGGTAAAAAAGAAAATGTAATTTTTACAAAAGCTTTTCCTTTTTTTGTTTTACAAAAATACTGCATAAAATTATTGTACTTCTAGCTACGGCTAATACCTAGAAAGCTTTTGATTTTATTTTTATTATTTCTATGCTTGGTTTATTTTAGTTACATTTTATTGATTCTAAAGCAATAATATGATTTTAGTAAGTTTCTAAACCTTAGCTAAAGCTTTATAACTACTAGAAAATATTTTCTCTAAGACCACAACCACCCTAGTAAAGCATGATTTTTTTTTTTATTTTTTCAAATAATTTTTTATGATATGAATTTTTGTATAAAATTTTACCTTCCTTTTCGTCTATTATTTATTGTTATACCATTTTCACCATTGCTTGTATTTTGCGCTAGAAATTCGTGTCCTTCTTCAGCATTTTTCATTTGATCACCATCATTAAGATTGTCTGATTTATCAGCATCACCTTCTCCAATAGCCATTATCCTGTCTTGGTGTATAATTTCTGTTGATTTTCGTTTGTAATTTATTTTGTTGATTAAAAATTAATTGTTTTCTACTCTATTCTGAAAAACACATGGAGAATAATAATAATTAATATTTTTTTGTTAAGAAAATACAAAAATTTAAATTAAATGTGCACACATTATGTGTTAAATGTGTAGAAATTTTATTTTATATACTTATAAAGCGAAGATTATCATGAATTACACAAAAAATATGAAACGTCTTACTTCTGTTAACACTTAAATATACGCTTATGCTTATATTTTCTCTATTATTGGTTGTTATTATTATTATTGTTGTTCCCTAAGGAGATATTTCTTTAAAAATATTTTTATTTCATCCATATTTTACCAAATTTAATTTCTTCTTTTATATTTTATTAATGTCGTTAAAGTTGTTAATAAAAAAATAAAAATACGTAAAAACAGATAATAATTTTAAAGGCAACTAACCAAATAATTCTATATAAAATTTAATATTTCTGTTATTGTTGTTAATTTTATTTATTATTCACATATTGTCGTTGGTATTTATTTAATGAAAAACAATTTCTTCAAAAATGTAAATACTTCAAAAAGTGTATTTAATTTGAAAATATTTAAATCGTTTTAATGATTATTCACTTTTAAGCGAAAAAGAATATAATTATTATTAAAAAAACTTTTAAATAAATTTTAATTAAAAATATTAATAATATTTAAACGAATGGTAAATGGTATGGTAACGTTTATGCTTAATATAAACGTACATACGACTGAGACTGGCTCTGAATATTATCATATAATTATTTTATTTTATTATATTTTTTCCTTTTTCTATTGTTTAATTTTATTTTTTTATTTTTTATATCAATTTTATTTTCTTATTTATTATTTTTGGATAATTCTTAATCGATTATATGTTTTGTATTGTGTGTTCTAAATGTGTTTCTAGTCGTTGACAACGCCTTAAATTAGCTGCTTTCGTTGCTTTAGTTATTTCAATTAAATTTTTCTTTTCTTTTATTCTTTGTTAAGCATAGGTTCGTGGTTTTTTTTTTATGTTTCTAAGACATGTATTCAGGTTTAATAATTATTAATATTTGATATAAAATAACTTTAGTTGCAGTTTTAAAGTAAAAATAAATCAATTTTACCTTGGAAACAATTTATTCAGAAATAGGTAGGTAGAAAGATTTATTTTAAAGTATTAAAAATTAATTTTATCTAAAAATGGATTTATTTCTTAATTTTAGCTACAAAAAAAAAAAGCTCGTTCTCAGCATGTTTTTATTGCTTTTTTGTATACCTTTGAAAATACACCTCTGTACAATAAAAAGGTATAAAAAACTAATAACTATTTTAAGATTCAGTCAACCAAAATTAAATATATCTAAAAATAATTTAATACACAAATTTTATTTAAATAATTAATCGATAAAGGACAGGAAGAAATTTGTTTAGAAAGAAAAATAATAAATAAAAAAACTGAATGAATGATTAAAAAATGATTTCCGGTGTTTTTATGTAATAAACGCGCTTCATTCATCAAAAAAAATATGTATAATTAATTATTTATTTAAAATCATAATCACGAGAGTAGATATTGCAGTCGATTTATGGTGATTTATGTTTGATTAAAGTCTATCGTCTGTATTTATTATTTACCAAAAAAATAAAAGTAAAATTTAATTATGACTTTATTAACGCGGATTTAAAATAGACAAGGTTTTTATTTTTATTGTTGATTATTTTAGGAAAAAATTATTATTAATTATAAATCACAGTAAATTTTGCAATGATGTCATACACATATTGTGTGATTTTTGTATATTTTTTTTTTGTCACATTTTCTTACTTAGCGCTAGTGGAAATGTTTTTAAATATAATTAAGCAAAAAAAAATCTATATTAAATTCGTTTAAATAGAAAATACGCAAGTATTAAGATAACCAAAATAAGTCACTTTTAATCAAAATATATATATATAAATTAAGTCAACGACTACGTAACAAACATTGAAAATGAAGTGTAAGCGAAAAGCTAACGGTGCAAGTGCAGAAAGCGCGAGAATAATTTTTTTTTTTTTTACTGATAAGAAATTTTTCAAAAGAGTTTTAAACACAAAATATTCATATAATAATATTTATACAAAAAAAAAAGAAGAAATAAAATAACCGCGACCTTGACTTAATTATTCTTATTATTGTTTAATTTAACTTTATCCAAAAAAAAAAATGTAGAAATATTTCTATAAAATGACGAGAGAAACAAGAAGAAAAACTTTGATTTTTGAAGTAGGTAAGATTAATTGTTTCTTTTTTCTTTTATTTACTAAAAGAGTAACAAAAATATTTACGTTTTTAATCATTAATAATAATAATAATAATACACTTGTTGTTTACCGAATTTTATTATGATTATTGATTAAAATTGAAATAAATAATTAATTAATTAGTAATTTTTTTTTTTGATAATTAATTATTCGATTGATCGGTTGATTGTTTTAACGTTGGTGTTGAGAGTTTATTTGCTTTAAGGTTTATATTTGTGTATTACCATTTGATAGTTATGGTTAACCTTGAGAAATTGCAATTTATGTTCGCGACAATAATATTATGATAACGGTGCGATCGTTCCACCCCCTACGTAGAAATTATTTATTACTTTATTTTATGTTTTCTGTGGGTGTTACTATTGATTAATCTGTACACAACCTGTATGTGTAATTTTATCGAATTAAATTGTATTTTTTAATATATAATTTTACATTATTCGTTTTGTTTTCAACTGACGACGACTATTTTCACTTGATTACTTACGCTTATCATTAAATTTTGTTTATTTGTTTTTTATTTTTTTTACAAATTTTAATCATTTTTTATTATTTACTTTAACTCAATTATAAAATTAAATTTTATTAATAAAATAATAAAAGAAATTTTTTAGCGTAGATTGATAAGTTACGTGGAAAAACGTATACGCGATACTATAGCTGGGAAACATCGTAAACAGCCTATGGATAACGTTATATACGACACGTTCAATCCAAATTTTAAAATGATTTCTATGTACATACGATCTGCAAGGAAATTGAATGCGTTTTTCCGAAAGTCCAAAATCCTTTAAAGCTTAAAGCTTCTGAAAGTAAGGACTTAATTGTTGCGATAAATTCATCACTTTTCTGGTTGGTAAACGTTAAATACAAAATCGTTTCGTTGATGTGCAAAAAAAAATCACGTGGCGTTCGTGTCTTATCAATTAGAGCTCTAAACTATTATCGATAATTATAATTAACTTTTTTTTTTTTTTCACGTTTTAATTTTATGGATTAATTACTCTGAGCCCCATTACTAATTATTTGAATTTTCAATATAAAGAAAAATGCGCAAAACACAGCTTCTTCTAATTTTTGTATTTTTCCTTTTTCTTCATTACTTAGTTAAATATTTGACTTAAAATTAGAAAAAAAAGAATTAGTATTAATATTATATAATTTATACGTAATCTGTTTTAATTTTAAACTTATTTTGCAATGATTTTTGTACTAAAAATTGTGTATTTCTGATGGGATGGATAGATGGATGTGGTGTGGATCTCTATCATCCATCAGTCGTTTTTTTATTACTATTATTTGTCTTTTTAATTATTATTTATTTATAAATTATTTTCTTCTTTTCTTTTTTTTTTATTTGCTATACTAAAATTAGAATTAAATAATTATTATTATAAGATATAATAAATAAACACACGATGCGATATGCTCGCATAGAAATTAGCGGTTTTCAATAAATATTTTTTTTTCAATGTCAAATTGATTTTTTTGATGTTTGCTCAGAAGAAATCTACATTATATTTAACGAATAAATTTTTAAATTTAAATTAATTAATTAATTTTATTTAAATATTTTATGCTTATGAAATGAATTTTCTATGTTTTTCATCTTTTTTTTTGTTGTAAATTTTAAGTCAAGTTTTTTTTTTGGTTTTCGTTACAACAAATGAAAAATCGCGTGCTATACACCTACACAATAGAAGAAAATCCACATTGTTGCGTATATTTATTTTAAAAGTTTCTTATTGTGTGTTTTTTTTTTTTTTTACTTACAGTAAACAATTTTTAAGAATAGAAATGAAAATGAGAAAAAAAAAACATTTTTGTAAATTCCTTTTTATTTCGCACAATTTTCTTTATTTTTCGAAAGTATAATTTTCACAACAAGTTTGACCTATTATTGAGAATAATTTTTTCTTTTGTTTTTTTTTTTGGTAAATTTTGTGCTTAAGAGATGCATGCTGCTACCTTACACCAGTTACCAACTACTAAAAGTACTTTTGTACGTGCTAAAGTACAATTTGCATATGAACTTACTGGCCGCTTGTCGTATTAATTTATTTTGTTAATAAAATTATAAAATTCAATTTTGTACCACTTTTCTTATCGTAAACATTTTGAAGCCACTTTAAACCAGATTTGTTTATGGGACTTTTAACTGTTGTGTAATATATTTGAGAGAGAAGCAAAGAAAAAAACTACTCGCAAAATAAATTGCCAATTTAACTAAATTAACATAATTTTTATAAACACTTAATTAACCGAATTTACTATTATTATTTACCTGTTTTATATATTTATATATTTTTATATTTTTATATTAAACGACGACTGTCTGTAACACCTTACTGTGACTTAATTAAATTAATATTTTCACACTTCTTGGCGCATGTGTAACTTAATTTAAGTCATTGATAAATCAAATCACACACAAATTTATTTCTGTTGGCAAATATAGAAAGAAAATAAAAACTATTTACTCTAGACTTAAAATTATGGAAATTTTTTGTAAAAATAAAAAACGAAAAAGTGAAAAACAAAAAACAATAACACTTGATGGAAAAATAATAATCACCAGAACCACACAACAACCATCTACGATTGACTGACTTAAGATCACTGAAACCCAAAAAATAAAAATCAACATATTTTTGGTTCATAAGAAAACGAAAAACAATTTAAAAATTCTTTCAAAACAAAATATTTTTTGCTTGTACTATGTAGGTGTATTGGTCGATCGGTTTGTGTATTTTTGTTTTTGTTTTCTTCTTTCTGCTTCCTTATTTTTATTTTACTTGACTTAACGATACTTAACTCAATGTTACTTTACACAAAATTCAGCTGATTATAAATTCTATACATGTACTGTACGTATGTTTTAAATACCGGCTGTTGCTGGTCGCCTAAAGACCGGCCGAGTGACTAAAGTCACTTAAATACTTTGTTCACAGTTATTTGACTTAAGTTTTTTTTGTATATGCTAGGGCTGGTTTATTTTGTTTTTCTTCTGATTTAAGTACAGTATAATACCAGAGTAAAGTGTATTTTTCAGAAATTTTTCATTTTGACTCACATCTTTATCGATATTTTTGTGTATTTTCGCTTGTTTTTGACTCTTTGTTGTGTGTATAGTGGCGTTACGTCGTTACGTTATGTCGCTTTATCTTTTTAATTAAATTTTCAATGCTGTTTTTTTTAAAGCATGGCAAAAATTGATAATGAAAATTCAAACAATAATAAGCCGATTTTTTTGTACTATTTAGTTTCAGTATGATAAAATGGTATTTAGCGCGTTTAATAATTGTAAAATTTTCTTTAATTTGATTGGTGAAATGTGTCGTTATTCGTAGTTACTAAATAATAACCTAAAAATTAACTTTTTTAGTGTGTAATAATTAACGAACCGTTAAAGAAATATTATTAAATTATTTATTTTAATCTACTTGGGTAATATCAACATACGTTTATTTTATATCGTTGGTTGTTGCATCAAAGATTATTTTTGTCATTAATTTGAATAAAAAAACAAAACAAAACTAGGATTCACTTCATAAACACTTTGTTTATGAGACAAACTGCTATAAAAATAAATTTATTATGTGTGTAGGTGGATGGGTTCGCGTTTTTGCTATTTTAACTCATTCAACTTTGTTGTGTTGTATGTATCGCGAATTTTAATTAATTATTTTTGTTAATGAAATTTTGTTTAGATTAAATAGAATTTCTTTTTCTTTTTAAAAATATTTTCACGATTTTACAACGTTAACTGATTATAGAGCAAAAAAATAAAAATAAATTATTTTTATAAATTGTGTGGCTTATAGGGAAAGCAATAAAAATAAAATTCAAACAAAAACTTTGTTACATTTTCTTTGTTATAATATTTCATAATTTTTTATTTATTTAAAATCTCAGTTTTTATGTTTTTTTATGTTTTATTCCTTTTATTTACATTAATTTTTTATATTTATTTTCATTTCATTTATTTAATTAATAAATTTTTCGGTTAAAAAAATATTAATCACTTCTTTAGTTTTCCATTAGAATTTCTCAATTTTTCTTTTTGATTCTGACTACTTTCTATTTTCTTTTTAATTAATTAACATGTTTTATGTTTTTTATGTTTTATTTATAAAGATATGTTTTTTTTTTTTAAATATATATATTTATTTTTTAATTATCTATGTATATAATTTCTCTCTATTTGGTGAATTTATTGGGTGGGTGAGGTTTTTTTTTTATTTTCTTTAATTTAAATAAATTCTTTGGCTTTTTATTGTTTTTTTTCTTTTGTAAATATATATTTCTTTGCTAAAATTATTTAATTATATTTATACTTTGGTCTGTTTGGTTGAATTTGTTGCATTTTAGTTTAATAGATTTTTACTTTGATTGATGGGTTTTTTTTATAAGTGTATTTGACTAATTTGACTAGTTAAGTTACTTTTACTCTTTACGGCAATTTTACGCTAATATTACATTTACGCTAAAATTTTATTTCTTTCTTTTAGTTTTTTTAATACTGATTTTTTGTTAAAAATAAATTAAATTTTATTTTAGAAGAAATATTTTGTAAGGTAACCAGTTTTTTTTTTTTATTTTTGTTTAACAAAAAAATTAATAATCTAGTAAAAATAATAATTAAATAACAATTTAAATTATAGAATTTAACTAAGTGACTAATTAACAAAATATTAATTAATATTAAAATTAAATTAAAGCTGCTGGTTTGCTTAAAAAAAAAAAAGTTTAACTTTTGTTGATAAAGATTTTGTTGCTGTTGCTGCTGCTGCTGAGAAAAAGCATTGTGAAATTATTTATTTTATTTCTTTTAACAGATTTATCTAACAATTATTATTATTCTTATTATTTAAATATATATTATTCTTGTTGTTTGTTTAATTGCTTCTTTTTTATATAATTAATATATTATTTACAAATTAATATACGTTTAGATTTACATTTTAAAACAATTAAGATTATTTTGTGATTTAATTTTAATTGATTATTATTATTATTATTATTAAATTATGTTTATTTTGTTATACATTCATTTATATTTTAATTATTAATTAACCATCATAGGTACAGTAAATTTTACACACAACACATTTATAACGTTGATTGCAAATTTATTTGATTAAAATTAATTGTTGTTTATTTAAAATAAATAATAATAATATCGACAAATTAATTGTTATTTGTTTGTCGTGTGTAATTAGTATTTATTTTCATGTATATCTTTAATATGATTGCAATTTGCGCAATTTATTTATTATAAACACCTAAAGTTATACTATTTATATTTGTATATATATATATTAGAGAAATTCTCTATATTTTACCTAAATTTATACTATTTGTTGTTGTTTATCTCTTTGGTACATTTAAACATTAATTTTATATTTTTTCTTCATTTTATTTAATTAATTAATTAAACATTTATACAAATATAAATTATTTTATTTTTTTAAAAGTAATATATTCTTTGGTTTCTTTTTTATACAAATTAATTATATTTTTATTTATTTTTTTTTTTAAACATTTTTCTCCACCTAAGGTAATAAATTTAATAAATTTCTTCACCTTTTTTAATAAATTAATTAACAAATATAAATTCTATATATATACTTATGTATAAAGCATTTCATTTTATAACATTTTGCTTCTTTGGTTTTCTTACAATTTTTAAAAAACATTTAATAATTTTAATATTAATGGCCCAGTGAGTTTTATTAAATATATAAATATTTTATTCTAAATTTTAATTTTAGTTAAAATTATCATTTTTTTTTTCTAACCTAAATTGTTTTCTATTTTTTTTTGTTAAATAATTCGGGTATTTTCTCTCTTCATAGATTTTATGTGTTCATTATATGATGAACAATAAATGTACGCTTTTATCCGAATTGAATATTTATTACAAAATTACTTCTGGTTCATCGGAACGATCTGAATAAAGTGGATTTGCGCGAAACATTCGGCTCGTACCATTTGTTGATTTAGTTTGTTTAGTATTGATTATTTTTCTTCTGGTTGTTGGCCATGATAGTAACAGTTGTTCTTCAGCTGCTTCAGTTTCTGAATCACGGCCACCACCAAAGCTTGTACGGTCGTCTAGTGAGGAATAACGTCGGCATGATGCCTCTGAAGTTGTTGTGGAGTTGCTACTGGTTTCTGGTTTGTGTGAGTCAGCCTCACTGTCACTTCCTCGTTCTTCATCTTTATATTTAACCATTTTCCATTTGCGTTCTATTAATGCCGTCGAAGATGAATACTGTCGATGCATGCCGTCTTTTCCCGGTGACCCTGGCATTGATGGTGTTTTATCACTTTCCTCTGAAAATGCTCTAGTTATAAGTATTCGTGGCGATCTGCGTGATGTCAAATGTATGTCTTTAGGGGAGGATGGTGCCAATCTCTTTAGAGTATCGTGACCATGTTCTAATCGCAAAACTTTATGCAGAAGTAAATTGGCTGTGCTTAGATTAGATTTGTGATTATGAGTTGCTGCAGAATTGTGGGCTAATCCTGTATTGACACGAGGATTTCCATTCTGTAATGCCGATCGGAATGAATTTTTTATACGTAAATAAAATTCTTGATCATCTGCAGATGCTATTTCGTTATCGGTACGTGGCACTTGGAGAGTATTACAACTGGCTGTGTGTGGAATGCTGGGTCTTGGTCGAGTTGATAAGGATGGACTGTCTAAACCGGCGAAAGTCAAGCTAATTGGACGCCACGTCAATTCTGATGCGATTCGTTTCATTTGTGGCTTTTGCTGGCCACCGTTACCTCTTTCGATGTCGATCAGTGTCTCTGACATTCTTCGTTGCAGACAAGGCCTCCCCAAAAATCCAAGAGGAGTCAACGAAGGTCTACGGGATCCACATGTAGACGGGGTCCGGGCTTGGATCTCATTATTCATTTCATTTTTGGACATTTGCTTTCGCCAATAATTCTGGAATGTTTTTCGCATCACTTTGCTTTTTAGGCCGTACAAAAGACCATTAATAAACGATGAACAGGTGAGCAGGGTTGAGGCAACAACAATTAAAATTTGATTTACTTTAATGGGTTCGGGGATAATGCCATCTGGATGCATAGAGTTGGTTGCACTCTCCCACAGAATAACCACATAATAGGGACAATATAATAGCATAAAGGATCCAACAAGTTGCAGAACTGACGAAACTGGACTCCGTGATCGAAATTTAGGCCCACCAGCACTTGGAGCTGTTACTGTTGGTACAAAAAATGGATTTCGTTGATGGGTGATGGTTACTTGTGCAGATAATGTCACTTCATAAATAGCTGATGCTATCCTATGTCGATGGTATCTCGCTATCATCAGCACCTATTTCAAATTAATATCTTTTATTTAATTGTGAAAATTTAAACAATGTTTCTTACTTTAAGATTGCATCCAACAATAATTATTCCTGGCAACAAAAGTGTCACAAATGTGAATGTAATTCCGTACCATAGTGACCCATAAACAGTAAAATCAGGAGCGCAGCCACCCAAGTGTGGGCCATACTTGAAAGGAGCGATACCAAAAAACGGTGGTATACTTAAAACAATAGCCAATATCCAGCCAAAACCTAATCCAATAATCACCTGAAATATAGAATATTTGCGGTTAATTTGTATTTATGATTTTTCTATTATTTTCTTCTTTTAGTTTACCTTTTTCGTGTTGACAATCGCACTATAGTGCAATGGTGCTGATATTGCATAAAAACGATCACAATTAAGACCACATACTGTCCATAAGGCAATCGGATGTAATAATGTTAATAAAAAACCATGAACAGTACATGGTGTATCTAATGTGACAAGCCAGCCACCCGGTTTACCAACACTCGGCAAAGAAAATATAAGAAATGCAAGACATAATAATGAGTCAACAAGTCCTAAATGTAATAACAGGACATTATTTGCTGTTGCTATCTACAAAAAAAAAATAATAATAATAAGAAAACATCGTTAATTATGATCCACTAAGGTGGTGGTGGTGTTGGATGAATTGAAAAAAAAAAACTAGAAACGTCACTCAAAAGTGATTTTTTAATGAAAAACGAGCTTTTATCTTTGACTTTGCGTAGATAACACTTGTTTTCGATTTGTTATGTTATCAGTTGAGCCAGTTATTTATTTTGCTTTTACCATCTTTTTTATTTTTCTTCTTTCCCCCTTGTTGCTCCGTTTCTGCTTTTTTTGGGCAACATAGAGAAGAAAAAAGAAGTTAATTTAATGTGTCATTACCAGTTCAGTTACATAATGATAAGTAAGCAGATAAGTTGATGACGTAAATTAAATATGTAAAAATGAAAGGAGAAATAGACAAAGGGCGCAACAAGCAGCCTGTTTATTGCATACATTTGGTTCAAGGTTTTGTTCCCTCTTTTTTTGTTTGTTATATTTGTCTTTTTGCAAAAGACAATTACTCGCAGTCACCATATGAGCTTTTGTAGAAAATAATGACGACCAGACAGTAAAATATTCTTTGTTTTTTCTTGTTTTGTTGTTCTAGTTGTTGATGCATTTTTTACTTTTTGTTATTTCTTGTTCATTAAATTTGACTCTGCTGTGTCACCACCAGTGTCTTTTCCATTTTACCATAGAAATGTATTTTTAATGTTTGACAACAAAGTTACTTACTACTTACTTTCTTCATTGTATTTTACTTGGGTTTTTTTTCTTATTTAAAGAAAGTTCTTTACATTTCTTGTCGCAAAAAGCAGACACAGTTTTTTCTTTTCTAATGAATAACAATTTTGTAATATTTTTACTTATTTGCAATGTGCTTAACGTAAATTTAAGTTTTGTTTATGAATGCAATGTTATGTAGTTAGAGGAGATTGTAAACATTAACATAAAAATAAAGATAAAAAATATAAAGTGTTGAACGGTCCATAACATTGCTAATTAAGGAATGTCTTTTGAAGCTTTTTTCTCTCTTTGCATTAAAAGGATACACTTTGCTGCTTTATAGTTTGTTTTAAATTTTTTTTTTTTTCGTTTTAAAAATACATATATACAGCTGCCACAGCAGTATGTTAGTTTTTGGGGATAAAATGTAGATAAATAAAAAACAAAAAAAAAATTGATAATAGAAAATTTAGTTAACATTTTCCTACCTGTTTCGTTAAAATAACAACTAAAACAATGTAGCCATTCATTAGTAAACCGATAATAGAGACAATCGCTAAGGGTACGCCAAGGCTTAAGGACAGCATATCAGAGCGCTATGAATTTATGATTTTAATTTTTTTTGTTTCTCGAATATTTTATCCTCACTTTTTTTTTGTATCGAAAAATAAAGAAAAATATTTTTAGGAATTTGGGGGGATATAAAATACCTAAAACATTCCCCCCAGATTTTTAAAAATTTTTTTTTTCTGTGCTTCTGTACTCACTCTATGCTTTCTTTTTACTTTTTTTTTTTTTCTTTAAATTTTGATTAAATTAAATTTTTTCTTATTATTAAATTTTAAATAAATGATTGTTTAAGCTTAGTGTAGAGAGCTTTATATGTTTTTGTTTAACTTCTTTAAATCCCTTTAAGTAACTTCAGTTGATTGTCTTTGTAATATTTTTACTCGATAATTTTCTTTATAGCCAGACATTATTTGTTTTCTGTAATGAAATAAATAAATTCAATTAGTTAGTTTCACTTGATTAAAATATGATTGTTGGAAAGGTTAAGGTTTTATTTTGATTTAAATAATTAATTAAAGAAAAGAATTATTTTTTCAATTGTATGACATTAACGAAATAATTATTTTGATTATAAAATGTTACAAAATAAAATCAAAGTGGTATACAAAGTGGTATATTACTCAAAGCCAGTCAGACCATACTAAATGTTTTACCACAGGTAAAATTATTTTTAATAAAATAAAATCTAATTTGTTTGGCTTCTGTGATATTATTTTTTATTAAAATTTTGTTAACATTTTTCTTTTTTCATTTATTTAATTTTTGTGCTTTTTTTTTTTACTTTTACTAAATGATCAATTTCCTTTATCAAAAGTAATATGTACGCTTTTTTTTTTGGCTCTCTATCTTTGAATATATAAATAAGCTTAAAGCTTTCTAGAGGAAAAAATGTTTAAACAAATAATAAATAAATTTTATTTAATTTAAATAAAGCGAGAGAAAATATAAATCAATGAAAATTTGCTCGTAAATTGGTCTCGTTATACATAGAAGAAATAAAAGCATAAAGACGACACACACATGCTACAGACACAAAATAAATGAATAAATAAAATGAAAAGTGATTTCCTGTCGCGATTTTCGTTGTTGTCGTCGTTGTTCCGTTTTAAATGCCAAAAAACATAACGATATTTTTTTTTTATCACCTGATTTCTTCTCGTTGCTTTATTCTCGTACATTTTATCACTTTTTTTTTGTTTGGGTTTTTTAATCAATTTTTAAGCTAAACAAAATTATTTTATGAAATGTTTGAACAACGAACTAACTGATAGAAAAATGCTTTTAAATTATTATTATTTTTCTCTTCGATTATTTAATTAAATTAAATTTGATTGAATTGATTTTTTTTTGTTCGTTTCTATATTAAAGAAAAATAAAAATGAAATCAGTTAGAAAATCGTAAACAATTTATTTATTTTTTATTAACTTAATTTTCCTTAACCAATCCAGTCAGCTGTGTGTTGTTAGTAGAAATATGTTTTCGTTTTTGGGGGTTATTAAACTTGAAAAAAAAAATTAAAGAACCACCCAAGGATGAGGAAAAAAGGATTTAATCTTGAATAAAATTCAATCATCGTGAAAAAAATTGAATTAAATCAAAATTGTTTCGATTTAAGTTAAATTCTTTAGATTGAATGTTATTTGTTATGGTTTTGTGGATGAATTCATATCTTGTCGTAACATAGCTAAACAATAGATTCTTAATTAATAATCTTTTAGACAGAGTTTAGACTTGATTTCAAATCAATATATTTTCACTTTTAAGAAAAATAGCAAATGGCATTCACTGGATCTTTATCCATCATTATTTAAATCGAGAAGTATAAATATTCTAAGCTAATTTCAATGACAATACCAGTATATTTCTTCTTTCATTTCAGTTAGTTGTTTGATTAGCATACATTAGCATTAAAGCTTTTTATATTTAATACATATAATAAATGTTTGAAAATGAAAGACACTAAAAGCTATAGCAATGAAACAGTATGGAAATTTGCATAATTTAATTTTGATTATGTATTGAGATAAAATTTTTAGTTCCCTGTAACAGTCTGCATTGCTTAAAACTAAAACAAAAAAAAAAAAAATTCAGAATAGAAAACTGCAAAATCATTTTCTATTTGTAGTTGTTGTCTGGGTGGGCGTTTGATTGTTCTTTTCTTTTTTTTTTTAAATATTTTTTAGACATTGGATGCTTAGATATTGTTTTTTGTAGAAGCAGCAGTAGCAGCTGATTATTTATAAAAGTTTAAACCAGACAACCAACTATTGAAATGATTTTAAGCTTAGGAATTGTAAATGATCAATTTTAAGGGCGGGTTGGGTTGTTGGTAGTTTTTTATAAAAATAATCTCATTTCCAGAAATAAATTTAAAGAAAAAAATAAAATAAAAAGGAAAACAGAATATCGAATGTTTTATTTTTTTTTTGTTGAGGTGGGTAGCAAGTGGGTAATAGACTTTATTTTTAATTTTTTTTTTGCTTGTATCATTACATTATTATTGACCATTAATATTTATGTTATATTATACATAAGTATATGTATATGTTGAAATATTTAAATAAAGAACTTGTCTGAATGAGAATTTTTCAATTTGTTACAGAAAAATAAAGAAGAAAAAAATTTTAAAGTAATATGTCCAATCGATATCGCTTAGTATTATTATTATTATTATTGAAGATGAGAGCGAGTAAAGTTTACTTCTTTTCCAATCAATATTTTCGTAGTTTTTAGTTATTTTGGTTTTACAAAAGTTTAGTATAAAAAAAAAAAATCATTATTGTGCTTTATATGTTAACCATATGTTTGTGTATATGAGGAGGATGCAATAACAAGATTAGAATGTAACAGAAAGGACCGAATTACATTCGATTTTTTTTTTGATTTTGTTCTGTTTAGTGGGTGGTTGATTGAAGTTTTTGTAACTTTTTTTTTTTATTTTCGATACTCTTGTTATTTGCTGCGGTATGATGATTATTATTATTATTTATTATTATTATGGCTTTTATTGATGTTACATAAATTTGATTTTAATTCCAATCAAGTCAAGTGGAAAAAAACATTGAACGAGAACGGGCGGCAAACAACAATTCATCGCTGATAGCAAAGAAAAAATAAATCGAAAAAACAAATAATCAAAGAAAATATTTTTCTTTATGTCTCTGCCATTCATATCCTTTTTATTTTTATCAAAAATAATCAATTTTTCATTAAATCAGTTTCCTCTTTTCTTTAAAACTCTTTGTATTTTCGTGGAAAATTTTTCTTGTTCTTTTTAATTGAATTGAATTATTCTGCATTTTATTTTTTCTCTTTTTTATGCTGTGAATTGTTTATTTTATTTTTTTTGTTGTGTTGATGATAATCAGGAAATGAGACATTTTTCAAGGAATTCTTTTTTAAAAATATTTTCTAAGCTTTTAAATAATAATTCATTTACGATGCTTTAAGATTGGTAAATTATTTTATTCAAAACGATTAAACCGAATTGATTGCTTTTATATGTCTTATCAATTGCATCATAGATTCACTATAATTAATGCATTTTGATGATATTTTATAGAGATTATTAAGCTCATTAAGGTTCTACCAAATCATTATTTTCATAATGAAAGCAATAAATGTATGATGGAAAATAATTAAAATTACAGCAGGTGGTGGCTGGCTTCTGTGTAATTAATATTTAATAAATTAATAAATAAATCAATGGTTGGGTGGGTGTTTAGTTAGTTTGATCTATGATTCGCTTTAAATATTTCTTTTCACTTTAGTTTTTTAAACAAAAGGTTATTTAGAGCAAAAATTTGTACGAATGCTTTTGGGATTTAGGTATATTAAATATTTGTTGGCATTATTTTTTTCGCAGCAGCATCTAAGCAGTGTTGAGTTGCAATTGCCGTAAGATATTGACAAATAAAATAATTATTATTTTTTTCATCTGCCTAAGGTAATAGCTAAAAAGAACAAGCACAATAACCTTCTATATTGTCGTAACAATCGATTATTTTATTTTTCTTTATTATTAAAAAATATGTGAATGTAAATGCTGTTGCTGCATTACTAGAGATATTATTTGATATTAAAAATCATGACATTTTACCCTCTAATGTAAATACTTAAATTGTCAGTCTCAAATTGTCTTTATAGCAACCACTAGCCACCTATCTACATTGTTTACCTGTCACCTTTAAATCGAAAATTTATTTTTATTTCCAAAATAAGAAATAATAATAAAAATAAAAAAAAGGTGAAGACGAAGACGAAGAAGAAGAAGAAGTTAATTAACTTTATCAAAGAGAATTTTATTGATTTTATTAATTAAAAATAATAATAATAAATGTATTTGTCTATCTGGTCGGTTGGTTGGTTAGTTGGTTGGTTTGCGTGTTAACAACAATTTAATAATCAAAATAAAAAATTAAAGGAATTTTTTTCTCTTTTTTGTTTTTGTTTTTTAATGACAATAATAATGTCCCTTATTTCAATCTATTTTTTTGTTTATAAGGTTCTCACATTTTTATATAATATATTTTAAACTTTTCGTTGTTGCTTCATGGTAACGATATTTACTAGAAGAAGAAAAAAACAAAACAAAACCACAATAAATTGGACAAAATAATAAATAAATAAATATATTTATATTTATATATATGAAAAGGGCTAGTCCTTGGCGGGCATAATAACAATAATAACATAACAAAAGCTGTGTAAACAGTAAAAGACGTTATAAAAGGCAACAGTGAGAGATGTATATATATATATATAGCCGCAGTTAGCAGTTATACCTTAAAGGTGACATTGTGAACTTTTTTTTTTTATTATTATTATTAACTTGCCCTATTATATGTATATGGAATTAATGTGGGTTGATTATAGAAGGTGATTTTTCATCAACAACAGCAGTAACGACAATAACATAGACAATACACCTGCGTTAACATGTTGTTTTTATTAGTTTCAGTTTTTATTTTGATTGTCAAAATGGTCTGTTGTGGTTTGTTTTCTCCTCTTTATACCTTTAATTTTTTGTTTTCTGCATTTTTAATGAAAAATTTAAGAAAATTTATTATTCTATGATGGATGGTTGGTTGGTTGGTTGGTTGTTGCTTTAATTGTTCATTACGATGAACGATGTTACTACACTGTGCGTCGTCGTAATAATATAATGAAATTTGTATACCACTGATGTTATTGTTACTCGGTTGTTGATAATGCTACTGTTGTGTTTTTTCTTTAATGACTTTAACATAATTTAACTTGTTTTAATATTTATGTTTATTTTATTTATTTATTGATGATAAATGTTGATGGACAAATACAAGGACCACTCCCTTGTGTAAATTTTTGTCATGAAATGCAGAGCATTTTACAGGGGTTTTAATAGTAATCATAATAATAATAATCAAGGATAATACAAATAGATTACTACATATGTACATGTCTGTCTACATTTGCACGTTACTATCGTAACAAAACAAATATTTTTTGGTAATTTGTTTGTCTGGTTAAATGGTTTTAACGATAATCTATTTGCTTATCAATTTTTTTTTTAATATTGATTATTTCTGGTTTATTTTCGCTTTTGACTCTAACTAAAATGCAATATTTCGACAAAAATGTTTAAAATAAAAAAAGATGTATAAAGAAAGAATGTGTTGTAAATAGGTATGCGCTAGGAGAATATAAAACATAAAATCAACCCACATGTTGAATATACATTATTTTCTATAATGTTTTTTTTTTTTTTATGTTTTTTTGGTAGTAATTTTATGTTACATTGAATTCAGATCACAAAATACTTAAAGGCTTTATATGTTATTTAGGTTTATAGAAAAAAATAAAATTCTAGTCTACTAGCTAGTATAAATTGAAAATCTGTCATCATCATCATCGTTGTCGTTGTCGTCTTAAAAACCTGATTTTACATCCATCTTTAGCCCGTAAAGTAATAATAATAAAAAAGCAAACAAAAAAAAACGTTTAATCCATTATCAATGCTTTTTTTTTTGTTGTTGACTTGATTTTAGACTATTTTTCTTTCTTTCTTTTAATAGTCACATAAATTTATAAGCTACTGCTGTGCGAATGAAAATTCATAGGACAAGATAAAATATGTACATAACATAAAAACACAGGCAGAACTAACTCTATGGAATTAATGTAGAAAAAAATGTCTATGTACGTACACAATGTTATTATTATTATTATTTCACTTTTACTTTACTTTAACTCTAATAGAATTCCCAAAGTGTTAAAAGAATATTTTGGTAATTTTTTTCATCTCCTATTGAAACATCTATGTAAACTTCCCATTAGTTATATTATTTTATAATTTTATTACAAAAAAAGAGAAAAAACCGAAAATTCTTTGAATATCGATTTTTTTTTTTGAATTATTGACTATTGACGAAACGTGACTTTATCGAATGTAAATTATTTTTCAAGCAGCACCACCCACGCTTAACTCTTTACTTTTTATTTATTTTCGCTGTTAAATTTTTCGCTGTATTTTTTTTGCTGGGTGTAAATTTGCTTACTGCATTTATTACCTAATTATTATATTTATTATTTAATGCTTTATTGGTTTGTCTGTCGCAATATTTTTGCTCTTAATTAAAATTATTCATTTGCCTAGTGTCTCCTAGTACACTTGTAACATTTAGCTACCTGTCGTCAGTTATCATCTATCTGTTGGCTCTTACCTATCGCTATTTTTGTATAACAAAACATTTTTTATATTTTCGATTTGGTTTTATCCGTTTTATTCCTTTTTCTGGTCAATTTTCTATATATTTTCCCATTTCTCTTACAAGTAAAAGCTTTTTGTTGGTTTTTAATTCATTTTTTTTTTCTTCCTGTTTTTCATTTTGATAATAATTTTTATTTCGATCAAGTGTACTCGTGGGATTTGCTCTCATGAGGTATGTTTTTTATTTGTCATAGCAGCAGTATGGCAAAACTATAATCAACAACTTTAAAAGCTTTTCACTGTTTTTTATTATTATTTCTGGTTTTGATTATTTTACTAGTTTTGTGTCAGTTCGATAATTTTTAATTATTTTATTTTTAGAAATTCAATTATTGTATTATATGTAGATGATCATTCTGCTACTTCTGCTATATAAATCTTGTTGGTTTTATAGGATTATGTCAGTTTAATGGGGGTAATGGCTGTAGATAGTGTGAGGTTCATTTATATATTTCATTTAGGCATTAAATTGCATATTTTAATGCTCTCAATAACAACTTCCGTCCCATATTATTAAATTTAATTAAATTTTTTGTTCATTTCAACCCAGTCAGCTAGGCAACCTTGTTTATTTCTGAATTATAAAGTATATAATTTAAAAATAAAAAAAACTTTAAAAAATTTAATGATTAAAGCACAGGTGGAAAAACTTCCATATAAATAAATTCATAATAAACGTTAATAATGACAGCAAACAGAGCACTTAAACAGATTTTACTGCAATAAAAATAAAAAACGGTGCACAGTGAAACACAAGAAATCTTTTACTAAAATTATTTTCTATAAATAAATTAATATTCTCAGTTCAGTTCGTTTTACTGCATTCTAAATTTATCCTTTTTCTTTTTTAAACGAATCACAATTTAAAGGAGGAAAAACATCAATAAATGACAAAAGTTTGTCTGTTTTTTTTTTTTTTTTATTTGCTTCTTCTAGAAATATTTCTGCTGCAACTGTTTAAATGTCATTTTTCATACAAAGTTTTGTTCCTTTAAATAAATAATAAGCTTTATTTATATTGTGTTGCTGTTGCTACTATTTTTCCTTCTGTTACAACATCCTAAATTCTCAAGATTAAATTTATTTATTTCTATAAAAAGTTATTCTTAACTTCATTTTATTTATTTAATTATATTGTTATTTTCTAGAACATTTTTCTTAATTAGGCCTCTAATCAAGGATTTATTTTTAAACATTAAAATAACGAAATTTTAAGTTTTCATTTCGTAAAGCTAAGTAATTGACACGAAAACAGATTAAAGTGGTTCTATTCTTTTTATTTTATTAATGCTGCATGTTGACTTTACACTTTAATATTTCGTAGAAAACGTTTTAATTATTTAATTTCGTTTTCGTGTTGGCTATCATTAAAAAAAAAAATGACAATTTTATTTGCTGTGTATATCTGCTGTGTGTCATTTTGAGAAAAATAAAAGGCCGCGAAAAAAACCCCTCATATTTAACGAATTTAATTTTTATTATTATGTAAAAGCTTTGCCGGTCGTTTCTTTTTTGTTGTTAATAACGACAAATTACATTTCATTTTATTGTTATCATTTAATAGGTTTTTATTTACTTAAAACTAATTTTTTTTATTAATGAATTAAACACGATAATATTTTCTTGATTAAAAATGAAAAATAATTTTATTTAAATAGTAGCGAAATTGAAAACAGAGTAAAAAACACTGTGCGCGATGGAGGCGCCCGGTTAATTCGTATTTCTCATAAATGTTTAACTCTTAACGGAAATGTATTAAGGCGGTATTAATGGTGGTAATTAAATTATAATACATGAATAAAGAAAGTATTAGCAAAATGGATTAAAAAATTTGTTTAAATAAAAAAAAAATATTCCCATTCTCTTCTCCGTAAAGGTAAAAAAACTCATAAATTTTGTATGGCTGGTATGCATCGCAGTATTTTTGATAATAAAAATTTCTTTATTCAAATACAATACGTAGAGGTGGTAGGCTGGTTAGGTAGATAGTTACTCTAGTAGCTTTTGTTACTAAAGTGTGTGTGTAGTATTTACTCGGTTTATATTTCATTCTAACAATAATTGAAATAACTAAAGAAACGAAAGAACACCACTTAATTAATCAAATTCTTCTGTCGAATTTTGATGCCATTAAAATAGTTTTTGTAACTTTTTTTTAGTTTTAAAACAGCGGCAACAGTAAAAAATAAAAGTTTGTATTTAATCAGGTTATATAAATAGTGATATTGCGTGCCGCGGTATATATATATATATATATATATATATATATATATCAGTGGCGTTGCGTCATACTAGCGAATGGATGCTTAGCATCCCTATGTTTAGGATTAAAAATTGGACATAAATAAGGATAAATTAAAAATAAAATTTTTTTATTAATTCGCAAAAAATTTCTAATAATATTCATAAATTTTCAAAGAAATCATATTTCATTATGAATCATCAATATTTCAGTTCAGTTCATATTCACAAGAAAAATTCATGCGTTTTGTTGTTGTTGTGATTTAAATGCGAATGAAGTGGCAAAGCAAAATAAAATCAATAATGACGTATATTTTTAAAACAAAGAGAATATGGTTAAAATAAGTCTCTCAAAAAAAGCTAGCTTTTTCCAAATTATTTGTATAAAATATATATGTAGTGGTAGAACTAGCGATTTACATAGAAAATTAAATAAAAAAAATATATTTCTCTCAATTTAAAAAAATTTTTTGGCTAAAATTTTACTCATTTGGATGCTACAAAAATATTGCTTCACCATGCAATTAATATATATAGCACAAATAAATTGAAAGAAACTTAATGCAGATTGGATATGATTCTACGTTTCAAAGTATTGAATCTATCTTGTTTTATTTTTCTCATGACAAGTGAAACATTTGACTAGATTGCTCTGTTGATTGCTGACGCATATGAATTTAATTATAAAAAAATTAATTGAAAGAAAGATAAATATTTAATTGTCAATTTTTTAAAAATATTACTTATAATTGTATTAAGTTAAATTTTGAAATAACAAATAAAATAAGATTAAAGTAATAAATAATTGCAATTGTTATATTGAAAAACTGTTGAAAAAATCATTTGCAATGCATAATTTTGTTGAAAAGCAATATATAATTGATATTGGAAGGCATACACCAATTATGGACATTACAGTTAAGAATAGGTCTTGTACTAGGCATTTTACTGATAAATTATATAAAACCAACAACTGGGTAGCGTGATGCGAATTTTTAAACAAATATTTTTGCTGGCCATGCCTACTGTTTTCACTAGAACAAAATGTTTGGTGCAAGGGTGGATTTTCAGAGTTGAATAACATTTATAAAGCTGCTGATAGGCACTGCAAAAAGTCTAAAAATTTAGTCATGACTATGCCAATAACAAGTGCATCAGCTAAAAGAAGCTTTTCGACATTAAAGCGCATCAAAACTTATTTGAGAAATACAACTGGCGAAGAAAGATTAAGTAGCTTTGCAATTATTTCAATTGAAAAAAATCTTTTAAAAATTTTATTAATAAAAGATAGTAAATCTGATGCAATTATAAATGAGTTTGCCAAAAAATATAGGTTTTTTAATTTTTACAGGATATTTACACTATTTATATTAACAGGATATTCAATTTTATTTATTTTTATAAATTTTATTTTTTGATATATATTAATAATCCTGTATTTGATGTGCAGATAGAAAAATTAGTCAAGTGATGATATAGTTATATTATATTATACATACATCTGATGACTAAAGCACAAAAAAAACTATAGAGCTTCCCTAATTCAAAAAGTCACGCCACGCTACTGATATATATATATATATATATATATATATTTTTGTATATTATGTGGTTATTTCTTGTGCGTTACTCCTTTCACCAGCCTTTATCATCCTAGCCCACAAATTTCGTAATTCGGTTTTATTATAATTATAATTTTAATTAGAAAATAAATTTCATTTATAAACGGGATGATGATGATGATGTGTATCGGCTGGGCAAAGTAAGGAAGAAATAGATAAAAAAGTTTCTCAATTAATAATTGTGAACAGAAAAACGATATAAATAAATAAATAAATAATAGAAAATTACTTAAGACGATTATAATGTTTTTCCACATGATATATTTGTAATTTTGAAAATTTTAGCAGCAGCTTCTGGTTTTTTTTTTTTTTCACTTGGCTTCGATTTTTAATCCGTTTAAGAAGCTCACTTTTCTTTTATTCAATTTTCTAAAAAGTATTACCGAACTACTAGTAGCTGTGTTGAATATAATATACGAATGACTTGACTACTGATTCTACAACTAATTAGATCTATTTTTAGACAATGATTTTATCGACAAAATATACTAATAATAATAAAAAAGCAAAAAAATGTTAAATTTTGACGTGCCCATAATGAATGAATTATTTTTCATTTTTATTTTCTCTATATGTTGTAATGCTATTTCTGTTTATTGATGTTATTTTTGTTAAAAGGATTAAATTGATTAGTTAGAGAATAAAATGTACTGTTGCCATTATAAATATGTATTACGTTACATAAGATGTGAACGACCGAAATAGTAGCAAAACGCAACAGCAAAAAGTTGTATTGAAATAACACAATTAATTTACAAAAAATAATAAGAAGAAGAAATAAGAGCTTATTTTCTTTGTTAATCAAAATTAAAATCATTTTTATCAAAGAAACGTAAACATAGCATAACAGCGCAGATACTTGATAGATGTACTTTGAAAGAATAAAATCGATATATAATTTTCTGCATGACATTTGATTAGGTTAATTATTTATCCAACAGGTAGATGCAAATTTTTGTTTTTGTGTTTTTGGATTTTTATCATACATAAATTATAGTGAATTTTTCATTACATAAAAATCTATTTATTTTGTTTCTATTAGAATATTGTATTACATAGTAACTGTTGGTTATTTACTTGATCCTTGCATCGATTTTTATTAGAAATTTTTGTGGTAATCACAGTACAGTACTACAGTACAAACGAAAAAATAATAAAATAAAAGTATTAAATAATTATAAAGATAAAAAAATAATTATAATGAATAATGAATAAAGATAAAGCTTATGTAAAAATAAAAATAAAATAAAAATGTAAACATATGTGCTGTAGAGTATTATAGTTAGTCAGTCAGTCAGTCGACAAGTATATTAAACAATGTTGCTACTTTTTTCATTTTCATAATAAATATATATATATATAAATAGATAGATAAATGTGTGTATTATAATTATAATTATTTATTTAAGGAATTAAACAAAAGTTCACAGAAATAATAATAATAATAATGTAAATATGTGAAAAAGCATAAAATAATAATAACAACGAAAATGAAAATATAACACAGAGCAATGTATGTCACCTTGCCACTGGCAAATTTTAATGAAAATTTAAAAAGGCATAAAATCTATATATAAAAAAGATAATCTGTTGGTGAATATATTTATGCTATTTGAAGAATGAATAATAATATAAAAAAAAAAACACGAATTTACATAAAGCATATAAGAATGGAAAATAATAATAAAACAATAACAGCTTTTTTTCAGCGTTTATAAAAAAAAAAAAACAGAAAAGCTAAGCAACTATTTATAACTATGTTGCTGCAGTTTATTAATAATATTTTTTCCTTTTTTTTTTTGAAATATCTATGTCAGTTTATACAATAAATGTATCAAAACTATGCATAATACACACTAGTTATGTTGTGGGAAGTGTTGAAAAAAATTCTACTGCTAATGCTGTTGCTGCTGCCTTGCTTCTATAAAATGTTTCCTTTGTTGCGTTATTAACTTTTCTTTTTTTAATAATGAGAAATACAATTAAATGCTAAACAGATGGTTAAAGAAACATTTAAATATTTATTTCAACTTTGACTTTATTGAAAAGCACTGTCAAGCTTTTTTTGTACAGTTTCTTCTAAGCCAAAGTAAAATTTAACTTTTTTTTTTTGTATTAATTATTTAAATTGGTATTTTGCTTCTTAATTTTGTTGATTTTTATGCAAATTATGTGTCCTTTTAAACTTGTTAACATATTTTTTGTGAAATTATGTGGAAATTTGAAAATGTTTTATTTCCCTTTTCTTTTCTTTTGGTAATTCTAAGCAAATATAATCCGCAATTAGAAATTTGAAATTTATTGTCATGGAAATTAAAAATTGACAAAAATAACAATTTATCGTTGTTTGTTAGTTCAACAAAGTGAAACGAATGGAAAAGTTTTTTTTTTTTCTTTAAACTTTAAGAATCATTTCATGGGTAATATTTTAACTTGAGAATTTAATTTTTTTTCTTCTTCTTCTTCTTTTGCTTTTAGTTTAAGATTTTATCGTTTTGTTTTTACAAAAAATAAAAATCTCCAAGCATCTCGCATTGCCCTTTATCGTTTAGCTGCTGCTGAAGGCGTAAAATAATTGAAGAACAAAAAGCACTCACTCAGCTACCAAAGGCAGTCGTCGTCTCCACAGTGTCTAGTAATGGTTTTTTTTTTTTCATTTATCTATTTTTAAGTTGATAATAATTGTATTTTACTGTTTTTAGTAATTTAAATTTTAAATTATTTATTATTTCGACTTGAAAACTTGAAAATTTTTGCTTTTTTATTTCTTAACTGGTATACAGTCGGTTTATGTCTTTACTAAGATAAAATCTCTAAGTTGTTTTTTTTTTGCTATTTCTCTGCTAAATTAATATTATGATTTGTTATTTGCGCTGCGGGTTTGTTAATTTTTTTATTGCTGTTATTATTATTATTACTATCATCAGTATTATTTTTATCTATTATTAAATATATATGTACATATATACATAAAAAAAAATTTATTAATAATAAATCAGCAGTGTTGTTAAATAGACGCCGTATAGAAGTTTCAAGTAAAAATTTAACAATATAAATAGAAAAATAAAAACCAATAATCAATAAACATTTATTTCTTCTACTATATATTTATATTATAATTAGTTATGGAAATTATTTAAGTATTTTTCTACCTCAGTTATTATTATTATTATTAGTTTATGTAGATTTTTGAATTGTTTATTTATATTTTTAAAAAATTAAACAAAGTCAATGTCATTCATTCTCTTTAATTCATTTTAATCCAAATAAATCGATATATAAATATATATTTGATTATTATGTTGAAACTATTATTAAAATATTAAATAATAAATAGAGTTGCTGCGCTCATTTTCTATGTTTTCTTATTTTTGTTGATTGCATAGAGAAAATAAATTAATATTTAATTGAATAATCAATGACAAAGAAAAAGAAAAACAATCAATTATTTATTTCTATTTATAGAATAAATTTATTTAAGCCTGATTAACAAATAGATTTATTTTTAAATTATAAATAATATGTTTATGATGTCATAACCATGACATAATAATCAAAATAATACTAAAGTTGTCCTATTTTGCTTAGTTTTTTGGTTGGTAATTCTGTATAAATCTTATTAATAATTCTTTTATATAAATCTTTACGTTTTTCCTTTTATAAATAAAATACAAAAACCAAACAAAAATCCATTCCTACGCATTTACTTTTGCTTTTCTTTTCTTTAACTTAACTTAAGGAAATTAATAATCTAATCACGTCGTATAATCCGTTTATTAAGCCTTAATAAGACGAAAATACACTTAATAAAATTTTCTACCTTTAATTATAAGTCTTGGAAAGAAGAGACTATATATGTGTGTACAAAAGAATAATTAAATAATAAAAAAAACCGCGAAGTAATCAATAAATTAACCGTTGAGTGTGACGAGAGAAAATTCTACATGCATTCTTATAACAAGTAGCGGAGTACCTGTGCCGACGAGTATACCAGCATGATGTCACGTTTATTTCTTTAAAATTCTTAAACTTTTTATTTAATTTAATTAAATATAAAAATAATATTTTTTTATTAAAAATACAGAATGTGTGGTTAAAAGAGAAATTTTTTTTTTATTTTTCATTCTTGAAAAATATTCAACAAGAATTTATTTATTATTTAATTAAATTCACCTGTGCACCGCCCGCCACATATACACTTGTTTGTCGTCGTACACTTATGCTTTTATTATAGCAAAGAAAACAATTCACTTTCTTTGTACTAACTACTATTTATGCTTAAAATTATATATAAAATATTTCATAAATATAATTAGACTTCTTTACACAATTATTACTTTAATTATTTTTAATTAATTGCTTCTTTTTTTTCTTTTTTTGTTATTTATTATTATTATTATTTTACCTTTTTTTTCGTTTAATTTATTGTTTGTTTTTCTTATATTTTTTATGATTTTATAATGAAATTATTATTATTTTTTAATATCTGAATATGTGTAACGTAAACGTACGTATGCATGTATTTCTTTCTTTCTTTCTTTTATCTTAATTTTTGGTTATTTTTAAATGATAAAAATAAATAAAATAATAATAATAAGAATGTAGTGAAATAAAAACTAACAAAATTAATACATATATACGCAATTAAAATTGTTAAAATCATAATTTCATTGCATATTATTGTGAAAAATTCCCCCATTATAGACTGTTCACATCTTTTTGTTCGCTATTTTTTTTTTTCTTAATAAACAAATTTTCAAATCTTTTATTGCTTTATAAGAAGAAACATAACAAAAAAATGTGAATAATTTAATTCAAAAAAAAAAAAAAAATAATAAAATTATCAAAAAACAATCAACAACTCGAGAAAATATGAAAAGAAAATTATTAATGTGGCATTTTGCCAATTAAATGTACAAAAAAAAAAACTAAATTAAATCATTAAAGAAAAATGTAAACAAGAAAAATGCAAATAATAATAATAAATTAATGAGAATTATTATTCTTATTATATTAGAAAAGAAAAAATTATAATGATAAAGAGGAGAATCAATTAAAATTATTTTGTGGCTTCTTCAATGTAGCAAAAGACTGTTTGTGAATGATTCATTGTGGCTTTTCTTTTTCTTTATTTTACCTTTGATTTGTCTTCTCTTTGCAGGAAGATGATAGCATTGACACATTTTTTTCAATTCGTCTATGTAATTGTACGAAGATTGGTTCTTTCAATAATTTTTTTTCGGTACATTTTGTGTTGTGTTTGCTAAGCAAAAAAAAAATATTAAGAAATGAGCTGTGTCTGTCTGTCTGTCTGTGGTCTTTTAGTAATAATAAATTTCTCTTTAAATTTTATGATTTATTTGCTTCAAGATTGGTTTTCTTTTAATATGTATGACTTTCACCTGATTTTATTTTATGGTTTTATATGCACACCATGGACAAACAATTATTGTTTATTTATTAAACACAAATAAAAAAGACCAATGGTTAAAAAAAAGGTTGAATGTGGTAATGGTGGTGGTGGTAGTTGTGGAAAAAAAAGAAAGAAATTCCAAATGAGAAAAGCTTTAAGTTTCTTAATTAACTTTAACAGAGAAAAATCCATATTGTTGCCTAATTGCTTATTGATGCTGATAATAAATACTGTGAATGAACTTCATGTTTGTTCGTTTTTGTTTCTTTCTTTACAAATTAATTAGAAAATGTTCTAGTTGATGAATCAAGAAAACATAAATAAATAAATAAATAATGAAAAAATAAAGGCTGAAAATGACACAGAACGTGGCGGTGGTCGACGACTATGGCACTCTAAAAGCATACAAAATAAATAAATCAGTGAAATTCGTGGTTTTCGTTATGTGCTCTTTTATTTTTCTAATTAAGTTCAAGTCAAACGGGTGGTAGGTAGGTAGGTGAATTTCTCTAGTAAATAGAATGAACGATTAAGGTGTTTTGTATTTTTTTTCTTATTTAAGAATAAGAATTTTGTTATTTTTATTGCTGAATTAAATTTTATTCATTTAATTAAAGCACAGTCATTTCCGTCGTATTTTTTTCGTTTATTACTGTTGGCTGCTGGCTCTATTGTTGTTGTGGGTGGTGGCTTGACTTTTTATTGTTTTTATTTTGAAATTTTATTTATTTAATTTTTTTATTATTATAACATTGAATGATTAAATCTTATAAAATTGTCCAAATAAAATAAATAATAAATTAAAATCACCTTGATCTTTAATTGATTAGTTTTATTATTAATTATTTTTTCATTTCATTATCACTTTGTAAATTTTATTATAAACCCATCATCATCCATCCGTCGTTGACTTTATTGTATTAACTTGTTGATTTTTTTTTTCTTTTTCTTTTTGTTTTACTTGTTTTATCCCCATTTTTTAATGTAATTCGAAAAAAAATTGAATTTTATTAACGGAAATAATTAATTAATAAAATTAAAAAAATATATTAATTGAAAAGAAAATTCTTTATTATTATACAGCGATAAAAATAGATAATCAGATTAAACAGACAAGTTTCGGTGGTTATCAATTATAATAAAAGAAATATTATTGAATTTTCTGTAATGTAATCGTGTAAGAGATAATGATTTAATAATCATAAAGCAAGTGTTGTTTTATGTTGATTATTTATTATTATTATTATTATTGTTGCAAAACATTTTTATTAAATTTAATGAAATGGAATTTCCTTTTAAAGAAATAAAATCTTTATCTTTTATCAATTTATAATAATTATTAAGTCTTATTTTAATTTTTTAATTATTCTTGTGTTTAATATTTTTCAACAAACAAAATAACTATTTTCATTTATGACCATCAATTAGTTTGTTTACCTAATCAAAAAAAAAAAATGATTAAAGTTTTATTACCGCGGATTATTAGTAGCAATGAAAAAAAAAATGTTTTTTATCATATTTTTAAGATATCTATGATTTTTTTTTTTTTAAAGGGCATAACATCAGGTATTTAACGTAATCGATACTGTTTTTCGCATCACTGTTTGTTTTATTATCGTAGAAAATTTTATTAAATAATTTAATTATATGGAATAACAATAATTTATGTTAATTTTTAGCAAAAGATAGAAGTAGAATTAGTATAAACAACTAATTGTTGGCTACGAATGTGTTTTTGGTTTCTCTTATTTGTTTTATATCTATTAAGGGGCTCGCTAAGGGGTTTGTCAGTATTACTGCCTTTGATTTGATTATTATATATTTTTTCATTTCTATTTTTGTGGATTAAAAGAATAATTTGATTCTAAGTAATCTCTGACCTATTTTTCTCTTATTGTGTTTCATCATTATTTCCTAGAATAGGGATTGGTATGATTATTACTTGTTAATTCAATTACATTTTGTTTTGATTTTCTTTTACTATTGTTAGTAGAAAAAAAAAGTAATCAACAAAAATCCCCCAAAAAGCCATCAACACTTGGGGATAATTTGGTTAATTTCATTAATCAAAGTCAAATTTAATTTTCTGTTGATTCTATTTATTTATCCTTTATCTGTTTTTGTAAACAATTATAATTTGTATAAATTAATTAGAACTGATTAAAAGCTCATTATTAAAGCGTGCTTTTTATTGGGTGTAAAAAACTTTTCTTTAAATTAAAAAACAACAAGTAATTCCTTGGGTTTTTGTTTTTTAGCTTAAGAGAAATCATATTATAATTATGATCAAGGTGCGCTCCTAGTCATCATCGTCGTCATCGGTACGTGAATTTAATACAAAAACAGTTTTTGTTTCCCTCGTCGATAATACACTAGTAGCACTCTAGTATGTATATAATATAATATTGTAATTTTCTTGGCAAAATTTGGTACCGATTAGTTGTTTTTGCTGTTGCTGCTGCTGTGTCTATGGATTACTTTTTGCATAAAATATTTTTACTTTCTTTTCGTTTCATTCTTTTATTATTATTATTATTTGCTAAGAAAGATAGAATATTCCAAAGATCATCACAAGCATTCAAATGACATCAGATTTAATCAATAATAAAAATTTATTATGAATAAACGAACGATTATTAAATGCAAATCAAATTGTTTTCGAGTGGTAAACAGCAGTATAGACGAGTGTCTGAGATATACATACATTTACATATATATATATACTTGTGAATTTCAATCTCTTCTTTCTTTTTTTCTTCTCTTTATTGCAAAAAGTAGTAAATTAATTTATTTTATTTGATTAAGAATATTCTATTTGTTTATTCCCGCTTCAATATCCATTAGGTAAGATAAATTTATACATATTTATTTTTCTTCTTTCTATTCTTCAATTCATTCGTTCAATCATTTATTTATTTATTTATGCATCGGTAGATAAATAAATTTTTATTTTTATTCGATTGGTAAACTAAATCCAACAGATCGTCGTTGAAGGAACAAATAAAATGCGACGAGACTTGAATAATGAAATAATGTGACACGAGCTCTAGCTGTAACTGTTGAAGCACACCTTTTTTATTTTTTTTTGCCTTAAAGTAGGACAAATAGTGATGATGGAGGTGGTGGTTATAAGTTTTTCAACACCAAGAAATGTAAAAAATGTAAATTTAGAAAATTTGCAACAAATTGACCTTTATCCATTCATACCAAAGGCAGTCTGAACTTATTTCTAGCAGAAATATGTGTGTTTTTATGTGTTTATATATTTCCTGATAAGAACACGTACTAATTTCAATTAATTCATCCTAAACATAATAAACTTTAACGAAAAAAAAGTTCCATTAGCTGCTGCGAAGACTTTAAATTTTTTCTATAGTATTTCGGTTTTATTAATAATAGCAATCCACCCACTACTGTCAGCAGGAATAACATGATTTTTTTTTCTACATAGAATACTGAATAAAAATATTATTTTTGTTTTCAGTGGATTCTATGGCAAAGGAGGAGAAGAAGAAGATATACACAAGAATAGCTACCAACAACCTTGAATGGAAAAAGTTACAAAAAGCTCGTGAAAATCGCAGATGAATGATTTGTAAATGTCGAAAATTAGTTCGATATGATGCTGCTATTGGGTGTGAAAACTAAGAAAGCAAAAATTAATTCAGTAAAAAACCCAGTGCATCATCGTTCCATCCCGTCTTCTATTATATATTTCTAATATTACTTTTATACCTTTAATGCGCCCTATTACGCCAGCAGTTTATATTATTTTTGCATATTATATTATATTTTACTACAATGTGTTGCGTTGTGTTGTCTGTTTTACACATTAATATCTATCATTTTATGCTAGCAAAGAATAAAAAGAAAAAAACACAAACACCCACCCACCCACAATATACGAATAAAGAAAAAAAAATAATAAAACGACAACGTAAAGACGACATAACGAAACGTAATTTGCAAAAAATGTAAATTTAATTTTGTCTTAAATTGAAATAATCTAAGAACTAAGGTAAATAGAAAAAGATAAAAATAAATAAATAGACAAAATGATGGAACGATGATGGATGGAAATGACTTGGTGAAAATTACCTTGTTGCTTTTTATTATTCCCTTGTCATGCACAATCGAAGAATATAAGTGAAAAAATTATACAAATAACTATCCGAGAGCAAGGTAAAAGCAATAAATGTTTTATTCAATTCTCGAAGAAATAACGATTAACCACCTTGCATTTTTACAGAATATACTAATTATTAAATAATAATAATAATAATAATGATAGAGAAAAAAACACTCACATATAAATTTATTAATTTATTTCTTCGCTGTTTTCTCTGATGGTTTTTTGACAGGTGTACGATGCCTTTATGATGAATTAAATTAAAAGAAATCGCTGCAAGGCAGAAACCACAGGTAATTATGATCAATTTTAATAAACATTTTATTTTATTTATTCATTTAATAATAATTATTATTATTTTCAGTAGATAGATAGAGATGAAATCACTGCATCAGACGTAGAGTACTGTGTGTCCATCAGCACATATCTGCAATTATAAATGTAATAAAAAGAGAATAGAAACAAAGACATAGCGATAGCGATTTATCAAAGTAATGAGAATAAATATTTAAATAAAATTAATTATAATTAATTGAATTTATTGTAGAGGAATTGTTGGAATGAGCAGTGACGTAATGACAATGGAGCATCTTTATCCATACAATTATAATGATAATAATCTAGCAGAGTTAACAAAATTTAACGCGAACTCTCTAAAGACAAGCAATTATCTGTTTAAAAATTAATAAGAAAATCGTAAACACTTTGCGATAGTCGGTTAGTTGATCGATCGATCGATTCGATTAGTCGCTATATGTTCAAAAATCATATTTAAAAATAGAAATCGTCTTTGTTTATATTAGAAAAACTTTGATTGAAATGTTTTTTTTTTTTTTTTTATTATTTTTCGGTATTTTAGTATTTTGGTAATTAGCATTTGGTTTTGCTTCTTTTTTTTTTATTCTTTCAATTGAAAATTAATTAATTATTTTTTTTTCTTCTTAATTTATTTTTATTAAAAGAATTTTTATATGCTACGCGTGTGGCGTCTGTGCGTTCTTCATCACGTTTCCTGCTTCCTTCTATCGGTAATTTTTACTATTTTTGGAGATTTTTTTTTTCAAAGCTTTTAATAATGTTTGGCAATGAAATAAGTAAAGAAATTTAAAAAAATAAACCAAAGAAAGCTAAAATTCGTATATAAACAACAGAAGACCGAATAAATTATTTATTTTTTTGTAAAATAAAATTTCGAGATTATCGATGTCGATGTTACTACCCGGGTGGTAGTGTTTAATGTGTGGAAGAAAGGCAAATTGTGTTGAAGAAGAACAAATAAAAAAAAGCAACAATTTATGTCCATCATCTGTTGCTGCTCGTGGTGGTTGTTCATGCAGTAACAGTAGCAATACCAGTGGATATTCTTTATTATTATAATACATATAAAGGATAAGGAATTTCTTTTTTCCTCACAACAAGTGTATTAAGGTTGTGTTTACGTTTCAGTTGTTATTTATTTTGTCGTAAAAAATAATTCTTCAACAATCCTTAATACATTTGTAATCGAATATAGCATCATAGCAGCCTAAAAATAACTTAAACATTTCATCCCCGCGAAAGTATTTTGTTTATTTTAATACTGTTAGTTGACTGACTGACTGGCTTCGTTGGTTGGGCTGGCTATGATGCCTGTTGGAAAGCTTTCGATCGAAGCCACTTTTCGTGGATATTAAAAAAATAATGCGTGTCACCGCATAACACATGTTTGAAATTTTTTAATGTAAATTTCACCATCTCCTCATATCAGGATTTATTATTATTTTTATTTATTTTGTTTAATAAAATAAATATTATGCTTCTTTTTATGGCGTAGTCGTGCTACGAGAAGGGGACAGAGGTTAGATTTTGTCGTGTTCGTCTATATGATGCTTACTTGGTGACACACCATCAGTCCTATTGTATATATTGGAAGCAAACTTTATTGATTTTCTGTTGTTGTTATTATATATTAAAAAGTCAGAAAAAAAGCGAAAATATTATGCAAAAAATATAATAAAGATGAATTATTAGGTTGTAAAAGAAATGAAAAAAAAATTGAATCTGTATTATGTAAGCCCGCCAGTCAGTCAGTCAGTCAAGTCATACACAAGAAAGAAATAAATCTCATGCCAATTTAATTTAGTTTGTTGGGCTTTAAACGACGTGAGTTAAATTTTTCTGGGTAGTGAGTTATGCTTAGTAGTTGGTACCATCATGGAAGTTAAATCATATGCACCATACATAACAGTTCTTTCAGTTTTACATTTTAAACATTATTGAGCATAATTTATGTCTTGTAAGAATTATTTCGATGGTTTAATCACATTTTTTATTTTGTCATTCAGGGAAGAAAAATGGAGAGCCGCCCGTTGCTTGCCTACTGATTAGTAAAGATACTGTGTAACGGATATTAAATATGTCTATGTTGTGTGGAATTACTGTTAAATACAAATGTGACGAAGGACGATAAATAAAAATTCTGATTTGCAATATGCTGTGATATAAGGTAAGTTAAAGAAAAAAAAGCCAATTAAAATCGAAAGGAAGATGAAAGGAATTCAATTTCCTTATTTTAATTTTTCCTTATAGAAATTGGTTTAACGAAGACAATTGTGGGACTACGACTCACATAGAGTACTAAAGTAAAAGCTTAAATAGACAAAACATGAACGGCCAACGTTAACAACTTGTTGATTATTATGTGAATAAGGCAAATTTTCCTGTAAAAACATTTTTAAATTGTTGATCAACAAGCGAACACAGGAAGAAAAAAGTAAGAAAAAGTTTTATTCATTTTATTACAAATTCACTTTGTCATGTTTATTATTATTATTATTGTTGCACAATAATGCCATTTCCTGTTTGTTCAGGTTGTAGAAGGGGAGAAAACATAAAACCAACCAGAACTGCTTTAGTTATAAGAGAAATTCGCTGTGTGCAATAAAAGCAAAGCAGGTGAATGGGTTGAGGTAAGTAGCTGCGTTGTGTTTTTTGCACACACAATAGAGGAATGAAAAACAACAACAGACGGACGGAAAATCAAATGGTAATTGAAGGAAATAATAAATACAAGCACGTGGTGAATGTTTCCGGGAAGAGCGAAACTACAGGAACTAAATGAGAAGGTTAGTACGGTAGTTAGGGAGCTACACGCATGTGAATAATTTTTTTCTACATGGCGTGAATATTATTTTAATTATTATTATTAATTAATAATAAATTAAGATAAACTAATCAACTGTCAAATCTGGTTGGATGGCAAGTACAAATGTATTGCCTTCTCCTATTCCCTATCACCAATCAATATAGTTAAAAAAAAAAAAGATCGCTATGTGACTTGACTCTGGATTATTATTTACAAGAGGACTTTTCTTTGTCAATTTGTAACTTTGTTTAAAGTTGTCGTCGCTTCTTCTTCTTCTTCTTTAACAACTCTTCACTTAACTTTTCTTGTAAGTAGTTAACTAAAGATCTGTTCGTGCATTTAAAGAAAGAGGAGACGAGAATAAAAAACAATAGTAAACTTTAATAAGGATAATATAAATGTGACAAAAGTTAACGAAGGAGCTAATACAAAAGTGAAAAATAAAGAACAAAATTACCTTGAAGGCGTGATAAACGTGACTATTGTCTTGTTTTCTTCTTATATTTATCTACTGATGTGCCTTGCTGTTCTGCTGATTATAGATAGAAGGAATGTTGTCTGTTTTGTTTTCGTTGTCGTCTTCTTCTGCTATTATATTATTTTGTTTATTGATAGAAATAATAACAGATTTATTCTCAGTAGTTTAATGAGGAAAAACATCATTTAATCCCACACCGTGACGTTACATCTTGAGATGTCTGTTTTTCCGAATATTACTAAGTACGTTCCAAACGAAATTACTGTGAATCATTGGCACTGCGGCACAGTTGCGCCTATATGTATTAGAGTTGCAGACTCTACTCTTTGCTTCTTCGATATCTGAAATTTAAAATAAAATTAATTTTTTTGTTAATAATTTAATTGAAAATAAATCTTAAAAATTCTTTTAATTAATTCTAATTTACACATAGTGAAAAATATTGCTGTTGTTATAAAGAAAGAACAATTATTACGATTTAAGCAACCCAAAAATAATTAATAATCATCCTAAGTTTCTCTCGTAGAAGATCAGAAAAACATAAACTTAATAAATTCACAATAATATGATAAATTACTCATTATGATCGAATTTTAGAGATTTTCGCTTAAATTGTGTTTTATTTTTTTATCTTTTAATTGTTATTTTTGTTCGATTTTAAATGAAAATTTTATTAAGTTATGTGATGATTACTGGCGATAATTGTCTAAACTAAAGATTCCGAATTAATATTATGCAGGTGTACGACTATATACCAATCATATACGATAAATATGCACGCATTACAGTTAATATATAAAACGACAAAAGTCATTAAGTCAGAAATTCACTTAGTATATGCACAAGGAGCAGGCAAAAACCAAAGACATTTACCTTGGAGAGCTTTGGAATGAAATTATTGTATAATCTGTTACAAAAAAGAAATAAGGATACTTCCTATTGGAATATGGTATGGCTGCGCCGATACTTCTTACTTTTGGTTTTGGGGTGCGTTAATCGTCGATTTAATAATACAATAAGTCAAACAGGATTTTTCTCCTAATTTTTCTCCATAATTCAATTAATACAACTTATTTGTTTAGACTAAAATTGGTTTAATATAAATTTTTATAGAATTTTTTCAATTTATTTATTAAATTATTTTATTTGATTTAAGGTATACATGGTACTGGTTATTAAATTTTGAATGGTCGATAGTTGGAGAGACAGTGTCAGCGTGACTTTCTTCTAAACAGTGAATGATAAGACAAAGAGTCCGTTGCTACGATTAACAGAATGTGAATGAGACACAGTGTCGGTTCTAACGATGGGCTCAATGTGAATGAAGCACAATGTTCTCGTACTAACGATAGGCACAATGTGAATAATTCTCTGCATAACTTTTTATACCAAAATGTCAAGGATAAATTACACAAACAATTTTATGTTTATTTAAAACCTGTGCATCCAAATGTACTTAAAGATTTGCCTGAGATTTCCAAGAATATAAATATTTAAAAATGCAAAGTGTATTATGCATATTTTGACCACCGCAGTAACTTACGTAATTTATTGTTAGCGGTCTTATTGAAATCCTTTTTAAATTGTTTGTTAAGGGTAGGGTAATAAAAATATAATATATTTAAAGAAAATAACATAAACATAAAATTATCTAAAACAAATGAAAAAATATTTAAAAACGGTCAAATATTTAAATCTCTTTTTTTTTTAATTGTTTGCTTTGGATGCGAAAATTATATTTAAAGAAAAATTTATCTTATGGACATTTGTTAGTCATAAAATATTATTTAAAACAAATTAACTAAATATTTGAAAATAAAATGCATGCTTTTACGAAAACAATGCCGCTAAATAATCATGAGAATTTGTTGGTCGTAAAATCGTATCTTAAGGATAAGATTTTTGAAAATTAAAGGATCTTTTGAAATAAGATTAAACAAATTTATAAATAAACATGTTTAAAATTATTAAATAACAAATAAAAATTATAATATTTAAAATAATAATAATTAAAAATTGTTGTGATCAAAATTTGAGATCACAACAAATCTTTAAAAATTAAAATACCATACTGCTGCACAATCATCAATGAATATCGATCTGATTCACCCATACTTCTTCAATTAAATTAATTCCAATTTCTCTAAATATAGCAAAAAAGAAATAAAAATTTTCGTTCAAGTACATCAAAAAATAAATAAAATCGTCGTAAACGAATCTACATATATATTATTATAAAATTTATTATACTTTTTCAATATTATGGATTACCATTTTATTACATGGTAATGTGTACAAGGTAATAATATTTACAGGATGTAACCAAAGAGGTGATTGATCTAGTGGATTTAGTGGAGCAATGCCAATTTGTAAGGTATCCAGACATTATTATAATGATGGAAGCAGACATAAAGCACCAGCACAAGGAATTATTCTGGCAATTATGATCATCTTTAAGAATTGCATGATATTTATGCAGACAAGACAACAATATCCTGCACAAAATTTCCAGAGATAGTAAGCAGAAAAACATTTTTAAATAAATCTCTAAACAAATACACGGAACAAATGATTCTAGAGAGAAAAACCGCTTATTTAGGGATTACCCGTTTAATGTTGCTGCTCAATACTTTTGTCAATCATCATCCATCAATAAACAAAAAAAAAAAGGTTGTTGTTTGATTTTTCATTTAAAAATAAAAAAAACAAAAAAAAAATTGAAATTGTCGAAAATAAATTTTGTATATTTTTTTTTTTTTTTTAGACAGTATCAGGTACAAACACGCACCAAACCGATATATATATCCGCGCAATCTACCTCTGTGCACATTAGAATAATAATAAACAACAGAAAAAATTAAATTGATTAAAAGTAAAACAAAAAATTGGATAAAATAAAAGGAATTTTATAGTAAACCGAAGGATTAATTCCAACGATGGTTCTACCTTGTGTCGCAAATAGGTTGATACACATGGGAAAAACTCCCTACAAATGTTTATTAATCAATACAAAGAAAAATCGCTACAAATGTTTAATTTTTCAGATTACCTGTTCCTAGACTAGAGTGATTAAATTGGAAAATATATCGGCACTGATCACAGATCAACAGATAATTCTACCATCAACCAGCAAAAGTAACTAAAGATATCGGTATAAATTTTATTTCAATAAACAAAAATCCTTTTTAATAAAAATTCGTATAAAGAGATAATACTACTCTGGTCTTTTTTATCCAATTTAGGCAGGAAAATTTATTCATTATTTAGTTTCGCTTTGAGTTAAGTCATTTTAACTCTATTTATTTCTGCTGAACGAATAACCACAAACGAGAATAAATAAAAGAAACAACAGAAAAGATGAGAAAATTTAAAATAATTATCCAGTATAAATGCAGTGCTTGGTGTTACCATTTGACGTACTTTGTATCTGGAATATACTGGAGCTCTTTTCCTTTAATGATTTAAGAAGGATCTTTTTTTTTTGCAATACGAATTGCAATATGACTATGATCAGGAGGCATATGCAACGGGGCAAATTTATGTTCCAGATGTATGGTGTTCAATCAATTAATGAATGATTTGTTGCTAATAAGAAAAAACTAAAACAGAAAATGAAAATAAAAGCGATAGATAAATAAATGATTCAAGTTAAGTAAGCGATTGCAAAAAAAAAAAGCAAAAACTTGACCTCAAATTAAAAAAAAAACTCAAAAGCCCTAAAACAAGAGAAGAAAAAACCGACAATAAGATATTATTTTTTTAAATAAATTTTATTCTGAATACGAATTAATTATGTGTTGGAATTAAAACAACAAGTGTAAAAACTGCGTAAGAAAAGAAGCAGCAAATATGATTGCCTCCAATTTTTGTCGCTTTACCTTTACCATTTATTTATGGTATTTACTAAACTTGGTATCTGTATGGCTGCAAGAATTGTTCATGATCACCTCCATGTTTACTGCTAAAACATTAACCGAATCACTTTGATATATTGGAACTATTTAACTATCTTAAGGATATGATTTTAAGATATAAGGATATTATTTTTTTAAATGAATAAATATGATAAATAATTGAAATAATATATAAATTGTATTTTTTTTTTATTATTTCCCTTTAATTAAATTAAATAAAATAAACGATAATATCTGTAAAAATAATGCAATAAACATAATAACATATATAATTAAAAGAAAGTATTGACGTTTTTGCTAAATATTTTGCAATGTAAACTAAAGTTGAATATTTTTTTGCAATGTAAATAGAGTCCGTTAATTTTTTTAAAATATTTAAAGAACACAAGAATAAAGTTGTGCAGATATTATATATATACAAAATAAAAATATTGATTTTCGGCTGCGTCCGTGGCAGTGTGCATTGTTGTCTTACGTATCCCCGGCTTGCTTTCAAGTTCGACGGGGGTCCGTATTAGTAAAATGGTTTAGCTTCACATGCATAAAATCACGGTATGTGGAACTGCCCTCTTTGGTCACAGGTTAGAGATCTCTCCCGATTTCTCTGCCTGTGGCGGCCGGGCCTTCCATGATGATTGTCATGGTGGAAAGGCTCGGATCTTAGAGCTGCAGAGTTCATCCATATATTTTTCGCCCTTTATGTTTAGTTTTTCTAAACAACAAGCCGGTCTATTCTGCGGGGGAATAGGCCGGCTCGGCTGGGGAATTTACCGTTAGAATAAATGTGCACAAAATTTGTGCCAAACAATAGATTTCAATAACAATAGAGCAGACAGACGGCCCATTGTATTCAAAAAAAATATAAATTTCTTTTGTATTCGCTTTACCATTGTCCTTTTATTCTTTTATCTATTTAGCAAAATTTCTACCATTTAAATATTTTATTCTTTCATTTCGTTTCCACGTGCATCGCAATAAACATATATTTATATTTTTATTTAATATAATAAAATTTTTTTCCATTTAAATATTTTTTTTAAATTTCTCCATTTAAATAATTTTTTTCATATTTCTCCATTTATATATTTTTTTTTATATTTCTCCATTTAAATATTTTTATTTTTTTATATTTTAATAATAACCATTTATATATTAAAAATAAATTTATTATTAATTTAAATATTATTATTATTAATAATTTAAAATAATTTTTTAAAAGCCATTGCAAATAATTTTCTATTTAAAAATATTAATAATAATAAATAACCCCATTGTGCAGTCATAAAGGATTCGCCATAGCACGTGTATTTAATAAATAACTTAGTCTATTTTTTTACCAAAGTTTTATTAATTCTGTGTCCTTGCTTACTTAAGCGGCATTGACTTTGCAAATTTAATTAATTTTTTTTTCTTGCAAACTGTGACCAGCTTTGCACTTGTTTTTTAATTGTGAAAGTGACATTTACCATTTACTTTAATAAAAATTATTTTTAATATTATCCTCGTGTTTGCAAATAAAAAATATATTAACCATTGAAAAAAATATCCTTTAAATAATAATATATTAAATTATTAATTATATAATTAAATATTATTATAAATAATATTAAATATATAATTAAATAATAATATTTTGTTAAATCTCTTGGACTAATTGTTCGCCATGTTTAGTGATAATTAATTCACTCAGTGCAATTCGAATGGTATTATTGAATTAATTTATTTTAAAAATTTTCTACATTAATTAAATTAAATTAAAATTAATAATTTATTTTATCTACTTTTAGCCACCCACCCACCGTTGATGATTGAAGAATTAAATAACGTTGGATCCATATTTTTATTTAAGTATCAGTATCAGTATCAAAACTCATGGACCATTGAGAATCATCCAGTGATTAAGTAAAAATAATTTACCTTTTTACAAATATTTATGTGCAAAAAAAATTAATTAAATAATTTTTTATTCTGTTTTGTAGATTTAAAACATTTATTTTGAAGAAGTAACCATTGACCACTGATCATCGCAATGCCGCACAACAAGAAAATTAATTATTCTCCACAATTTTGTGAATTCTCTTGGAGTCCACTTGTAGGATTGTTCGCCATAGCGATAATTAATTCACTCAGTGCAATTGAAAAGTAATAATTAAATTAAATTGTTTTCCGCAAAATTAAATTAATTATTATTATTTTTACTTTTAGCCACCCACCAACCCACCGTTGAATAATCAATTAAATGATGAATGAAAGAATTATAATTTTAAAATAAAAGTAATAATTTAATTTCTTCTGTTGTCTTATCGTAACCAGCATCAGCAAAACCCACCAACCATTGAGTATCATCCAGTGATCAAGTAAAAATAATTTACTTTCTGACATAAATATTTATATGAAAAAAACATTAAATAATTTATTTGTTCATTTTGTTTGTTCTATTTGTAGATTTAAAACATTTATTTTGACCACCCGCCGACCATCATTAATTAATTAATTAATTATTCTCCGCTCTTCCTTAAATCGAAATATCATAAAAATTATAAATTAATATTTATTTTGAAGAAGAATTACCATCAATCATCGCAATATCGCCACACAACAAGAAAATTAATTATTCTCCAGTATTTTGTGAAATCTCTTGGAGTCACCATAAAGGATTGTTCGCCATACTAGGCGATAATTAATTAATTATAATACACTCAGTGCAATTGAAAAGTATAATTAAAATTAAAATACTTTCTGTATAATTAAATTAAGAATTAATTTTTTCTACTTTTAGCCACCCACCAACCCACCGTTGATCAATTAATTAAGTGATGAATGACAGGAGCATAATTTTTTATTTAACTAAAAATAATTTTATTTCTTCTATTGACTTGCCGTAACCAGAATCAACAAAACCCACCAACCATTGTATATCATCCACCGATCAAGTAAAAATAATTTAGTTTCTGACATAATAATTTATATGAAAAAAACATTAAATAATTTTTCATTTTTTGTTCTATTTGTAGATTTAAAACATTTATTTGGTGATCAAATAGTGACCACCGATCATCGTAATGCCGCCGCACAACAAGTAAATTAATTATTCTCCAATAATATGTGAATTCTCTTGGAGTCCTCTTAAAGGATTGTTAAAAATTGTAAAATATAATTAAATTAAATTGTTTTATGCATAAATAAAATTAATTATTAATTTTTTCTACTTGTAGGCACCCACTCACCCACCGTTGATCAAGCAATTAAAGGATTGAAAAATTACATGACGTTGGATCCGCATATAAGAGTGACATAATTAATTTTTAATTCTGTTGACTGACCGTAAATACCATCAGTATCAGCAAAACTCACCGACCATTGAATTCCAGCAATCATCCATTCCAGCGATCAAGTAAAAAATAATTTACTTTCCGACATAAATATTTACATGAAAATAAATTTTCATCTTTTTTTTTGTTCTATTTGTAGATTTAAAATATTTATTTTGGAATTTTGGATTCATCAGAGTATGACCACCGAACTAATTAATTATTCTACAGTCTTCCAGTCTCCTTACATCGAAATATCTTTCATTTTAGTAACTTTTTGTTTATTTTCTTATAATAATTATTGGTTTCATTCAATTAAAGTAATTTTAAAAAATAAATAATCAAAGTCACTTATATAGATAAATTAAGAAAAATGTAATAATTTTTAGTTGGCAAAATTAATTGTTAAAATATTATAATGGCCCATTATTTGCCCACATCAATATGTTATCTAAACAACCATTAAGAATTTAACAGACAACAGCAGATAATCAGCCAGAAATAAAACTACAATTTAACTGGGCAGCAGTCGCCATTCCTTCGACACTTATAATAATTTTAGCCATTTGATTGCAAAATAAAAATTTAAATAAATTAATAAAAAATTGTATCATCTTATCTTGTAAATAATTTTATGTATTTATTATATATTTTGTTTAATTAAAAAACGCAAAAAAAAAATCCATTTTATTTTGAAAATAAAACATTTAATTTACTTAGAAAATTTTTTGTCATTTTATTTTTGCAAATTTTCAGTGCGAATAAAAAATTTACCATTGGTGAATATGAAAAAATGTCAAACGTAAAGTGCAATACTAACCATTGGTTAAAATATTGTAAAAAACTTGTGGTACTAACCATTGGTTAAATTTGTAAAAACTTGTGGTACTAACCATTGGTTAAATATGTAACTATCGTGAAACTGAACCGACGAAAAAATTGCAACGATCCCCTATCCCCCAACAAGCTTTAAAACATCCAACGATACGCACAAAAAATTGCAACGACCCCTATCCCCCAACAAGCTTTAAAACATCCAACTATACGCACAAAAATTTGCAAAAAGGAATTTTTCCCAATTTCTTGGGTTAATTAATTTTTTTCCTTTCCTCCCTTCGCCGTGTTGTGTGGGTGGTGGTGGTGGTGGTGGGTTGGCGGTTGGTCTGTTGTCAATTACTTGGTTTGTTATCTTAGCCAAATCACCCTTGAGACAAAATACGTCTTTTTTTTTAATTTATATACGGACAACTCGGTTTCGAACCAGAAACCCAAAAACGACTAATAATTAGTTTAGTCTAGTCTTAACCAATACGGCTATAACAATTGGTAATTTGAAATGTTATATTTGAGGTCTTTAATTATTAAATAAATCAATTTTTAAAAACTATTTGACATTCCTTATACTTATATATTTTTTGAAATTTAATTAAATTAAATTAATTCAAAGACTTGAAGAATAATTTCAATAATTCTAATAAATCCTTGTGCATTACCTGTTTGAAATTCAATTAATTTTTAAACCCCGGTTTTTTTATGAGAGAAAAAGGATATTTTTGCAAATTTTTCGTCCATGGTGAATTTTTTACACAAGTAAATGGTGAAGGAATAGTTAAAAACTAAAGAAAGAAATTTTATGTCTTTTTGTTTTAAATTTATAAATTTTTATTATTTTAATTATACACTAAGGCCTCGATCTGTGTCATTCATAAATTTACGTAGTTTTAAGTAGTTTCGTTGCTAATTTTTCCTTAAGCGTTGTTTAAAGTTGGGTAAACACGCTTTAAAACATCCAATTACAAAAAGGAATTTTTTCCCAATTTCTTCGTTAATTATTTTTTTTCCTTCTAGATATTATTATAAATAATATCTCTCCAACTTCTCATTAAGCAATCAATTAAAATGAATGTTTTGTTTCTAATAAGAAAAAACTAAAACAGAAAATGAAAATAAAAGCGATAGATAAATAAATGATTCAAGTTAAGTAAGCGATTGCAAAAAAAAAAAGCAAAAACTTGACCTCAAATTGAACACAAAAGTCCTAAAACAAGAGAAGAAAAAACCGTCAACAAGATATTATTTTTTAAAATTAATTTTATGCTGAATACGAATTGATTATGTGTTGGAATTAAAACAACAAGTGTAAAAACTGCGTAAGAAAAGAAAAGAAGCAGCAAATATATGCGATTGCCTCCACTTTTTGTCGCTTTACCTTTACCATTTATTTATTTATTTCTTTAAACCTGCACTTTGTTGTCTATAGCGAAAAAATAATAATAAATTTATTAAATTAAAGTGCGACAGCACAATAGCAATACCTTTTCGTTTTTTTTTAATCAAAATTTTAATGCTAATATTTAATTAATTAAATTTTAAGTAAATTTTTAATCAATAATTTTATTTATCAATGTTTATTTATTATTATTATCGTGTTGTAAAAACAAATAAATAAATAAAATGTCATAAAAACGGAACAAAAAGATGCGGTTAAAAACATTTCAACAAAATAATAATAATAATCATTAAAAAAAAAGACGAAAAACCTCCAAGTTTCCGTATCTTAAAACATAAATTAATAAATAAAAAAATTTATTATTTTATTATGCTGTCCGGCAGGCAGGCTTATTATTTGGTTTATTGTTTTATTATTATTGCTCGTGTTTAATTAAGTGTTTTTCTTTTTCTTGTCGATTATTTTTCTCTCTATCGTTTGATTAAAAATTAGTTTAATTAAAAATTCAAAAAAAAATCATATATAAAAGATGTTAAAAATTATTAATTAGTTTAATTAAGACTAAACAGTGCAAACGGTCTCTAAACCAGACAAAACAGCATAAATAATTATTTAATAACCACTGTGCAGTGTACAGTGTTTGTGGTGTCTTTGATATAAATTATAAACAAGTAGTTATTCCAGTGTCTTTGCTAAAATTTCCGAAAAAAAAAAAAAAGCATAATTAATTAAATAATTATTTAAACATAAAATAACATCAAAAATGAATAATGTAAGTAAATATTTAATTTATTTATTTTATTTTAATTAATTAATAAGAAAAACTTTCACATAACTTGTATTTATGTTTATGTATTTTTCGACTAAATTCGGCAGTGAAATTATTGTGCGATGATTTTTCGCTTTTGATTGTTATTTCTTTGCTTTTTTGCATGTCGCACATTTCTTTTAATTTAAAAATTATAAACGAAAGAAAAGATTTTTTTATTAATTGATTAAACGCGTAAACGTGTGAAAAGTGAAAGAAGAAGTAATGTATGTTTAATTTGCATAAAAATTATTATTTGTTTATAATCGACAAACCGGTATAAGCAACATAAGTGTGTGCTATTAAAATAATATTTTTTATTGTGTATTCCGCAATTGGGTTTTTGTCGTTAAATTTTTAAGCAAAAACTATGTTCTGTGGTGGTGTCTCAAGCGTATCCAACTAGTAATAATTGCGTACAAAAGCAAACTAAACAAACATTTATCTAAATCAAAATTGTGACAAATAATTTACGCAAATTAGCATAAAAGTTTTAATTGAGTGATTGAACTGAGTGGAGTAAGAAAAGTTTAATTCAGTTTTTTTGGTTTTTATAAAAATAGAAAATCTTTGATGTTGATATTAAGCAACGCAATGAAAATTCTATTTAAGCAATTTTCAACATAAAAATCTATTTTCAGTGTGGTATCGGTGATGACATTTGTATAAAAAAAATTTTTATCCTTTAGATAGGAAAAAATAAAAGAAATTTTTCTCCCCTAAAAACACACAAAAAATAAATTCTTAATTAACATTTACTTGAACTTAATAAAAATCTTATTAAAATAACAAGAATTAAACATTTTTTCAACTACATTTTCAATTAATTGGATTTTATAGAATTTTAAAAAAGTTTTTGCCCTTTAACGCAGACAAAACATAAAACTTAAATTATGATTATTATTATGGTTACGTAAAATGTCAATTTATGTGTTTAGAAACTAAATAAAAAAATATAAATATAGTAAAAAATTATCTAAATAAATAATAATTAATAAAAAATAATTTTTATTTTCAGTTATTTATTCACTTAACAATTGTAATTGGATTTATCGCAGCATTATACAGTCCAACAGTCGCTGATGATAATTCTCCTTTTAATGATAAACAATTCTTTAATTCATTAAATGATTTAACAAATCATTATGAATTAAAGGAAAATATTTATCAAGAAGGTAAAATAAAAAATAATAGAAATATTTATTTATTAAATAATTTTAATTCGATTAAACGGCGACAACAGCTATATCTATCGAACATTGTTAAGCTTTTAAATACAAATAAAATGTAAAAGAAAATAGGAAGGATATACTGATTAAGGCTAATCTCTCATTGATAATGATTATAAAAAAATAAACAAATTTCTTATCTAAATCGTTTACTTTTAAGTGACTAAACTACTACTCTTGTCTATACATAATTGAATCAATCAAATGTTTAATTTATTTATCAATGATCATCATGAGGTGACTATAATTGTTGCTAAAAAAACCTTTCAATGAAACACCAAGAAAAAAAATTAAAATAAACTTAAGCAGTAATTACTGCTACAAACTGTATTACCTTGCCAAGCCTTAACTGAGCTGAACTTGTGAAACTGGATGTTGAAAAACAAAAAAACCAATTAACATAAATAAAACGGCAGCAAAATTAATTCACTTTGAGTTAAATCGTTCAAGTCATCATTTTAATTCTATTTATCTCTGACGAACGAAACTCCACAAACGAGAATGAATAAAAGAAACAACAGGAAAGACGAGAGAGCATAAAGGAATTGTTATTATTATTGGATCCAGTATGAATGCAATACATGGTGTCATCGGTTCTTAATGGCACACGTACTTTGTATCTGTATGGAACAGGATGGAGCTTTTTAATTAAGGAAAAAACAAAACTTATGTAGAAATTTATGTTCCGAATGGATGATTATCAATCGTTATTGAATTGAACAAAAATAAACTAAATAGCTGCAAGAATGATATAGAGTTGACGAATGTTTTAATGAAGAAACAAATTTTTTTGGCAATTTATAATTGTTAGTAGTCAACGGATTTGGAACAAAATATTTTTATGCAAAAAGGAATTGAAGCACATTTCATAGATATAAGGGAATTTTCTTTATTTCTCTCTTTATAATGTATTATAGATGCAAAAACAAATGCACCTGCTGCACCGCCACAGCACCACCATAACAAGTGCTGCATTTTTTCTTATTCAATTCAATTAAAATTCCATTCACAATTAATTTTTAACTATCCCAACCCCGCAACTAATTTTTAAGTAATTAATTAACAATAAAATACCAAATCCCTTAGTCACTTCATGATCAAATTTGTGAACTTTTATAATAACAGAAAATTCTACTGCAGAGCAGGCCTATCCCCACGTAAAATAGACCCGCAAAACCAGCAAAACTAAACATAAAGAAATTGTATAAAAGCTTCTGCCTCCCTCTAAGGCCACGTACACGAGATCAAAACCGGGGTTCTTTCCCTAATACCAGTTTTTTACCTGCAATTTTTGTACATGGACGGTTAAGGCTTCAAACCTATTGTAATACGAACTCCACGACTTATTATACGGAATCAGCTAGAGAACGTAACACATCATACGCACACTGCTCACGGAACAGCAATATTTTAATAAAAACTTTATTCTTGTGCTCTATAAAAATAGATTACTATTAGATGCAATTATTGAGGAAAACTTTATTCCTGTAATTATATTTAATTATTATTATTTATGCTAAATACGAATTAATTATGTGCTCTGAAATTAAAACAACAAGTGTAAAAATTGCGTAAAAATTATAAAAGCTTCTGAAGGAAAATAAAAACAAAGAGGAAGGAAATATACTGATTAAACATAATCTCCCATTAATGATTATAAAAAAAAAATGAACAAATTTTTATTAGCAGAATTCCTTATCAACACAAAAAAACAAGAAAAAAATTTGTACCTTATCACAATAAAAAATTTGTTTATAGACACAAAAGACAAACAATCAGCCTTTGTTGCCTTTACTTCTACTGTTGCTCAAACATTATTCGTTATCATACATTATACATATTTATTTTATTATTTACATTTATTTATACTTAGCTAATACTAATAATAATTAAATAAATATAAAAAACAATAAAACATATCGTAAATATGACGTATTTATTGTCATCTATAGCCGGTGATAGACATTATATGACATCACAGAACGACACGTTGGTTTTACTGATAACAAAAAGCGAAAACGTATTAAAAAAAAGCTTTATTTATTTATTTATATATACAAAAATACAAATAAAAATGAATTAAAATGATAACGCGCAACACAATTATACAAATGTGTTGCAATTTTTCTAGTAAAATAATAATAATGTACAAAGCACACATTAATAACCATATTATTATCTTTAAACGGTAATACATAAACATAATTTTCATTGTAATATATTTATTTTTATAAATTAAATAAATTAATGTTTGTGTTGTGATTAAATAATAGTCGCCGGGTGACGACGTCGACAACGACGACGTGGTTCGTTTGTATAAATAGTGATTTGCATCCAGTATTAAAATGAAAGAAATAGGCAAAGTGTTTTCCCAAAACAGAAAATTTTATTTTTATTTTTCTATTATTAAATTTATATTTGTTCATATAAAACCCCAAAAGTTAATACATCAGTAATTAGTCAGTGGAAAATACTTAAAGATTACACCGATATTAGAAAAAAAGAAAAAGAAAAATTAAATTAAATATTATTCTAATTTTCACGGTTTATTTCTACTTTCTTTTTTTTTATTTTGTCTAATATATTATTATTATTATTATTTCTTCTTTTACAGCAATCGATAATGAACTGTTTGATCTAATTGGAAGTGTTAAAAGTGAATTTGGTAATACTGTGAAACGTGTAAGTAATAATTAAAATAAGAAATTTGATAAGAAATAAAGAGATTAATTAACAATTATACCAGTTTTGTTTACAATTAATTATACCTGTTATAGTGGAGAAAACAACCCACGTTTATGTTTTAATTAATTTATCTATTACTTGCGTGTACTGTTTTGTTAATATTTAATGAAATTATTATTATTATTATTATTTTGATAATTATTACTTCTATTTATAGGGTTTCACAAATTATACAATCCAATTGAATCTAAGACGAGATGCCAACACAAAAACAATCGACTTTGATGATTTGTACTTTCGTGAAAGTGATAATGAGGTGTAAGTGCTGACAACAATGATCTCTTGAGAATAATCTAATTTCTTTTGCTAATGATTTAATCAAATTAAATATTTATTTATTTTTCTTTTTTCTAAATACTTAGAACATTAACAAATCTAAAAATACCACACATGATACAATCACGTATGATCGCTATGGAAACTGACCTAATTTATAATGTAATGAATGTGACCATCGATTTGGGCAATATAACATTAATTGCAAATTATGAACTATCAAATATGGCACAACAACGTTTATTGCCAATCGATAATCATGGTAAAATAATGTAAGTTTTAAAATCTATTCATTGATGTCGGTTATTAAAATGATAAAAAATAATTACAGAATTCAATTGATCGATGTCGTTGCTGTGGGCCGTGTTGGTTTTCAACCAATTAATGATGCCTTCGAAACAAATAATTATGATTTGAATTATAAAACTGCACCAATTATAGTCACGGTAAGTGATTTGATGAGTTTTATGATTAAAATTTACTGCTATAAATATTCTCAACATTTTAAAAACTAATTTTTCATAATTTCAGGTAGAGTACATAAGTGGTGTTAATGGTGAACGTATTATCAGCGAAACAATTAAGGATAGCATGGGTTAATAGCACTTTATTAAAAATACTATTTATTTCTATATATATTAAAAAATAATTCTACTTTATAGATGATCCATTTTTGGCACCGTTAAAACTTGATTTATGGTCACGCGTACAAGAGGAACTCACAGATCGCCTTAATAATGTTTTAAATGAGGTTTCCCTAACAAAAACCTTTATGTCTGATAAAGATCTAACTAATCGATATTTGTATGTGACTTAAACTAGTTTTTTTTTTTAAATTTTACTTAAAATTATTAATTTTCCTTTTCTTTTGTTTTATTTAAAGAAAACATTCAGCTGCCGTTAGTAATTTTATAAATATTTTCGTAAAGAATTTCATTCTTGAACTTCGACGTTATATAAAAGCAAATAATTTAGAAACATATCGTATCCCTGAATTTCATAAAATTTTCAAAAGGACAGCATTATGGGGTTTGTTATTTTGCTATTTATGCGTTAAATATAATTTAATAATTTTTGTATATTAAAGGTTTAATTAAATACGAAGATGAATTCCATGCTTACGATGGTAAAGTTGAAAATTTAGGTACAATTGAGGCGGCTCGTGAGGCAAGCTTTCAACCGGTTGACGATGATAAAGTGGAAATATTTGGACATTTTAAACTGAATTATCTGAATGTATGTACTTGTTTACTTTAAAATTTAATTTATTTATTAATTTCAATCAAATTAATCGTTTTTATTGTGTGCAGGTGTATTTTAATCGTTACCTAGCTAAAATCGGTATCATTAAGCCAACAGGCTCGGTAAATATAGCGACCGGAAGCAATTTATTCTACATTAAATTATTAATGAATACAAAAAAATTTAGTATTGTCAATATTGATTTTAAAATATTCGAATTAAATGGTATAAAGGTACAAACGTCCGGCTTGTGGGGACCAGTCGATTGGTTCTTATCACAAGTAGCAACCTGTTTGGCTGGCCACATGAAAAGTGATGTTATACGTGGTGTCGAAGCCGAAATAAAATTGGCACTGGATAAATATATAAAAAATCAAAAAAGTATTGGGGTTGGTGGCACCGTTTTTAATGTTTAAACATAAAAAAATTAATTAATTCCTATAATTTGTATTCAACTATGGCTGTTTGTTAATTTTATTTAATTGAAAATTAACGAAAAAAAAAAAAAATTATATTAATCAAAAATAAATCAATTTCATGAAAATTAATTAATTTTGTGTTTGTTTTCTTGTTTACACTGTGACACTTGTTTCGTTTCATCATCGTCTGTTTCCACAAGCCAACTTTCAAGAAACGATTCTCTTAGTTTCAAAGCAAAAAGATTGTTTAGGAAAAAATAAATAAATAAAACAAGAAATAGACAAAAAAAATTCTATCAAAGCAAATATTATCCTTGGGTGGATGGTGGTAGTTGCAATAACTTTATCAATTCTATCCGCTTTAAAAGAAAGAAAAAAGGAGAACTTTTCTACAGAAAATTTAATAAGTTTTCATGCAATACATTTTTTTATGAAAAAAACTTTAATCTCTTTTGATCCTTATTATAATTTTTTGATGACGAAATTCTTTTCTTTTCTTTCTTTTTTTCAAAATAATACAGAAAAAAAAATTAAAATCTTACGATTTATTTTAATCCGTTGGCTTCTTTCCGGAAACTTTTTTCTACTTTATTGTAAATTTAATTTCTTCGCTCTTTTAACATTTTCTTAACTCTTACTACTTTGTGGTTAATAATTTTTACTTTCATTAATAGAAAAGTTTATAAAAATCCTGATGAATATTTTTCAATAAAATGCAAGCACAAAAAACCTGCTAAGCTATGCGTTAAATGGTCAACGAAAAAAAGACATTAAAAGATGAGAGCAATTAGTACAAACAAATTCAAGAGTAAAATTTCAAAAAAAAATGAAAACAACCATAAATTTTAAAAGTAAACAAAAAAGTTTCTAAGGGAAAAATAGCTCATAATAAACTTTCTTGGTTCTGTGCTTTCTTTTTGCTTTTAATAAACTTTTATGCTTCTTTTCATTCTGTTTTATTTATTATTATATTATTGTTCATCTATGAATAATCAAATAAACTGAAGCTTTACTAGTAGAAAAATGACTTTAATGCAAACACAATAAAAATAAAAAGACATCGTTTGTCGTCTGTAAATTTAATTTTTGACGTCAATAGAATTTTGCTCATCATTTAGTGATAAGAAAAATACAAAAAAAATAAAATAAAAGAAAAACTAATTAGTTTAACCTAAAAATGATACATTTTATATATATGAAGAAAATTTATTTACAAAACAACATATTAAAGCGAAGATTGTTTTACTTTTTTCTTCTTTGGAATAACTATGTTGTTTGCATGGAGTAAAGTTTTACTACCATTAGCCACTAACCATTCCATTTATTAAGTATTAAAGTAAATTTAAGATGGAAAATTGTGCAAAAAAATGCAATAAAGTCTTTATAATTTAACGGTACGACGACACACATGTAATTGCATTGAAAAATCATAAAAAAAAGCAGACAATAAAGTAAATATTTATTGTTGAAAAACCGCACGTAATATAATTTATAACTTGATATCGCATCACATGGAAAAGGAAATAAAGTGTGTAAAAAATATCCAGAATAAGCATAAAAATTTATTTCAATTACAGCCATCAGCAGCAACAGCACCAGCAGCTGAGAGTATAAACTTTGAAAGGATGCAAGAAGCCAATTGTATAGACTAATAATAATTGTGCAATAAAAATATATTTGTAATCTCATAATTTTACCAAAAAAAAAAAAGCCCGCACACACACATAAATAATTTTACTATCATCATCATTTCCTCTCCTAGCCGGCAGACAACACAAAATATTTTTGAATTTAATAAATCGTTAAATTTTTTTCCATAATAATTTGACCTATATGCATGTTGTGCGCGACCCAATTTTATTATCATTCTAATTAATTAAAATTTTATTATTAATATAATTTTTATGATTTTCTTATGCGTATCTATAAGCATATAACCAGTCTTATTTAATTACACATTAATAATATTTATAAGCAGATAAATAATGATAGGAGTCTGACGACGCATTCTTAATTACCAGTCTTTGCTTGTTACAACGTAAAACATGTGTTTCTTTTATCGTTTTATTATTATTCTTTCTCTTTACTTTTTTTATTTTTTATACATTTTTGACAATATTTTACAAGAGCTTTAAGGATAACTTTTATAAACACTAAACGCCATGGTTCTATACTGTACTGTACTGTTCAGTAAATGCTATGAATTTCGAGGGAAAATTTATTTTTCAAGTCTTAAAACATCATTTTTCTACTAGCTACCAAAAATCCAGTGGCTTTAAAACTGATATCACTACACCAAATGTTTTTTCTAATTTTTACAAGAAAAGGGAAAAACTTTATACCCGTAAGTCAAGGAGCAACAATAAGCACATTTCTATAAAGTGAAAGCTTTAAAGTATAAAATGAACCTTCGACGTTATTGAATTATTGACGACTTTATTTTATTTTCTCTAAAGAAGTTTATTTCGTTTTATATTTAAATAAATAAAAATCAATTATGATAAGCAAATTACTGAAAATAATAAAAAATAATAAGAGAGATTTATTACTTTATTTTGTTTGCTAGAAATATCAACCCTTTTTTCTTTCTTACTTCTTCTTCTTCTTCTTCTTAAATTCTATATAAAGGTAATACTTTAAGGTTCTTATTCTAAATTTAATATATTTTTTACCAAAAATTTATTTAATAAACATAAATATAAATAGTACACCTTCAGGGTCTCGTACAATTTATGATAGAAAATAACATATTTTTTAGTTGAAATAGCTATCAAAACATCGAAAAAAGGAAAACACAAAAACACTCATACTTAATGCAAATAACTTTAATAAACAAGAAATTAATTTTATGTAAATAAGATTAATAATTATTAGAGGAAGATAACTTTATATACTACTATATAGAGCGATTATTATGTGTTTATTTTAATAACCAAACAAAAATTATATGAAACACAAGTACACCACTAATGACATGGTAAAAGAGAAAAATATACCTTTAAAATGATGTAAAATCCAATTAATAAATCCTTAAAAACTCATTAAAAACGATTTAGATAAACAAAAATTAAATAATAATAATAATAAAAATAATAATTTACCTAAGCTTACAGAGTGATAACAGTAATTAAAAAAAGAAAATATTTATTAATTTTATTTATTAAACATAACTTATGCAATGCAGCACTTAGTTATTATTCTAGTTATTTTATTAAAATAAATAATAATTAATTTGTATAATTATGTATGTAATAAGTAACAACGGTAGCACCAAGCAATATAATAACAATTGTTGATGCTGTAGTTATGTATTAAGACCAAAGTAAACAGAAAGTACTAAACTAATAAACCAATGTATAAAGTAAATCAAAGTAAAGGTTAAGGTAAACTGTTGCGATTTTATAAAATAATCTATTTTTATACTGTTAGTTTATAACAAGGAAATTAAAATTGATAAAGAAAGTAGTTATTAAAGGTTTTTATGTTGCTTTTCTTTTTTTTTTTGTTTAATATAATCCTATTTAAAAGTCACCTAATGTCAGGTAACCTACCTTGACACAGTATCTACAATACACATTGTGTCATTAAAAGTAAAAACCAAAACATCAAGAAATACAATATACCAACTAAATAAATACCCTTAAATAATTTACATTTTAATATATATTTTTTGGTTAAAAGAATATCAACAATTGAGGGTAAAAAGACAATTAATCATTAAAAATTATTTATTTATTTCTATAATCAATAAGACAACACCTGATCGAAAAGAATTTTTACCATTCAAAATTACATAAATAATCACTTAAGTATAAAGCATAATTTACGTTTTTCATTATATTTTTCTTTATGATTATTTCAATAAAGTATAATTTTTCATTGTTCTATAAATAATAATAATAATAATAATACACGAATAAAAAATAAAATTGAAAAAAGAAAATTAATAAATAAATAAACAGACAATGGAAGCAATAAAAGCAGCAGCAACAGCAGCAGCAGTAATACAACAATAATAAATAAAATATAAAAGAAAAGAAAAAGAAAAATCAATTTATTATTGACATTTCGATATGAAATTTCTTTTTTGAATTATTAAAATTCAATTTAATTTAATTTTTATTAAATTTTTATAAGAAATACATTTGGAGGACATAAGGAGTAACCAAAAAAAAAATTATAATCATTTAAAGACATAGTGGTGACTAGGTGGTGGCAATTCAATGTATAGAGAGTTTAATGGAAAACAAATTAATATTGAAAAAATGAGTTGTAGTTTAAGTAGGTAGAGAATTAATCGCTGTGATATTGTTACTTGTGGCTAAAGTACTTAGGACTTGGTGGTAGAATAGAAAAATGATTAAAAGAAATAAACAATAAATAATACTAATAATAATACTACACGTAGACAACGAATAGTCATTAATAAACAAATATTTAATATCAAATCCTTTAGAACCAATCTCCACAAACATCTTGCATCCCATCCTATAAATTGACATGGTAGCTCAAAGCTATTCACAGGTCGACTTCACGTCGTAATTCTTAAACATGTCAATTTCTTTATAAAAAAAAATAATAACTAATCAAAGAAAAACTAAAGAAAGTGAAGAACTTGTATACAATACATCGCTTTACGTATTAAAACACAAAATAAAATTTTATTCAATAAAAAATGTTAAAATAAAACCAACAAGACCGTAATTAAAGTCATGTGCAGGACAAATATGAATTTGTTTATCCTTTTTATCGCATTTTATCAACAAAAAAGTAATTATTCAAAGAGTAATTAAAAAAAAAATGTGTTATGCAGGACAATCAACCATAATACATTGCCACAAATTATAAGTAAAGAGAAATGCAAACATTAGATAATTTTTTCCATACATGAAAAACGACAAAATAATTTAATCAACTTTAGAGAGACACACAGGTGTCTCACAGTGTTTTTTTTTTCTATAAACATTACAAAATTAAAAATTTATTCTATAATTTGCAACTCTGTTAAACTTTTAAAACTATCAGCAAACATACTTAATTAACAATTTTTGTTATTTTTTTGGTACATATCCTTACACCACAGTATACCAGTATATACAAGTTAAACACTTTTATAAAAGTTTCATTAAATAAATACACAGAAGACGACATAGAAATTCTTATTTATAAAGTGTATACTAAGTAGTAAGTAACCTAAATTATGTAATCGTTGCATCGTTTCACCTCTTTTTAGATGCATTTTATAATTCGGTAAAACTTTTAATAAGTATGAATTAAATCTTATAAACAGAAGTAAACAATTAATTCTTAATTAAACTTTTCTTTGCTCTATATAGTAAATAAGGTTTATATATTTAACTGTATTACCTTGCTATAAGAAATAAAGTTTCGATTAAACAATAGTAATAATTAATTGAGAAAAATTGATAAATTAATAGAAAAAAGCTTGAAACATGTTGCAACCATTTTCTACAGAAAATAAAATCAACAAGTAGAAATTATTCGAAAAGAATTTAACAGCAATATAAACAAAACAAATATATTAAAGGGTAAAGGGTTACAAGGAAAAAAAATATATAAACTAAAGCATAACTAGAATACAAAAATAAAACTTTAATTGAACTGAGCTGAACTAGAAAGTTTTTCTGTAGAAAGGAAAACATCATAAAAGTCATTAGTTGGAAAAACTTCGATTATTTTATTTTATTTTATTTTTTTTTCATTCATTTAATTTAATTTATTTCTATATAGTTTTAAAACAGCAACAATTATGGAAATTCAACTGGTGTCGTCGTTACAGTATTCTTAAAAAAGAAAATCATCAGTAAATAGTAACCAACCGTACGAGTACATATTGTTTTTAATTTTAATTTCCGTAGCAAAACTGCTTTAAAGGAGAAAATAATAATTATTAATAAAAAAAACTATTGAAAACTTTGCATTTCCTTTTTAAGAGTAATAAAAATAAATTACGATAAAATATCCTTTAATTAGTTTTTCTTATTATTTATTGAGTAATAAAAAACTTCTTTTTTTTTAACTATCATTCTATAATAAAAGAGAAAATAAACATAAAATTATTCATTTTTTAATTTTTTAAGAAAACTTAATTAAATCGCTAAAAAATATATAAAAAAAAAACAATTTTCTTATCTTATCATTATAATATCTTTTAATTTCTGTTTTTTATTATTTTTAATTAAATTAAATAAAGTAAAAATAATTAAAATGTAGAAAAATCATGTAGAAAATTCTGATAGAAAGAAGAACGCAACAAGTCATCCATGAAACACAAATCTTATTTTCGATTAAATTTATCCATGAAAATTAACTTCATGTCTTCTTCTCTGAATTTTCTATTGTTTGTGTTGTTGGTATAAAAAATTTGATTTATTTTTTTCAATTAAATTTATTAACAAAGAACAAAATAACGACAAAAACAAAAAAATATTAATTAAAATTAAAGGGAACACAAGAAAAGAAAAGAAAACGAAAAAATGAAAGGAAACAATGTAAAATGTATCGCTAAGAAATTTAAATAAGGAAACAATGATGAAATTCCTTAGGCTAATTTATTATTAGATACTTTTTTTACTCCTTGTTTTATTTTTTTGGATACACACTTCGAGACTCATTCATTTATGCTTTGTCTTGGATGACGTAAAACATATAATAATACATACATATTTACTTTATAAAAATTATAAAGAATTAAAGATCAAAAAAACATAAATTAATCATAAAAACATTTTTATATAAATATGTATATTTTTTTTAAGCATAAGAATTTTATTTATTTAAAACAAAATAAAAAGCAAATAATCATTCACCTTGTATAAATGTAAATAAAGTACTGGAATATAATGAGACATTATGTGTCACTCTTGTGGTTACTCCACTGTACATTGTAAGCTAAGCAAAATTTAAAAGAAAGTAACTAAACCGCCTACATATATGTGACTTTATATTATATCACCCTGTAAATTGTACATCTTGTACATCTTAAACAATTTAAAAAAAAAACCCAAACATGTAACAATAAAGCACTGATTAAACTCTGAATTCAATTTTGTTACAATATACACCCTGTTACTTACTTATAAAGAGAAGAAAATTATCTTAGGCAAAGTTAAGTCAAGTTAAGTAAAGACAAGTGAATATAAAAAAAAACGGTAACAATACCACAAATAAATAAACAAATGTTAATTTGACAGTAAAATGAGAAGATAAAATAAAATAAGCAACAACACACGGCTGGCTGAGTGTGGTTGTTTCGTTTTACGTTTCCTTTATAGCATATATTTATTATTATGATTATTATTATTATTACTTTTACTATTATTATCATTATTATTCATTATAATAACATATATTCTATAAGCAAAAGAATTTCATATTTTCTTTTACATTCTTACTCTACACAACAACACACTCTGCATTTTCATCATTTTCATTTTCAAATTTCGTTTTTTCATTATCATGTTTCACAATATGTTTATTTATTTAATTTTATTTTTTTCTTTATTATTATTATTATTTAAATATATATTTTCTTACTTTAAAAAAATAATCATAATAAAGAAAAATAATTGAAATAAAAAGTAATCTCAAGATGGGACTAAACTTTAATATAGAGAAATATACAAAATAAAATAAAATGTAAAAAAGAAAATGTGATAAACGATTAAAGGGAGAAAACAATTAATGGTTAGCAAAAGAACCCTGTTAAATATAAACGTTATTTTTATTATTAGTATTACTATTATTATCAATTTTCTCTTTAACATCATCTAAGCGTGGTATTACCATTAACCCTGTTATTATTGCACCTTAGTTTATCACAATTATTATAATTTTTTTGCCCTTTTACGATATCATTTTCATTGATGACTTTATTTCTATTAAATATTTGCATCATCTTCAGACTTTATTCAACATTATGCTTAAACCAAGAATATGAATAACAATCAATAAGTTCCTTTGATAAAGAAAAACCACAAAAAAAAACCACGTCGAATCTGTTTATTTCCACATATCAATGGAAATTTTATATAATCGAATGTTTGTTCAATATATTGTTAGTATCGTAAGCTTTTGTTAATACGTTATTGTCATTGTCACACCTTTTTAAAAAAGTTTCTCAGCTACTATTGTTAACTTTCAACCTTGTCTCATATACGATGCATATCTGTCATTGCCACGTACAATACCAGCAACAAATTACTTCAAAAAAAAAAGGCAAAAAGAAAGCACAAAACACAATGCATTATACACAACACAACACTCAAGTACTTAGTATATCAATAAAAAAATAAAAAATAATTGAAGGAGAAAAACTTTATGAAAAAAAAAAAATTGATAACAATAGAAAATATGATTGGTATTAGATTAGAATTTTGTACAGCAAACGAAGGCAAAAAAAGTTTATCGACATGTCTTCAAGGTAAAATTATACAAAATTACATTAACAGAGAGTACAAGCTCCAACATATATATAAATTTATCTATAAATATCAAAAGTTTTGTCTATTTACTGACAGAAATAAGCAAAAAAAAACCATATTCTTGCTGCAAAGAATCAAACAACAAATATACAAGAAAATTCACCTTATAGTCAAATCACAAAAAAAAAAAATGTATTAACTGTGTTAAACTAAATAAAACCAAATTAGAATAAAATAGAAAAGATAAAGTTCTCTCATGACAGGTGAATGATAACATTAGTCAGTCAGTCAGTCAGTCAGTCAGTGATCCTATTAGATCAACACATCATTATCGCGCGAGTATAGAAAATTTCAATTGTGTTGAGTTTGAAGTGTATAAAGCCTTCAGCAGATGAAAAATAAAATTGAAAAACGTAAAAATAAACAACGGACAAAACACCGCAAAAAAAAGGTAGAGCAAGTATACCCTCGAGGATACTTACACTTCTCATAGTACTAACGACAAAATCACCAAACAAACACATTATTTAGGATCAAATCAAACTCACACACAAAGGTTGATCTATCTGCTGACTTAAAAAAAAAGTTTATTCCGTTTTTTTTTTTTGCCGTTGGTTAGCAAAAACAGGATAACCACAAAGTAAAAAAAGAGCAGAGAAAACATTAAAGGAATGAACAACTATGAAAATGAATGTAACACACAAAGCACAATATAAATCCAAAAGAAAAGGTAAGCTAACCAATGTGATGATTTTGGTCTTTTGTTTTAGTTATGTGGTCTGTTCTGTGCTTTCTTGTAACTTTTCTCAGAACTTACACATAAAAGACTTACTTAAAAATATCACAAGAAAAGTACTTAAATTAATTTTAATAATAAAAAAATCGAAAAAAAAACTATTCTTACCTTTACTTCTAACCATATCAACCGCTATCAACCATAAAAGACTATTCTTAATGATATTTATTAATTAAATTAAATAACTTAATAAACAAAAAACAAAGAAATTTCCTTTTTATATTAATAAAACAAGAATAACCTGCAGGCAGAGGATCCTGCACAGTATAAAAAGAAACCGAAGCAGCGCACAACTAAAACAACTTTTAATAAAATTAAATTCATGTAGAAATAAATAAATAAATAAAAACTTAAATATTCTATTAAAGAGAATAACATTAAAGAAATATATATAAAAAAATTAAAAAACATTTAAGTGAAGCGATGTAAAGAGAGAAAAATAAAAAAAAACTTTAAAAACTTTTCTTTGCCAATATAAAATAAAATCATTTAAAGTTTCTAAGAATAAAATAGAAATTAAATTAAAACAAATTTCTTTTATGAGCAACATAGAAAAATATATAAAATTATAGTTTGCATGAAAGCTTTTTGATTGTGGCAATAAATGCAATCGCTACCATCCAATAAAACTCATCGGTTAATGCAACTTTGTTATATACATATACGAGTATGTTCGCGCGTACTACAGTAATTAGCAAAGAAATATAGCAAACAATTAATATTTTACGTTTAGAGAAAGAAATTAAATTTGATTGATTGTTTAATTGAATTAATCAGTAAGAAATAAAACTTTTATCGACGTAAATATAAGAACGCTACTAAAACCTATTAAAGAGTGACTAAGAAATAAGTAAATTTATAAAGATGACATCGCAAAAATCAGAACATATCAAGGTGATTGCGGAAGGAAAAAACTACAAAACAGCTTTTTTCTCTTTCAAGTCACAAATTTTCTTTATAACACTAAAAAAAAAGTAAAAGAAATTACAGGCAGATTGTATTCCCTGACGACAGACAACAGCATAACGTAGTAGTGATATTTGTGGTGGTTGCTGTTTCAAATACGAAAAACTAATCAAAACTGACGAAAACATAGCTAAAAAGGAAGGAAAAACTTAACAACATTGAGAGAAAATGATTAAAGTTAATAAACAACAAAGTTAAGGTCACAAAATGTATAAAAAATTAACAAAATTTATAATCATAAAGAATATAAAACTTATATAATAATATTAAATTAAAAAAATTATAATTTTTTAAATCACAAAGCATAAAGAGAAAAAGGTAAATAAACAATAAAACCGGACTGCAGACAGAATAAAAAAAAAACATATTTGTTAACACAATTGTTTAACACAAGTGTTATAAAGAAGAAGACGAAAAAAACCCATTTTTACCACACTGCACGAAGGCACTAAAATGTTAATTTAAACACGTTAAACCACAGAGCATAAAGTTTGTATATAATGGTTAGGTTAATTAAAGCATGAATTAATTAATCATTTATTTTAATTAACAAGATATGTTTATGGCAATAAAATGAACAAAATAGCAACACTAAGTCATCATAAAAATGACAAAAATAATAATAATAATAATAATAATAATAATAATAAAAATACTTTAATAAATCTATTTATTTTCATAATTAATAAAATTAACAAAAATTAATAATAATAATTTCTCATTCATATAAAAATCACAATAATGATAATAAATCATGTTTTTTTTTTTTTTTATTCTCATTTAATTATGTTTTTTTATTTAACTGTTTTGAAATGTAATTAATTATTTTTAATTATAAGAAATGTTTATTAATAGAAAAAATAATAATAATAATAATTGCAATTATAATAATAAAGAAAATAAAAGCCAACAATGACGATGTGTCATCCCGAATGTTACTCATTTTTCTCACACGTCTGTGCGATCTATCTGTACATTTTATTATAGAGCCAACTTGTCCTATAGTCTACTAATGAACAACATATTTATTTTCTACAATAATTTCTACTTAAAACAGTTAATATAAATTTAATGAAAAAAAAATAAACCACCTGAATCTGTTTACATATGTTTTACTTCCTTGAATTTTATTCAATTTTGTTTATTTTTTTTTGTTTTACTCTTTTCTAATCTAAACAATACTATCTCGCCAGTATAATAAAATAAAATTTATATATATATTTATAGTTAATTTTAAACACGGTCAAATTAAAATAATAAAAATAAAGAAAAAACTAATGAAAAACCATAAAATATAAAACTAAATAACAGATCACAACTAAAGACAAAACTGTGTGTGCCTTGAATTGTACATCTTAAATCGTAAACATTAGCAGACGTACAGCACACAGCATCAACCCTCAATTTTCAATAGCAGCAACAGCAGCAATAACAACGTAAAAAATATAAACGTAAGAAAACTAAAAATACACCACCATAACCACTGTGGAGCACCCAATAAGATAAAGAAAAAACCAAACCACCCAACACTTTATTATTCATAAAATCAACAGACATAAAACACGTACGATGCTTGTACCATCATGTATTTCCTTCTATATACCGTATTATTACGAATTACGGATTTATTTTATATTAGAAAATTTAGTTCCTTATTTTATTTCTATTTTTTTCTTCTTCTATTATACAACTGATACCAAAGTAAGTATGCCAGAGCATATTGTGGCAAATTAACTGGTCACTTAGTGAATAGTTTTGTTTGTTTGTTTACATTTATTTTTCACATTTGTTACCACCTGTACGTACGACGATCACTAATTTAAATAATAAATAAGGGAATAATTTTTTTTTTTTAATAAATAAACAAACATGCAAAGAATATCATTATTATTTAAATCGCTAAAACAGAGAAAAAAACGAATGAAACCATCTTCAACAATACAAAAAAAAAGTAAAAATATTATAAATACGATTCAAGTTAAATGATTTTCCATCACATCAAGCATTAAGCATCATCATCATCATCATGATCATCATCAGAATCAACAATTGAACCGAATAAAAAACACAAATTTAATTGAATAGAAAAAAAAAAGAAGAAAAGATTAGATCTCACACGCAGATTTTACTTTTATTTTATTTCTTTAAATAAATAAAAATCATAAATGCTTATAATAATAAAAAATAAAGAAAAAAAAGATTGAAAAACATACAATAATCTGCTGCTTCTAATTTAAAATTAAAAAACATAAATTAATGTTTTAAATTAAATTAATACAAATGAGAAAACATTAAAAAAAAAAATAAAACATCAGAAAAAGTAATATTAACAATAATAGAAGATATAAAAAAAAGTAGAAGAAGTAGAAGAAGAAGACGAAGGAGAAAAACAATGAATAATTATAAAGAAAAACTAAGAAAATAAATTAAAATAATGATAAAAATAACAAGTAGTGAGTGAGAGTGAGCGAATAAAAAACAAAAGTTTTTCGCAAAAAACACATAATTTTTCATTATTATAAACAATTAAATAAAAATAAAATTAAAATGAGGCAAACAACAGAAGGGGACGATCCATACATAAAGAAAAATAATTTTCATGTTTTAATCGTTAAAAACGTGAAAGAAAATTGTCTTAGATATATGCAAAATATTCCAATTTGTTCACCTTATTTTGTAATCAACTTTTCTACTCTGTAAAAGCTTTCCTATTTATGCTTTTTAAATGGTTTTTTATCTGGTAAAATATTATATTATCACAATTATTATTAAAAACAATATTTTTTTACAATATAATAAAATAATTAAACATTTAATATAAAACAAAGAGAAAAAAACAAAACGATATTAAATTCCCACAGATAAATTATTCAATATTTTATTAATAATAGCAATAAAAAAATTATTAAATAATATTTTTATTAATATTATTTATTAATAATAAATCAACCAACAAACAGTAAAATAAACGCACCTAACACTTTAATTTTGTTTTTAAAATGTTGTTTTAAATAAATTTTTCCTATTTTTAATAATAAAAACTAAAAAACCACTCAAAAAATAATATTATGAAAAATTAATATTTCTATTTTTAAAACAATAAAAACTAATAATAACGATTAAATAAAATTATAATAAACAAAATTCACGTAATAAAATATTAAATAATAACAAAATAGGGTTAAATTATAATAAAACCGAATATGAATAAAAAAAAATAAGAAAAATATTTTTAATAATGAAAATACCTTGATTGTTGCAAAATAATCAAATAATTTTACCCAAAAAAAAAATCAATAAAAGTATAGTTTAGAGGACACAATCATAAAAAATTACCAAAAAAAAATCAATTGCCGCCTAACCAAGAGTAAATTAAATTCAAAATAATTACTAAACACATAAATAAATAAATAAATAAATCTTTAATAGTTTACCTTTAATTCTTTCGCCAATAATTATACCACAGTTGAAGAAACAGTCATTTTTCAATTAAATTATTTTCTCAAAAATATTTTCATTTATCCTCAGTGGTTACACAGTCACTTGTCAATAATATTCATTCTTTAGAATTCCATAAAATTTCTTCACAAATCACTAGTCACACTTTAACTAAAAAAGAATTAAGAAAATTTATTTTCATTAATAAGCAAACAAAAAACAGACACTTGCTCTTAAAATGATAAAATTAATAAAAAAATACATATGAAAAAGAAATTAAGAAAACACATATATATAAAAAAAGCCCGCAAAAACCATAATAAATAACCAACTCGTTTAGCACTTTTGACTTCAAAGGAAAGAAAAATTAACGAACAAAAAAAAAACAATCAACAAATTCACTTAGCCAACAGCAATTTTCACTGAACTTGAGAAATTATAAAATAAAAATAAAAAAAAACTATAATTATATAATTAAACAACTAAAATTATTAATAATCGCAAAATGAATTTAATTTAATTGTAAACAAACGAAAATAAATTAAATTAAAGAAAAAGAAAAATACCAACCGACGAAACGTGAATTAATCAAAAAGAAAATAACGCAACGATGAAAAATCATCAAAACGCGTTGCACGTCTATTCACGTTGCCGTATATTTGAAGACTAAAATTTCTATCGTGGTTTTACTTGTACTGAAAAACCAAAATGAGAAAATAACATAGAACGACAGAAAAAAATTAATAAAAGGAAAAACAATGAGAACAAAAAAAAAATTACAAAATATATATAGAGGAAAAATTATAAACATAGAATTTTCTTTTCTTCTATTATTCAGTGTTTAAGCTGCTTTCTTTTTTTTTTTTTAGTTATGTTTGGCTTTGAAAATGAACCGAACTGAATGTCGACTGTGGCTGACACAACATTATTTTTTATTTAATTTTCTACGGCGCATTCTGTCTTCCTTATTTTTCTATTTTATTTCATTAAATGTTTTTTTTTTCTGTACTATAACGAACAGAACTAAATGATGAACAGAAAACTATGTACATGGTTTAGTTATAATTGCAAGGTGAATGCTTGAAAGGGCTCGCGAGAGTTTACCTGTTTGTTTGCTTGTTTGTTCGATGGGTGGTTCATGAGGTTGATAACTTGACTTACTGATACGGCACACAATAAAATGTTAATCAACGATGGTATAAAATTTAATAGACAATTGTTCTACTAATCCGTACACCTTAAACATTTTGTATATACTCATGGAAATATTTACATAAAGATGTATCTGTTGTATAACTGCAATCGAATTTTTTCTTTTATCGGGGATTGTAGATAATTTCTCTTCACAAAAAAACATTGTTTGTACTAAAAAAAAGTGATAAATATTATTATAATCATGATAGAATAATTTAAATTTATAATTACTAACGATACGGCATTTAGAATTGTTTTTTCTCCATTTAATCCGTCACTAGATATGTAATTAGTTTTTGTTTGTCTTCATTTCTTCTAAATGGTTTTATTTTATAACAATGTATTCCGTTACAAATTTTATTATTGTTTTTTGTTATTTTCTTTATTCATTTTTGTAACTTGACTTTTCCTTTTGGCAACCAACAAAAAAATTTGCCTATTTTATTACATACACTACATAAATACAATTTATATGTATTATTTTGATTTGATTTGATTCTTTTATTTATATTTATATTTTTTATTTTCTTCATTTTTCAGTTGACTACACACGTTTTCCTACTAAAGAGAAAAATATTTATTTTTTTTATATTAATAGAAAAATTATTTAAACTAAACACATGCGCAATAAAAAAAAAAAGAAAAGCAAAAACAGTTTATTATTTTCATTTTTCTATTGGAAAATTTCCCCTCTTTACTAACACACAATTATAGTTTAAAAATAAGATTTGAACATAGAAAAATTACTTACACGCAATTACTTTTGCAACCAAAAAAATGAAGAAAAACCAAAATTATCGCGTTAATTTATATAAATGCATTTTTCTTTTTCCCCAATATTCTACTTTAGCACAGCCAACAGGTCGTCTTTTGTTCAGTTTTTAGCACATGATATTTCTATTTGTTACCGTTAGTTTTTCATATGTCTTTATTTAAAATACGTCATGATATCTAAAAAAATTAATGAATATTAATAAAAATTATTATAATAATAAATAAAAAAAACTATTATAACTTACCTGCTCAAAACTCGATAAGCTTTTCCTTTTTTTTTTGGTATATTTAACCAAATTACATTTCAATCCACATAAGTCAAGTTTGACAGATCGATTGGCAAACAATAACAACAGACAATACAGAAAAAAAAAACGCAAATAAATTAAACTATATCAAGAATATTAAACCACCGTCATCCATGTAACTGAAAACCTCATGCTACTCGGTCACAGTATCTACCCTAACCCTAACCCAATATCTTTGTATTCAATAATAATATATATATATATATATGTATATAGAAACATAAAATAATTGAATTTTTATTTATTATTATTTTTATAAAGAAGAAAAAATATTAAAAAAAAACGTTTATTTTATTATTATTATTATTTTTTTATTATTATTATATTTATGTATTTTATGTTTATTGACTTCTACTTATGATCATGTAGAAATTATTTTATTGTTTTATGTTAAAATAACATTAAATAACGCAACGTTATTTAACGCATAGAAACAATAGAGCTTTATCGGTTATTATTATAAATGCGTTTAAAAGCGCGCCAGTTTGACTGAATAATTCGTGTCTAATTAATTATAATTTACCTTTATGTTATAAATCGATAGATCAAAATAAAAAACTATTCATATTATATATTGATATTAAATATGTTTTTTTTTTTTAATTTTAATTTTTAATATCATTAAATCTACGTAACCGTACGTAAAAACAGACAAAACGTTTTCATTTTCCCCAATGCATAATGCATAGTTGTACAAGTAATTTCGTTAATTATTTAAGAAATAATTATTAATTTTACTTAGAATTACAAACTAAAATATTCATTTTTATAAATTTAAAAAAAAAATGTTTTTTTTTTTGTTTCCTTTAATTCTATAAGGAAATCTATATTAATATAATTTTTATATAAATATTATTAATTATAAATTGTTCTATCTATGGCCAACCATTCTATAATTTTCTTATTTCCTTGTAACCTATTTAATACAACAATAATTGCATTAATGATTAAAACAAGAGACTTATGAAAAACATAAAACCGAATGTATAAATTAATTATTTAATATTATATCAGGTATAATAAAGGCGCCTTTACTTTTTCTGCATTCTTATTAAATTTAAGACATTACAATTAAATAATAAATTTAAAAATAAAATTAAATAATAATTTCAATTCTTTTACAACTAATTAAAAATGTTTTACTCTATTTTAACAATTATATCACTAAAGTTTTCTAACGACAGAATAAAAGAGCACAACATCCAACAAGTAGTTGGAGTCGCACAACCATTATTATTCCTATATCTTTGGATTTCAATTCAATTTTTTTTTTAAATAAAATTTTTACTTAATACATTCTTTATTATAAATTTATTTTAAAAATATAAAAATACACACACCAAGGACATTTAACAAATATTTTCCTTTTTTTTTTAAACTATTTGATATTTCTATTATTCAGTTAATAGATGTAAAAAATATAATAAACGCTCGAAATCGTATTGTCGGCGTATTTATTTTGATTTAAGCAACATAAATCCCTTATAATCGAACCTATTACAATTTTAATTAATTAATAATAAAATAAAGGTGGGATAATTTACTTCAAAAAGAAAAATTCTATATCTTTCGATTAATTAATAAAATTAATTTATAGAAAGCATTCTAATGACTTTGATCGTAATCAAAGAAGAAAAAAAAACGAAAACTTTACAAAAAAATTACTTAAAAATATTATGTCACGTACAAAAAATTTATTTTTATTTATTACGAAAATAAACAAAAAATATTCTGCTTCTATTCATCCTTCTTTTATTTCATAACCATCTAATTACTCACTATTTAAGTATGCTGGTGATTTGTTTATTAATTTTATTTATTGTCTATTTAGTTATTATGTTTAATTTTATTAAATTTGGATTTTTACAAAATGTCATATGGCTTTTGGAATTTTTTATCTAAAAATTTTGAGAAAGAAAATTATTATAATTATTATTAATATTATTTTGTTAAGCAAATTAATTTATGCAAATAAAAACATTAAAATAAAAATTGTTTATTAACTTGGCATTCTTTGCTGCAATAAGTGGCACTAACACACGATTGACATAGGTCTGTTGCATTTTTTGTACACACAATGCATATATAAAGTGCTTTTGATAAATTAAGCTGCAAAAACAAATAAAAGAATTTTGTGAACAAGCAAATAACAACGGCAAAAAAGGTGCATAATTTGTGCAGAAAAAATAACTAATAAAACTCAAAAATATTTTTAATAAATTAATTAATTACTGGTTTAACATTGTCATTGTTTTCATCTTTAATGCAACTATCAGTGGAAATTATATAATTGTCAGCCTAAGAAAAATTAAAAAGAAAAAATAAAACAATAATAAAGCAAAATAAATAAGCAAAAATAAAGTAAAAATATTTTTTTAAAAAAAAAATAAATAAAATCCTTACAGAATCATCATTATCGTCATCTTTATCATCATTACATTCATCAGTCTTGTTATTAGAGTTATTATCTATTTTCAAACATTGTATTTCTTCATTTGATGACAATGTATTCAACTCTGCATCCGATTCTTTAGTAGATTTTGCACTTTTTTGTTCCTCCTTTAGTAGCATAATTTAAAAGAAAATAGAAAATTAAATAGCATGAAAAACATAAATAAATTAAATTAAATAAACTTACATTATTATTAACATCTTCGTCAATAATTAGAGCATCATCTTCTGGACAATCCGTTAGATTTTCACTTGTACCATCAACATCCACATCCACTTCCACATTTACATAATCTTCCTGATTTAATAATTCATCATTATTTGTACTGTTAACAGCTTCAACTGGAGCTTCATTCTCGGATTCTGTCGCATGAACAACCGATAGATTTCTCTCCTTTTCAATCATTTGCTCTTTTAACAATTGATTGTTTAAGACAATAACTGATTGTTTATTATTTATAGCAGAATTATTATTATTATTTTGATTTTCGTTTGAATTCCCTAAATTAATATGCATAATGCTTAATGGTGTCATTTGATTATCTGTGTTATTTTCATTGTTAGAATTTGAATTAATTACTGTGGAGGTTATTAATTGACGATTGTTATTAACAGTTATTTGATCATTATTATGATTCACAGACATTTTTGGTTGATTTAATGGTGGTGGTAATAAAATAATAGGTTGTGGTGACTGTTGATCAAATTGCATTTGTTGCGTAGAATGATTTTCTGGTAAATGTTGCTGTGGCTGAGAATTTTGGAATAGATGTTCATGCATCGGATATTGTTTAAATGGTTGCTGCTCTTGTTGGTACGATGGATTGTATGATGAGATTTTATATTGATGCGAATCATATGAGGGAGCCCGACGATTTTGGTGATGTAATATATACGGTTGGTGTTTTGGTAGCCTTGATGGTGAAGCCTGTTGTTGTTGCTGTTTCTGTTGATGATTCTTATACTGTTGTTGGTGTAAATTTGATAGCGGTTCGATTTGAAGTTGTATACTTCGTGAAGAATTTTCCCGCTCTTTCGGTGACCCACTTGGTTTACCTTTCATTTTATTTCGTGGACGAGATAATGGCGACTCTTTTCTTTTATTATTTGATTCATTGGTTACCATTGAGTTGTTTGCATTTGTATTGTTCCTTTGCGGATCTGAGTAGTTTGAAATGCTTTGTGGAACATTATTACGATTTTCATTAATATTTCTTTCCTCCCTAGTCAGTAAATTAGGGCGGATATAATGCTGAGCGTAATTGTTATTAGTTTCATGATTGCGATCGCTAGGTCGCAAATGAGAAGCATTATTAAATGGATAATTTATAAGAGATCGTGGACCTTGTGGCGGTTGATGAAATTGCGCAGCTTGACTATGGGAATAAAAGGCTTTAGGTTTTTGGAGATATTGTATGCTTTGCTGTGCGTAACTACTTTGCGAAAAATTATGATTATGATAATATGAATATTGCTCTGTGTTCATTTGCGGATGCAACGGCTGGTTTAATGAATGTAAAAATTGAGGAGAATTCGGTTGTTGTACTTTCGGATGTGGTTCCTGTGAGCTCGGAAGGTGAACACATCTTAATAGTGATTCCTCTCCATTGGAATACGACACTGACCTAAATGCTGAAGAGTGATTCGGTGACTGCATAACTTCCGCAAAATGATGTTGTTCATTTGCATTGTGTGAATTAATCATTTGCTGGTTTCGCAAATGAGCGTGATATTCTGGCAGAGTGACAAATGGCCTACTATTGTAATGACCGGAATTATTTTGATCTGATTGTTGGCTGTAATGTTGCTGGTTTGACTGATGTTGCTGGTTTGACTGATGTTGCTTAAAATTATACGGCGGTTGTCCAAATTTTTGTCGCTTTTCTTGAACTTCTCGCTGTTGCTGCTGAAGTCTCATTTGATTTTGGCGGTGTTCTTCCTCCCTCTGTTGGTGTAGCGCTTCTCGTTCCTTTTTTTGTTCGTATAGTTTTTGTTGTTGCTGCTTTTTATGAAACAACTCTTGCTTTTGATGCCGTAACTCCTGTTGCTGATGTTTACGAAGTTCTTCTTCCTTTTGTTGACGCTTTATCCTTTCTTGTTCTTGCTGCTTGTGTTGCCATAATTTTTGTTCATGCTGTTTTTTACATAACTCTTCCTGCTGCCGTTTATGCTGTTCTTGTTCTCTGAAAAATTGTTCTTTCAATTTAGCAGTTATATTTTGTTGATTTGTCTCCGTTTTCTTATCGACTATTTGTTTACTATATTGATTTTGAAAACCATAGCGTTGTGTAATATGAGTTGTATAAGGAATTTGTTTTTCAACATTATTATTAGGACTCTCTAAAAAAATCTTTTCTATTGGTTTTTCTGTGTCATATAAATTTACTTCTGCTGGTGATTTGACGTTGGAATCATATTCTAAAGATTCCTGTCTTTTGTTAAACTCTGTACGCTGTGTATATACTTTTTTAATATGCTCCAACTCCGGGATTTGTCTAGATTGTGAATTTTTTAAAATATGTTGTCCGTTTTCGTTTGGCAACAAATTATTAAGCTGATTCTGTTGCTGTATTACATTCGATTTATTTACTGGCGTAACAATTTCAAAATTTCCCTGATTTGCAATCGAAACTCGTTGATCAACTGCAACCCACTTCTCGCACCGGTTTCCATTAAAATTTACATAATGTACTTTTATCATCTGACGATTATCCTTTTCTAACTGATTTTTTATTTCAATTTCATTTTTCTTTTGTTGTTCTTCCTTTTGCCTAATCATTTTCAATTCGTTTAGATGCTTTTCATCTGCAGATTTACAAAGATCTTTTTGTCGTTGTATTTTTAATAATTCCATGTCTTTTTCATATTGTTGCTCGTCTTTCTTCTGCATTTCTGAAACGATTTCATGCGAGGGTGGCTGTTCTAATGGCGGTGTAAGTTGAAATGATTGTAATGGAGATGCATGGTCCGAGGGTACGCTATTTTCAAACGAAGTCAATGAACAAGATAATGTTGGCGGAGGAGTTGGTTGCAATGAAGGCAATGGTCGGACAATGTCTATAGGAGTAGCCAGTAGAGACGGTCCTAAAGCATTTGGAGGTATTCCCGGTTGAGAATTTAATGGCAATGGAGGATCTTGTTGTTGATTATCTTGTTCGGTAAATTTTTGTTTTTTAGTTGGACATGAGAGTTGGCAAACGCTGGGTATATTTGTTGTTAACTCGGACTGCAAGCGACTGCTTTCCAAATGTTGACTATTACGTTTATGCAACATTTTACTGTCTCTAGAATCGCAATCCACTACTTTAGATGGCATTTCACTATATGGCATATTCAACTTGGCCAATTTTTCACGTTCAATTTTCAGAGCGCTGCATTTATGAAAAGCAAATAAATACTCAACAATTTTTTCTTGCTTTGGTGAGAATCCATTATTAAACTTACTGTAATTACATTTTAATTCGATATTTTTATAAATTAAATTAATTAATAAATCATTTTCTTCAGTTGATAAACTATTAATAAATGATATTTGAGCAGAAATAAATTTATTAATTTCCTTCTGTAAATGTTTGACAGCCGAATTAATGAAATTACTGGTGATCATCATCATACAAGTATTTGCGTCGTTACTTTTGATATCCTGCATAGTTTGTCCAATTGTATGCATCACATTTTTTAATAATGTTACATAAACAAAATAATTAATCATAGAACTCATATCACTAAATTTTATATAATTATTTAAACGTTGTTCAGATTCACTAATTTTATTAAATTGATTATGAATATTTTCTACACTTTTACACACAGAATGTTCACCGTGTCTTTTCACGGGGAATGTTACATCAGTTTGGCAAATCACATCATGATAATTACAATCTAGACGTACTAAGGGTTGAACAATTATATTAATCGGCGGGGTGCATAGATCACTACTTGTTACACTTGTATTTTCTGGTGAATTGTTAACAGGTAAATTGTTAGTGATTCTTATTGGACTTTTAGCAATTATGTTTTTTGTTGTTATTGTTTTTAATGTTGGTGCTGCGACTGATGCTGAAGTTCTTGTTGTTGCCAAATCAGGAACGTAACTGGTAAGAACACGTTCATCTACACTTTTATCTAATTTTCTCTTTATTGTTTTATCATTTTCGGCAATTAATTCATATAAATTACTTTCATTATTGTCCAGATGTGATGTATCATCTAGTAATTTATATATATGTGGAGACTCTTTAAGTAAATCAGATATCATAAGTTCTTCTTTAGATATACTTTCCTTTAATGTAACTTCGGAAGTTGGTTCATTAGAAAACTCATTTGTTTTTTTTTTTTCATCGACCTTTGTGGTAATATTTTTAATGCTACCTTCTGTTGATGCAGTTTTAAGACTCTTTTCTACTGTTTTTTCATCGCTGGAAATATCATCGATTATTTGGCAAACATTTGTATTAACATCTATAACAGAAGGACTACTACTGTCCTCAATATTTATTATTTCCGTATCAGGCATATTTTTATTATCTTGTGAACAAAACGTATCTGTTGAATCTTCATTAGAATTTTCATAATCTGTATTTTTACAAGTAATTGTCGTCTTATCACATATAGACTCTTCCAAATACAATATTTTACGATTTTCTATTTCACATTCTAATTTCTTACTAAAGATTATTCCCTCATTTTGAACATTCTCTCTTATCTGATTATTTACTTTTATTATATTAATACAATTAGCATCATCTATTTCTGTATCAATTTTCCTTATCCAATCACTTACATATTGTTTTCGTTCAATTAAATTTTTATTTTTATTATCTTCAAATTTAACTATTTGATTACTACTCTTACTTTTATTATTATTATTTGTACTATTTTTTACATTAATGTCACTATTTTTTTCATCTTCGTTTTTATTATTGTTACTATTATAAATAATATTACATGTTTCTAAACAAAATTCAGTGGTTTGTACAGATTTTTGGGAGTCCGATATTGATATAACGTCTTCATCATCGTTTATTAATATATTATCGGTACTATTTTGTGAAATCTTATTTGATTCAATGTTTTCTTCGGCATCATTTTTATTTAAATTCATCACTAACTATTTTCAATATCTTTGTCCACTTTTATTTTATGTACTATTTTTATTCTTTAAATTTTGCAAAACTAAGAAAAACACTTCTTATATACAAACACATAAAACACAAATAACTAATGCGTAAATTATTCGTTATAAAAATGTAATAACACCACGTCAGTCTTTAACTTTTTATTTTTCTTTTTCATTCCTTTTTCTCATATGTATCCTTTTCCATTTAATTATCGTATAAAAATTAAACCGTTGTTCTAAGTAATTCTCTTTTATTTAATGTCTACATTAAAAAAAAAAAAAATTAATACAGTAAATTCACAATAGCAAATTAATAATTTATGGAAAAATAAAATTAGAGAAACTGGAAATGGAAAATAATTACAGAAAGAATATAGAAATATAAAAAAAAAATGTTTTAAATATTTAATGAAGTATTAATAATTGAATAGAATTAAACTAATTAATTAAAAAAAAGGAAGTAATTGTATCGAAATAAAAAAAAAAACTTATAATCTAAAACAAAAAAGTCTCCACAAAAAGTTCAATGTTCTACTCTACCTATAATATAATTTTAAGTAATTTTTTGCTTCTTAAAAAACAATTTGTTATATTTTAAAATTCATTAAATACAATAAATAAATTAAAAGTTTTATTTATTAAAATTTGTACAAAATAAATAATAATTCACTTATTAATATTCTATTTAAGATCTATTTGTGAACTTCTTTCAATGATAATTATATTTAAATAAATTCAAAAAAAAAAAAAACAAGAAAAATAATAAATAAATAAAATCGAAGACATTTAATTAACATAGCGATAAGATTAATAAAAAAAGTAAAAAATATATATATTGAAAATGTATAAATATAAAACATAATAAATCAACATATATAAATAAACAATTTATTAGACACGTATTTTATGATTTAATAAAATTTAATTCATACATTCATTGATTTAGTAACATATTATCGTCTTTTTGCAATCAATTTTTGGAGACTAATCGATTTAATTGAATTCAATTAAATATGATTAATAATACAAAATTATAACTAATCGAAACAATCGAATAATCGAATATCATTGATAAATCAAATCAGTATTTAATTCAATAAATAATTATGTTTATGGGAGAGATAATCACACATTCATCAGTGTAGCTAACTAAACACCACTTTCAACACTGAGATTAATTTATTCATTTAAATTAAAGATTGTTTTGTTTTTTCAATTAAAAAAAATAATAATTAAAGCGATAATACGAAATAAAAAAACCCAAAAAACATTATATAAAAATAAAGAGGAAGGAAATTCTTAATACTAACCGCGATTAAGCAATCAAATAAAATTCATAATAGAGGGATAACAAAAAAAAGAAATTTTCTAAACATAATTCGCTATAAGCAAAATCACTTTGTTAACATTTTGACTTCTTTTATCGCAATAATAAGAATTTCAATTATAGAAAAATTTTACATAAAAATAATCACTTTTTGTTAAGCTGCTGTTAGGTTAAGTCACTTTAATATTGTATTAATTTATTTTTCATTATTTTATTTAAATAAAATTTGATGTCACATGCAATAAAAATTTTTATAGAAACAACAAAATAAATTCCAATGAAAGTATTTTCTTTCTTTGTTAATTTATATAAATATAATAATAAAAAATATATTCAAATAATTAATACTCTTAATTAAAAACACTGTCGATAATTTTTACTTTAAAATTTTACTCTCCATTTCTCATTCAAATACAAATACATTAATTATTTTAATGCAATAAACAAATCATAATATAACTAATGAACAGATAAACACTTTTATTAAAAAAAAAAAAAAATCTGCACATTTTGCTAAACCAACAACGTTTAAAATCGCAAATCTGTGTGTATTATACACGGAATTTTATTTATTTATTTATTATTTTAGCTATAATTTTGTGATAATTTTGTTTTCCTTTTCTTTTTTTTTAAGTTTTTTAATCTTATCATAGTATAATCCAATTACACATTTATTATTATTATTATTTAAATCATTTCGATTCATATTAAATATGCTAAAAAATATATTTATTATTAGTCTCTCAAAATACGCTATATGTTATCCTTATAAATGCTGAACAATTACTAATTTTATAAATAAAAATATTTCTATAATTGTTTATCAAATTTTACTTTCTGTACACACTACGTTGTTTCTTCATTCAGTTATTTTTATTATTTTTTGAGTAATTTTTTTATATAAAATTTGAAAAAAATTAAAAGAGATTAGATTAGACGCTAAATTTTAGATTAAAAAATTGTGGAGGTTTGGTTGTGATAACTAAAACATAAAAAGAAACTTATTAAAATATTTTTTTCCCTTTTTTTTATTATTTTTTAGTCAACTTATTACTGATTTAGATGGTAATAATTAAATAAATATGCTCTTAATGTCCGTTTTAACAAGTGTTTAATTTCGGCTTTTAGTTGTTATTAATCAAGTCATTAATTAAATCATTAATTATTGAATTTTTATTGCATATGACAATTTGCAAATTAAAAAAAAATAAATTTTAAAAACATTTCAATTCAAATGAATTAATTAAAAAACATAAAAGAAAAAAACATATATTATTTATAAAAGCATATTAAGCATAAATAAAATAATTATCAATAATATTAAATTACTTTAGTTAGTTAAATGATTGTAATTAAATGCCTTAGCCATTGTTTATCAAAACGGAATAAAACAAAATAAACTAAAATAATGAAAAATATAAAACAAAACTGTACATTAAAAACCACAAACAACACTAAATAACAGAAAATTAACGAAATAAACGAAAAACAAAAGAAATAAAAAAAAATGTGTTTTAGAATGTTGACAAAATTTTACAAATTCTAAAACAAAAGACCAAATTTCTAACGGACAAAACAAAATATGGCGAAAAATGATTTTATTATGAAAATTTTATAAAATAAACAATCACACATCAAGGGAAACACCAAAGAAACATTAATGATTTTTATCAACAAACACTTTTGTGCAAAATAAAAAGTAAAAAAAAAAAGCACAACATATATATGTATATATGTACACCGTATATGTATATTTAATTACTTCATTAATATTTATTTATTTCATTTTTTTTCTTCTTTTATATTAAAAATTGATTATTTTCAGAAGGAATTTAATTTAATTTAATAACCAAAGAACAATAAAAACAAATTAAAAATCATTTTTTCTTTTTTATAATATAATTAATAATAATTATTATTAGTTTAGTTTTATAAATGTTTCATTTTTGCATTACAAAAGCAAAATAACATAATTAATAATTTTTGTGTTTTAATTTTAAATAACAAACAAACAAATAACAAGTCTGACACAAACCACCAAACATTGGCCACCAAGCAGACAATCACTGATTCGTATGTACACACGACTGAATGTACGACTAAAATGATACTAAACGGATTCTTTTTCCTGTTTTTCTTTGCAGAAAAATATTCACTTGAATTTCTATAGAAAATATTTTATTAATTTTAAATAAATAATAATAAAGAATAAATAAATTATATAAGAACTGAAAAAAACAAAAGAAAAAAACGGAAAACAAAATAAAATCAACACTCATTATGAAATTAACAATTAACAATTATATATGTTTTCTTTTGATAATTTCTGCTGTTATTAATATTATTATTAGAGAACACCCACAAACACTTTGTTATACAATATTTTCTTTATTTAATTGTTAGAAAATTATTTTTTCAATATTCTTCATTATATATTTTGTGTTTTTATTATTTATTCTATTCAATTCTACTTTGTAAGAAATATTTGTTAACAATAATCAAATAAAAAAAAAGTCAGTGTTACTTTACCAATTATTTTAAATAAATTAATTAAAATAATAAATTTACAAAAAAACAACACACACATCACAAAATAATTATGAGTTTTTATTAAAAAATGCATGCATCGTTCAATAGTACATAAATAAATTTATATTGCATGAATATGCATATTAATATAAATAAAATATGAAAAATAGTGAAATTCTATCCATAATATTATCACGAAAATGAACACCAACCACTTAACAACAATCACATAGACTGAAATAATTTTAAAAACTAATAAACACTACAGATCTTTAAAGAAAAAGAAATTATGTATTTTTTTTTTTCTTTCGGGTAAAAAACATATTTTTATATAAGTTATATATGCTCTTGTTGTTATTTATCTTACTTAGGCAAAAAAATAAAAGAATACGAAAAAATTATTATGCCATAAAAAAAAAAAGGTTTTATGTTTAAGAAAAGTAAACAGAAACGATTGAATAACTGAATAATAATAATAATTTTAACGTTATGTTTTAACACACATGTGACTAAACTAAATCTTATTGTTTAATAATAAAAATGTTAACCCAAACAAAAATATCTGTTGTGAGAAATCGGTAATTTTAAAAAAAAACCTAAAACTATAGTTAAATATAATTTTTGTGTTATTTTTATACCTCATAAAAAGATTCCTTTTTTTTTTATTCCCTTCTTTTTGGTTTCAAAAAACAGTAATTTAACGCAAAGAACAAACAAATTAAAATTGATTTTTTTAAAACAAAAAAATAAATATCACTTTGCAAGGAATTAATAAAATGAATAATAATAATCAGGAATAAAATGTTGTTTTTTTTATCAATTAGTAATAGAACTGATTCAATATAATATTTTAAAAATAAATTCATTTTCAATAATATCACTATGGAAACAATTTAATGAGTTGGAGATGAATCTTATATTTTTACTGATACATTTGAGTGAATAATTCCAAAAATTATAAATACTCAATTTATATTAATAATTCAATAGTAATTTTTGTGGTTTTACTTTTTTAAATAAGATGTTTTAATATAATTTATATTGAATTATCTATAAAATGTTAAGATGTTATCACATTGTTAATATTTCCAATCGAAACAAAAGAAATTTATTAAAAATGATTTTCATTTGTTTAATTCTAAATAGAATTCATATTTAAAAAAAAAACAAAAAACAATAACTTACATAAAATACTCGAATCTCAACAATAGGTTGGAGTAACCATGGTAATTTATTTTCTCAGTTGTCCGTTTGTGTTATCCAATATTTAATGAACACGTATAAACTTTTGATTCAATAATAACAATAAAGTAAAAATTGAGTTACATCTCATCCCACATGTTACGTTATATTTAACCTACCTTTCCTTCAAGTAATTAATACTGATTTGCCTGTTGATATCACAGACACGTCATTTTAACATTTATCGGTATCCACAGTCAGGACATTTATTAAAGGAGTTAACCTTGTTATTATCTATTTATATAATAAATACAATCGGCTGTACAGTTTTCACATATTTAAATGTTTAAGAGCTATTAATTATAGTAAAATCTGAAAACAATTTAAATACGATGATAATTGATGATGTAATAATGGTATTATTTTATTTTATTTATTTAATTGAAATAAAAAGTATCTACACATGTAGATATATTTTAACACATATAAAGTAACGCAGCAACACGGTAATAATAACTGAACTATAACAAATTGAGTTATTTATATTAAATATTAATAACAAAAATAAAAAAATCTATTTTTTTATTTATTAAATTTAATTTTTTTTTTTTATACGATTTAAAATAACATTATTCATAATTACATTTTTAACTAATCTTGCTTATATAAAATTGTTGGATCCTCAAAACTGTGTATTTCGTCACACCAAATATCGTCAGGTATTCTAGCAGCATCAGAATCATTTAAATCCGGTTCGAAGGATGTGGGAAATGGTGGTTCAATTTTATTCTTTCTTAGTGGTAACATTGTATCAAATACATAAACAAAATTATTTGTTTCGCCAGCGATTGCACTACCCTGTACCCACATTACATTATATTTTGTATTTATTCGCCAAATTTTTAAGCCACGCAATATACGATATTCATTTCCCATATGTCCTGGCATTTTTGTACCCGGCCACACACGAGCCTTTTGGCCACCAGCTCCAATATTGCCTCCACGTCTATGTGTTTTTGTCACACCATGTGATGCTGGCATACCTTTGAAACCATGACGCTTTATTACTCCTTGAAATCCACGGTCAACCCTAATAAAAAAAAATACTTCCTTCCATAATTTTTTTTCAAATATTTTATTTTAAATTTACGTTTTCCCGCGAACATCAACATAATCACCAACACGAAAATGAGTAACATTTAACGGTGTTCCAGGTAACAAAGCAGCACCAGGGGATACAAGAAAACGTGATAATATTTTCTTTGGTATAACACCAGAATCTTTAAATAAACCACAATATTCTTTAGTTAATGTTCTAGGATCAACACTCTCGGCGCCAACAAGTAAACATCCTAAATTATTTGCTTTTGCTCGTGTTTTTTGTGTTGGTACATATTGTTCAGGAGGAATATATTTTATAACATGATTATCAACAATCTAACAATGAAATAAAATTTTCAATGCAAAAAGGTTTTAAATTTTTTATTATAGGCAATAAATAATTTAAGTAATAAAACAAGACATTTTTACCTGCAACAATGTGGTTCTTATTTTTGTCCCATCTTTTTTCCATAAAGGATATTGACCGATTTTTTTAGCGATTACACCCGTACGTCGCATACCTAATTTCCATTCTACTTTGGGTAATTCATCTAATTTTAATAAACTATTTGTGTTATTTGCAAACGTTTGGACGCCTTTAATTAAAGCCGGTGGTCCAAACTTATCATGGAAAACTTCCTTAACAAAATTACTATTCTCCGGTGTCAAGAGATCACTATAAACTTTGCGCTCTTTTCTTACAAACCAAAACGGATTCCTAAGCCTTGGATTATTTAAATAATTTTTTTCCCGAACTTGTATTAAACACGGAACTCCAATTCTAAACATAAAACAAAAATAAAAACATGATAACATAACCTCAAAAACTCATTTTGCTTAAATTTAATATAAACAAAATAACAAACTTTAATTTGGATAAACTATGTTGTAAAAAGGATGCATAATTAAACGTTTTATTAGCCACTATTGACATATTTATTAAAGATTTTAATAATAATTTTATTTTTATTCTATGCTGCAGTTTTACACATTTTTAGACAAGTGACAATTTATATAAGAAATTTTTCGTTTTTGACATTACATATTCTCCACATTTTATTAAAGTCTACAAAATAATATAAGATTGTTTGCCTTTAAAATATAAAAGATTTTAAATTTTTCATTAAGTTTGAATAATATATATTAATAATTAAAAACATATGTATATGCATATTATTATAATAATTAACGAAAAAAAAATTTATAATGTTGATAAATTATCTGAATATTTCCAAACAGAAGAGCCTTTATTTATTATTTCCACAATTTTACCCTCTTTTGTTAATTTTCTTAAATGATGATTAACGTTAAATGCTGCTGCAGGCCACAACTCTTTTGGTGTTTCCTTATATATTTCTTTTACAATGTCTATTTCATTAAATGCAACTTTCGGTGATAATTTTAATAATTCAATTATTTGATTTTCCCGTAAATTACGATGGTTTATATAATATAAAATTTTTTCATTTGGTTCCTGTGTAAAGATATTAAATGATTAAAATTATCCAAACTATTCTGTATATTTTATTAAAGATTTATATAGATTACGTTTATTATGTTGCCATGTCCGGGATAAATTATTGAAGGCTTTAATTTTAATATAATATCTAAACTCTTCATATAATCATATAAATCTTCAAATACTGCTGTTCCTTCGCCTAATATGCAATCTCCACTAAATACAGCTTTCTCCTCTTTTAACATAACAACGACATGATCTGTTGTATGACCAGGCGTATGAATAACTTTTAAAGTAGCCCCTTCAACATTAAATTCTTGTCCGTCGTTTAAATAATTTAATTTAACAGTTGTTGGAAAATCTTCATAAATATCAGCACTATCTGTACGTGGATACTTCCAAACTAAACTATCTACAGATACGTCTGGTCAATTTTTGAAATATAAAATATTTGAAATTAAAACCTTTTATATTATTATCCTTTATAACATCTTTAACGCCACCAATGTGATCATGATGCCAATGTGTAATTAAAATTGTATCAACTGTAGCATTTTCTTCAGCTAAAATTTTTTTTAAATTATCAGTATATTGTTTCTTATCCGGATCGCCAGTATCCAGTAGAATTCGTCTAAAATCAATATTTAAAATGACTGTCAAAATATGTGAGGTTATGTAAGGGTTATTTACCTTTTTCCGGACCCAATAAGATATGTATTTGTTCCCTGTAATGTCATAGGGCCAGGATTGCATCCTAACACTCGAATTATACGTGAAGATAATTTTGTTATCGTGGGAATAAATGATAAACTTACAGCACTCATTTCTTTCGCAAATTATTATGTTATAAAATTACTTCAAATACTTGACACTTGTCAAACAAAATTATTAAAATAAAACAAACGATACAAATAGAATATTTTTTTAATTATTTAATGATAACATACGATTACAGTAATACAATAATAATTTATCTAATCATTTAAAATAAATGTTTTTTTACTGATTTAAACATTTGTGGCGTTTCAAGATTATTTCGACTGGTTTCAAAAACATTCGGTGTAGAAACATCATCAGAAACTGCAGATTCATCTAAATTTTTATTTTTATCAGCATCAAAAGTTTTATTAATACTCAAATCAGCTTTATCTTTACTGTTTGTCGTTTGTAATTCTTCAAAATTAACATCAACTTCTTTACAAATATCATCCAAATTTAAATTATATTTTTTGCATGCGTTTTTGATTATTTTATCACCATCATTTATAACGGAATTTAATTCGCTTAATACCATATAAAATTCATTATTTGTGTCACATAAATCAGCATCTTGTTCATTAAATTTATCTAATAATTCCAATTTACTTTTTACTATGCCCTGTCCACCATTTTCACTCTTGCTATACCAATGAACGGTGTCAATGATGGATTTTCGTATGTTCACCATTTCATTTTCAACATATTCGTAATTTCGCTTTAATCCATCCATTATTAATATTTAATTATTTCTTTTTAAAAAAATATTTACAAATAATAGCACAAGCGACAACTGTCTAATTCAAAAATATATACTTAAATGAAGTGAGCAATAAATATTAAAATCTTATCTAGCTATTCAATTCCAGGTGGCGTCGAATCGGCATGGAGAAATTATTAGTATATTAAAGTATTTTAAGGATTTATGATATTCTGGGAATATTTAAAAGATAAACAAAATATCGATATCATTTATTGATTTATTTTAGAATTAAAATTAAAAAAATAATAACTATGAAACGGAATTGCAACGCACTAATTGTATTGGTGGCATTAAATGGGACGAAGAATATGGTAATTGATGCTGTTGTTTATTTAATAAACTTTTATGTACATCAACAATCGGATTACTTATATTTGTTAATTGTTTGCCATTACTGCGATTTGTTATTAATTTATTTCTTTTTATATTCACTTGATTTCCTGATTGTATCAATTTGCTTTCCTGTTTATTTTTTGTATTTCCTGTATTTACATTGTTAGCACCAACGACTCCCAGTTGTCTTGTCCGATTCTGATGTTGATTTAATTGTTTAGATGTCCCTGAATCAGTACTTGGTACTACTCTATCATTCAAACTAGATTTATTTACAATATTACTACTAGGAAGTCGAGGTGTTGATGGAATTTTTTTTATTTCGCTTTCAACTGGACGACTCCTACCTGTTCCAGCTGTTTTTGGTTTTGTTTCATTTATCGTAACAGGAGATACCACCTCTTTTGGTGGAACTTGAGGTTTAGGCTGTGCCATCACAAAAACATCAGCTAAAGTCGCATTATTCTTTAATAAAAATAAATTATTCTTATTATTATTATAACTAAAATTATATAATTTTAAAACTAATCAAACCTGAAATCTTCTTTTCTTATCCTTTTTAGCCGAATACAAGATCCATGCTGTGTATAGAATCATAATTAATGCTGGCACAATTACACCAGCTAATACAGCTGTACGTCTTACCCATGCATGATACATTGCTAAAAGTATTAATAGAAGAGCAACAATAACAGCAACCATACGTCCAGTAGCTCGTCGTTCCTCCTGAATTATTAATAAATTAAATACACATAAATAAATGAGAAATAATGAAAAGAAAATTATTAAATAAATAAATAAATTATAAATGAATAAATCAATCATTTGACTAGCACGTGTGAAATGATTTTCTTACATTTTACTGCTCATTGAAATCAACAAAACAGAAATGTTAATAAATTTTGCAACAGAAATTTTTGATTTTTAAATTTTATTCTAAAAATGTGTTTTCATTAAAAATAATTAATAATTTATCAAATGTCTTTCGAAATAATTCATTAATTTTACTTAAATTTACATGAATAATTAATAGTAAATTTATATTTAAAAAAATAATATTGTTTATACATTCATTCATAATCATAAGTTATTAAAATTTTTTATTTTTTAATGACTTAATAATCGTTAATATAAAGAATGAGGAGCAAAAAAAAAAAATCATAAATATATCATAGACCACATGTACAGTAAAATTGTTTATTACAAAAAGTAAATAAAATAATTTAAATAAAGTAATTGAACAAAATGAAGAAGAAAAAAACAAGTTAATTAAATAAGAATAAATAAATATTTATAAAACATAATTAACATTAACTAATTAAATAATAATAATAAAAGTCTCGCTTAACCTTAAACGAATTTATTATTATTAATTATTTTTTAATTAATTATTAATAATAAAATGAAGAAAAAAAAAGAGCATAAACAATTGTAAATTATTAATAAATATAAAAATTATAATTATTTCTCTATAAAACTACTAAACTACTAAAAATTCAAAATAATAATTAAAAAATTTATTTATACAAAAAAATAGAAAATTTATCAAGAAAAAATTTCTAGTTTCTTTGTAATATTAAATGTTGATTATATGTATATATATATATTTATATAAAAGAAAAATCTAAATCAATATCAGATAAATCAATTTTCTGTTTTATTACATTTCATCATCAACATCAACATCGTCAATTATTGTTCTGTTTTACTTTATTTATATTTAACAAAACAAAAATTTTTTATTACGTCGCCATTTGTCGACTTAATATTTATTTTCAGTTATAAACAATGTATGGTTGACGATAAATACATTATATTTCAGGATGCTTTGTTTATAAAATATTTTCATAATAATCTGGACAAATGTATAAAAATGTAAAAAAAAAATACTTTTATTGCTTAAACATTAATATTTGAAGGTTATTGTAATAAAGTAATAAAACTTACTCTAGAATTAACTGGCTCCAATTCAATTGATGCTTCATCTTGATCCTGTGTATCCTTTTTCTTTGACATTTTATTCACTTTGTTTTATATTTTTAGTCTTATTGTTTACATTAAATGCAAAACACTTGAATTATATATATTAATCCCTATTCTTTCACTTTTATTACACTAAAATTATTACCTAAATTATCTCGAATATAAAAAAACTTTAAATAAATTGTTGTATCTTTCCTCACCAATAACACAAATTAAACTGTTTTTTAATTTAATTCAATTTACTATGTATACACAGATTATTTTTGTAGTTATAAAATAACAGAAAATTCAAATAAACGTTAATAAATATTTAAAATTAAAAAACAATTGAATTAATTATAGAATTTTCATGAATTTTCCTTTCTATTTTTGATTAATCACAAATAAAAACTAATAAATAAATAAACATTAACATATAAATATTATTATTTAATGTAACGTAAAGTAAATTTAAAAATTTTAATCTAAACAAAATAAGAAAAATTAAAAATTAAAAGATAAATTAATTAGACAACAACTGAGAGTTTTATTGATTATTTGACAAACATTATCCAGAATTCACTGTGTGTGATTTTTCTGTGTCTATTCTTTTGTTAAACTTTTTTGGTAATAAAATTGGTTTTTTTTATTATTAAAACGAATGTATTTTGTGAAGCAATGAAACAGTAAAAAACCACTGTGCTCTAGCGCGGTCAGATTTTTAATCCTTACTTTTAAAAAGAATGAAAAAAAAGAAAGAAAGAAAATATTTTAATGTTAAAAAATATGAAATCTGAAGTAAAACAGTTAAAGAAATTAAATAATAATAATAATAAAAATACTCATCAACAATGTACAATCATAAACACAGTACGAATTTTGTTTATCATTATTCCTCCTTTCTTTCATTATTTCTTTTCTTTTTTTGATAAATTGATATTCGCCAAAATTTTTAACGAAGAGTGCGAATTGATTTTAATTTTATTATAATAATAATTTTTATTTCATTTTTTTTTTAAATTGATTTTATTATTAATTATTTTTTATTACAGGATGTCTCATTGTAATTAATTTTAAAAAATTTATTTTATTTCTATTCAGTGATTTTTCAATGATGATTGAATATTATTTTTGGTTAATTTAATTATAAACAAACGTACTTATACTTGATGTAATTAAAACAGGGTGTTATATTTTCTAAAAAGAAGATTATGTATATTAATTTTAACTTTAAATTATTAAAACATAAAATATTTTTATATACATGGCCATGTACCACCCACTTGTACTCATTTTTTCTTTTTAATAATAATAATTATTATTATTATTTTGGTAATGCTAACAATAATGTTTATAAATTATTAAAATTCCATTTTTCACTAATGAATCATCCGTTCAATGCAATAAATCATTTATTTTATTTATTAGTTGTCTTTAGTCTGGTCGAGATGAAAAACATCAAGGAATTATTGTTGGTTAATAATAATTAGTTAATAAAAAAAATTTTCTTTAACTACTTTAAGTAGCGCAGAAAAAATGTTAAGAAATAAAATTTAAACTACAAAAGAATTTAAGTCTAAAATGAATAATTATCTGTTTCAATGCAATTGAAATGATTACTATGTGATGGAGTTGCCTGGTGTTTTTATTTATTTAATAAATTAATTAACCAAACGATAATTAGATGGTTTATTTAACACGAACATTCTAAAATTAATATTTTTTATTTATTTTTCTTTCTTTCTTTATTTCAATTAATTATTAAACAGAAAATTTTATAATAAATTACAGAAAAATTACATTTGTCTCTACTTTCTCATTTAATATCACTCATATTTGATTTATTTTAATTATTATTGTTTTTTTTTCATTTATTAATTTTAATTAATTAATAAAATTTAATTAATTAATTAATTCTAATTAATTAATAAATATTTTATTATTTTATTTTTTTAATTCAATAGAAACAAGCGACTAAAAGCAAACTGAAAATGGCAGTGACAAGTTTGTTCTTTTGTTTTAATTTCATTCTTTCTTTTATTTTTTTAAATTTTTAATTTTATTAAAAACTTATGGTGTGATATGACTTAACGTAATTACAACTAGATTAAATAAAATTAAATTAATTAAAGTACACAAACAAAATATATATATATATATATATAAATCACTAATAAACAAGCACAAAATCACAAAATTTACAAATATTACAAGGACTTTTCATTCAAAAACTCTAACCTCATGTTGCATTCACTGTCTCTCGTATCCATGCAGAATTTGATGTTATTTTGTCGTACATTCGTGGTCGCTCGATGCCATTAACAGCACACGCTATTCGCCATGATGTTATTCCTACCAATGACCATCGTTTCCCATCTGGAAGTAGACACACAATCGGACTACCTGCATATTCCTCCTCACTGCAGTCTTGCTTGTGGTATGCTGCTTCTGCACACATGCTATTCACAGTTGCAATGGAAACATTCTCACAAGTTGACATGTCGCCAATTTTCAATTGCACTCGCTGCAAATGATCTCGTTGTCTAGACCAACCCAGCGTATTGCATTGACCCCATTCTGTGGATTTTGTTAAGTCTGGAGATGCTACTGGTACAATAGGTGGTGAAGATTGTCGTGGTGCTACAGCCACATTTCGTCTATCGTATTGTGTGTTTGGAAGAATGTCTGGTTCTAAATATTTTTGGTTTGCTAAATTTTGAGCCTCAGCTCGTGGAACTTGCTCTCCTTCATCTAAAAACTCTGCACTAAATGCATCTTTTGCTTTCGACCCACCAAATCCGTCATCTACAAATTCAATTGTTGGCGTTTCAAAAAACTGACGATCTTCCTTTAGTCTTTTAGTACGTCTCTCCGGATATCTGAATGTTGTCGTTTCTACGATAAAACCACCATCTAATCCCTCAGCACGTGGTGAGTCAGGATAACTGTTATAATTAGTGTTTTCATAACTGGAAACGGTTGGTTGGATGTTTAATCCGGCATATTGTTGATCGGGTAGACAAATTGGTCTAACAAAATCAGAGAACACTACAGATGTTTCAAGGCGGACCAATGCTGCTGTGGATCCTTCTACTGGAGACTTAACCATTCCAACAATGCGACGTCGTTGCGTCCACGGAGCATTTGATGTTAAACGAACTGCACCAAATATAGCTAACCATGTCGCCTTTGGTTGGCCTTGGAAGCAAGATTCTGTTGTTAAAACCCAATCTGCTGATACCTAAAATACAAATGAATTAAGCAAATTATTATTTTAATAAATAACCAACTAACGGGTATCGCCAAATAGTATCACTACCCAAATAATATCACTAAATTCCATTATGTTTTGGTGATATTATTTAAATAGTATCACTATATAGTATAATGCAAAAATTCGGAATCTATTGAATATACAAGAAATGGGAATCCAAAACCTCCAACACATTATTTGGTTAATTCATGGGTTGGGGAGTCTTGGAATAATATGAAAATTGAAACATTACAAAATTCAATAATAGCAGCAGGTTTCAGTGGAAATTATGAGTATTGGCATATTGCTAAACATTATGTATATGGCGTGGAATTCTGTAAGGCATGGACCACCTCAAACTCTGAAGTCCAATTTAACAATGACTCTATCCTTGATGAAAATGATTATTATGAAGACATTGAATATTTGGATGATGATGAATAAAGTTTTAATTAATATTTAAATTTGATTTATTTATTTTAAAAAAACAAAAGCACCAAATAATATCACTATCCTAACACTAACATTAAAAATAAATAACTTTTAGTGATACTATTTAAATAATATCATTGATACTATTTGGCGATACCCGTTATATTAAAAGTCTACACTTTGAGAAAACTATACAATTTGTATGAATCATTGTGACTGTGCCTTTACTTCACATAAATGTCATTGAGTATGTGAGGTTAAATTGAATTTTATGTAAGTAAAAATTGTTATGCAAATATTTTATTTATAATAGTTAATTTCATTAAATTGTTTTAGATAAATTATAAAAATGTCTTTTCCTGATAAGGAACAACGACGTAGTTGTTGGGATGCCCGTGATAAATATTGGCGATGCCTTAATGACAAAGCACCAAAACATAGTCCAACAAGTGGAGCCGATGAGCCCGAAGTATGTTTACAATTTAGAAGATTATTTGAAACTAAATGTCCAGCCCAATGGGTAAAACATTTCGATAGAAAAATGAATTTTGAACAATTTAAAAAGAAATTGGATAGAGGGTATGATCCAGTAAATGTAAAAGAAAAGCAATAGCTTTTCTCCATATACTAAAAAATGTCAACGGTATTCGCATATATATTAATTTTATAATAAGTTTAATTATTATTTATTATTAACAAACAAAAGTAAATAAATAAATAAATGTAGTTAGTAGCATTTAAGACATTAAAAGATTAAAAATATTTAATTTTTATTTATAAACAATGTCTTTGTTATTATTTAGTAAATTTAAATGATAATCGTTATAAGCTTACCAGAGTTCCATCGCAAACATGAGTTTCTGATCTAAATAAAGCGACATGCCAAGGCCAGTCACCTGGAGCTGCCATTTTTGATAAAGATAACCCAGTCGAACGATGTGGTAGCATTGACTGAAGGCCACACTCCAAATTATCACAAGCAACGTATAAAACTTGTTTAGTAGCACATTGTGTTCGTATAAATGAAATTTCTTCCGATTGCGGATTTAATAGAACTCGAACATAATTTGTATTCGATTCTGTATCATTTCTTATTTGTGAAAATATTGCCTTTTCATAGCCCAGAGCTTTACACAACGACTCAGCTACTGTGCTTCTTATTTGTGCTTCTTTATCTGTATTTATTCCTTCTGCACATAATTTACCAGTAGTTCCTCGTTCAGTAAATGTAGCGAATCCTTGCGAGTAAAAACGTGGTCGTTGCGGTGTCAATGGTTTTGGTTCCGTTAATAAGGAAACCAGAGGTGAAACTGAAACTGTAAAGAAAAATGAACTAAGAAGTATTTTTTGATTATTTAGAAAAAAATTTTCACTTACGACAATCTTTTTCATCATTTCCATCAGGGCAATCAATTTTTCCATCGCATCTAGATGTTCTCGGTATACATGCACGTCCTCGTCCACAATACATAGAGTTTGGTGGACAAAATGAGCAAGTCATCTCATCACTCAAATCTGGACAATCTGCAATTCCATCACAAAGTCTTGACGATAGGGCGTTTGTTTGTAATTCGGCAGCACAACCTGGTCTTGTATGACAAGATTGTATTCCAACCGATTCAGGAAAACGTTCACAATCGAAGTATCTTTTAAAACGTTCGGTTAAACGATCTCCACATCCATTCCAAAAGGATTGGCAATATTCACGACACACTACACTTGGAATTGGATCATGCGGTTCACGAACCTCACATGGCGGCTGCAATAAACGGCACACAAAATCGAAGGCCTGTCGAAAGCATTCCGCATCAACAAGTTCCCGAAATGTGATTACATCAGCTTCTACTTCTTCAATTGATGTGTGTCCCAGCAGATTCGGGTAAGTTGTCATATTGTAGCCAACATTTTTACAATAACTCAACGACAAAGGTTCACACCGTCGAGGTGGCAACTGTGTGGTTGTTGGTAAATCACTAACATCGTCTTGTCCTCCCAGTGGTGCCGAGGAAGTATCTGGCAAATCCTCTTGTCCTATTACTTCTTTTATATCCAAACTATCTGGATCAACGGTTATATTAGCAAAATATCGACGAGACTCTGTACTAATTTCTTCAGCAAATATTGCATGTAAATCTGCTGTTGAGACTAGACCACGATACGGATCAAAATACAATATAAAATGAACTTTCAAATCATTTTTGTCCTCATTTCTAAAATTTTACATAATTTTTAATTATTTATTTAAATTATCTAATGGAATTTGATTTTGTTTTTCTTTTTAATTACCCATCCAAAGCCAAAATTTCACTTCCTTCATAAGATGTTCTTAAATCTGATCGTCTTACAACTAAATTAATTCGTTCACGGTAATCTCTGGCCTTATGTTGAAATCGTAGTGAATTTTGATCGGCTAATTCTGGTGTCCATGTTTCACCTTGTATTACTTTAAATTTTGCCCTAAAAACACGATCGGGTAATGGATCTGGCCGCAAATATGTATCTAAAACAAAACCAATAAAAAATTCAGATAATATTTTTTTATTTTAATTTGAATTTTTATGTTTCATTTTGCAATCTGCTACTTTCTCATTTTTTAAATATATTTAATTACCTATTCCAGTTATATCATTAGCTAATTAATTAATTATGTTTAACATTATAACACTTTTTTTATTTAATTAGAAAATAATTATAAAACGGAAATTTGATGAAATACTTTTAGAATATTTTTATTTTATTTTTGTTGAATTTTATACATAAATGAGGAGTTCAAGGATATAAAATTTAATAATTTATAATTATTGATATCAATTTAAATAGTTATTAAATTATTATTAAATAAATTATCAGGCATTGCATGTTTTGTTTAAATTTAATAAAAAAAAAAATGTATTTCATTCATAAAAATAGAGATTATTAGCACTAAAGTGAATTAATTACTTTAGTAATAGTAATTTCACTTCTATTGTGTTACTAATTAACAAATCTAAATAATAATTATAAAAATAATACTTTTTTTTTTTTTAAATAATTATTTGTAAACAATAATGGATAGTGTGTGGTTTAAAGCGTGGTAATAATCAAACAATACCTAATGTACAAAGGAGATAATTTCTGCTACTTTGCGTTAATAATGAATAATGAAATTAAATTAAAAATGAAATGCAAAAATTGTATATATATATATGTGTTTATAGTTAATTATGTCATGTGTTATAAATGAAGCTTTATGTTTATTTTAATACAGAAAGAACAATTAAAATTTCTAAATTCAAAAGGGAAATACATATATAATTACATTACTTACATTCATATTTTATTAATATTTTTTTAATTAACACAAAATTACAAATTGAAAAAATATTTACTCTAAATTGAATAGTAAAAAATTTAGATTTTACGTGAGAAATAGTATGAAGTACAGGTAACTGGTATACACTGGTATACAGAACAATACTCTTCACATTTTTTTTTTAATTGTTTAAAATAAAACGATAATTTATTATTAAAATTATAATGTAAATACTTACAACCAATATATACTGCACCACCAGCAAATAATAATGTTAATAAAAATCCAGCGATTAATGCACATCCACACTTTTGATTTTCACCTAATTTTTTACGTGTAAATCTAATATCCGAGTCAGATGATAGCACAGATTCTGTACGTTCATGCCGATTATTACAACGTTTATTATTATTATTTTGTTTATTTATTTTATTATTTGATTTGCCATTAGCCTAGAATATAAATAAAATATAAAATAGAAAAGATTAATTAATTATTTAATTAATAAAATAAATGAAAAAGCAAAATTTGCAAAATTATTATTATTTTTATTGGAAAAATAAGAACATAATGATAAAAAGACTAAAAATTGAAACCAAACCATAAAATCAGCAGCCAATAAATAAAACTTTTACCTTATCAGCATAAATTTACACAAAATTGTGATTATTGATATTTTTAAAATAATTTATGCATTATTTTCTCGTCAACTAATATTGTGACGATGATCACTCTTTATTTAACATAAAAACAATTTTCTATTTTAATATTGTTAATTTTCTATTTTTAATCAGAATAATTTATATAAAAATTAAATTTATTCCGAAAAGAAAGGTAAAACGAAAAATGTGTAGACCTATTATGTTGAATTTAATTAAAACAAAATTAACAAAAATTATGTAAATAATGTAACACCGTCTAAGCTACTATAAATACCGTTGAATTCATAGATATTTGATCCCAATAATAATTGGATAGGATATGAGAATAATTTCGTATAAAAATCGTACATATTGCATACACAGGTAAACAACACAGGTAAAACTAGGTAAACAAAACAACACAACACAACACAACACATTCGCATTTAAATATATATATTCATTTGAAATAAAAGAAAAAATCATCATCACGTCTTCATCAAGCATTTTTTTCTTTTCTTTTTCTTTTAATGACTCAGACATTTTTTTTTTATTTTATTATTTATCTTAATAATTTCTACTCTTCATCTTTATTTGGTTTATCTTATTTTTTTTTTTTTGCTTTGTTTTATTAATTTTTTGAATTTATATTTACACCGTTATAATAATAATAATAATATTCTTTTTTTTTCCTTTTTATTTGGACACAAGGTCAAGTTTTGCTGTTGAAGTTTAAATACCTTTTATTTTTTTTAATGTTATTTTTAACGTAATTCTTGCATTTTATTTAATTAATCTTTTTTATGATATGATAATTAAATTTCAGATACTCTTGTCAAGGTTATGCAGAGATACTGTAGTGATACGTAAACCTGCTATACAACAACTACTTTTCTGAAGAAATATATATATATATATACATTGTTAAGGATATCCAATATACATTGCCTAATGTTACCTTTAAAATCGAAGCAATCGCATGGAGTAATATTTGAGTATAATATAAAAGATATTTTTATTAATAAACATTATTGATTTGTAGATAAAGAAAGAAAATAATGCGAGCAGAAAGCAACATAAAACTATATACAAGACAAAATAGTTAAGTACAAAAATAGATTTATTAAAGAAATAAAAGCAATCTAGCAACTGTACATTAACATTAAATTTATGACGAATCATAATTATTTTACCTTTGTTTCTTTATTTTATTTAACATTATTTTTTTTTATTAAATTACCTAAATACCTTTAATCGTTTCTTATTTATTATTATATTTTTTTTATTAAATAAAAGCCGTAAGAAACTTTAAGAAAACTATAAAGTAAAGGTATGAAAACGTGTTAAATGTATGTACATGGTCAGTGATGTTAGGCTTATTCGACCATACAGTAGTTAATCATCGTGTGAGTACTTTGTGATAATATTATTGTAACGAATTATAAATAACAAAAAGCTGATTTAAGTACTTAGTTAGAAAATTTAACTCAATTATTAAAACATAGCCGCTGTTATTAGATAAACAAGACGTTGGTTTAGAAATTTATTTATTTGATATCCATGCTGAATGAATAATATTATTTATTTTTCTTTTTTTAACATTATTATAATCGATTATGTTTTGCATTTGCTAGAAAAAAATAAAGTTAAATAAATAATTTAAAAATAATAACAGATGCTGTTGCTCATACTGTTGCGTTATATTAACGCAGCGTTTGTTTTAATCAAAAAAAAAAAGCTTAACACTAACCTAATGGAAACTGCAATTAATGCTAATTAAATTTTACAATTCGTAACATTCCTATTATTATAACATGTACGTTTTGCTAATTAACCAGTAGCTAATCTTAGATTTTTTAGCTAATTAAAAAATAATAATAAAAGAAAAAATGTAGCATAAACAGTTGCTTGAACGTAAAATCGCAGTGATAAATACCCAAATTGCGAATTCGTGACCTTTAAATCAGTAAAATAATGCCAAAGGTAAATAAATATAATAAAAAAATAATATCACAAAGCTACAAGTCAATTGGCATGACTCGATTTGGTCTAGTTTTTTTTATTTCTTTGTGCTAAAGTGCTAAAAGCAACTGAATTAGAAAATTCATTCAAGTATTAAGTAATAATATATTTTTATTCATATATAAAAAATAAGCAAAAACGATTAAACAGTTATATCTCAGCTGTTAATCGTGGTTTTCATTCTTAAGAAATTATTTATTTTTTTCGTTATATTTCAAGCGAGTGTTATTCGCTAAGAAAAATATTTTTCAAAAAAAAAAAAAAACCGTGCTCCAGGTGAGGCTCGAACTCACAACCCCGGCATGTCTCAAACATTTCAATTAAAGGCAACAACTACTGTCTATAAGTACCGTGCGCTAACCAATTGCGCCACTGGAGCTCATATAAAATTTTTCAAATTTATAAAAACTACCCCCATTTCGTATAATAGCAGATGGTATATATATATATGTTTAAAAAGTAATTACAGCAATAAATTTCAGTTAAAATTAATTCAACATTAAAACATATTTTTATTAAAAAATAAACGAGATAAAAATTATGATGCATTAAATAAACAAACAGTTTGTTTTAATATTTATTGTTAAATGTGAAAAAACAGTCAAAACCGACAACAATGCCCAAAATGAAGCATAAGAAATGAATTTAAAACAATGTATTGTCTTAAGTAATTATTAAGTAACTTTACATAATTTATGATTTTAATACAAAAATAATAATAAAAATAAAACACGAAATAATGATAAAAGGTTAAAGAAACGATTTTCTTAAAAAAAAAACAAAAAATGCTTTAATGTTAAATTTGTTAAATTTGTTTTCCTCGTTGCTGTTATGCTGATTATTGTGGGAAGTTTATGTATAAATATAATTTTATGATTATTTAACCGTAGATAAATAATTAATTAAATTTTATTATTTTTCAATGCAATTAGAAATACTTTTACGTTATTTTGTTTAGTTTTTTTTTTTTTCGCCTCACTGTTTTAACATTTTTCATTTCTTTCATTTTTTTTTTTACAAATTAATAATTAAAACGGTGATTTGCTGTTTTACTAAATAATAATCATAAATTAATTATTATTAAATAATATTGAAAAAACATTAAATTTTCAAAGATAGAAGAAAAAACTATACAAAATTAATATGAAATGTAATTAAATTAGAAGAGAAAAGCTAAAGCTAAAAATAATAAGCCGAAAAAGAAAAACGGTTAATAAATTTAATAATATTTAAATAGAAGAATTGGGGAATTGGGGAGATATTTATGATATTTTTCTCTATAATCAATTTTTGTAAAATTATTCTCTAATTGTTTTTTGTTGAAATAAATCGTTTTGTTTTTGTGTCGATACTGAAACTGGTATACTTGTTTCAAATGAAGCCAATGAAACAGAACTAAAGTATTTACAACATTAATTAATTATTTTATTTTTTGATTGCAATTCTCTTCTTTAAAATAATTTAAAAAATATTATTAATACAATAAAGACCTAAATTTATTTATTTTTAATTATTTAATTAAATAAAGCGACAAAAACATAGAATTTCTACTCTGATAATTTTTGTATTGAAATTTATTTTTAATTCAATTTGTGATGATAGTGATGAAAATATAATCTTTAATATAAATTAGGCTAATTCTAGACTAATTATTCATTTTATTTTATTATTTATATATTATTATTATATTAAACAAAAGAAAAATCCATTTATTTTGTATTAATTATTCTTTTTAAATTTAAATTCAAAGTGAAACATAAAATGAAACATTGATTGAAACATGTATGATTGTTGTAATATATGTATGTTTATACTAATTAGTTAATTATAAAAACGGAGAAAAATTAGAAAAGATTTTATGCATTTAAAATTTAAGAAAATAAAAAAAAACATAGAAAAATAACAAATTGAAATACACTAATGTTGCATCTACAAGATGTTTCACAGTTGTTTCAGAAACTTTTTGTTTCATTTCATTAATTTTTATATGCAAATTTATGACAAACAATTACGGTTTTTGTTTTTTAGATTTTTTTTTTTTATGCTTTCACAATATACAAAACAAAAGTAACATACATTCAAAATCATCATAATAATGCCGGTATTATTTGTTATTTTTAAATTAATTTATTTGCTTTTTGCTTTATTTATTATTTTTGGTTTTTATTTCAATCAGGATATTGTGAAAGTGTTATTAACGCAAAAAAAAGAGCTACAGTAAGTTACACTGCGCTTATTATGCTCTTTATTTGATTTTTAAATATTTTTTCTTCTTTTTTTTATAATTTAATTAAATTAATTAGCATTTTTATTTTTTACTTGTTTTGTTATAGTTTTGATTTTTGGCGTTTTTTTTTTTGGTTTTTTGCATGTTATTTATTGCATTACTCAGTTATTTTTCACTTAGTTTAGTTTAGTGTTTTTGCTATCTTTTCTTTTGTACGATTTTAATTAGGTTAATTATTTTTAACTTGTATGTTATAAAATTTTTATGAAAGTTTATTAAAAAAAAAAAAAATGTACTTTACTTAAAATTTTTATTTCACTTAGCTTAAGCTTAAAGTTGTTAATTATTAATCATTTAATTTTTATAAAGTGAATTTCAAGTTGTTCTTTGTTAAAACTATAAAAATACGTTTTTTTTTTCATTTCATGATGTAATTACTTAATAAATAAATAGTTTAAAAATAGTTGCTAATTAAATTATAACATAAAAATGATTGATTGAAAAAAAGAAATTTGAATTAAAAGATAAATAAATAATTAATCCATCCTAACCAAATCTGGTAACAAAGATTTTAACAAATATAATTACTAAACATCTCACAGACAATTAAACAGCAATAAATATATCCAAGAACATATTGCAACGCATTAATTACATAAAAGAAATATAACTTCTCAACGGTCTGTATGTTTTTCATTTCTAGGTAATTAGTTTAATTTATTTTTATCTTATTCTTCTCTAAATATTTCACTTCTTTTCTGTTTGTAATTAAAACGTACAGATACGTATATATTTATATAGCAAAGACAACAAAGAAATATTTTCTTTAATTTCTTAATTCTTTTCATTATTATTATTAATTTTTTATTTTTCACATTTCATATGAAAGTTGTGAAAGAAATTGTTTTTCTTTAAAAATAAAAAAACATTTTATTCTTGCTAATATAATGTAGGTAATTTGTTATTATTTTTTTTATTTATTGTTTAAAAAATAATAATTGATTATTTTGTAATTATTGACGGAAATGTTAATGAATTTATTGGTTGAAGAAAGTTTCTTTAAAAAAATAAAATGTTTATTCATACAAAACAGGTTGTTATCCTGATTAGTGAAATCAACTAAACAGTCAATGAATTCAGTAAAAATAATTTCCGATTAAAAATATGTATATTTTTGTAGAATATTTCCTCAAAAATTGCAGTAAATAGACTTAATTACTATATTATCTAATTGAATTAATAATTATAATTAAATTACAATAAGAGATTTGTCGTTAAACTCAATAAAAAACTAATTTATTTCCAATAATAATTTCACTTTAATGAATTACACATACCTTAGATAGGTCCCATGCCTCTTTTGTACGATTTTTCTCATTATTATTGTTATTATTATTATTATTACTGCTGTGATGATGATGGTGATGATGATGATTTTTACTCTTTTCTGTTGCTGCTGTCATGGTTTTATTTTTTCTTTTTTAAAATTTATTTCAATTTTATAACTTTTCTTTCTTATTTCCTGTTTAATAATAATAATAATATATTTTTGTCGTTTTTCTGGTTTTTAAATACTCACTTTGAGGTTAACTTACTTTAGGTAAATCTGCAAAAAAGAAAAGAAAAGAAACAATATCATTAGATTTCACTTTGTTTATTAACGTATTTAATTATTTTTCATTTTGCTGTATGTAGGTACACATATCAATAATAATAATAATTATTATTATTAAAATAAATAAATATATTTTATATTAATCGTGTGACAAATATAATATAAGACATTTTATTATGAAAATTCAAAAATTATTAAAAAAAAGCAAAACAAATGTAAGTTCTTGACCTAAAAAAAAAGCACAAAATCGATGTAAATATTTTATTAATAATAATAAATCTAATTAAAATAACAAATAACCTAAATAAATAATTAAATTTAAAAAAAAAATAAAATAAAATAAAATAAAATTATTTATTTATTAGAATTTTAATTAAGCTCGACTTTATTCTTTTAAGAAACATGTGAAAGAGAAAATCGCATAAAAAATTGCATTTCGATATGTTCTACTTTTTATTATTTCTAGTTTCTATGCTTTATTATTATTATTAAAAATATTAATATTATTTATGTTATGATTTGTTTTCTTTTCTTTTTAGAATTTATTTTTATCAAATAAATTTATTTATATATATATATTTAATTAATTTAAAATATGTAAAACAATGGAAAATTGAATAAAAGAAATTCGTTTTTCATCTAGCCTGTTTTAAGCAAATGTAAATTAAAAAAACACTTTAATCTAAATCTAATTATTATAATTATTTATTTATTCATTAAAAATAAGTTTATTCTAGATAAATAAAAAGAAATATTTTCATAAAATTATTATTATTAAGAGACGAATCCTTATAAGAAAATAACAAAAATATTATACAGTTTTTTTTTTTTTTTTTAGCACACGTATTCCGCTATTGTGAAATTACATTAAACAATAAAAACTTTTATAAAAGAAAAAACCAAATTGAACTCATCAATATTCCAAAAAAAAAAAAATACCAAGTAAAGTGAATACTTATTAAAAAATCACGTAATTTAAGTAAGAAAAGAAATTTTGTGGCACACAGAAAAAATAACAGAGAACAAAAAAAAAAAATAAAAATTACCTAATAGAAATAAAAATAGTTAAATTTTAACACAAATTTCAATCACGTATATATACGAGTACATATATATAACGTACGTTCTTTATATATTTAAAATAATAATAATAATAATCATATAAAAACTCATTCATTCATGTTAGATATTATTATTGCCGCTGCCGTTGTTACTTTATTATTAATTTCTATAAAGAAAAACAAAAATTTGCCTGCCAAATGTGTCTTCTTATTAACGAACAAAAGGTATTTTAAATAAAATTAATAAAAATATATATCGTAAATTAAATGAATAATGAGAAATAAAGCCATATATAAGTATGTAAATTAGTAAAAAAAAAAAATAAACAAAGGTGTGGATTTGGCTAACCATTTGCTGTTACTTGCTATTGTTGTTAATTTATTACCTAAAATGCACACACACACAGAAAAAAAAACCTCTTTAAGAAACAATTTAATTAAAAATGTATTTATTTTACTATAATTTATGAGATATTACTGGTTAACAATACTGTATACAAGGAAGTATAATAGTTAATTGGAAGTATAAATGGCACAAAAACACAACAAATCAATCATTATCGTATTTTTTTTTTTTTGTCATACATAAGTAGATAGAAAAATCAAAATTCTTATCATAAAAAAACAAAATCCGCAATATATCAACCTATTTAAGCAAAATAAAATAAAATAAAATTTTTGTATGCAAAAAAATTAAAAAAAAGCGCTGAATTTACATATAAATGAATTGCATTCATAATTTTAGCAATAAAATTAAATATATTATTTTGTATAAATACGAAATGACAAGTAATAACAGCAAAAATAAATAAAACATAAATAAATCGTAACATAATTTAATTAAAAATTTATTATGTTAAAACTGTAAAGCAGTAAAAACCACAAATTTGGTATATATGGGTCAAAAGTATTTTATATTATTTTCTTTTGTTTTGTTTTCATTACACAAGTAATTTACCTGTTGATATTGTTAATAAAATATTTATTTATTTTTGTCACCTAATTTTATGTTGTTAATTTTTTTTTCTCCATAAATCACAAAATGACACAATCGCAAAGAATTTATTTTATTTCTTTTGTTGTCTTGTCATTAGGTTTTTATTTTACCTGAACAAGTTCAAGTTTATTTACATTATTATATTGTTGTTGTTGATAAATAATATTATAAAAACATACTTTAATGTTTAATTTATGTTTTTTTTAAATTGAATTAATTATAAAATAGATAGAAAAAATATTTATTTATTTCTATTATTAATAATTTATTTATTTGTAAAAATGTCAATAAACGTTTTTCCATCATAATATTAATGATGACGTTAGTTAGGTAAATATATAATTTTTTTTTTGTCTTTAAGTAAACAATATACTGTGACCTCTTTAATGTATTTTTTTCTTTTCTTTTCTTTATTTTCTGTATATATATCCTATTAGCTTCTTTATAATTACTTCTTCTATTTCTTTTAATAACGAAATATTTTACAAACTTCACCATAAATACCGCATTACTTTGCGAATTTTCTTGTTTATAAAATACAATTTAAAATCAAATCACACATTATTTAATTAATTACCAATAAAACAATTTAAATAAAAATTTAATTAAAACAATTAAGAATTAACTTATGCTAAAAAGCGTAATAAATTTAAGTTTTTTTTTACAAATTCTAAGACAACCTTAAGACAAAACAAATAAAACTGTATAAAAATGTTTTTAATTTAATTTAATTTAATTTATTTACTCTCATCAATCACATGTTGTATATTTATTTTAATGAATTTAATTCTTATTCTAATTTTAAAATTTATTACAGGTAATAAAATAATATAGAGACAAAAAAAAAAGGTGAACAAACAAATAGAATAAGTTAATAAAGCAATTAAATTTACTGCAAATAGAAAAGGTTAACGAAAAGTACAGAATTTTGCATAAAAAATTAGGAAAAAAAAAACGGCAAAACAAGGTAAACAAATGGTGGTAAAATAAAACCAAACTATAAATCGTGTTTTATAAATAAGAATTAATTAAAGTTAATTATAAATAAGACAAAAAAAAAACAAGTTCATTGAGCTTAAACTTAAGTTAATTTTAATTTTCTATTGTTCAAAGTTTAATGTCGTTTTCTTAATTTAATAAATTTCAGCTAAATAACGCATTGGACTTTAGTTAAATCATTTCTAAATTCATTTTTTATTTATTTTAGTTACTCAACTCAATAATCACAGTGGTTAATAGTTTTCCTATTTCTTATACTGTACAGTAGTTATATTTGTTCGCACGTGTTAAGACATTATAAAATTTCAGTTAAATTAATATTCAATTTTAATAAAAAATAAAAATTTTAATTAAATAATTAACAAAAAACGAAAAAAATAAAAAATCTTCAAAACAAAACTCTCTAAAATCAAAAAAATTATAATATTTTCTCTAAATAATTATATATAGATAATTTAAATAATTATTTATATAAAAATTTTTATTTAATGAAAAATTAAAATTAAAATTTAAAAAAAGCAAAAACTTGATCAGTGATGAAATGAAAGAAAATTATATTTTCGTGACATAAAATATTATAGCGAGTATTAAGCCATATATTTAATAATAAATTTATAAACTTTCTCTATATAATTAATGAAAAAACACAAAGATCTTATATAAAGAATTTCAATGATTTCAACAACGAAAAAACGATACAGAAAAACCACAGAAAAACTACAACGAAAATGGATTTGATGCCATCAAATAATCATTAATCAATACTTCATTAGGAAATTACTCTCCAAATTCAAATAATTAAATAATTTTCTTGTTGTTTCTTCTATATTATTCCCAGCATTTATAATATCAAAATAAAAACCGAAAAACACTTTGATTAATATTCATTTACAGAAATTTATAATTTATTTAATTCAGTGTTTTTGTGTTATGTTTTTATTTTATTTAATAAATTTAAAAATACTAAAATATTATTTATAAATAGTGAAAAACGAAAGTAAACAAACTTATTTATATGTTATTTATGTTAATTTTATATTTTTAATAACAAATTTTACTATGTTTCTTATGCGGAGGTCGTTTAAGTTATCAAAAGGTTTTTTTTTCCTTTGTTTTTACGTTAAATTTAATAAAATAAAAATATTTATAAACAAAATCAATTAAAATTTATTTTAATTAATTCTTATTTTTAATGGAAAAATTAATTTTTCGAAAAGAAAAATAAATAAAAAGAAAGACTTAAAACGACGAACCTGATTTAATTTCATTGAAAACAATTTCCCTAAATTAATCGATATTTCTCTGTCGCTAATTAATAATATTATTAAATTTTATATATATACATATTTTGTAAAAAAAAGTTTAATTAATTATTGTTAATAACTTAATTTTCATTAATTGTATTTATTTATTTTTTCAGTATTATTATAATTAAATTAAATTAGAAAAACAATTGTTAAAGTATTACAACATGTTTACACATTTTTATTGTATTCAATTAAAATTTCTAATAAATAATTAAATAACATATATAGGGAAAATATATATATACATATAAATTTAGCGTAAATATTATTTTACTTCCTTATTTCGTTAAAAATTACATTGTTTTTCAAATTTTCTACAATTAATTAAAATAAAAATTATTTCTAAGCAATTAACGTATATATTTTCGTTACTCATCAAAGGTTTTTCTCTTTAATAATTATTTAATTAATTTATTACATTAAACATTAAGCATCAGTGATTAAAAATGAAACAAAAAATTTCACATTAAGCACTTTTAATGGTTTTTCTTGTAACTCTTTAACTTGAACTTTAATATATATACATATTTTTGATTAATAAATTTCAAAAACATATTTTTTATGAGACGGTTAACATTGATTTTAATGCGTTTGTTTTTAAATTAATTGTCTAATACATAAAGTAATTTATAAATACATTTTATGACATTTAGTAAGGTAGTTTTGTGAAAACTTGTATAAAAACTATCAACCATTGCAAATATTTAACATATTTAATTAATCAAGATTAATGAAAAATTAAAACCTACACATAATAAAAGCATTCAAAATGTGCAGTCTATCGTATCATAAATATAAGTAAATTGTCTTAACTTATATATTTAACTATGTATATGCTGCACCTGTTACATTTACCTTGCCACAACATTTACGATTAAATCAAATTGTTTCTATTTTATCTAGCAAAAAAAAAACATAAACACTTTTTTTATTTATACCAAACGACTTGGAGTACCATATTTGAATACCAGAAGAAAATCATATTCAGATGCAAATACAAACAAGAAGTGAATGTATGGATAAATGTAGACAAAATGTATAGTTAATTGTGTTGCTTTATTTTTTATCTTTTCGCTATTATTATTATTATTATTATTATTATTATTATTATTATTATTATTATTTTTAATAACAAAACAACTACAACCTGTTCTTTTTCATATTTTTATTTTTTCTGTTTTTCTTTCCTAATCTTGGTTGTTTTAGATTTTTTTTTAAGTAGAGAGAGAGTTTTACTAGCTTTTTTCAACTGGTTTCTATTTTTTAATTTCTGTAAGAATTACAAATCATTTCCATTGCGATTATTATTATTATTATTATCTATTTTTACTAAAAATTACAATTTTTCACGATAAAACTAAAAATTAAACTTTACACAATATTATAATTATGAATTGCAAAATATTTATTATTTATAATAATTGAAAAAAAAAATCTAATAATTCTATCTTACCACACCTGTAACATTTATGCTAACACCAACATTACGTTGTCTTATAGTATTAACAGTCTTTACCAAACTAAAGTGAATGTGATTCTTAACTAAAATAAACATATTTGCACTTAGTATTTGTTGTTTAGTTTTTGATCTTTAAAAGATTTGCTTTTTTTCTTGCTATTGTTATGCATCCAACCAGCATCTAAAACTGGTGATTATTGATATTTAAATTCTATGCAAGATGTTAACATTTATATTTTAACATTTAATAAATAAATTTACCTGACTAAAAGTGACTAAAAATTATGTTTTACCTTGAATTATTATTATTATTTGTTTATTAAACTTAATTTTGCTTTCAACATTTTTATAAATAATTGTTTTTATATTAAACAGGATTTTTTTATACTTTGTCGTTTTGAATTTTTTTTTTGTGTATCAGATATACCAGTTTATCAATTTACCTGCATACCTGTATATAATTTTTAAATGAAATTAAATTGTGCTTACTGATTGTATTTACAGATTAAGCAGAACATTTCTATACTGTATTGGTAATCTAAAATTATTGAAACACATAAGTAAATCACTCAAATATAAAGTGTTAAAGTCGTTATTGTTCTTAATTGTTATAAAAAAGAACAGAATGTTTACTAAAAATATAAAATAAAACCGCGGAAGTACACTACAAAAAAGAAAATGATAAATTTATATGTCATTTTCAATTAGTTTTACAATTTAATTAACTTTAAATATTTGTTTGATAATTCCTTATTACTCAAACGTACAAAACAATAATAGAAACGTAAAATTACACCTGTATTGACTGTAAAATAATAACTAAATTAAATAATAAAGAATGTAAATCAACATTATTTGATAGAGTAAACAAATATGTAGCAGAGTGAATAAAAAATAAAAATAATAATAATAATAATAACAGACAAAATAATGGGAATTATATTTAAACAACTATAATTTCGCATAATAATAATAATAATAATTATAATTATTATAGAGAAATAAAAATAAATAAACCTTTCAATCATGACAATAAATATTATAATCAAAATTATTATTATTTTTTAAGCCTGAATAAATTTCGTTTACTACAATTCTTTATGCTTTTTACAAAGTAATGTTTAATGTTTTTTGCTTTTTATTGAGATAATATTATTTTTTAACAAAATTTTATTTCAGAAATATGATTTTTACTTTATTTTTATTCTTTTATGCTTGACTGAATGATATAAGATCGAAAATTTGATATGCAAAATAAGTTTCTTTTTATTTTTTTTTCATTATTATTATTTTAAAAAGATTTCTTTAGTTTGTAATAAATAATCTTTTTGAGATAAATGCAATTAGTTTTGGTCTGAGTGGAGAATTTTTGGTTGAATAAATTGTTTTTCTTAAAAAAAATTTATTGTCATTTACATTACTTTGCATTTCTTTTGCATTTCTAATTAGAACCGGATATTAATATTATTAAATCATAAAATTAAATTAATAAACTTACTTTTTTTTTTAATTTTTTTATTAAATAATAATAAATTTGAATTATTTTATCCAATTAATCATATTTTAACAGAATTAACACTTAATTTAATAAACACTTTACTTGTTGTTTCTTTAATAAAAAAACTGTTTCGTTTATGAAATTATATATATTCCTTCTAAACTCTTTCACTTTTATTTTTAAATACATATAATTAATTATGTTTTGATTTATTTATTTATTTATTAAAATACAATTTATCGACTTTATCGCAACAAAAGCACTATTGAATCTGAATTTTAAATAATAAAAAATATTTTCTTATTTTTCTTGATTTCTTTTTCAAATCGAAAACTAATTCCAAAACAAAAGAATAAACAAACACAAAATACCAGAAATAAATCGGAGAAAAAGTAATTATAATTATTTTGTAATATTTAATGAAATGAAATTATTCTGTCTGCTGATTTTTAGATGATTTATGTGAAAGAATTTTTATTTTATTTTTTTTGGTATTTAAAATAAACGCAAAAGTCAACACTGTTTATTTGTTTCTTCTTCTTTAGTTAAATTAAAAGCTGATTCTACTTTATTTTTTTTATACAAAACGAACTTTCTTGACACACTTTTTATTGTTGATGTTTAATTTTTGTATTTCTTCTGTAACTACTGCTGTTGCTGCTGCGGTTATTATTCTTACTGTGGTTGCCACTTACTGCTGTTTATTGGCTTTATTTTTAATTACACAAAAAAAAATAAATTGTTTTGCTGAATAAACCAATTAATTAGCTTACGTTGCTCTATTTTTATTTTCCTCACTTTGGCTTATTATCTTATTTTAATGACACAAATCACTTATATAGGTAAATTTTTATTTAATTAAATAACAACATGTTGATTTTTAAATAAAATTATTAAATTAAAAACACGTCTTGACTGATCAACCGCTCGCACGAAACTAATATAGAAAATGTTGAAATTGTATATTTTTCTGTTAAACAAGAACCGATGATGGTTAATGGTTAAAAGAGAAAGATATCATGTTTGTTGGTATATATTTATTAGTGTCATTATTTATTATTTTGTGTGATTAGATAGAGAATATTTTATTTAAAGTATTAATAATGATAAAATACAAAAAACCACAAATAGATTATTATATATAAATATATTAAATAACTAAATTGATATAGAGTAAAAATGTATTTTTAATTTGTTTCTTTTTTTAATATTGTTTATGCACTTCATGCTGCATATAATTGTTGCAATAAATGTTGTTCATTCAATTGAACATAGCATCTTCATGCAACCATAATAACATTGTTGTTATTCATTGTTAGTTAAGTATTTAAGCACTTCACCTTCATTAAATAAAATAATTAGAATAACTTTAAAAAATCAAAATTCTCATTAATAATAATAAAACAACGATAATATAATTTAAAAAGTACAGTCATTACCACGGGACAAGCACAATTAAACGTATTTTAATGTTTGCATTAAGATAATACAAAGAAAGGTAATTAAATTACCTTTCCAAAATACTATTAACGATGTGAAGTTTTTTCAAATGTTTATTGAATTTAAGGTTGCTTAGATTTTGCATCGTCTTTTTTTTTAATTTTAATTTAATTGTAATTATTTTTTTTTTATTCAATTAGAGTCATGTTTGAAGTGAAAGCTTTATGGTTTTTTTTCTTTTAAACTTATTATCACACATGTAACTGTCGAGTGATGATGGATTGTTAAAATTTTAATTTAAAAAAAATAAATAGAAAATAACTAAAGATAAACAAAATCACTTAAAGTATGATTAACTTATGACTTTGAACTGTTTATCCGTGTGTGTTTGTTTTTTACAAGAAAATATTAAAAAAATCTTTTCTTTTAATGAAATTTAATTAAAAACATAAAAATTATGAAACAAAATCATAAATGTTTTTTATTTTTTTAATATTTCAACTTAAACATAATAAGAACATAAAAATATAACATTTTATTTAAATTAAGATAAATAAACATTTAAGCTTATGCAAAGTGTAATTAATGAGTTAAAAAAAATAATAATTCATTGTCATTTATTCGTTGTTGTTTTTTATAATTTATTAGTTACAGGATGTGGTTCAAATAATATTTATTTAATAATTTATTTAAAAAAAATGATTAAGAAATTACAAACTGCAACGACAAATGTACGCAGCAAACTGTCAAAGAAATTTATATGATTTTCGTTTGTTTTATTTTGTCACATGGCAGTTTAATGTTTTATTTTTAATAATTAGATGAGAGAAAGACAATTTTCCACATCTCACAGAACTTTATGTTTAATTTGACATTTTTTTTTTTCATTTAACATTTATTTGCACAAACTTTATTTTAGTTCATCTTAATCGAAATTTAAGAAAACATTTAATTGCTTAAGAAACTTTCTTTATTCCGTTGAGAAAAATAAATATAATATTAAGAAATTTGTGTATGTAAATTTTATAATAATAAAAAAAAAATGATAAAATCTAACTAATGTTTTACATTTTTACCTGCAAAGACATGCAATTTGGCTTACAAACAATTTATAATATAATTTTTTGGTTAAAAAAAGAAAAAATAAATAAATGTGTTTAAAGAATTGTTATAATAAACAAATTAAAGCGTCCGGTTATAAAAGAATAATTTATTTTGAATTTTAATTTTGGTTCCATTTCGTTGATCACTGTCAAGACAAAGGAATTCATCAAAAATTTCCTTGTTATAAACACGCGTTAATAACAAACAGCAGCACCAACCATCAGCAATAAACATACAATAAACGTCTAAAAATTAAAATAAATAAAAATTTCTTAAAAATAACAATAAATGGTTAATTTAAAAGACAAATGATTAAAATTACCTTTCTATTATAAAAAATTATTGATTTATTTTATTTAAAAGTCAATAAAAATTACTCTTTTCTTGGTTACACAATTTATTACTTATAAATGTTTGACGGTTAAAAATGAAAAACAACAATTCGCAATTATAATAAAAACTATTAAGAAATGCTTTTTAATTATTTCTAAAATTTAATTAAATGATTTCACTTTGTTATTTATTTAATTACATTTTAAAATAATTATTGAAAAAAATTTAATAATAATAAAAAATAAATGATTAATTTGCATACACTAGCATGGACACATTAATTTTAATACAATACTTTCCCATAGACGGCAATACTGTTGATACAAAGAAAATTGTCTATACAAAACATCAAATTTATTTTTATATCAATTATTTTTTCCTCCGTTTTAATACAAAATTACATAATATTTTAATAGAATAAATAAATTTTTATGCTTATTTATAATATTAATACATTTAACATAAAGTTATATTGACACATATTATATTTTTTAAAGAATAATAAATAAAAATTAAACAGTGTAGAGATAACAAAATTTCCCTAATTTTTGTAAATTATTTTAATAAATTTTACATACATACCATAAAAATCATAATTTTTAAATTATTATGTAAATAGATTATTTAATGTAAATTTTTTAATTTACAATCATTTTTAATTGTTTTTAAGAAAACTGGTTGCATGTCTGCAAACCATGCGATTTCATCACAAACAGGCATTGGACCATCACGACATGTTAACCAATACGTATTCATTAAACCTTTACCCTAGTTTAATTATGTTAAAAAAACTATTTTATTTATCTATTTGTTTAGTATAAATAACTAATTTATTACCTTAACATCGATCAATCCACGATGTTCTGTTTTAAAACCACCAATCGCTTGTAAAGCATCGTTTACTTCAGCTGAGATGTGAATTTTTAATGCTATTTTGCGAAAAATTTAAATGCTAATTACAATGTTTAGTAAAAATTCAATATCAAAGTAACCTTCTCCTGTTGACTCCATACGTGAGGCTGTATTTACGGTATCGCCGAATAGGCAATAACGAGGCATTTTTGTTCCAACAATACCAGCTACAACTGGTCCTATATGTACACCACAACGTATTTGTAATGTTTCCGTAGATCTTTGAAATAAAATATAATAGATAATAATTTATATTTTTTCAGTAAACGCATGTATAAAATGTATAAACACCTATGTGGAATTTTGAACAAATGTGAAGCACTCAGTAAATCCAATGCCATTGTTGCTATTTCCGATGCATGTTTATTACCTAATAAACTCTTTTCTTATATTATTCATTTTTAATTGCATTATATTTGTTATTTTTATTATAATTAAACCAAAATTTAATTAATTACCATTTTTAACCGGTAATCCTGAGGCCACCATATACGAGTCACCAATAGTTTCAACTTTATATACATTATAACACTCAATACGGGCATCAAATAGTTTATAAATTGAATTTAAAAATGTTACCACCTGTTGAAATTTTATATTATTTAATAATTACGATTATTATTTAATTTTTGTAACGAAAGTAAAACCTCTAATGGTGAGCACTCGGCTGCAATTTCAGTGAAACCGACAATGTCACTAAAATACACGGTAACACATTCATAATATTCCGCTGGAACCTGCTGTGTTTGTTTTAATTGCATTGCAACACTTGGTGGTAGCATTTGAAATAATAATTGATCACTTTTACTTTTTTCTATTTTTAATTCCTTTGCCTTTTGTGCTAAATTTATTGCATATAATTGTATTGTCGCTACTGCATTTCTTACCAATACAATTAATATTGGCGACACTAAAAGGACAACGATTAATATAACAATTCCAATCGCTTCACTATCGCTAGCATCACGTAAATTTTGATGTACATCATCGCTAAAATAAATAAATTTGTACATAAAATAAGAAATCAATTTCATTAATTAATTGGAATAAAATCGAAAGTAATTACCGAATACTTCGTCGTAAATCTCTTTGTAATTTACGTAATTCATCAACATACGTAGCCATAGAATCGTAATAATGGATAGCATCTTCGATATTTGGTTCACGTTTTTTATTATGCGATATAATATAACCCCTAAAACATTTAACGTTATTACTTAATTAGTAAAAATGAGGGCAAAGTGGCTTAATCATAAATGACTTTAATAGCACAATAGGAAAATTATAATTATACCATTTTTTAATTGTTCCATAATTTTCCATAGATAAAGTTAAATTTTTATATAATAATTTTAATGATGGTACATAATTTAATGAGGCATTTAATAAATCTTTTCCCAAAACATCATAACTTATATAATTTATATAAGATTCTGTACTAAGTATACCACGACCAAAATAGTTAATTCCATACACAGATGATATACCAAAGCATTCAATACTTTTTAATAAATTTTTAAAACTTATTAAATATCTAGAAAAAAAAACAAAGAAAAGAATTTGTTGATTATATTAATAATGCTGATAATAAATACATTTATAAACCTCCAAACACCACTGTTATCAGTTTCTTTGATTTGCTTTGTTAGATGATCAAGCATTGCTGCATTTACTTTTGTATACCATGACATTACTTGCAGAATTCCACTGTCCTCTGAATTTATACGTTCACTAAAATTTTAAAAATTATATAGTTTAACATATAATACTAAAAAAATATCAATTTATAATGAATGACGACAATAAATGCACAAAAATAACTAACAAAGTGGTATAAATCTGTAATCAAATACACAAACCATATACATATACATTTATTTTCTTCATTCTCACATTCATTTTCACATTTGTCATCAATTTAAACGCTATAAACCACCCTCACATTGAATAAGAAAGAAAGAAAAAAACGATTTTTCGCTTTCTTTAAAGTAAAATTAATTTTCTTTGATTTCATTTCTTTTCTATTCAACATTTTTCTGTTATTATTATTATTATTGTCGGTTTAATTTTTTATTTCTGATATATTTTGTGTAAAGCAAACAAAATACGTTTATATTAGTTACGTGACTTTAACTGTAAGAAAATGTTAAAAAAAAGAATAAATACGAACAAATAAACAAATAATTAAATTGTCAATTTTTTAAAAATCTTTTTTTCCTTTTATAAGCTATTTTTTTTAAACGACAATAGCATCAACAACAACAGAAACACATCTATAATAATGAGAAGCAAAAAAGGCTAAACAAGAAAAGTTCTACAAAGCTCTTAGTGCTTTTGTTTTATCTTTTGCTTTTATCTTCTGGCACGTGACATTTTAATTATATACAAAAAAAAAATAAAAAAGTGTTTAGTTTTTTATATTATTATTAAAAAAAATAAAATCATTAATTAAGTAAATGAAAAAAGAAAAAACTCCTTACTTACCGAAAATCATTAAGCCTGTTAATAAATTCAGAGCGATTAAGCATCACTTTAACGCCATCCTCTTCCATAGCAGATACACTGACCTCATCCCATGTAGTCATATTATTTAATGCCTCATCTGTAACAGCAAAACGTTGCTTTAGATTTGAACTGAAATTGAAATATGAGGAATTAATGTACCATAAAACAACATTTATTAGTTTTCATAATTTAAAATAATAATAATAATAATAATGTATATATGTGTCTTCATGGTGTTTTATTAGCGATAAATAAACAAACGAAAAATAAAAAATAAAAAGACCAGAACCAGATATGTGGATGCTACAAAGCACATTGTTTTGCGTAAAATAAATAAAATAAAGCTTTTATTAGAGACAAATAAAAAAGCTTACGTATCCTTAGCATTTTATTTTTACTTTTTTTTAGTATTTCATTTATTTATATATATATGCCTACTGGTTTAAGTGTTTTTTGATATTTGATACTGTTTAATGGATGTCATAAATAGGATGAGAATGATATTATTGGCGATGAATTTATTATTAATTTTAATATTTCTACTTATATTCTAATAAAATAAATATTAATTTTAATGCATATCATTTTATTTATTAATAATAAAATTAATTAAATATTATTTGTATTACATACCGTAACTTACTACCATTTGTAAATATAAAGAAAGCAACTTCCGAACGTTCTAATTGTAATCGTGTGACAACCTTACCCAAATCAGTAGCGATTGTTACCTGTTGAGTATATATAAATACAATTTATTATTTTAATTAAATAACATTAACTAACTTTTTCATGTTATTTTATGTTGGTTTTTATGTAAATTTTATTATTTTGGATGTTAATTTAATTGTTAATAATATTCAAGCTGATAAGCCAACCGCAAGATAACCGATAATTAAAAAATAAATTAAATCAATGTAATGTAGCTGGTTTATCGGTAATAAAACGTTTATAAAAATCTTATTTACATACATTTTAATTATTATGTTCATTTTTTAATTATTACTGATTATCGAATTGTTTTCTTTTCTTTTTTTATCATTGCCATTAGACCCATTAAAAATTTCTTCGATAATTTACCAGCTTTTGCCTACACAACACTGATCAGCTATTAATCAGCGATTGAATTTTTTTTCTATAAAAGCAAATTATTTTAACATTTTCTTTACACAAGAATAAGAAAAAAAAAGAAAAGCCGAATGACTGTAATATAATTATTTGGCTGCCACAATTGAATCAACTTAATTGTGTCAATGTCACATCGTTGCTATTTTTGGTATTTCTGCTGCCACAAAATAAAAATGTTTCGCCTCTATTTTATTTACTCCTTCTTCCTCTATATGTTGTGCTTTCAATACAATTTAATTTAATATAATAAATAAAATAAAATATTTATTAAAACAAGGATAAATAAAAATTTCACACCCACATTGAAAACATTTTATTCGTTTTCGTTTTTTAATATATTTTTATTAATTATGCTTAAAGTTAATATAAAGCGCAATTGCTTGTAATCTTTTATTTACTTTTAATGTTTATTATTATTATTATTTAATTTCTGTGTTCACTGTGTGCTAATTGATTAGTTTTATTTACCTACAAAAAGCATGAATATTTATCTAAAGCACATAACATTTATTCTCTGTAATATGTAATATCACCTTTAAACGAATAGTTCGATATGATTTTTAAATTTGTTTATTATTTATGCATTTTAATTATTTTGTTTTATGTAATTTATTAATTAAAAAAAAATAATAATAATTAATTTATATAGTTTTACCTGTGTCTCAATACTAGAAACTTCCATACGATAAATCAAAACATCGTTTAATTTGAGTGAGGTTTGTACAATTAATGCTAAAATCGGTATAAATGGTAAAATAACCATCTTTTGAGAATGAAAAAAGAATAAATTAATAAATAAAATAATTAAATAACTTTATTATTAAATTTACCTGTATTAATTGTAATTGTCTGCCACGTTTCATTGCCGGATTTCTAGCCTCAGCACTGCAACAATGCATCTCCGAACCCGATATAGATACATCACATGAACTAATTGTTGAATGACCATCAATTGTACTTCCTTCATTTACTTTTGCATTATTATTTATTTGTTTTATTATTTTATCATTATCATTTATTATATTAACACCACATCCACGACCATTTTTAATACTATTTATGTTACGGCATTTACCATTCCACATGTTTGAAACTTTTGTAAGTTAGCAAATTGTTTTACTTTTTCACTTGTTTAACTTTTATTTAGTCTGTATTGTTTTCGTTTTTTTGATTACATTAATATTGAATATGTTCTTAAATTCAATTTTTGTATAATTATTTTTTAAAATAAAATATTTAATTAATTTTAAATTTTAAATGTTTTATTTATTTTTTACGTTATTATTTGTTTAATAAAAGTCTTTAATGTTGTTTATTATTAATTAATTAATTTAAAAAAAGAAAACCAATCAATTGACCAATATAATGTTCGATGAAGAAATATGAATACTTTGGACTATATAAAATGTACGAAATGCGATCCTATCTAACGAAATGCTAGCTAGCTATTCTATCTAAGCTCATCTAATACAACAACCAAACTGGTATAAAGTTATCAGCTACAATGATAATTTGTTTAAGGATGTCGTACATATCACAGTAATAAAAGAACAAAAAGAAATAATTTAATAAAATTATAATCATTATTTTTATGATTATTATTATTATTATTGACTAAACATATATTATTGATATTAAAACAGCTAATGATAATGATTGTTATTTATATTTTATGATTTTTAGTTTATATTTGATGTTACAAAATAGTAATTACATATAATTATCATCAACATTAACATTATTATTATTATATACATGTGTTTATTATCTTACTAATTTTGAATGCATTCGCAACAAAGTCTTTAATTAAAGATATTTTCTTTTTTTTCAACAAATATTTATTAAACTAAAGAAAACAAATTTGTTTTTTATTCCCTTAAATATATTTTTTTTTTTTTGCTGATTGAACAGAATAGCAGGTTTCATTTAGAAAAATAATAATAAAAATTTTTTAAATACAAAAATAATTATAATAAAATCAGAAAACATACATTAATGATGTTGAACCTTATTTACTAGATGTTTTTAGGCAATTCTAAGAATTTTTTAACAAGTACGAGTAAGGGATGTTTTTTTGTTTAAATAATTAAATAAATAAAAAATAACAAGAATTTAAACACCGAAAAAATATACAGCTTTTTTGCGTTTTTTGTTTTGTCGTAATTAAATATTAGCTCTGCAAAATAAGCTCGTGTAATTAACAGCAAAAAAAAAGTTTCTTTATTATTAATTAATAATTATAATAATAATAATAACAACCATAATAATGATAATAAAGACAATAAAACATAAAACATTTAATGAAAATAAAACAAGCGAAAAAAAAAATTAAATAAAACAGTATGGAAGGGTGGTTAGGTGGGTTGAGTATGGTAAAACTGACTAAAAACATTTTCATTCAACAAATAAATCGTAAAAAAATAAATAAAGACCAAAGATAATTTTTCCTTTATATTTTATTATGTTTATCTAATGTAATTAGATTTAATTAAAATTTATAAGAGAACAGAATTTCTACTTCTCTTGTATTGGCCGTAAAAGAACAAGAATAAAATAAATAAATAGCGAAAATCTTTAATCCATTGTTGGGAAGAAAGAAGAAGTAAAAAAAAAAGAAAAACATTTAAATAAAACACATTAACTGCTAATAAAATCACAATAATTAACTGAAAACAATTTTTATTTCGATAAAAAGTTTCAATTTTTTTAAAACAATAATAATAATAAACACTAAAAAGCTCACACAGTGCTTTATTTACCGTAAAATAAAGTTTTCAAATTAAATTATTTATTCAATTTTATGATTTTTGTTTAAGTCTGTATTAAATATTAAATAAATATCTCATCAATCACTTAAATAATAATCAAATAAAAATTAAATAAACGAATCAATCAATCATGTTCATTTCTTATTTAATTTAATTAATATATATATTAAATAAAAAAATTTAGAGATTACTTTAAGAATAATACACCAACACTTTGTTTACTTTTAACTTTAATACGATTTATTATTACTTTTTTATAACTGAATATCCAAAGACGTCCTTTTGGTACAAATTTTTAAAAGCGACTAAATGTTTTAACAATTAAAAAGCATCAAGTGTTCGTTCGAATCAAACAAAAAAAAAGAAAATATAGGAGCAGAAACGCAGCAGCGCAACAATACGATACTTATCCCATCGACATTTTACCATCAACTGAATTAAAATATATTTTTATTTCTTTTCATATTCCTATAAAATAATGTTCGTTATCCTGTCTATATATACATACAATCCACAATATGAAAAACAACTAGTAGTTTATTATTATTATTATTTGTGATTGTGGGTGATTTGCTGACTGAGGGTGGTCAAAACGTGTACACTGATACGCAGAGTTTTCCACTATTTTTATTTTTTTCTACTCAATTCTCTTGTTTGTATTATTTTTTTCTATCTATTTATTAATGGAAAATATGTTGAAAATGCTTAACAAAAAAGTAAAAACAAGGAAAAAATTATTATTATTATTATTTATAAATAAAAAATGATTTATTCTCTGTACTTGACAAAAAAAAAAATACTTCTTAAAAATTAATTTTAATACATAAGGGCTTTGCTACAATGGAAAAATAACAAAAAAATCTATTCCTTGTTCCATTATAATAATTATTATCACTTGCTGTTGCTTTATTTTTAATTTTTTGAGTTTTTCTTTATGAATATTTATGAGTTCAAATATTTTGTGATTTTTTTTTTTGTATATTTTGTTTACTTTTTGTCTTATCAACACGAAAACATAGACACGAAATTTATTTATACTTTAATGAATTTGATTATGTCGCTAAATAATTATACATATATATACAAAAAGAGCAAATTTATGTTTAAAATCCTGTATTTACTATTATAATAACAAAAGGAAACAAATAATTAATTAATGGAAAAACAAAATATTAACTTTTTCCAACCAGATAGAACCGAAAAAAAAAGCTTGTTTAATGTTCGCTTTAAGCTACACATAGAACAATTCATTTCTATTTTCGTTATAATAATTATTGATAAGAGTTGATAAGTTATCCGATTTTTATTTTATGTTTTATAGGAAATGTCAAAATGCAATATTGCTTGCTGTTGGTTTTTATCATAATCAAGCTACACTATATATACATTATTTATCTTAAGGACACAAAACAACGTTATTTGTCTCAATAAAATTAATTTAATAAAATAACAAAAAAAAGTAATTATGATAATGGCTTAAAGGGAATTTAGATGTTAGGAGTGTACAAAATATAATTTGTACATTTTCTGGTATACAAAAAAAGTAATCGAAAACCGATGATAATAAGTTCAGCACTGTGTTCAAGTAAGCTTTACCAGAGTAGAAGCATAAGCTCTTCAGTAACAAACAATTTTCTATATTTATCTATTCTTTTCTATTCTTTTATTCATTTTTATCGAATTTTCTTTACTTTGTTTTGCTGAAAATAAAATTCAATTATAATTCAAGTAAATAAATTATCGATTCAGTCAAATAATATACTTACACAAATATTCCATCAATTAAAGAGTTTTTTTAAAATATTATTAAAGATATTAAATAACAATAACACCGATACTTTTACTTTAATTCACTTTTGTACACCCAAAACTAGTAAAAATTAAAAAAAAAAATTCCTAGTTTCGGTTTGAGAAAACATAAAACACTTTATTAAAACGTAAATCATTAAATGCGAAGCCACAAACTAAGTAAATAAATAAATAAAATTAAATAGAAGAAAATTATTTAAATTCCTTTTATTTATTATTTTATTTAATTACGTAATTAATTTATACAATTTGTATTATTTTTTTTTTTTTTTGCTGTTAAAGGTGCGGTTAAGTAAAGGTATTATTTTAATTAATTGTGTGTGAAAAATTATTATTTTCTTTTTAGTTTTATTTACAGAACGTTTGTTTGTGTACCAATTTGTCATTATTAGTAATAATTTTATACAAAAATGATATATGTTCAATGGGTAGAAATGGAATTGTAATTCTCTGCAAATTGTTAAATGGAAAATTTACATTCCTAAACGATTGTTATTTCGTCCTGTTTTTTAATTACACATTATTTAAATTCAAACTAATCTCTTCGTTATGATTAATTACTTTCCAGATTTAAAAGCTTAAGGCAATTATTCTGTTAAATATCGTTTACTTTGTTATTAGATCAATCGATTAGGGTGTAATTCCGTATTCTCATAAGCCATAAAAATTTATAAGCTAGAATGTAATTATTTTTATTTGTAAATTGCTGTTTCGCATATTAATTTTTATCTCTTGTTGCAAAACTAAAACGTTTTATATATTCAATTCTTGGTAATTAATAATTATAAACGAATTCTGTTCGTAATAACAGCATTGGTATCTACAATTTACATAATTCATTATTAAATATGAAATTATATAGTCCCTTGATGATAAAAAATGAAAAAGTGTGACAAAATATATTGAAATTTAATATTTTCTAATAGGCAAATAGTGAAAATGAAACTTTATTTTCGGATACGGCTGAAGGGAGATTGAAAGAGAACAGACTCTTGTAATCCTTTTTATTTTTCCTGGTTTCACTTATTAGTTCGTTAGCAACATGAGATCATTGGATTAATTCCCTGCACGAATTATTATTATTTTTTTATATTTATTAATATTATTATCATTTTATAAACTCAAAATGATTGTGTATTAGTGACTGTGGGTGTTGCTTATAGTGAGTAGAAAATATTTTTTGTATATGGTAACGACTGGAAAATAAAATTAAAAATTCTTACATAGTATCGATGAGAAAATCAATTTCTTTTTTAAATATTGTAATCAAATATAAATAATTAATATATATATATATATATATATATATATATATATGTATGCAATGTGTTAATTTTCTAATTTAAATGCAGTCAAACTGGCGCGTCAATATCAAAACATTTATTTTTACATTTTTTTCCTATACTCTTAGATTTTATTTATTTATTTTTTCATTTGTTGTTATTTTATTAATTATAATTGCTTCTTAATTATCAATTTATATATATAATTTATATTAGCAAAATAGTTTAAAATCTTATTTTTCAAATGATTAACATATATAAATCACAATTATATTTTATTTATTTTTATTATAGTTTAGATATGTTGAGCGCTATATTACTTTACTTGTATTGCTTTTTTATTTAATTATTTATATATTTTTAGACTAAATATACTTATAATAGGAAACTCTAATATAAATTTGGTCATTTTATTAATTGTATATACTTGATTGCCTTTAACAATATAATTGAACTTTCTTAAAGCTGCAAAGTAGTTTTAAATAATAGTAAAATATACCTTTTCCTTACTAACGTAATTCATATATTTCGGGTCCTTTGGACGGATCAAGGCCACACTTTCGCATTTCAACAGCTAATGCAAATAAATAATCGTAACATTCAGTCCTACAAGTAATTAATGTTATTGATTTTATTTAATTTATAAAAGTAAAAACATTTACTTACATTGTTTTTGCTTTTTGCCATGTATCACCCCATACATAAATTCCATGACGTCTGACTAAAATCGCAGAAGTGCCTGGATACTTTTGAATTGTCTCAAACATGCGGTCTTCTAAATCTTTTTCAAATGGTGTATTCTCAATTATTGGCACAATTAATTCCTCATCATATCGCAAATTGCGCTCAAACTCACTATCATAAATTCCCTAAAATTTATTTATTAAAATGATTATTATTTGCAGAAAGACATACATACTAGGGCGTGCTTTAACATACTTTAATCATTTCCAGATAGGAACATCGGAACACCTTTCCAGGCCACAATAATGTTGCCATAACGGCGTTTGGGGAATGAGTGTGTATAACTGCGCCAGCATTTTTATGCTTATATGCCACCATAAATAATGGAGTGCATTGGCTTTTTGTTAATCTTCAGGCAAAATAAAATAAATTAATGTCATAAAATGATTAAATATTGTTTAAAAATTTTTACTTTTTATAATCTGGTGGCACTTGAACATCATCCCCATCCATATTTTGTATAAATAAATCTTCGGGATTAATACGTTCCTTTTGTACGCCGGACGGTGCTATGTAAATTTCATCACTTAATCAAATGACAAAGTAAATAATGTAGTTTTATATTGAATTAATTTAAATTAAAGAAATATTTACTCAAGTCTTATGCTAATGCCACCACCGGTTCCAGTCACCCATCCTAAATTATAAAATTGCTTGCATAATTCAGGTATTAGATTCCTTGGATGCTCCTGTAATGATTTATTAAACTTTATTTAATTTTTTTTATTTATTATTATTATAATTTTTTCTATAACAGTAATAAGTTGACCACGTTGTAGAATTAATAGAACTGAGTTGGTTTATCTTTGTTTTAATTAATGTGGTCAACTTAAATACGACAATGTATTCACTTACTTCAGATAAATTCTGATGAGTCGACATATCGCACATTAGAAATAAGGATACTTTCTATAAACTTATCAATTCACTGAGAGTTTTAATATATTTAATAGTCAAAATCACAACGATATAATACCGAAAAACACTGGCTGCTTTTATAAACTTTAAACAGTAAATAGACAATGAAAAGAAACGGAAAAGAACAGTATATATAAAGAAAACACGTCTTTATCTGACAAAGTATACTGACATATTAATTAGTTATAATCAAATTAGAATAAAAGGAAAGTGACGAAGATTAAATATTGATAAAGAAAATAAAAATAAATTCCCTTGATCGCATTGCTTTTATGTTCTTCGCTGTGTATTTGATTATTTTATGTCAAGTGGATTTTTATTTCTATTTTTTGTTTTGTTTTATTTTTCTTTTTTAAGCTTACATAGGGGAGAAATGATTTTGTTTTTCTTAAAATGAACTTACAACAAAAATCAATTTTCTTTTTTTATTTTATTATTTATTAATACATGTATTTTCTTTTACAATTTTTTTTTGTTATTAATTACTTATTACTGCTAACAATTTTCAATAAATAATTAATGTAAAATGATTTTAAAAAGATATAAGAATTTTTGTTTTTATCAAAAACAAAAACTTATCAATAAATATTACACGTTACTAGCTTCATGATATTTATTTGACATTGTGAAATGTCAAGAAAAACTTACTCAGGCACGTGTAAACAAACAGCACGTGCTATCACCAAACAAAATTATGAGAGAGAGTTCTCTCTCAGTTATATGCAAATGTCAAAATAGAATTAAATATATTCTAATAAAAATCCACTAGAATAAACGTTACAAGAATAAATATTTATTTTTTAAAATCATGTTAACAAAATTAAATAATTCTTTTAAATTAAAAAATATCTATAATAAAATAAGTAATGTATTCTTGTTTATCAATATAATTTTATAAAATTACATTTTATTTTTCCATTTTAGGTTATGTGCAAAATAACTCAATCTATTTAGATGGGAAATTGGCAAAAAATTTCAATTTGCAATTTTTAAGAACTTTAAGTTCCAATAATGCTGAAAAAAGCGTTAAGACAAATATGAGAAGAATAAGAAATTCCCAAATAAATGTTTATGGACAACCAACACCACAAACTCATCCACATTTATTAAAACCAGGTGAATTAATCCAAGGAATTGCGCTTAATGAAATTAAAACAAGAAGAATAAAACTAATGAATAATATTCAAAAGTTTGCTATTAATTTAAATCCAAATTTGCATAATCATATAGTAGGTGAATTGTTTCAGAAGATTAATTTATTTTATGTAAATTGTTTTTAATGAGTTTTAGGTAGTTATTCCATCCTCAACAAAAAAATATATGTCTGATAAGATCCCATATGTGTTTCGTCAGAATTCAGATTTTTTATATTTAACTGGTTGCTTAGAACCGGATTCTGTGCTGGTAATGTTTATTGATAACGCAAATAACATGAAAAGTATATTGTTTGTGCGTCCAAAAGATAAATACTCTGAATTATGGGAAGGTGTGCGTACTGGCGTTGATGCAGCACCTGAATTTTACGGTGTCGACGAGTCATATCCAATAAAACAATTATCTAATTATATAGACAGATATATGGCCACACACAAAACATTTACCTTTTGGTATGATAAAAATTCATCAGATCTACCAGATGTAACAAGTATTGTCGATTCATGTTTAAATAAAGTAAATCCAAATACTTCCGAATCACCAATTACATTTATACATAAACTGCGTGTTATTAAATCACCAAGTGAAATAAATTTAATGCGAAAAACATGCGATATTGCATCGGAGAGTATAAATCGAACAATGTCTGAATCAAAACCAGGTGATTCGGAGCATCATTTGTTTGCTCGCGTTGACTATAATTGTCGCATGAAAAATGCAAATTTTTTAGCATATCCACCAGTTGTGGCGAGTGGCAAGAACGCGACAACAATACATTATATAAATAATTCACAAATTATTCATAACGGTGATTTAGTGTTAATGGATGCAGGTGAAATAAATATAATTTTTTAATTACTAGTTATTAATTATTAACTTGTTTTCTGAAGGCTGTGAATTTGGAGGTTATTGCAGTGATATAACACGTACATGGCCAATCAATGGACAATTTACACCAACACAAAAAGTTTTATATGAAATTTTATGCACAATACAAAAGGAATTAATAAGTAAAACATAATTTATAGTGTAAACATTTATTAAAATTTATTTTATATTTTTTAATTTAATTAAGATACATTGTTAAAAGATGGTGGAAAAACATTAGATGAATTATTCGATACAATGTGTTTAAAATTAGGTATTTATCTACAAGAAATTGGTATCATACCGAAGGAATTGGCACATATTGATTTAGCAAAGGTTAGTTCTTATTTTTTTATTTTGTAAAATATTTTCTGTGATAATTTTTTTTTTTTTTACAATTTAGATGGCTTATAGCTTTTGTCCACATCACGTTTCGCATTACTTAGGTATGGATGTTCATGATACATCAACAATAAGTCGTGGTATACCTTTACAGCCTGGTATGATATGCACTGTTGAGCCAGGTATTTATATAGGTGCAGATCGTCATGATGTTCCTGAAGAATTTCGTGGCATCGGAATTCGTATCGAAGATGATATTTTAATAAGTTCTGATACACAGGTCGAAGTTTTAACAGAAAAATGTATTAAAGAGCCAAAAAAATTAGAAAATTTAATAAGAAATTAATAAAAACAAAAAAAAAAAAAAATTAAACAGAAAAATATTTAATTAATTTTTCATTTTTATTTTAAAAATTTCGGTGTACTTCCACCCAAATAATGTTGCAAATCAAATAATGAGGATTTTATTAATTTCACTTGTATTTCCTCACGTTTTAAACGTTTGTACGCTTCAAAACGATGACAACCGCCAAAACTATAATAATAATTACCACCTTCACTACCTTCTATCCACAATACATCAATTGGTGGTACTTTTGTTGATAATTTGGAATCCTTAAATGAAAAAACAAAAATCTAAAATTTGTATAAAATAAAAATTTCAATAAATAAATAATTACCTCTAATGTTTTCATTAATGAATTCACTTTTTCATCATCCAAGACTGATGGTATTGGTCTTATTATTATATTTATTGGCATATTATGAATTTCACTGATACTATTCGAATGCACACTCATTTTTAAATAAATTTAATTTAATTAGAAATTTACAAAATGTTCTGAACCAACGAATGTTTAATAAACAACTGATATTATTTTTTGTTCTACTTTTTTGCGTTACTTTACATTAACAATTTTTATTTAATTTCCTTCTACTTCTGATTAAATAATAATAAATTTGACTTTAATTAACCTGGTAGTAAATACTGTCTGTTGCTTTATATATTTTCATTAAAAATAAAAACAATACTAAATACAAACACACTTTTTAATAATAATAATAATAGAATAATAAGTCAAATTAAATATATAATAAGATAAACTTGTCTGAACTTTTTTTTTTGTTTTTATCTATCTATTCTCACTTTATTTTTTGATTGCAATTTTAATATATTTGATTATTTACTTTTTCATTAATAAATTAAACTGTGTATAAAAATAGAGAATAAAAACATGATAAAACAGCAGAAGAATGTCAACGTATATATAAATGGTAATTTTGGTGTTTTATTATTTAACAATCGTCATTCATTTTGCATATAAAGTATCTGGAGAAAAACATTAAAATTTTTTTTTTCCAATAAAAACAAACAGATACAAACGAAACAAGGTTGAAAAACAACAAAATATTTTTTTTTTATTGATTAAATTTTAGTATTTTCGAAAGTTAAGGTAAAAATAATAATAATATAAAACGCTTACAGTGTTTACGTTAAGTCAGTTTGGTTTAACTACAGAATGACTAATCATTTAATGAAATTAATAATAATAGTTATTATTATGTATTATGATTGTATGTGAGAAGGTAAACATATATATAAATATTTGTTGTTGCTACTGTGGTCTTATAACAAAAACTTTTTTAATTTCTATATTTTATCAGTGATAAAAAAAATTTTTTATATATATATTTTATTATTGCATTATTTGTTCAGCGTATGTTTTTAATATTCATGACAAAAATACATAAGGGAATAATAATTAATTACATTTAATGTCATTAGAATCTATTATTAAACAATTTGATTAATTAAAATCAGCATATGTCTGGCTTAATTATACAAAACGAAAAGGAAAAGGAAAGAAAATATTTTTATATTTATTATTTATGACTTTATTATTGTATTCCAGCAACTAATCTATCACCATCCTTTAATGTTATATAATTATTTAATTGTTTGACACGTACCTTTGACCAAATTAAATAATTATTTAGACCAAGTATTTGTGCAGCATTTATAGCGGCTGCTTCTGGATAAATAACTGTAGCACATCCTAACCCAGATGGTATATTCAAACTTGACCAAATATCGAAATTCATATTGGCTGGAGTGCATGGCGGACAATTTATAACTGGATAAGATGTATTACCGGATAAAACAGGTCCTAAGCCATTGGAACGTCCAGCCACCGCTATGAATATTAAATTTGAAATGACACCTTCGTATTCTTGCATAATACGTAATGTGTCTGCGGTTCCCTTGTGCGCTGATGAAACGCGAATTTCAACATTTAAACCATACTCATGGCAATATTTTGCAATTTTCTTGCAATGATCATGATCCGATGCACTGCCCATTATAATAACAACAAGGTGATCCGGCTTCGGTATTATATCCTGGAGTTGCTCTAAAATCCAATTGAAATTCCTTTTCACCTTATCCAAATCATCAGCGGTCACCGTTGTCAAATTACGATAAACTTGCTTATCGACCATTAAACGTTTATCACCGGCTGGCCATAAACGCCATGAATCCGAATCAATAATATCAGCTAATAGCAAGTCACCATTCTCATCAACACCATATTCCACTTTCATATCAATTAATGAACATTTTTTTGTACTCCAAGCTTTTTCTAATATTTCAAAAATTAAAATTGTTGTTCGCCGCATTATATCAACTTCATTTTGACCTTTTTGTGTTTGTTTTTCATAAAAATAAATAATAATAATAAGAAAATTAATAATCAGGTCATAAACATTACAAAAAGGTTACAAAAATATATATTATCAATATAATTAATTATTGATTATATATTTATTTATTTATTTACCGATTAAACGACCATTAAGTAGAAATTTCGCTGAAATAATTTGCTCTTCACTCCATTGAGGATCATGATTTGCATCATCTTTAAAAAATGTTTCTTGTTTTGGTGGTGAGAATCTAATATGATTATTAAATAAATAAATAAAAGACAATTATAAAAACTGATTTATTAATTAATCACCGATAGCCTTCCTGTACACCAGGATTTCTTTTAAGGAATGAACCAGTGGCAATACGACGCACTACCCATTCAATCGGTATCATAGCACATGTTCTAGATATAAATGTAGAATCGGATAAAGTTTTAACAAAGGCAGTTTTTAAACCTTCATTAAAATCAACATTAAAAAAAACAAATTAAAATCCATTTCGAAATAAAATATAAAATTAATTACCTGCTTGATTGAGAATATTAAATACTTTTGCATTTGTTTGATTCGAGATAACAGCTTTTCCAGCTAAATCATGAGCTTTAACACCGTCACCAGCTGTTATCCTATCTTTATTATAAAGCAAACAATGTCCAGGCATTGATGGTAATGCATAAATTTGCTTGGTTTTACCCTCGATCAACAGGTCTCCCAATTTTATGCCAGCGACTAAGTCAACAAAACAACAAAGAAAAATCAATTAAAACATTTATTTCACTATATGATTTACTTACTTTCTTTTGGACAAGCCATTTTTAATTATACAATATATAATTAATTATTTCTTTAATAAATATTTAATTAAATTTATTTAATTATTCACGAAACAACACGTGCTGTTGCGTTTGCAATGAAAACAACTCACTAAAAATCAAGTATAAATTCTGTCAACAGATTTAAATTATGCTCATCTATATAGAATAATAAAATCTTATTATTTTTTGGGTAGGGATTTTTATTCTTATTTTAAGAAAAAAAAAAAAATAAATTTAAATTGATAAATCATAAAAATAAAAATTTGTTTTAATTTAATTAACATTTATAACTTTAAAAATAATTATATTTTTTTTCAAAAAAACATGGCATGTTGTTTATGGTTTGTTTATTGTGTGTGAGCAGTTCAGTTCAGAAGAGAGAAAACTTTTGATAAGATCAATTGCTGCGTTTACAATATAATGTATTATTGTTATATTATATTTGTTTGTCAACAACAAAAAATAATAAATATTATTTAGTTAATTTACACAATTGAATGTAAACAAGTTTATTATTTTATATAAAAAATATATAATAGAAATAATAATAAATAATAATTGCATTAGTTTTACTTATTTTATATTAATTTTAATTATTAAATAAGTTAATAAAGATATACTTTTTTATCCGGTTTTAACGGTTTAAATTTGGTAAATAAAATAAGAGGGGTAAGTAAAAAGCCGCTTGCATATATCAATATTGAGTAATGAGAGAATGGTTTTATGTTTCCTTAAAGAGAACTCAACTACACAACATTACAACTATCGTAAAAAATTTTTGGGTGCTGTTTGTTTGGATTTAGTTGAAGAAAAAATATATTACAGTTTTAAATATCTGGTTTAATTAAAATTTTATGTTAAAATAAAAGTAATAAAATTTGTTTAGAGAGAATTATATTGCAAACATAAAACATGATAAATAATTCATTGATCAAATGCAACAACATGTCTTTTATTATAAATTTCGTACTAAAGAACACGTGGTTGAGTTAATTCAGTGTAAATGTTTGTGTTGTTTTTTCAATTTTGTTAATTAAATAAATTAACAACACAAAGTGTAGTAATTCTTATTTTTTTGTCTTGTTGGTTTATTTAAAGTTATTAATTAAAGGTTTTTTTCTTTTTGGTTTTTTGCTTACTTAAATGATAAAAGTAGCAAATAAAAATTAAATAAATTTTAAATTGTCAAAAAGAGTTTTTTTCTGTTTTCGTTCTTGACGCAACAAGTGGTTTTTTTCACCAGTAAGTAAATTATTCCTTGATTTATTTATGCAAATTTTTAATTATTTAATTTAATGTAATGTTTTTCATTATTATTATTAAATAAATTAATAATTGTAAATAATGATGTCATGCTTGTTGACATTTAAATTATTATTATTATTATTTTCTATAAATTCTCTATTAATATTTTGTTATTAATAATTAATTATTTTGATAAGGAAAATCTTTTCTTTTTTGTTTTTCATTTGATTTATAGAAAAACAATATTATTCTTTTTATTATTATTATTATTATTGTTGTTTAAAATAAATCATAAAAAATTTATACTTAAAAGAAAAAAAGTCCTTGACTTGCAAAAGATTTAAACATGTGTTTATTTTGTTCTTTTTTTATTCCTGTTTAAATATTTTTCTCTTGTGTGTTTATTATTATTTCTTGGAATCCTATGTTTCACAATTGTTAAGTACACATTGCTTGTTGGTAGCATAAAAGTTTAAAAAAAAAATAAGCAATAATTTTTTACTTATATAGAAAAGAAAAGAAAATTCCTTTGAAGAAGTATATCAACTTGCATAACAGGTTCGTTGTTTTCTTTCTTGTTTGCTTGAGCTTACATAATTATTTTGTTGATTACAACATCTTTGGCCCTTTATTATCCTTTAAAAAAAAAAAGCAATTTTATCATATTTTTATAATAAAATTCGTCTAGACATGATTTATAATTTTACTGAAATGTTTCTTTATTGTTCTCGGGGTGCAGATTATGTGACTGTACAAGTGGTCTCTTATTTAAACAATAATAGCATAATTTTTAGCATAAAGAAAAGAAACATTTTTTACTAAATTATATATAAGTAATTATTAATACTTAAAAATAAATTTTCTAATAATTTTTATTGTTTTTTTTTGACATTTAAGCATAATCATTCAGCGTACATAATTTTATCAATAATTTAATTACGAAAGACAAATTTATTATTTATTATTATAATTATTATGTTGATTTGAATAGCAGAAAATAAATGATTAAATAATCAACAGAAATAAAAATATTATTATTAATAAGAATAAAAACAGCCAACATAAAATTGATAAAATAAATGGGGATAGAGAATAAAATGAAAGTAATAAACATTTTTTGTTAAGTGATAACTGACTATGGGGGGTCAATACTAATATTTATAATTTTTTATTATTATTATTAATAATAATAAATTATTATTTGTTTATTTTTTTTTTATGTTACAATTATAAAATCAGTCAATTTTTAATACTGATCTAGTTAAGTTCATATATATATTTACATTTTTTCTTTTTAGTTTTATAATTAATATACTTTGCTCTTAATTAAATTGCACTACTTTGAGTGATTCCTTCAAAAGCATATTTAATATTAAATTTTTGTGATTTTATTTATAAAAAATAAAAAATTAATTAAATTAACTGAAATAGGTGTGTGTGCGTGTTACTATTACATAAATTTGACACAAATTAGATTATGTAACTCTTTAAGTCAAACGATTTTCGTTTATATATTTTGATCTACTTTTATTTATTATAAATTTAATCTCTATTCGTTTTACTTTCATTTCTCTAAATTTAGTTCCTTAATTATATTTATTTTTGATTAAGTTTTAAGTCATGTGTGTGCTTTTCATTTCGCTGAACTATAAACAAGCACGTGTTTTTTCTTTATGTTTAGATTAGATAAAAACAAAAAACTTTTCGCATTAAAAATTTTGTCTGAAAAATAATTGCGCTAAGTTTTAGTTTCTTTTTCTTGAAATGTATAATTATTATTATTATTTTTTTTAAATTAATTTTTATTCAATGTTATAACCCCATTTATTGATTTTTATTTAAATGATTATAACTCACAAGAATCTCGCGTGATTTATTTTAATTTTGTCTGATTAAGTTTTTTGGTATAAAAATCATCATATTTCACTTAATTATGTATTTCTATCGATTATAATTTATGGGTTTTTTTTTTAAATTATAATTAAATATTATTTGTTTTCTTGCGAAATTAAATTATAGGGTGTTATGTAAGGGGTTGTTAATTTAATTATTACATCTAAACATTATATTGTTTTAAAACCTTGCAAATTTTTACAAACCTAAACATATGAAAGGTTTTTGTTTATTATTATTTTTCGTTAAGGATTTTTAATTTAATTTAATTTGTTTATGATAATAAAAATGAATGAATTAATTAATTATAATAATAATAATAATTTATTGCATTATCTAAACTTATATATTTATTATTTTAAAATATTAATCATAATATTTACATATATTTATTTTATATATATATATTAATTATTATAAATTATTGCATCATGTTTCTTCATCATGTAATTTTGTTTACTAATGTTTTTTCTTTCTTTATTATTTATTTTTTATTTCTTATAAACAGCAGCAGCAATGGAAAATGATTTATTGATAAATAAACAAATAATAAATAATGATAATGATGACACAATTAAGATTTGCCATTGTCCTAGTTTAAAAAATAATCAATTAATTACAAACGGGATTAGTGATCAGGAAAGTGATAAAGAGAGAAAAACATTTGATTTAATGGAAAAATTAGAATTAAATATTAATGGTAATGGTGAGACGGCGAATCAGGAGAATGGTAAGGTTAAAATAAATCCAAAACGGTTATCACCTGGTGAAATGGGACGGGGTGCTGTTACGTCCGGTTTAACACACGAGTGTGGTGTTTTTGGTGCAATTGCGTGTGGTGAATGGCCAACACAGGTGAGGAATATTCATAAACATTATTTTATTTTTAATTTAATTTATTGATTGATGTTAGATTGATGTGGCCCAAGTAATATGTCTGGGTTTGGTGGCGCTTCAACATCGTGGCCAAGAATCTGCTGGTATTGTCACGAGCGAGGGTAAAAGTACAAAAAACTTCAACAGCCACAAAGGCATGGGAATGATCAATCATATTTTCAATGACGATTCAATGCGAAAACTAAAAGGAAATTTGGGTATTGGGCATACGAGGTATTCAACATCCGCTGCTTCAGAGGAAGTTAATTGCCAACCGTTTGTTGTACACACAGCACACGGAGCTATGGCAGTCGCCCATAATGGGGAATTAGTAAATTGTGAAAGTTTAAGGCGGAATGTATTAGCACGAGGAGTTGGTTTATCCACGCACAGCGATTCAGAATTGATAACACAGGCATTGTGTTTAAATCCGCCTGGTGAAGGCGAAGTAAGTTTATTTTAAATTTCTGTTTTTTATTTTTCTTTATGAAAAATGTTTTCCTCTTTAAGATAAATGGTCCTGACTGGCCGGCACGTATCAGACATTTAATGAAAATCGCACCGTTGTCTTATTCCCTTGTTATTATGATGAAAGACAAAATTTACGGAGTCCGTGATCCATACGGTAATCGTCCGTTATGCATTGGCAAAATTGTGCCACTAAATCTCAGTAAATCACGTAAGTACTAACAGTTTCTTTTCTACTATTCACAAAATGAAATAACAAAAATGATTAAATTTTTTAGATAATACTGAAACAGCGCCAGCTGAGGGTTGGGTAATATCAAGTGAGAGTTGTGGCTTCTTATCAATTGGAGCACGCTATGTACGCGAAGTAGAACCAGGTGAAATTGTTGAATTGACAAGAAATGGCATACGAACGATTGATATTGTTGAACGGCAAGAGGATAAACGGCAGGCATTTTGTATTTTCGAGTATGTTTACTTTGCACGATCAGATTCAATATTCGAGGGACAAATGGTCTATTCGGTGCGTCTACAGTGTGGTCGCCAATTAGCCCGCGAGGCTGGAGTATTGGCAGATATTGTCAGTTCTGTGCCCGAATCAGGTACCGCCGCAGCACATGGATATGCCCGTGAATCTGGATTACATTTCGCAGAAGTATTATGCAAGAATCGTTATGTTGGCCGTACGTTTATACAACCGTCAACACGTCTGCGACAACTGGGTGTTGCCAAGAAGTTTGGAGCTCTTTCCGAGAATGTGGCCGGTAAACGTTTGATACTCATAGACGATTCGATTGTTCGCGGAAACACAATCGGACCTATTATTAAATTATTACGTGATGCTGGTGCTATAGAGGTGCATATTCGTATTGCTAGTCCACCATTACTGTATCCGTGCTACATGGGCATCAATATACCGACTCGCGAGGAACTAATTGGAAATAAGATGAGTCCGGCGAACCTCGCCAAGTATGTGGGCGCTGACAGTTTGGCATATCTCAGTGTTGACGGCCTAGTTCGTGCGGTGAAACTAAATATGAAAATCAGAAATCCCAAAGTGGCAGGACACTGTACTGCCTGCCTTACAGGTGAATATCCTGGTGGTATTCCAGAAGAATTAAGTTGGTGAGGTGACGCTATAATTCAATATTTTTTACATTATTAAATGCGATTTATTTTCGGTTATTATTTCTTAAAATTTCTTTATTTTTATTATATAATTTTCTCTCCAATTAATTTGTATACAAATTAAATAAATGAAAGAAAACAAAAATTGAATTGGTGATTTTCTTTTGTATATTAAATTAAGAAAGGCGGATCATTATTAAAAACTGAACAAAGGAGAAAAACAATTAAGCATTATTTTCTTTAAATAAATTTTATTTTAAAATGTTATGGAATTTTTATTTTATTTACTTCTTTATTGATTTATTTATCTTCAGTCACATATTTTTGTTTAATTAATCATTAATTAATATTTTACATACACACAATACACAAGAAAAGGAGTTTGTGTGATTCCTTTTCTTTTGAATTAAATTAAATTAAACTAATCAAATAGAAAAAGAAAAAAAAATGAATAGGAAATTATAATTTAAAGCTCATCATGTTCATCTGCGTCAATTTCTTCTGCTTCATCACCGTTAGCCTCGTCCGCTTCGGGTGCTGCATCCTCCTCATCATTGAAAAAATCTTCTTCTATTTGTTCATCTAACGAAACGCCCAGTGTTTGACGCATCATTTTCTCAATACTGTCGGCAAACTCCAGAGTCTCCTTCAACATATAGCCACTACGTAATGTTGCTGTACGGAACATCATCTGTGCCATATCCTTTGCAACGGGATCATTTGAGTCAAGTTCTACACGGCGTAACAGTTCACGAATCAATGGATGACGTGGATTTATTTCTAATAGTTTCTTTTGATTCAAATAGTAAGTCTTTTGTGGATCATCAGACTTTTGATGAGCGTTCGAAACTGCTAAACGCTCCATATTACCAGTCCAACCAAACATACTTGCCACTAATGCGCACGGCGAGTTGCTTAAACGTTCTGATACTTGTGCACGGGCAATTTCATCCTTTAATCCCTTTTCGTTAAGCCACGTTATGAGTGGTTCGTAATAACTTTTTAATTCTTCAAATTTAGCTTTCGAACTTTCAGACTCTTGTAAAACGAATCCTTCTTTAGCGACATTTTGGAATTTTTTACCGTCAAATTCTGGTAACGCGGAAATACAGTACTCATCAACTGCTTCGGTCAAGTAAATAACTTCATAGCCACGGCTTAATAGGCGTTCAACGAAAGGTGAACGCTCCACTTCATGACGACCAGCGCCGGCAATATAATAAATGTGTTCTTGTTTTGGCTTCATGCGTGACACATATTCGCTCAAACTTACCAAATCTTTACCATGCGACGATTGGAAACGTAATACTTTAGCTAAGCGAGACCGATTGCTTGGATCCTCCATGACGCCCAATTTCATGTTGGTAGAATATTCTTTCCAGAATTTATTATAATCTTCCTTGCTGATCTTTTTGATCATGTCCAATACTTTACGCACCAACTTCTTCTTGATTACCTTTATCAATTTGTGTTGCTGCAAAGTCTCACGGGACACGTTCAATGGCAAATCATCTGAGTCAACAACACCACGAATGAAATTCAAATAGTTTGGCATTATGTCATTGAATTCATCGGTGATGAAAACGCGACGTACATACAATTTAATATTATCTGATTTGGTTCCGTATTTATTAAAGCTTTCGGACGGTTGTACCTCTGGAATGTATAATAAAGACTTGAATGTGACTTCGCCCTCAGCAACAAAGTGAGTTTGAATTAATGGGGCGTTTGTGTCCTTTGTTAAACTTTTATAAAATTCCTCATATTCTTCATTTGTCACATCATTAGGTTTGCGTGTCCAGATTGGTTTGCTATCATTCATAATTTCCCAATCGTAAACCGTCTTTGTTATTTTTTTAGTTTTTGGTTTATCCTCTTCGGCATCTTCCTCAACTTTTCCATCTTCGTCGACATCTTCATCATCTGTCAAATCATTTGTATCTGTCTTTTTAACTTCATCCTCAATTGGTACCTCTTCTTCGACAGTCTTGCTGGTCCACATATAAATGGGGAAATTGATGAATTGAGAGTATTTTTTTATCAATTGTTTTATTGTGTCCTCTTCCAAAAAGTCTTGAGCTTCATCTTTTAAGTGAAGCGATATTTGTGAACCGCGTTTCAGAGTATCACCACGTGGATCATCAACAATTGAGAAACTGTTAGCATCGCTCTCCCAAATGTATTGTTTATCCGAATTATGTTTTGTGGTAACAACTACACGATCAGCTACCAAAAATGCAGAATAGAAACCAACACCAAATTGACCAATCATATCGTTAGCATCTTGAGACTTCTCACTGTCTTGCATGTTAGCCAAAAAATCAGCAGTACCCGACTTGGCAATTGTGCCCAAATTATTGACTAAATCCGTTTTCGACATACCAATACCAGAATCAAAAATCTCCAATATTTTATGCTCCTTATCTGCCTTTATTTTTATATTTAAATCTGGATTTGTATTTAGTACATCACGATCAGTTAACGATAATAGACGTATCTTATCTAACGCATCAGAAGCATTTGATATTAATTCACGCAAGAAGATTTCCTTATTACGATACAATGAATTTATAATTAATTTCATCATACGGTTTACTTCAGCTTGAAAAGTAAATTTTTCCGACTACATATAAATGACAACACAAATATGATTTAAAATAAATCAAAGAAGAAGTTATATAGAAAATTTTTAAATTAAATTACCTTATCTCTAAGTTCCTTCATTTGTGACACATTCAATCCATCAATATTTATTGCCTCCTCTTCTCTTTTCACCACCTCATCGTCTACAATAAATAAACATAATATCGCCACGTTGTAGAATTATTTATAAAAAGAAAATAACAAAATATTACCAGTTCTAGAAGCTTCTCTGCTTTTTCCTAAATCTAATTCAATAGTTTCGATATCATCGTCATCAACATCGTTGGCAGCATTAACTTGGGTTATTCCTAAAATTTTATCACATAAATTAATTATCTATTATTATAATTATTCATATAATAATAACACGAGGAGTACACACAAAATATTAATAACAAAACAATTTATTTAATAACCTTACCTAAAATAAGGAATATACCCAGGATACAATAAAGTATTTTCATTGTATAACAACTACAATTAAATTATTTTAAAAAGAAAAAACTTTTTATTAATTCTTTTATTTATAATTTTTTACAATAAATAATTTATTTTCTTTTATTTTATTTAATTAAAATATGAACCGGCAACTACGAATTCTTATATGAAAATGACAGTACACGTATTTTTCTTTTAGTTGTATATAAACTATGTAAAATGTGTTTTGATTTGTATTGATACAAATGGCTTATTTTGATTGGTCCATCTGGTTATTAGGGAAATTATTTAAATATTATTTTTGTGTCTTATTTTGTACATTAGGGTAATATATTTTATCTTGTTAGTAAATTGTACTAACATGGTTTGAGTATATAATATATATAACGGCATTTCGGAATAAAAATTTAAAATAGCCTATGCATGCACTACGTTTAGTACTGACACAATTAAATATCACTAATATGCTGCATATTCGTATAAGAATTGTATATCCAAGATTAGTAAGGACACAATTTGACATCAACGGTTATAAATAAGTAAATAGTTAAATGAATTAATATTTAATGATACTGATAATTTATTATTTTAAAATTTAATTACATAATTATATATATATATTTATTTTATGTGTTTTAAATATATTTCTATATATAGATATTAAATAACAATAAAATTTAATTTTTTACTCATTAAAACATTTTTAATTAAATAATTAGTATCCTTTTGTTCAACTAAAATTCAACATTAACTTGTGTTTTAAAAATTTAACTTTTATGTTTATTAATTTTGTTTTTGATTATTTATTTGTTTTGTTTTTTTAGCAATAAAAATATTAATTAAATAAAAAAATTATTAAAAAATATATAATAAAAAAAAAAAAAAACTTATATTTACATTTAATTATGCTTAAAAGAAAGACAGAAAAAATTAAGTAAATAAATGATTAATGGAATTATTACATAAATAGATAATACAGATAATAATTATAAAAAAATAAATTAAATCATTTTCGCATTCTATATTCATACTTTAATTGTCTATAATTGAATTTTATTGTTTGTCCCATATTTTCATATTAATATTCATTTTTTTTTTAATTAATTAATTAATTAATTAATCAAATCACAGGCGTTATATTGGAAAACTAAATAAATATACTTTTTTTTTATATTTTTATTATATAATATAATTAGTGCACTTTATATTTTAATTTATTTTTTTTTTTTAATCTGTTTTAATTATATTCCCATAAAACGTCTAACAACAGGGAATAATAACGAACAAAAAAATAAAAAAAAGCTCACAAAATTGGTTCACACCAATGTCTCTATCTAAACATAACTATTACCTCATTTAATTAAGCATTTAAAAAAATTAACAAAGATATATAAAAATAAATTTAAAAATAAAAAAATTATCTGAGCAAAATTTTAATTAATTAATATTTTAAAGAGGCAAAAAAAAATAATCAAAAAAGCTTCTTGGTTAAGTTGTTTTTATGCATTTTTCTTTTCTTCTTTAGTCCAATAAAGTTTTAAATTTATATAAATATGTTAATATTTTATTTTAAAATTAATTAATTAACATCAATAAGTTTCTCTTCTTTTTTTTTTTTTACTTTGTTTAATTAAAATTTAAATAGAATATGTATATTATTTTACTTTATTAATTTAGTAGTTTAGTGTTTGAGTATAATATGAGGTTATTTATTTAATAATTTTTTAATTAACTAATAATTCTTTTGACACTTTATACTCTTCTTTATTTATCATCAACTAACTTTAGTAAGAGCCTTTTTTTTGTATTTAAATAATTTACTATTATTATTATTGTTATTGTTAAAAATGGAATAATATTTATATTATGAAAAGGAAGAATTAATTGAATAAAGTGTTCATCGTGTGTTGTTTTTTTATTTTTATTTAATGCTTAAGAAGCAAATATATTTTGTTGTGATGCATCATTCTCAAAGTCACTCCATGCATTATTTAATTCCATAAATATCATTTTTGCAAGATTTTCATATTCGGTTCCCATAAGCTATAGTAAAATAAAATTAGAAATTTACAAATTTATATTGAAAATAAATATAAATTATTTTGTGTGCAGAACAAACCTTATCAGGATGTACAGCTAAGCAAGCACGACGATACGCTTTTTTAACGTCACTCGGTGTCACTAGCTGATGCATATCACATTTATTCCACTTTGTGTCTGACCATACAACTGTATGCATTGAACACAATAATGCACGAATATTATTCTTTTTACCCTCGGTCTATATAAAAAGAAATAATTTAATAAATCAAAAAAAAAAATAATTAAAATAAAACACAAAATTACCCATTCTAAAATTTTTATCTTATCCGGATCCATGTCTTTAACCAATTCTTCTTTTCTCATTTCATTTATCGAGCGTGGTCCTTGTGATGTTTTACTTCCAAAGCTGTATCCCTGTGATCCTAAAATATCTGCAAAAATATCACCAGACTGTTGTTGCTGTTGTTGTTGCTGCTGCTGTTTATTATCAAAATGCAATCGACTATAATCTGGTTGCCTTTGAGATGTTGATGATGCTGCCGTCGACTCATTATTATTCCGTGTTTGATGAATCGGAGTTGAGGGTATTTTTGGTGAAGTAGCCTGCGATGTTGCACCACTTGGCGGTGCAGTTACACCACCAGCAGCAAACTGATGTGTCGGACTTGAGAATTGGGTTGACATTGGACTACTCTGCTTATTATTATTAAATGTGGGATTCCAATTAGCATTCAGTCCCGCTGTTAAGTTACCAATATCAGCAAATGGATCACGATTTGTAGTTTCTTCTTTAATTATTGTTGGCGCCTGTTGTGGCTGATATTTTTGATTTGCTGATGAATTAATAAAATTATTATCAAATGATGCAAAATTCATTTGATTATAACCATTTGTTGATGTAGTATTTGTTGTCGTCTGTTGTCCACTTGTATTGCCACCAAAATCTAAATTCAGACCATTCAAATCGGATGTATTAGATTTAGAGCCGGATGTTGTTCCTCCATTTAATGAGCCAAAAATATCATCTAATCCCATTGGATTAGTTTGAACATTACCTTAAATAAAAAAAAAATTATTAATTATTTAAATTTAAAAAAGGCAAAGCGGACAAAAATTGTTATAAGGCCATACTTAATAAATCCGGAGTCTGCTTATTATCATTTGTAATCGTTGCTGTTGCTGCTGTACTTACGAAACCGCCTAGTAAATCCACATTAGAATGATTTTCTAATTTATTTACATCAGCATTATCATGATTACTTAAATTTAATAAGTCAACGTTGTCCACATTAGTATTAGTTAAAACTGTACTATTATTATCGTTTAATAAATTAATCGGTTCTTCAACATTTCTATTTTTATTCATATGATGTGGTGGTAATGGCGATGGTGGTGCAACAGGACGTGGTGGTGGCGGTTTTTGTGGTGGTTGTTGTTTATTCACTACCGGTTTTGTTACAAAATTATCCACATTCTCTTCATACTCTAATTGTGTACTAAATAACGTTAATGGATTTCTTATTTGTGTTTTATTCATATTCAACCACGGTGGCATTGTTGACGGTTGCTTTTCATTATTATTAACTAATATTGATAAATTTATTGAGAAATTATTTGGTATATTATCATTATTCTCTGTGATATCATCTAATTCTTGTTTATTAAAATTTAATAATGTTTCCTCTTCTGGTATAAAACCGGTATTTATTTGAAATTGACATATTCGAATGCTTTGTTGCTTACCAATACCACCTAATGCATTGCGAGCATGATATAATATTACTGTTAAATCACCGCACACAGTACAATTTAATGGTAATTGTATTTTACCTTCTGACGCATAATATAATCTTAAAGTAAAAAAGCAAAGTAATTAAAAAATTTTGTAATTATGACATCAATAAATTAAAATTAAATATAAAGAATTGAAAATGTTGAATCATTTCAATTTACACATTCGAGATATTACCTCATTTTATCATATTCTTGGGATGTATTCAGTACAACTTTGTCATTACATATTATTTCAATATATAAACGACAACCGTCACGTGCCCTTGTCATTCGTGGTATCGGATTAATTGTTAATGTCACCAATTGAATTGTTTTGTAATGAGGCAAATGTGGCTTTGGTCGTATTATATCACCTAAATAATATAAATATCTTAATTCTGATGGCTTCATATTTGGTGGTATACGTTTAACTGCAAATATTTGCATTCCATCCTCTGGTTCATTTATTAAATTTGCATAAAGTAATAATGCACAAACCTGAAAGAAAAAATAATAATAATAATAATAATAGAGTAAATAGTAATAAAAAATTCAATCAATTCTTGTAATAAAAAAAAATAAATATATTTACCATGGTAGCAGCCGCAGCACGTCCACTATCTGGACTTTGTATAACAATAACAGTTTTTGGATCGGCACTTAAAAATCCAAACATATCTTCAACTAATGAGTACATTCCATGCAATGATGGTACCTTGGTATATAACGTTGAATAAATAAAACTGCCCTCAACTGTACGGACAGGTGGTGGTAAGCGTGGACATGTCCTTAATCCTAAGTTATATATACTCAATTTACTTGCTATGTGACGACTCTCTAAATATAACTTTACATCATCTATATTATTTGTTTTGTATGTGGATTCTAGACCTTCGGATGGGCATGGCATAACGATAATACGTGATGTTATATAGCTTATATCTAAATCAGTTCTAGCGATAGATTGTTGTACGGTTTGCATTACTTTCGATGATGTATCTTTTAAATTTCTTAAAAAACTTCCAGCACCACCTTTTATTGATGAAAATAAACCTGCACCACCGCTACCACCACTAACTGATTGCATTTGTGGCTGCTGTATACTTGCCGATTGAGATTGTTGGTGATGGTGTTGCTGTTGATGTTGAATAGTTTGTTGATCATTTGCCAGCCGATAACCATCGTTCTTATTTATTGACATATTACGATGTTGAACATTACTTTGCTGCTGCTGTTGCTGCTGTAGTGGTTGCTGTTGCTGCTGCTGCTGTGAATTCATCATATGTGCAGGACTAACTGATGGTGTTAACTGTTGCGGAGGCGTTGCTATTGGTTTTCCCTTATATAAAAATAAAATACTATTTTATAAAATTTATTACACAATTTAAATTAATTAATAATTCACTCACAGTTAATCCTAACGATCCTTTTAGTGGCCAATTTTTAGTTTCAGATATTGACGCTAAACATTCTAATATATTTGATATATCAAATCTTTTATTTGGATCCACTTGTAGACAGCCTTTAATTATTTCATGATAACATGAATACCGCGAATCATTTGGTAATGTATAATTAGCATTTATAATACGAAGTTTAGCTGAATCCTCAAACGGATGTCTTTCATAACAAATACTGTATAATATGCATCCTAATGCCCACACATCCGATTTGATACCAATTGGATAATTTGTCCATGTATCTAATTGTTCAGGTGAACGGTACATTGGTGTTGTTACCGTTGCCAATTGATCCTCTAAATTATTTCTTTGCTGAGCCGACCAATGTACATCAGGATGATACACATCTGTCGTTGATGAACCAAAATCACATAACTTTAATAGACCATCAGTACCAATTAGAAAATTTTCTATCTATATATGAAATAAAAAATAAAAACAGAACAGAAATCAAATATTATTATATAGTATTAACAAAATAAAATAGATAAATAAATTAAAATCACAAATACTTTAATGTCACGATGTGTTATGGGCGTACTCTGTGTATGTAAGTGGCCAACAGCTTTGGTTGCCTGATAAAATACTTTTAAAATAATACCCGGATCAATAGATTTTCCTAAGCAATCAATTAATGAGCCACCTTAAATTAAATATATATTTAAATTTTTTGTTATTAACTAAATTTATTATTATAAAAATATTACCTTTGCATAATTCTGTGACAAGTAAATATTCAGCAACACCTTGGGTACTTTTTGTACGATCAATAAACGATGCAGTCACAAATTTAACAATATTCGGATGACCAGATAATTGTTTATGTATATTTATTTCTTTAATTATATTATTACATGCTTGTTTATCAGCACCTAATAACCTTTTTAATGCATATTCATTTCCACTTTGTATATCTTGTGCCACATAAACAAATGCAAAACCGCCTGGTGTTTAATGTTTTTTATTTTTTTGTATATAGTTTATAGTTTTATTAATTTTTTTTTATTATTTATTAATATATAAATTATGAAATGAAATGAAAAAAAAAAACAAATAAATAAATTAAATTACATTAAATTTATTAAAACTAAATTTTCTGTTATCAATGTTTTTGATTATGAATGTTTTATTGTATAATTTTTATTATTATTATTATATTTTGTAATAGATAAAATAATAAATAAATCAACTATTTATTAAATTAAATTAAATTGAATAGTTGATGTTAGTTTTCTTTGAAAAAAAAGTTAAAGTTATTAAGGAATTATAAAAGTTGTTAAACTGTCTAGAAAAGATAATGTCACTTTGTGATGTCTCTTTGTTGCCCCAATTCATTCCTTTATTCATTATTATTAATATCATTTTTTTATAATTTAATCAAAGGAATTTGTTTCTTTATTTCTTATTTTATTTGTATTATTATTATTATTATTATTATTGTTTAATTTTGTCTTATAAAAATGAAGAAAAATAATGAAAAGAAAAAACATTTTGATTAAGCACAAATGTCAAAAGTGCACTTAAGATTTTAACAAAGAAAAAATGATATCTGCAGAAGTGGTTTAAAGATAGGTCTCTTAATAAAGGAAAAGGGAATACAATAATCATTACCTTCAGCAATAACACGCTTTATACGTAATTTTAATGTTCCAACTTCAACAATTTGTCCAATAAATTCATTATCCATTTCACCATTGTTACCTGGATTGAAATAACCAATAGCTGATTTGAAAAATTCACTCATCTTTTTATTTATTTATTTTATAAACTTTTTTAGGAATATAATTTAATTAAACAAATTTTTTAACACTTTTATTTTATTATTTATTTACTATTATAAAACAAAACCTAACCCGGGTCAAGTTTTTTTCTTTGCTATTCAATCAGCCATTTTTATTTCACTAAATATACTACTGACTGAGCACAACCAAAACCAACTCTGTGGAAATAATTTATGCATAAATAATTTATATGAAGAAAATAATTCAGTTTCTAATTCATAATGAAAACAATATATAAATTAGCCCTGGTAAAGTTTTTAATAAAATTATGCCAATACATAAATTAGTTAGCTAATTAAATCTAATAACAGATATTAGAATAGTTTTAATTTTATAGTTAAATAAATTAAAAAATTATAAAAATTATTGTTACTCCGAAAAGATGTTTAAATATTGCGCCACATTATAATTTAGGCTGCATACTTTCTTTTAAATAAATTTCCCTTATCCATTGAGCATAACCAAAATGTCAATCGACTGTCAAAAGTGTTTTTGTTAAATGTAAACATATTTGTTAAGATTTAATCAATTATAAATAATTGCAAAACAAACAATAAAATATACATATAAACAATGAGAATATTAATTTTATTTTTCATAATAACATTTATAAATTGTGAACAAATATCAAAGGATAAAAATCAACAGACTCAACCTCAACAACAGTTGCAACAGCAAACCATTCAACAACAGTCATCACAGCAACAGCAAAGTGGAGGAAATTCAGAATTTAATCCATTATCACCACTGGTAAAATGTTCATTTTTACCTATGGATTTCTTGGAGTGTGACCCACCATTTAATCATGATGGTAATCGTACCGCAAAAGAATTACTCGGTTACGGTTGTATAAAGTTTGGTGGTGTTTATTATGATGATGTTGAAAGGACCAAAGTTCATTGTGCAGTATTACCAGACATTGAATGCTATGGCCCTCGTACATTTATGAGAGATGGAATACCATGCATAAAATATGCAGAACATTATTTTGTAACAACATTAATCTATAGTATACTGCTAGGATTCCTAGGAATGGATCGTTTCTGTTTAGGGCAAACGGGTACAGCCGTTGGTAAATTACTTACATTAGGCGGTGTTGGAATATGGTGGATTGTCGATATAGTATTATTAATAACAAATAATTTATTACCAGAGGATGGAAGTAATTGGAGTCCATACGTGTAAAATTAATTAGATAATAAATAATAAAAAAAAAATTTATTTCACTGTCATGCTGTATGTTTTACATTATTTTTATAGAAACAAAAAAAATAATAAAAATTAATAATTTCATAAAACATTACATTTAAATATACTTCACGTTAATTATAAGAATAATAAAATTAAAATAACATAAATCAATTAAAATAAACATATATATAATATATATATATACATTAATTTAAATTATTTCTTTTTCTTTTGTAATCCACTGGGTCCCGGCATATCTTTATTATTATTATTTAAATTTGTTACAATGTCCTTAAAACTATTATCTGAATATGATGAATACGATGAATTGCAACTTAAATATGCTGAATCATAGAAACTGGTACGTGCACTATTTATTGTTTTATTTTTTTTATAACTATCTAATATCTTTTGTTGCGTTTCTGGATTTGTATCAAAATTATTATTACTATCGTCATCATCTGAAGATACATATTGATATTGTGACTGTGAGGAGATTATGGCTGATGACTGTTGTTGTTCTACTTTTTTATAATTTTTAAATAAATTAAATTTAGTTTCTTCATTTTTCTTATTATTATTATTATTATTGTTACTAGCATCATTACTATTCTGATTATTATCTAAATTAGAAATTAATTTATCCTTAATAGTTTCTATATTAGTTTGTACATTTTCAATGCAATTACTAAAATTTATACATCTGTTTACAGTTGAAACAGGAACCTTATTACCAGTATTATCTGCATTTATATCAATTTTATTGCGTTTTTTCTTATTATAATATGATTTAGGACTATGTTTTATTTTTACATTAAATTCATTATCACTTTCACTATTGCTTGCGCGACTACTACTATCGCTACCACTATTAATTTTTGATGATAATACTGGTGTTTTCCGCTTCCTATTACTATAACATTTTTTATATGGACTTTTTTCATCCATTATCGCATCATCACTATCAACCGTTGTATGATCATAATCTTTATTCTTATTCATTTCAGCTAATGGACTGTTCTTCAATCTTGTTTCAATTATTTTTGCATTTTTAGACTTTCTTAAACTGTATGTTTTAACGTCATCGTCCTCCTGACCATCGTCATCATCATCGTCCATTTCACTACTATCGTCACTTGTCTCTAATTGACTATTAGCTTTATTTTTCCTGTTACTATTTTTAAAAAATGCATTATACTTATTACATCTATTGATAATACTATAACTAGTTTCTATGCATAGTTTTGCTTCCAAGCTTAAATGCGACCCATTTATACTATAATCTTTATGTGGTTTCAAATTGCTTGCGTCAATATTACTTAAAATTTGTATTTTATTCTTATTATTGTTGGTTTGATTCATTGAAGTTAATTTTTTACTAATGTTACTAGTCAAGAATTTACCATCATCCTCATCATTATCATAAACTTGACTCAGTTTTCTCTTATTATTTATAGATTTTTTTTCCAACAAATCAGTTTTTTGATTTCTTTCCTCTGGATTTGAGAACATAACGTTTTGCTCAAAATATTGTACATCATTCAATAAATTAATTTCAATATCATCGAAATTTGTCACCCGTTCTGTGTTTTTATTTAAATTATTCACTTTTACATTTTTAAAATTAATTAATTGCAGCAATGAGGAGAAATAACGTGCGGTATTTTTTTCACCTTTTTCACGAATCACATCGCTAAATGTTATCGGTCTCATTTTATACGTTATATTGTTAATATCACTCTCACAATTTTCCTCCAATGCCGCGATTTTATTTACATAGGAAATTTTATTTAAAATTTCCCGACTAACCGCATGTATATCAAATTCATTGCGATTTTTATTTTGCTCTAATATTGGTGCAACTTGTTTATGCCAATGGTTTACTCGTTCTTCATCTTCATCATAATATGACTGAGAAAATTCTTTATACGAGCAATCTTTATCATCAAAATAATCATTTGAATCAGTACTCGACACTGATACATTATCATCATCCTGAATACCAGAATCCCGTGATTTTTGACTTAGATATCCATTTTGAACATTTGAAATGTCACCAAAATTATTTTCACCATTTAATTGTTCTTGAAGTGCAAACGAGGCTGTTTCATTACCAGAATCATCATGACCCATTAACGTTGATGATAATATATTTGATTTATTTAATAATGTTCCTAAACCATAATTACTATTTCTTGTTACTCTATCAGAACTATTTTTGGTTATTTTGGATAACTAAAAGAAAAAAGAAAATTATTAACAAAATTATTTTATACAAATAATTATAACAAACCTTATAATTAATTAAAAATTCATCGGGTAATTTATAAATTAATTTATGTTTAATTAATTTTTCAGGTAATTTTAAAAAATTTAGCATCAAAGGCACATCTTTAACAAAATATGTATTTGGTAATTTAAAATCAGTTTCAGTTAATAATAATCTTTTATCAATATTAAATAAATTTTCATTATATACACTATTTACATTTAATAATCGATTTACATTTATACTGAAATTATTTACATCGATTTTATCTGGCGGTATATGCTTTAATAAATTAGGTAATATTAATCTACAGTTTAATAATCTTTGATCATTTGCCGTTAAATTACATAGTTTAACATCTGGTTGTTTTTCGAATGATAAGCGTGTTCTATCATAATTTATATCTTTATAATTATTACAGAGATTCATTCGATTTATGTTTTTATCTGTATTATCCTCAAAATTAGTTGACATTTGCTCATTTACCATTCCATCATATATTGAATTTCTATTAAGAAAATCATCCATTGGTAATTTATTTAAAATATCATTGTCACAAATTTCTTCTTTAATTGTTTTATTAAAACAATCAAATGCATCATCATCTTCGACTAATGTTAAATCTATAACTTCCATTGATTTATCTATTCTTAATGAACGGCGTTTTTTTCTCTTTTTTCTATTTGGAAAATTATTAAATATTGTTTTTAGCATTAAATTCTGAAATTTATCTGCAAGATCACCAACATTTTTTTTTTGTAAAATGGCATGCACTTTTTTCTCATATGACACATATTTACTATAAGCATTATTATACCGTTTATCTATATGTAAATATTCTAAAATAAATTTCGTTGGTAGAAAAGTTTGATAACTTATTTCATCAACAACTAATGGCCTATTAAATCGATTAACTATTCCAAGATCTATTGTTTTTAATAAATTCTCTTTACATTTCATTAAATGTGTCAATAGATAAATGATAAATTTTACTTTTCTTGAATTAGCACGATGTAAACCATTTGTATAATGTTCTGTACATGGATCTTTTGTTGCATGCAAAATAAAATAATCTTTAAATGTTCTATTTCTTAAACGAGGTATTCGTGCCTCTATCATTGTACTAGGAATATCGCCATGCATTAAACCTAAGTTATTCGCAAACATTAAATGGTTATCAGATGTACGCTTTATTAAACGTTTATACTTTTTTAATATTGTATAAAAGATATATTTTTCGTTTAACGCATATTCTTTCTTTTCTAATGTTTTTATTATAGGCTTGTTATCTTTGTTTTGAAGTGGTAACTTAAATTCAAATTGATTTATATATGATTTTCTATTAATATAAAACACATCATGCACTTCTTTGTCATCTTTCTTCTCCTCTGCAACAATATTCACTAGCTCAATTGGTTTATTAGCAATTTTTTTTACCTTTTTACCACTTCTAGCTTCTTTAACTGATGGCAATATAAAATCACTAAAAGAAACATACATTTTAATTAATAAATTAATCTTTAATTAATTAATAAAGACATACTCATATTTAGTTATAGATAAGTTTGCTGTTAAATCAAATGCATAATTAACTTCTTTACTAAAGATTTCACTGCATTCGTATATGAATATTCCAGCTTCATTAAAATTTATAACTATAAGATTATTGTTATACACTTGTCTATACATATCCATATACTAGAAAGAAACAAAGAATTAATTAAAATAACAGAAACAGATTTTAATTTTATTTATTTATTACAAATAAACAAAAATATGGTTGGATTTATAAATAAAAATATAAAAACAGCAAGAATTTATGCTTTTTAATCATTTTCACAAGAAAGTAAAAATAATCGATTATTATTACCTTATTTAATGGAAATTCAACGACAGAAGCCATTGATTTACTAATTTCCTTTAATAACAAAATTATTTCAACAGGTGTTAGTTTTTGCAAACCCATTAGCCGTTGTGCCTCTCTTGTATATTTAGAATTTTTCGTTGAATCTCTAACAATAATATTAAGTTCTTCGTTTTCTGCCTCAACATCTGGATCAATTTCAGGAACATAAGTTGCATCGATATTATTCTGTATTGTCGCATAATCAATATCAATATCCGACACCACATTATCATCATTATTATTATCGCTATGATTAATATCAGTATGTTCATCATTTCCATTAGCCGTATCATTACTTTCACTGGGCACAAAGTTACTATTGTACAAATCAAAAGCCTCATCATCAGTTAAATGAAACTCATCATTTGTCTCTTCTACAATGTTATTCAAATTATTAGTCGCCTGTAAAAAAAAATAAGAATAAATAATAACAGTTTTGCTATATAAATAAATTATTAAACGAAAATAATAAATTATATAATAAAAAAAAAAACTAAAGAATAATATAATTTTTTCTCTTAGCTTAAAGTAATTGTAATTCAGAAACGGCATTAATATTTATTTGTTCCATTAGGAATTTAAAAAAAAATCAATACATATGCTTGTGTTGTTTCTTTAATTAATTAAAACAGAATTATAAACATTTATTCTGTCTGAAAGAATGCATTAACAAAATAATCTTTTCCTAGAATGCTAAATAAAACTATATTATTTTATATTGAAAAACTAAGAATCAAAAATATTATTTTTTTTTGAGTTGAAATTAATTTGCGAGGGAAATTTGATTGAGTATTTTTTTTTATTTCTTGGTAAAGGAACTAACTTTGTAAGCATTCCAAAAAAAACATATCTATTCTATATAACATATGATAAAATAATTATTTTCTATTTAAGTAAATAAAACATTTGACCAACAACATACATTTTGTCTGTGCAAATGCTTGACAACATAGTTTATTAAATTATTGATGTAAAAACTATTGGCCACAATTTTCTTTTCTAGATTTTGTTTCACCACTTTTCTCTTATTGTTAATATTATTGTTATTTAAACGTTTTACAACAGTTTTATTTAAACTAATACTGAGTATTTGTTTATTATTCATTTTTCTATTTATTAACAAGCAGAACGTTTATTAAAGTTTTATTTTGTTTTTTATGAAAATTTCTCCATGATTTACACACAAATTTTGTTTCACAGTTTTATACATTATAAACTGTTAATACATTTCACATTTATAAAAATACACTTTGTAAGAAATTAAATTTTTATGCCAATATGAAAAACACTTTATTATTTGTTTACACTTTTAATTATTATAAAAAATTATCAACAACATATTATTATGAGCCATGATGCCAAATGTCAACCATTTTTTATTTTATTTAGATGGAAAAGAGCCGTATCAAAAGTTCTCATTGGAATGAAATAATAATAATGCGTAAATGCGTCGAATATTTATATTCTAAAATGTTGGTACTCTGTGTTGTTGATTTTACTTACTGGTGAAATTTTGTGCTGCTTCAACGTCTCAATTTTTAACTATTTTCAAGGATGTCAAGGATTTGAATTAACAAAATTAAATAATTAAAAATATTTTTTAGATTTATTTAGTAATTTAATATTATTAATTAGGATCTCATTTATTTTTTTACATACTTTTTTATTATTAAAAGTTAAATAAATTAAATGATAAAATGGAATTATGAAAATAAAATTATATAAAAGAAAAGAGATTACATATTATCAACGATATTACACATTAATCTATCAAGGGGATGACAATCATCGCTGTTTGAATCATTTGTCTGTCCCTCATTATCTAATTCCATTAATTCTACAGGCATCATTAGCTTATTATCGGTATCGGTGTGGTCAGGAAGTGCACCAAAAGCATTCTTGACAATCTCACGTACTTTTTCTAAATGTTTTTGAAATCTAGAAGAATTTTTTATTGCTAATATTTCTTATAATAAGTTATTTAAATAAAAAATAATCGTTTAACCTTTGAATAGTTTCTATTCTTTGGCGTTTTTGTTGCTCCATCATTACACGTAACGTTTCACGGGCTTGATGAGGCCGAAATTCATTTAATAAATGATGAATATGAACAAACAATAAACTTAAATCTTCAATCTGTATATTATTTTTATTTAAGGAAACAAATAATAAAATGAAATTTTTGAAAAACATAATCTATGTTTAATTATTAACCTTTTCAGTGCGCCTTGGGCTGTCTGGATAGTAAACCAGTAAATCCAATAAGTCTAAGAAATTCACAAATAATGAATGGTTTAATTTTTTCAATTCTTTTCTTCGGTCAAAATGTAATGGGTAAAGTCTTTTAAAGCCCTGGCTCTCAAGTGGTCTTATTATGCTTTCATCATTGTTAAATGTATTACCAAACATTGAGTAAATATCATGAATTGGTGGTGGTGGCTTAGGTGCTCTATTTTTCCGTATATTTTCATCTGTATATAGATTTACATAATTTGCTGGTGGCAATGGTAAGGACATCACTTGTGCCGCTTCTGCAGACGACATTGTTTCTTATTTTGTATTTTTTTTACTTTTATTTACTTAAAATTTTTAGTAACAAAATTAGATTTTCGATACTTTGAAAATGTCAAATGATTTGAGTTTTAATTTGGTTATGTTTTATGTTGTTATAATTATAACAGTAAAATTTATATGTACACGTTGGCGACACTGCAGTAGGAATGCCATCTAGTGTAAGAAAACAAATTAACTAATGTTATGGCGCAATATTTGAATTTCAGAAATTTGTATTTTTTTTTAAATATTGAATAAATCATTTAACTTAATAAAATAAATTAAATTAATGATTGTATTATAATTATTTATATAAATATTAATGTTATGATAACTTGTTTTTATAAAAACAGCTGTTTTAACACATTATTTTGAGGCTCGCTCTTTATTTTTCTCGTATCAAAAAATCAATACAAGAATTAAAGCGAAAACTACGTTATAGTCAAGACTGTCAATGTCAAAAAATATTTAATTTTTATTTTAATAAATTTGTTTATAAAGTTTTTAGATAAAAAAAATTCAATAAAATGATATAAATTATTACAAATTATTAAACATAAAGTGCATATACTTTTTTTTTCATTAATAAATCTTTTTATTATATTAAGAAAGTTGAACATAATAGTCACGCAATATTCATTTTGTTTGCCCTTAAATTAGATGAAGAAAAAAGGCTGGGATTTTGTATATCGTTTAAAATTAATTACATTTTGTTGTAATAATAATTTGTCTAGAATTAAATGTTTATCATTTTTTGTATTTAAAATTGATACATTAATAAAATAAATGTAAAGTCATCAAGTAAATTTAAAAAGAAAAAACGAAAAACTAAATTAGAAAAATGTCAACAAAAAAGGAGAAAAACGAACGAAAAGGCCTAACAACTGTTGATGCGTTAAATCAACTTCATGATGATATTAATGAAGTGTTGAAAAAATATGAGATCAATTATGAAACAGAAAGGTATTGATTTATTATAAACAATAAACTTTTATCGTTTATTCATTATTATTATTATTGTGTTTTTAGTTGGTTAGAAAAAGTAAAATCTGCTCTATTAAAACCATATGACACTCCAATGGGATTATTTCCATTTATTGCAACTATTATAACAATTATCAGTTTATACAGTACTAGCTATATATTTTCAGCAACAATTTTACTAATAATATTATGTTTTAATACCTATATCGTTATACATGAGAATAATTTAAGGAAAACTGAAATTTATCGTAAGGTTCGCAGAGTTTTAGGTAAAAAGTTCTTTTTCTAATGTTAATTTAAGAAATCTAATTAAAATAATTTACTTTTAGATGATATAAACGTAGCAAAAAAATTATGTAAAGATTGGACATTTAATAATTATCCACATTTGTGTAGTCCCTTATCACCATGCGTCACATTACAGTGGACTTATCGTGATAATCATATTGTTAATTTGCCATGGGCGTTATTAGTGCGCGGAGATTACATTGTTTTACGTCCTGGTCAAGTTGCTCCAGGTACTTGTTCAGAAATCAATGGTAAGCGAAATTTTAAATGTGGCGAAACGTATGGACTGACCCAACCAATTGACCCACCGTTACGTCCAACTGCACGTCTACCATTACCCGATCTTGTCTGTGAAATGGAAATAACACCATATTTAGATAATTTAAGAACATCACTAGAGAATTTTCTAAGTCGTCCGGCCACAATATCAAACCAACAACGTTACCTTATGATTACACAATGTATACAGCAATGGGGACTTTCAATTATATTTTTATTAACAATTATTGCTGGGGGCATACATTATAGTGAAATTTTATTCTTCGGCAATAATAAAATTAATTGGATTGAATTATTTATTGAAATTCCTATTATAACAATAATACCGACACTACCATTAATATTTCCGGTATTATGGATATTTACGAATTTATGGGGCATTGCCAAGTAATTTTATTAATCTCTTTGATTATAAGCTAAAATAGATTCAATTTTTTTTTCTTTATTCTCTATTAGATTACAAACATTATTGTCAATACCACAACCAAATATAATATCTGCACAAAATAAATCATTTCAAGAGGATTTAGATACGCCAACATTTGATTGGGAACACATTGAATTATCATCAAAGCAAGTATTTTTTAATTGGATTGGATTAATTAAAGGGAATAGTGATTTATTAGGACGAAGTGCTAATATTGTACAAGTTTTAGGTTCAGTTACGGTTTGTTTGTTATTTTTTAATATTTATAAAAAAATTTTAAAAGAAATATGTCCATTAATATTCCAAAAAAAGGCATTATGTTGCGTTGATAAAAAAGGAATTCTATCATGGCCAAATCCGACAGCTGAAAAAGTATTTTTTTTACACGATTCAACTGATAAGGTATCGAAAATGTCTAGTCAAAGTAGTTTAGAATCGGATGATACAACACAACAGCGTGCAGGCACCACAGCTGAGGTATTAGATCTAACACACGATCAACATAGTCCATTTAAATTAGAATTTGATGATCATGAATGGAAAAATCATATAAATTCATTAAAACCATTGGGTTTGTTGGATAATTTTTTTTTTAGATTTTTTATAAACTTTTCTATAATTATTAATTTTAATTAATTTAGGTTTAGCAATTTTAGTGAATACATGCTGTCCATTGACACAGGCATATTATGCCCAATTTTGTGGCCATGTAACAGCTGTCGCGATGTTAGATAAAGACTTAGTACCGGTAACAAATCGGTATGCGATAGTTGAATCCAGTTTGAATAGCTTTATGCATGGGTATGTTATAGACATACCATTTCCGTATGCTTTAATATATTTAATTTTTCATATACATAATATATAATTAATTAATTTTACAATATTTTTACAGTTTAATTTTCTAATTTTCTCTTTCTTTTACATTTAAATTAAAAAAAAAAAAAAAAATACAAAATAAATTTAAATTAATATTTCTATGATATGCTACAAACGAAATTGTAGTGCTAATATGTTTGTTGGTTTGTTATTAGAATTTAATTTTTATTATTATTACTATTTATTTTATTTTTATTTAAAATAATATAAATATGGGTTTATGAATTATTTATCTTTATATATACATATATATATATATAAATATTTTATTAATTATTTTATATATTTGTTTTAAATGTTTAATGGGAATATTTTGTAGTTGAAGCTTTTTATTTTTTCTTTTGTTATATATTATTGTTCGCTTCTTTTATAAAAAATTTTTAATTTCTTCTATAATCACAAAAGTACAACCCTGTGACGTATATTTATATCATAAAATAATTTAATAATTTACCTGTTTCTCTTCTTTTTTTTTTTTGTACAAAAGAAATTTCCTATTTAATCATCCATTAAAAAACCAACACCAACATTTTTATTTCATAAAATTTGTTTTCATTATTTTAATGATTAATTGTTTTTTTTTTTTGATTTGGTTGCAATAATATGTTTTATTTTAATTAATTAATTTGTGCTTTTAACTTGTTTTATTTATTTTTTTTTTTTACCATTAAAACATAAATAATTAAATTAATGGTTTTTGTTTTGTTGTTCTTTAATTTAATAAAAGAAAGAGATTTAAATTTAATTAATTAATTATTATTGTTATTATATTGTAAATATTTATATTAATTAATTCAATTTTTTAATATTTTTTATGTTATTAATTAAATAAAAAATGTATACAGACGTTGCCTCTGTGAATTGGCGAAACAAATTGGTTTTACACCACAAGCACGTGACATTTTTAATTTGGAAGGACAAATTGCTTCTTATAAACATTTGGTTTGTGTTGTTCTCACTTTGAGAAATAATCAATATTTATTTTTGTAATTAAAAAAGAAATAATTAATTTTATTGCAGCAACCAGAAGTTGTCAGACGAGATATACGATTTGCTCGTCAATTACAATTAGCATCAAAAGTTAAAGTACCATTTCCTCATTCATTGTCGGTTGTAATGCGTGAATCGCATGATGGTTCGTTACAATTATTAACACAGGGTACAGCTGATTTGGTATTGGATTGTTGTGATGATTATTGGGATGGAAAGGATTTACGTCCATTGGGACAACAAGAAAGAAAACGTGCTCAAGATTTCTATCAACGAAGTGCACTAACAGCGTATTGCACAGCATTTGCTTATCGCCCATTGAGACATGGTATTCGTGGTTCATTATCTGGCATAAATACAAATGACATTGCTTATTTAGAGCTGCCACCGGAGGCAAAATATCAGCTGCATCATGTTGATAATAAAAATTGTAATTTTGATGGACACCATAGCACATTAAACCATTCAATAAGTACCGATTCCTTATTATTCTCGGACATAAAGGAAGATGATATTGCGGATGTTGAAGGTTGTTATGAGATGCAATGCCATCAAGTATTTATTGGTATGGTGACAATGCAGTATCAGGCACAAACAGATATTGTTCAATTAATTGAGAGACTGGATAATGCATGTATACGTTTCGTACATTTTAGTAAAGAGAATGAATTACGGTCGCGCGTATTTTCTGAAAAAATGGGTTTAGAATCTGGATGGAATTGTCATATATCGTTATTAAGTGAGGATCATAGTATTCTTCCATCGCCAAAAAGTTCACACAATTTTGAGTGTACAACACAATTACAAGGACCCGATCTTGATAATCCTGTCGCAAATATAATTGGTGATCATGAAATGTCACATCTACTATCGCCGTTTTGTTTGGAAACTAGTAAAACTTTGAGTTCGTCAGCGCCTGGTGCTATTTCGGATCAGGAATGCTACAATTCGGTACAAAATGGAAATGGAGATAATTTAAATACAGCAAGCTTAGACGATAGTTACGAGATGTTAACAAGACATCGTTCTTCTCGTGATTCAGCTATGGATTGTCACACAAATGACGAGAAATATCGATCAATTAGTTGCTTAACAGATAGTACGGAACAAAGTGCTCCAGTACATTTTGATATGTCTAATCGGGTAAATATTTACATAAATAATATTCTTTTTAACAGTTTTTTAATATTTTATACCTATTTTTTTGTTTGTTCCAAAGGCAAAACTACCAAGAGGAATTGAAAATATTCAACCGCATTTAGAAAATGTTGATAATGTTCCATTGTTAGTATCATTATTTACGGATTGTTCAGCTGAGGCAACGCGAGAAATGCTTAATATAATGCAACAATATGGAGAAATAGTTGTATGCATTGGCTCAAGTTCCAGTAATTCGAATGCTGAAATATTTTTACAAGCTGATTGTAGTATTGCCGTTGAACCATTATATCCACAAGTGTGTCAAGATTATCCATCATATAATGAATCGAACATATATAATAATCATTTGATATTAACTAGAGAAGAGAATCTATTGAATAAAAATAATCATAAATGGTTTAAGGTATGCTTTATACTTTGTAATAAGTTAATTAAAATAATAAGAATAATATTTTTTAGCCAATATTACCATTAAGAAATTCTACAATATCACCAATATATTTAAGTCGTATGTTAAATTCAATTAGTTGCTCGATAGCCGTTTGTCGGGATGATCCATTGTCAATTGTTAGTTTAATTGAATTGTCAAGACGTTTTACAACCGGCCTGTGGAATTGTATACAATTTTGGTCGTGCTGTACATGTACATTAGTATTATTAAATTTTTTAGCATCTTTATTATTTCTTCCGATAATGTTAACACCAATAAGCCTTTTATATTTAATGTGTATTGCTATACCTTTATTATCTGTATCATTGTCCAGGACACAATCTGATCCAAAGGTATATTTTTCTTATTTTTATTCCGTGTTTTTAATAATTAAAATTTTCTTTCTCATTTTCTAGCATATTATGAATCGTGCAACTGGTAAAAAACAAACAAAATTTAATTCAAGAATTTTTATATTTGTTTTATGGAGTTACGGTTGTAAATTTATACCACCAATTTTAATTATGGTTTGTTGTCATTTATATTTTATTTATTTAATTTAAATTAATTAATTATTTAATATATTCTTTTAGATTTTATCGTATTGTGCATTTATGTCACATCCAATAACAATTTTAAATACAGCCAAAGATGATTATGAAATAAATTTAAAAATCGCTAGGATATTTATATTTTATTCAATTGTTGTACATTTTGGTACATTCTATTTTAATACATTTATAATATAATTTAATTTTTATATATATTTATGTTTATAGTGATTATCTCAATAAGTTTTGTACATCGTGAATCATTAATATGGCAAAAGAATCCATTTACAAATCATTGTTGGTTAATTACTTGTTGTTTAATGTAAGACTAATACTAATATTATTATCATTATTATTTATTTTAATTATTCTTTTATATATTTTATTGTTTATTTTGTAAATAGTTTATTTTTTCATACATTAATATGTTTATATCAAGTTGTAAACGATGACGATATTATTGAGAAAATTGATAAAACATGGCCAGTTATATTATTTTTATTATTATCAATTATTATAACATTTTCAATAACTGAATTATGTAAATGGGAGGAAATTAAGTAAGTGTTATTTATATAAATAATAATAATTATAATAATTAATTAAATTTTAATAATTTTTAGGGTAAATGTACGTTATCAAAGGCGTGCAAGACTTGATTTCGGTACGAAACTTGGTATGAATTCACCATTTTAAAAATGGTAAAAATACCTTAAAATAGTATACAGGATATTATACTATTATTACAATTATTTAATTTATTATTATTATTTTTATACAGAAAAAATAAATAGTGAATATTTATTTAAAAAAGTAAAAGGAGAAAAGATAAGAAAAAATATACAGATAAAATATGTATATTGATTTAGATCAACTAAATGTGAAATAAAATTTAAAATTTATTTTAAAGTATGTTTTTAAAATAATTATTTACTGTTTAATTATGAATATAATAATTTAATTATTTAATCATCTAAATAATATCATTTAATTAGTTAACAGTTGTCTATTCTTCTAACTTCGACTACTTGCATCGGAATCGGATTGTTGAGTATATAAAACACTATTTTTATTTAATTTTTATTAGATTTATCTTCTAATAAGTATTTATACTCCTTAAGATTTTCTGGTTTTGTTTTATTAAAGTATTTACTCGTTTAAAATTAATTTATTAAGCTTTAAAATATATACTTAATTTAAAAGATAGATTAAATAGATTTATCAGGTAAATGATAAATTTTTCTATTAACATCTAGATGTCGTGTCAATACGATTTCGTCATGTTATTTCTACAAAAATTTATTTATAAAACGTCATAAATAATATGGGAGGAGTATATAGCTATATGGTGCCTTGAGTTTGTCACTTTGTGACGTAACTAGGGAAAACTACGTAAAGAAAACGGCAACCTAATTTCCCTTTAGAAAATCCACAAATATATTCGCAATTGTGAGTGTTTGTTTGTGTTGCTTTGTGATAAATAAAGGATAATTCGAGGAAACTCGATAGATATTTTTTGAGCAACACAGAAATTGCCCAGAAAATAAACAAAAAATATATAAGTTGTGTTGTTGTTGTTCCTTTTTGGAATTTCTTCTATTGCGGCGGTCGGTGCGAATAATAAGCAAGGGTGTGACCCGTCCGTTTAGTTTGTAGAAATATTAAAAACAACTACAAAATTAAAAAACAAAAATAAAATAATAATAATAATAATAAACGAGGAAAGAAAGGAAAACAATAAATTTTCCGATCAAACAATTTTAATCCTTGTAAATGTTTATTAAATTTTCTTCGTTTTGTTTTACTTTAGTTTTTATTTTTACGTTTCAATAAAACAATACTTGAGTATTTTTTTTTTTTTTATTATTTCTCAAGTATTGTATGGCATACATAATTAATAAAGAAAATCCAATGAATCATTGATAAGCTAAAGAATAAGTTAAAAATCATAAAGGGAAAAAGTGTGCAAATGTTTTAACAAAATAAAAATGACATAAAATAAAAAATTGTTTAATTTAATCAAAACAGCAGAAAAAAAGGGTGTGCCGGGATTCTGTTATTATTTATTAATCAAGGAATAAAAAAAAGTAATTTAAATTTATTTATTATTTTAATTTAAAAAAAAAAAAAAAAAACAAAAAGAAAATTTTAATAAAAGAGGAGAAAATTTCTTAAAGTTTTCATGTGTTTGCATTTTTTTTTTTAGTTTAATTTTATCTCTATCGCGTTAGTAGTGTAGCTGACTGCTGGGCGAAATTTTAGTTTTCTTTTTGTTACAATAGTGGGTGGTCAAGCTGTGCGCTTAGTTTATTTTATTTGATCTCCCCTTTTTTTTGTTATTATTTTTTGAGTTTAAGTAAGTTTAGTTAAAGGAACGGCTGATTTATATATAATTTTTTTTTTCAATATTTATTAATCAGATTAAAGGGGTTTTACTTTGTTTAATTTTAATTAAAAACAAAAAAAAAAAAAAAACAAACATTATCTTCACCCTCTGGGAATAACGAATTTTTTTTTTCTATTTTTCCATTTCTATTGTAGACAGAAAGTTGTAAAAATTTATCTATACGCATATATTCTAAAAACGATATAAAAACATTATACAAAGTAACAATGGATGATGAAGCGACAGCTGAAGAATCAACACAATTTATTGATGATCAATATAAAGTACCTTTATTAGCAAAATTATTACACGCCCTACCACATTATAATATTACATTTCATCGTACAAATAGTACATTTCGGCCAACAAATGAAATTTATTTAGAAGTAAGTTAAATATGTATTAAATTTAATAAAAAAAAATTGTAATAGCAAAAAAGATTAATTACTAATACCTGCCTTTTTTATTAGAGTTTAGGTATATTGGGCTCTGTACCAGCAGCACTATTAATTGTATCATTATTTGGATTATTATTATATTTATTGACAAGATGTTGTGATAGAAAACCGAGACCGGCTCATTCAATAACGAGCCTAAAAGTAACACTGTCTGTAGTCACAGTATTATGTTGTGCTGCCATTGGATTAGGTAACTACATTTTTGTTTTTCTTTTTGTGAGACATTTTAATCCAATATATATACTATTTAAGGTCTTTATGGTAATGATGATTTACATAATGGTTTACTGGAAGTATTAACAGCTGGTAGAAAAGTTGATAATTTAGTAGCATCAGTTAGAAATCAAACGACAACACTCGAAACAACATTATCAATGAAAATACGACCATCCTTAGTTGAATTAGCTGATATTTTTGATCAGCCAACATCAAATCAAACAGCTTTATCAATTTTATTAAAATCTTTAAATATTGTACAAAAAAATGTTACAGCCGCTGTTAATGCTGCTGGCGATATAAGACGTCCCCTTATGGGTATATCGATGTCTGCATTTTTAACTGTAAGATTTTTACATAATTTTTTCTAGAATAATATTTAAAAATTTTTTTTTATTCAATTTTAGAAAGGTGATCAATGGGAATTAATCCGGTGGCCAGGTACAGTGGCTGTATTAGCTTTATTATTAGTACTTTGTGCGGTTTTATTAGTGGGTGTAGCCAGACATTCACGCTGTGCATTAATATTATTCAGTGTATGCGGTCTATTAGCTGTAACCGGCTCATGGCTAATGTCTGGCTTATATTTATCAAGTTCAGTTGCTGTCGGTGATTTATGTATTGATCCAGCTGATTATTTAGCATCAGAAGCGCCGAAGGAATTGCCACGAGATGTTCTATTGTATTATACACAGTGCGAAACTGCACGTTCGAATCCCTTTACCCAACGATTACGCGAATCACAAAATTCAATAAATAATGCCCGGGCTGCAATGTCAACCGTACAAAGAATATCAATAATATTATTTAAGCAATCCGGCTTAACATCAAAGCTGGCAGCGGTTACTGCTGATTTAAATACAAGTGAAAGATTATTAACCCAATTAACGGCATTAGTTGATTGCAAGGCGGTTCATTATAATTATTTAAATGCAACAAGAGGTTTATGTGAGGGTGGCCTACTTGGCTTAGTGTTAATGCTAATCGCTAGTTTTATTGCTGCTATATTATTAACAGTTATGGTCTGGGTTGACTCGCACACATGGATTTATATACGAAAACGTAATGACTATGCACAAGTTGAGGAACCCTCATATGTGTCGCATCAACCACAGCCAAATCACCATCAAACCATGTCACGTACACTGCCAAGAAATCAAAATGGGTAAATGACCTTTTCTTATGCTATTTTTAGTTTGTTTGTTTATAGTAATTATTATTAATTTTTTTTATAACATCAATTTAATTTGTAGGCCACCAGTGATTAGTGGTTCGCATACGTTACAACATCCAAGAAAAAATGAGATGATGGCACAACATCACCATCAACAGCAGCAGCAACAACAGCAGATGCAACAGCATCATCAGCAACATCAAAATATGCGACAACTTGGCTCGCATACACTTGGACGCTTGCCATCGCACAATCATAGTCCCTCGCATATGTCAAATAGTAAGTATAACTATATTGTTTATCGCTAGTTTTCAATTTTAATTGGTGTAAAATTTAAAATATATTGAAACAGGACCTAACAATGGTAAATATGCTACTTTAAGCAAACAGTGCAAGACACTGGAAGCAAATGATTTTTACTGAAAATCACCTGCCTGCAGCGATCATCATCAACATCCTCCGCATCCGCAACAACATCCGCAGTATCATCAACAACATCCGCATTCGCAATTACATCAGCAACAATTACAACAAGCACACAATCAATCTTCACCACATCATCAACCACATCCACCATCTCAAACACATCAACATTATCAGCATCATCGGCATCCATCAGATAGTGCAGTACCTCCACCTTTGCCACCAATGAGAGAAAGTATACGAGAAGGTGTCGAAAGTAATATAAAAAGCCCACCACCCCCATCGTCATCGACAGCTATTGGAATGGCTCATACGTTACGACGCCCAGCCCAACATCATCAATTAGCCAAAGATACAGTCGAGGCAATACCAAATTCTAATGCAATTGATAGTGCCATGTATGAACGTGATAAACAAATTTATAAATGTTCGACAATGAGACATGGTGGTAAATATGATACGAAAACTGGTCAATTAATAAAACCATCAATATTAAATTGTCCATTGCCGGAAATACCAAAGAAAGAAGACGAAGCAACTAAACAACCACTTAGTGCCGAAGATTTAAATAATTCAAGGTAATTGTCGTTAATTCTTTTAACATTTTGATGATTTTTAATTTATTTATATATGTTTAAGATTTATGACTCAACGTACGAATAAACAATTAGTAGCTAAAGCAATACCACCACCGAAAATAATAACACCAACAACAGCATTACCACCGACAACATCATTTACAACAGGAGTATCAATAGCATCAGTACCAGCAACCGTATCAAATACAATTGAAAATTGTTCTTTAACACAAACAACACCAAATATTATTCACAATAATATTAATAATAATAATAATAGTAATAATAATATTAGTAATATCAGTAATAATAATAATAATATAAATAATAAATTAAAAACACAATCAATTAATAATATAAGTAATAATCAAACAATAAATCCAAACGATGAGTCTAATTATGCTGTGACTGAATTGTAAAGAAGAAATAAAAAAAAAAAATATATACTAAAAAACTGCCCACTTTTTAAACATAAACATATTTGAATGGTAAATAAAACACTAAAAAATTGCTTTTAAAATTCGTTGGACTGTTCACACTTTTCTCAGTTTTTATAGTAATAATTTAATTAATAATAAATTATCAATAGAATAATGCTGCTAATAAATAGTGATTTTTTAAGTTTTTAAATTTCTTTAATCATTTCATAATTACATAATTTAGGGCTTGATAAATATTTAATTTTCTTTAAAAATCATAACAAGAACAGGTGTTTGTTTCTTCTATATAAAAGAGGAAATAAATAAACGTTGATTGTCTAGAATATATTTAAATATAAATAAATAAGATTAAAATACATTTTTTATTACAAAAATAATAATAATAATCAATATAATTATATAAAAAAACTAAACTAAACAAATGCTTAACTTAGAAGCAGAAAAACATAAATGGGGGAGAATAAAAAAAATTGCGGATGTTTTTATTTTCTCCATAAATAATTAATTAAATTACTTTTAAAAAAAGGTACTAACAAAAATTAATAAGTAATATTAATTAATTTCAAAAGGTTTAATTAATGATGATGATATTAAATCAAAAAATAATAATTAAATTAAAATAAATTAAAATTCTCTAGTCGCTGCAGGCTGTCAATTTAATTAAAGAAAACCAAAAAAATAAATAAAACATTTTTAAATTTATATAAAGGAAAAAATAATACTATAATTAAATTTATTAGTAATAAATAATTAATAATAATTATAATTATTTGTAATAATTTATAATATTTATAAAATAAATAAATAATTAATCTTAGTTTATTAATAATTTAAAATGAATAAAAATAATTTAGAAAGGTAATTTTAATGGTAAAACAGAATATATATATATATATTATATATTATTTTAAGTAATTAGATGTGTTTTTGTTAATGGAGAATTTTATTATTTATTTATTTATTATATAAAAATTAATTATTTAATTATAACGCAGTCATATACGGTATCTCTATAATAATAAAATTATCTGTGTGATAATTTTTAAAGTTTAATTGAAACAAAGTAATTTTATTTATTGCTTTTTGTAACATTTTTTTGCTTTATTATTATTTAATTAATTAATTAATTAAAAATTAAATTTATATCGTATGAGATTTGACTGTTTAATGCTGTAGCTAATCAATAATAATAATAATATTAATAATTAATTTTATCTTTTAAACAAAACTAACGAAAAATAATTTAACCAAAAGTTACTAACTTTATGTTAAAACAAATAAAACTCAGTAGATTATATTAATTAAATAATATTTATAATAATAATAATAATACTACTACAATTGATATTTATTTATTAAAATACAATAAACAATAGTCATTTAATTATATTTAATTAAAAAAAAAAACACTTTAAATGAATCTGAGCTACATGCTATAGTAAATGAAAAAAAAAAGAAGAAAATTAAACGTTTATTTTATAATTTTTATTATTAATATTTTGAAATTAATTAAAAAAATTAAAAGAAAAGAAGAAACAAATTTATATACAGTAAATACCAAAGATTATAGAAATGAAAGTGAAATGTAATGAAAAGAATTATTTAATTAATTATTTTATAATATTCTTTAGTATTTAAATAAATGTATAATAATAATAATAATATAAATTAAATAATTTAATCTAAATATAAAAGATGATTAATTAGGAATAAATATTTATATATAAAAAAAAAATTAATTAACTTAAGTACCGATAAATTACTATGTTTATGTTTTTGCAATCAAAAAATTTTTAAATTAATGTTGTTAATTTTTCAATGAATTAACTTTTAAACAATAATCCCAAGCAAAACAACATTAATTATTTATTTATTTAAAAAAAAAAAAAAATGAAATTATTGAGTAAAACAAAAAATATTTTGCCAAAAAGAATTAAACAAAAATATATATATACCGTATATATAATTAGAATTTGCCTAATTAATTAAATGAAGAAACGAAATTTATAAATTAGCAACTATATCTATTCATCACAGACTATTAAATAAACAAGGAAACATTATAAAAGTAAATGAATGTATAAAATACATAATAATTAAGATAAATACAATGAAATTGATAATTTTATATAATTAAATTAATATTTAATTAAATTAAATACCATTTTTTATGTTTTAAAATTAAAATAATAATAAAATTACTCAATTGTCTGTAGGTCTGTACTTGTTAATAAATAATAAACATTTTTCTTTTCTACTTTTAATAAAAAAAAAAAATATTTAAATAATGTATAATTGGGGCACAATTTTGTATTAAAAAAAAAAAATTAATTAATTAATTAATTATTAAATTTATTTCGTTTCTTTGTGATTTATTAATTATTCATTTTTTTTTGTTTTTAAGTAATAAAACTAAAAATCCAGCAAATAAATAAATAAAATAATAATAAGCTAAATTTATAATAAAAAATAAATACAAAATACCTATAGTCGTTATAATTTAACAAAGTACTTAATAATTATAATAATAATAAACAGAAAATTAGTGAAGAAACTTAAAATAGTGAATTGAATTTAATTAATAAGACCAATATAGCCAGCAAATTGATTTTTATTACTAGTAAAATAAAGAAATTTAAATTAATAAAAAAAAAAAAAAGAAAACATTTGCTCAAAAAAAAAAAAAAAATTTTTTTTTTATCTAGTTGATTTTTGTATTAGCAATTTAATAATTGTAGTTTAATAACTAGATAAAAAAGGTAATAAAAGATAAAAGAAAAATACTTAAAATTGACAGGTAAAAAAAAATAAAAATTAATTTATTAATTTGCCTAAATATATACAACATGCAATACACATAACATTGTTCAATTTCAGTTCAATTTCACAAATGACAGTCTTTTTTTTTGTATTAATTAAACGGTTTATTTTTTTAATTAATTATAGAAAATATTAATATTAATTTTTAAAAAAAGTACTTCATAAGTCTGAATAAAGAAAATTATTTCTCTTATGCTTATCATTTTCGTTATTATTTATTAATTATTATAAACTGAGTAAATTACGTTAATTCAAATAAATATTTAATTGATAAAAACATAAATAATACCTCAATCGATGCTTTAACTTTTAAAGTTTCTTCACATCTCAATTAAACAACAATACGGGAAACAAATAAGAAAAAATATAAAAATGAAAAGAAATTTTTATCTAAAGTGATAAACACTTTAATTATTATCATTATATAAAAATATATGAAAAGAAAATAAATTTAATAAATAACCTACCGAAATTCAATATATATTTATATATATTTTCTTTTTGATTAATTTTTTCTTTTTATTAAAATTTATATAAAAAAAAAAATTATTAATTAAATGAATTTTAAGTAAGAAAAAAAGTGTAAGACTAATTTTTTGTTAAATTTAATTAAATTAAATACAAATTTCATATAAATTAATTTAATAAATTAATAACAATAATAAAGATTTCTTTTCGGACATTTCTAATCTCACAAAGAACACATAAAAGAAAAAGAAAAACATGAAAATAATTAATCAGAATTTAAGGTAAAAAATGTTATTTTTTTTTTCTCTCTTAGGTTTTGTGAAAATAAAATTTAATTATTTAATTAAAAAGAAAAATAATTTAAGAAAATTTTATTATTTATAACGGTTTTTCGTTTCAGTACAGTACAGTGAGATATGATAAGCACGTGCGAACGATTTTGGTTTTGACAGCTGATATAGGAGAGGATAGATAATTCAAGTAGGATATATAATCAAAAACAATTATTTTTAAGAATAATTAACAAACATTTTTTTATTTTTATTGTGGAATTTTAATATTTATATGTTATTTTGTTGTTGTCTTATTTAATTTTTAAATAATTTTAATTTACAAAGTGTTTTTTTTTTTTAATTATAATTATTTTTTTTTTTTAATTATAATTATTTTTTTTTTTTGTGATTTCCATTACATTATATATATTTTTTATTTAATTAAATTTATTTGCAAATGGTGAAGAAGGAAAATGAAAAAATCAAACAATGATAAAACTTAGAATTATAATAATTAAAAATAATAAAATAAAAATAATTGATTTCGTATAACAATAACATAATTAACAAACAAAATATTATTTAATTATCGGTTTTTTTATTTAATTTTTAAATTATCTTTCAATTAAAAATCTAAACTAGGAATATAATTTTTGTAGAAATAAATTAAATATATATATATTTTTTTTAATATAAATTTATGGAGCTTCTGTATTAGATGTTCCACTACTTTGGCTAACATTCCGTGAGTGTCCGGCACTAACCTGTGTTTGTACCATTGGTTGTGGTGGACTACGGTTACCTGGTATCATTTGACTAGACATTTGTCCAGATATTTGCATGTGATATTTATAAATATTTTCTGTACTTTCGACAATGCCCTGCGTTAAATTCAAACTACGTCCTTTGATACCACTCTCTTTAGGTGGTGGGGACCACCAATTTATGACACGTCCAAATACCGGTACATGGCGAAATATACCCTCTTGCCATAATTTTTCATCACTTTCACGTTGTAAATCTGCTTGTGCTGTCTCAATGCCTTTTTTAACAATTTCTGACATTGAATCCAATGCGCGTGAATTTTCCTGTACACTCTTACCTACTGATATTACTAAATCAAGTAATTCCTCGACATCTGTATCATGTGTTACCATTCCAAATCTATAAATTAATATTAAATATTTGTATAAGCAATATTTTTAAAAATTACTTGTGAAAACTGACCTAACGCAAATTAATCCATCAGCACCTTCGCCCAGGGAAAATGCATTATCAGTTGAACGTAATGCATCAACCAAGTCTGTATTTAATTTATTAAGTTCAGTTTTAGCTTGATCTGTTAATAATGTTTCCCAGCCATCAGGTACAAATCTAACACCACCCAGACCGGCCCAATCCGGTAAATTAATTAATCTTAACACGTCACTTTGTTCAACTAATTGATTAAATGTAATTCGGTGGCGTACTGTCGCACGTAATATATCAATTTGTCCATCTAAACATGAAGAAAAATTCTCTATTATTTCAATGTTAGGTACTGTGTCGCCTAACCCAAGTTCCAGTGGGCAAAAACGCATACATGTACCATGTATTGGATGATCTACTAGTTCTAAATATAACTGCAAATAATTTTAAATATAATTATTTATTCAATTAAAAATGAAAAAAAAAAAAAAAACATTTAATTACACTTGGACAATCGCGTTGTAATATTTGCCCTAGCCAAGAATTTAAACGATCAAAATATGTGGCATTTGCTATTTTTTCTATTGACTTATTAATAATAGCTTGTGTTGGATCAATAAATGGTGCTTGTTGGTGTTCTGCTATTTGTTGTGCTTGTTCGTCATTATTAATGTTATTGTTATTATTATTTGATTGATCTAATTGTGTTGGTTGCGATGTTTGGGGTTGGACGTCAATTATATTACCATCAAATTGAAAAACAACAACACCAACAGCTGTTTCAAATAATACTGATGGATTAACTGGACGATTGATTAAATCTAATATTGAAGTAGAAGATTCGCCTCCAATGCAAGGTGGCTTACTCTACAAATAATATATATATTTATATCTATTATAAAGTGATTCCTTAAAAATTATTAACAAATATATAGAAAATACTTTACCAATATACGACATCCATTACATTTACTTATAATATCATATAATAATCGACATGATTCAAAAGCTGTTAATAATCTTTCAACAATTAGTTCTCTTCCCAATGACTGTAACGTTGTCCATAATGTCAAAGAAGACAATCTTCTAGATATAATTGGATCTGAATCAAATATAGATAATGTTACATTATGTATTTGTCGATGAAGACACTGTAATTAATATATTTGAAAAATAATTTTAAGGAAAATATTTAAATAAATGAATTAATAAGATTTATCGAAATAAATTGATGAAAAAAGGATACAACAACAGGAAGACTTGGAATACCCAACCAACTTCCAATTGATAATGACATTGAATCACATATTGGTGTTACCTAGAAAATAATTAAGAAAGTTAGTTGAATTTCAATAAAAATTAAACTAAATAATTTACAGTAGTTTGTCCTTGTAATACAGCAAGTGCAGCCAAATTATGTCCTCGACAGTGCAGCCAAACATTAAATGTTTTACAAACATCATATAATCGTGTTACATTATCTATGTGACCGCATATTGTGGATCCAATTTCACCAATAGCAAACAAAGGTGTACGATTTGAATGAACATCATTTGTAATAATTTTTTGTAATGCTGATATATCCATCGTTCCAGTTGAACCGTATACCGTGTTACATGGTACTAATCGTATTGAATCTATAGGCAAGCCTAGTTGGCGACACGCAAACTGTAATCCAATAATTGAACTATTTTCGGATATATATAAACATGGATGAGCTAGTGCCTGGACGCCACCTTCTAAGTATCCTGGACACCTTGATAATATTGCTAATCTAACACCTCTTAGTATGCACTCAGTGTTGTCACTATGATAACTTGCTGATGAATCAACAAAACGAAATAAATGTCCTAGCCAACGATTTGTATCAGTTACTATTCTAGAAGCGACTTTATTCAAGTGTTGCCTTTCCATGTTACTTATATAAGCCACAATACTGTGAGACACAAGTGCTAAATGACTTACTTCATCTAACGATGGTAAAGGAAATACAGAATCATCATCAATATCTGTAGCCGTAATGATATCTGTTAAATTATTTAATATTGTCGATGGTTGCTTTTTATCTAATGGTAAAAATCCTGGTGTTTGTGCATGTGGAATTGTATCTGATGAGCTCGTCCGTAAATTTTCAAGACGTTGTATAACCTGTGATGCCTGCATTTCTAACTCTGCTAATCCCGACCGCACCTAAAAATTGAAAATTATATTAATATATTTAAGGTAGATCATAGTCTGGAGAACTTTTTACAATAAATTAGCAAAATGAATTACAATTCTTATCAGTTTGTCGAATATGTTCACAAACGTGTTTTAAAACTTAAGTTTTGTTATCAAAAACACAAATTATGTCGTCATTTAATAAAGCAAAGAAAAAAAACACTATAAGGAAGTATAATTGCATTTGTTATGTACACTTACTGAAGCCGCAGGGATTTCATTTGATTTATTTGACTGTTCCTGGGGATGATGATCATCTGAACTATTTAATAATTCCTCACCAGATAATACCACTAATTGTTGTTCATTATTTATTTGTTGCTGTTTTTCAGACATTATTTATTATATATTTATAACTTTTTCTTGTTAATTAATTAAACATCCGATTATCGTTTTTCTTATTTTATATGTTTTTTTAATTGGAAAATATAAACACAAATACTAATTTACACGAAAATTTGTAAACTTAAAAAAATAGTTCTTAAAGCACTTTATTTTATTTAAAAACTTATTGAATTCAATCAAATGTACTTTCTTTACAATTTACTTATTGAAAAACAAAAAAATTTTATTTTATTAATTATATCTTTTTTTATGATTGTGTGGCAAAAAATTTAATAACTTTTAAATGCCGCGATAGTCTATTGTTTTTTGTTGTTGTAATTCAAAACGAACGTATATATAAAAAAAACTCCACCTCATCTGTCAAATAAAATGCTAAATAAAAAACAAAATTATTTATATATACTTGCTGGTGTAATTGGTGAAATATTTGACGTTTGACTGATTGAGTATGGTGAATATTATTATAACAATACGTGGTGAGTATTTATACTTATAGTAGTTATATCAACCGGAAAGAAAGTATTTTCGACGAAAGCCACCAAAAACTAATCTTGTATTATATCTATCATTATTTTTACTCAAGAAGCTGTTAAATGAAAATTTGTATTTATACTTAAAATGATTTTAAACGTAAAATTTTAATATTTGGTACTAAAAACATTTAAAAAAATCAATAATATATAATAAATAAGAAAAGAAGAATTGTTGAATTTAAGACACATTAAAAGCAACCATAGTAACCTGACCATTTGTGTCCGTAAAAAGAATATATAAGAAAAACAAAAATTTTTAAAGATACATATATTACAAGAGATACGAAAAATAAATTATTTAATTTATTAATTGATAATTATATACAATAATATAATTATAATCTTTAAAAATAATCATGGGGTCAGTTGATCCTCAGGGAGCTGGTAATCGTGCACCAAAGCGCCCACGCCACAAATCTACAAAACAATTACAAAATAAAATTGATAGTTTTATTGTTAAAAGGGTAACAAAAAAAATACTGATTATAATAATCATATAAAATATTGTAATTAATAATTTATTGCAATTGAAATAGCAAGAAAAACATCCAGTTTTCGATGTGGAAACAGCACCATTTCACGTCCCGCACAATTTATGCATTGATAGAATTGACAAGATGCAGCTTGACAATGCCTTAGATGATACACAGAACTTAATTGTTAGTTATTCTATTAATAATGTTTGTTTATCAATTTATACATAAAATTTCAGTACAATTTTCGTGCCGCTGAAAAAAAACACAAAGATATTAAATTATCTACAATTCGAACAACAGAGGAAATCGAAAATAAAAAACGTGCAAAATTTAATCTAAATGATTTTAGAAATCGGGGAGGCGATGGTGATGATGAGCCGTACAACGATGAATATCAAACTGATAATCAAGATGATAATACAATGAAAGACAGTAGTAGTTTAAATAGAAAAAGATTTCCAGTGATTACTGATCTTAATAAATTGATCAATAATAAAATTAAAAAATTTAATGATAATAGCTTTGTATATTTAAAGTATAAAGTTCCTACCAGCAGTGAATTTTTTACACCTTATAGTCTAATGTTTGTTGTTTGAAATCTTTATATATTCTTATTTAATTATAATAACTATTATTATTTGTAGTGAGGTTCCATACAAAGAAGTAAACAAAAATGAATTTTATACAATTAGTAGATATGGTGTTACATATTGGAGTAACACGGAAAATCATTTTACAGAATTAAATACTTGGCTTGTCGAGTACGATAAATATTGTAAATTGATGAAGGTAAAACATAAACGATATATTTTTTTAAATTGTTTAATTATAATTAATAAAAATTTTGATTGCAATACAAATAGATTAAAACATTTTTAAACTTTCGAATTTGGAAAGGCTTTAAAGTATGGCAAAAAACAATACAATGGGCTAAATTTTTATCGGCAAAGCAATTTATAAAAGAAAATCTATTTATTGCAATTCCATCATTGGCACAAGCACTATTGATTTTACGTGCAGAAATAATCAATTTAATAAAAATTAACTTTGTTGATATAAGTACTATAGATAATTGGTATTTATTTTATTTCATTGAAGCACAAATGTTAACGTATGAAAGATTACGAAATTTATTAATTGTTTTTCGTACGAAAATGACTGATGTTTTATGTAAGGCTTTTTGTTTATACATTTATAAAATGATTTTTTACTAAAATGTTTTAATTAATTTAATTTTTTTAGATGAAGCATGCCATTCGGCAATTGTTGAAAAAGGTTTTCTACCGGATGATGAAGCTTTGACTTATACAACAGTTAAGAAATTGAAAGAGATGATGAGTTTTACAGATCGAGCAAGAAAAAGACGTTACTGTATTATATTAGCAAAGTAAATTTGTTATAAATTTAATAATTAAAAAAAAAACTTCTTAATTAAACTTCTTTATATATTTATACTATAGTTTTCTAAATTATTGTGATTATATGACAATATCAATGCTGCATACTCAACTTCATAGTACTTTTGCCGATTTATCATCAATATTTAAAATACATGACGCCTTATCGCCTGCAATTGAAAAATTTGATAATTTAGCATTAGATTTTGTTTTAGAAGATGAACGTGACGAAAATGCTCCAAAAACACCATTTATATTAGCAGAATTAGTATTAAAACCGAATCGTGTCGAAGTAGATCCTTCACGCGAAATTACAATAAATATAATTCAACAATTGGTAAATTTAATTATTGATGCAGTTTATAATGTTAAACGTTTTCAAAGTGATCCATTTTATAATCAATTTACTGAGTTAGTATTACTTGTTTTTCAATAAGAAGAATTAATAAATCAAAATTTATTTTAGACCTAGCATAATGGGTAGACAAGAAGAGCGCTTATGTGGTCCAGCACCAAATTTAGCATTTGTACTGGATTCTGATCAGGTGTTGAATGATGACAAGTTTGTTATTTATAATTTATTTTTTATTACAATTATTTTACATATTTAACTTTTTCTAGAATGTTTATTTTTTATGCCATAAACCATGCATTTGATTTAGCGGAATTATATGTTAAACGATTTGAACCAATACGTATTAATTACGATATTGATTTGAATACTGATCCGAAAACTATTAAAGCTGAAAAAGGTAAGACTTTGTTATTTAGAATTTTAGTTGGTAAGTAAGTTAGTAATATTATTTTTCCTTTTTCGTAGGTTTAGCAGAATTACGTGGTTATTGCGTACGCTATAATGAAGAAATGAGTAACCTTGAAGGATTATTAACAACGTGTAATATTGGCTTATTGCAGTTGAGACAGGGAACTTTTAAAGAGGAAGTTATTCCTGTGTGTAGAGACTTATTAGTTGTATTAGATACTCATATACCTAAGTAAGTTTTTTTTCTAATTATTGGAAGAATTGAATGAACAATTTTTATTCAAAAAAATAACAGAATCGCAATTGAAGAGACTGCTGTTTTATATGATAAAGTTGAAGAATTACGTGGTAAATTATTATTATTGCCACAGAAAACATTGGAATATGTAGAATATCTGCGTTACATAAGTAGATGCAGTGAAGACATTGATAAATTAGATGAGGAACGTGAATATATCTATCAAATATTTGTATTATTGAAAGATTCTGAAGTTAAAATTGATGACTCAGAAATTGAAAAATATTTAGATTTGGAAGATTTAATAAATGAGTCAAGAGATATATTAAATGCTCAGATTGAAAAACGTAGTGAATTTGTTGATCAATTACAAGGAACGTTACAGGATGATATTAAATTAATATTTGATGAAGTTAAATTAGTCGAGATTGAAGTATTACAACCGTGGTTAATTGATGTATTCTATATTATTTTTCTAATTAATAAATAAACCTAATAAATATTATAAATTATGCAGGATACATCAAATCCGGAGAAAGTAAAAGAAACATTACAAAGTTTATATGACAGACTCGCTCACTGTCAAGATTTATCACAGCAATATAGAAAATATCAACGAGAATTCAAAGTAATAATCATATTTGTTATTAATTTTATTTTAGGAGAAATTAAAAAATTGCTTTTTTCTAGATTGATGTAACCCGATTTGATTTTCTAGAAAGCGTTTTCCAAGAAGTAAAATTGCGTCAAACCTTGTGGGAAAGTGTTGATCAATGGAATCAATCTTTGCAAGAATGGAACACAGTAAACTTTCATCAATTAAATATGGAAGATTTAAATACAATGACCGCAAAAATATTGAAAAATTGTACAATGTTAGATAAAAATTTACCAAGTAATGAAATTATACCAAAATTACGAGCTAGTGCAGAGCAATTTAAAGAAAAATTACCTGTTATTGGTTATATGAGAAATCCTGCACTGAAAATGGTTCTTACAATGAAAATATAGAAATAAAACACTTAATAAAAATATGTTAATTATTTATAGCGACATTGGATTAAAGTTGAACAAATTTTAAATAAGAAAGTTTATACAGATGATTCAGTTACACTTCATACATTTGAAGAAGCAGATGCTTTTGATACACAAATTACTGAAGAATTAATGGAAGTAATACTAATAAAATATTTTATTTATTTGTGTTGAATAATGAAAATAATATTAAATTTATTTATTACAAAAAACCACAAGATTTCGGGTCAAGCAAGTGCTGAAGCTGGATTAGAAGTTTTATTGAAAAAAGTTGAAAATGCTTGGAAGGAATATGAGCTATTTGTAGTTCCACATCGTGATGCGACAGACGTGTTCATATTAGCGGGCATTGACGAATTGCAAACCATTTTAGATGAATCTAATATTAATATAAATACAATAGCTGCATCAAGACATGTTGGTCCGATTAAATCGCGTGTTGACGAATGGATGAAATCGTTGGATTTATTTGCACAGACATTGGGTTCGTAGTTTTGTCAATATTTTCAACTATTTTATAGTTTATCAAAATTATTATTAGACGAATGGATGGCATGTCAACAATCTTGGATTTACTTGGAGGCAATTTTCTCCGCACCGGATATTCAACGTCAATTACCAAACGAGGCCAAAATGTTTCTTGTTGTAGACAAATCTTGGAAGGATATAATGCGTAAAACATACAAAATGCCATTAGCATTACCAACCATGACGGATCCATCTGTATTAGAAACAATGAAAAATAATAATATTTTACTTGAAAAGATCACAAAATGTTTAGAAGCTTACTTGGAAGTCAAACGTGTTGCGTTTCCCAGGTAATAATAATAAAACAATTTGCTTTATTTGCTGATATATATAATCTTATAAATAATTGCTTTTAGGTTTTACTTTTTGTCGAATGATGAATTACTAGAAATTTTAGCACAAACTAGAAATCCTTTTGCTGTACAGCCACATTTACGAAAATGCTTTGATGCAATTGCTAAATTAGAATTTGGTAGTAAACCTACTGGTGTACTTGGTGAACCACCAATAATAACTACCGATATTGTTGGAATGATTTCACCAGAAGGTGAAAAAATTGTCTTTGGCAAGGTATAAAACAAGATAATTTTTTTTATTATATATGAGTATATTCTAATATTTAAATACAGGGGCTTAAGGCTCGTGGTCCAGTTGAAGATTGGCTTAGTAAAGTTGAAGAAGCAATGTTTATGTCACTAAAACGTTGTATGAAATACGCATTGCAGGCTTATGGTGCAAAAGATCGTTCAGAATGGTTTCAAGATCATGCAAACCAAGTTGTATTAACAATCTCACAGCAACAGTGGGGAAATGGGGTACATCTCATACTTGACAATATAGAAAATAATGACCAGCAAAAATTAGATGATATGAAAGCATTTGAGACAAAAAGTGCTGTCGATTTAGCAAAATTAGCATCTATTGCTCGTACTGATATCAGTAAATTATTGCGAAAAATATTATGTGCCCTTATTACTATAGATGTACATAACAAGGATACAATTACGAATATGGTCAGAGAAAATGTGTGCAAATCGTTAAGTTTAAAATTTGATATCGTTTTTATATATCTAACCTAACAATTGAATTTTTACTGATTTTTTTAAAGTTCTGACTTTAACTGGTTGAAAATGTTACGTTATTATTGGGTGAAAGATACTGAGACTATAGCGGCGAAAATGGCATCTGCAAATTTACCTTATTTTTATGAATATTTAGGTGCTGGCGGTGTTTTGGTTATTACTCCGCTTACAGATCGATGCTATTTATGTTTGATGGGAGCATTGCAAATGGATTTGGGTGGTGCTCCTGCAGGTCCCGCAGGAACAGGAAAAACAGAAACTACAAAAGATTTAGCAAAAGCCTTGGCGAAACAATGTGTTGTTTTTAATTGCTCAGAAGGCTTAGATTATAAAATGATGGGACGTTTTTTTTCTGGTTTGGCGCAATCAGGTGCTTGGTGTTGCTTTGATGAATTCAATCGTATCGATATTGAAGTTTTATCTGTAATTGCACAGCAGTTAATAACTATACGTAATGCGAAAGCAATGCGACAAATGCGATTTATGTTTGAGGGTCGTGAAATAAAATTAAATATGTCTTGCGCTGCATTTATTACAATGAATCCCGGTTATGCAGGTCGGACAGAACTACCAGATAACTTAAAAGCACTTTTCCGACCAATGTCAATGATGGTCCCTGATTATGCTCTTATTGCTGAAGTTATTTTGTATTCAGAAGGTTTCGAAGAATCTAAAATATTAGCACAGAAAATGGTGCAAATGTATAAATTGTGCAGTGAACAGTTAAGCCAACAGGATCATTATGATTTTGGAATGCGAGCAGTTAAAAGTGTACTGGTAATGGCAGGTGCTCTTAAAAGGGCAGCGCCTGATCAAAGTGAAGATATAACACTTATAGCAGCTTTACGTGATTCAAATTTGCCGAAATTTTTAGCTGATGATGCCTTATTGTTTAAAGGAATATTAAGCGACTTGTTTCCTGGTATCGATTTACCAGAAGCTGATTACGGCGCTCTCCAAAAAGCTATAGGTTTGTAAATAATAAGATAACTTTGCAGCTTAAATTTAAATTTCACTCTGTTTTAGTTGATTGTATGGAATCCAAAAATTTACAAACAGTTCCCGAGATTATCGTAAAAACGATTCAGTTATATGAAACAATGTGTGTAAGATGGGGTGTTATGTTAGTAGGACCAACGGGTGGAGGCAAAACCAGCGTTCTTCATACGTTGGCATGTGCATTGTCGAAATTATGGACAGATGGTGTACAGGGGCCTAATTATAGAAATGTTCGAATTCAAACATTAAATCCTAAGGCAGTTAGCTTGGATGAGCTTTATGGTGCTGTAAATAGTCAAACATTGGAATGGAAAGATGGACTATTGGGATTAGCTGTTCGAGCAGCTTGTGTCATTCAAGGTTAGTTTTAGTAATTAAATAATAATAATAACAAAAATTAATGATCGTGATAAAATAAAATAGAGGAAGAACATCAATGGGTTGTATGTGATGGTCCTGTTGATGCTGTTTGGATCGAGAATATGAACACCGTATTAGATGACAATAAAATGTTATGTCTAGCTAATTCGGAACGCATAAAATTATCAGCATGGGTTCACATGTTATTCGAAGTGCAAGATTTAGCACAAGCTTCACCAGCAACTGTATCACGTTGTGGTATGGTTTACATAGACCCCGGTGAATTAGGTTGGATGCCAATAGTTCTATCTTGGATAAATACACTCCCGGAGAATGCATTATGTGATGAATTAAAAACTTTTATTGTTGAATTGTATAAATTATATTTTGGAAACATATTAAGATATGCACGAAGAAAATGCAACTATTCAATACACCAAGTAGAAGTTAGTAAAGTGTCAATGTCGTGCACATTAATTAAAACATTAACTGAGGAAAGTGGACGTATAAATGTGATTGAACGGGATGAAGCTAAAAATTTTATTTGCAAAGTGTTTATTTTTTCTTCTTTATGGTCAGTTGGTGGAAACCTTATTGATGAATCGATGCATGCTCTGGAAACTTATGTTAGATCTATTATTGATAAAAATAAACTAATAGAGTAAGTTATTTAAAAAATATTTCATTCTGTTTTTCATAAATATAATTATTTATTTCTTTAAGATTACCAGAATTAAGTTTATGGGAATACAGAATAAGTCCAAAAACAAGGGAATGGGAGCCATGGTCAAAAATAGTGCCTAAATTTTCTTACGATCCTGAAGTACAATTTTTTGATATGCTTGTACCAACCTCGGATACAGCCAGATTTGGTTACATTGCTGAGTTATTATTTCGTGAACGAAGTCCAGTTATGTTTACCGGTGACACAGGTGTTGGAAAATCTGTTCTAGCAAAATCTGTTATGCTTAAATTATCGGAATCTGATACTATTCCCGTGTTTTTGAATTTTTCTGCTCAAACAAGTAGTAAACGGACCCAAGAAATGATTGAAGCTCGTTTAGAGAAAAGAAAACGTACTCTACTTGGTGCGCCTTTTGGTAAATTATTAATTGTTTTTGTTGATGATGTTAACATGCCTAAATTGGATACATACGGAAGTCAACCACCAATTGAATTGTTACGACAGTTCCTAGATTTTAAAGGCTTATTTGATAGAGACAAAATGTTCTGGAAAAATATATGTGATGTAATTCTTGGATGTGCCTGTGCTCCACCCGGAGGTGGCAGAAATCCATTGACCCCACGGTTTGTTCGGCACTTTGCATTGCTTTTATTGCCACCTCCAAACAATCTTATGTTAACTGCCATATTCAGTGCTATTTTAGTTGGATTCTTAGGTGAATTTAATGCCACAATACGGCCCTATGCCCAACCTATGGTTGATGCAGCAGTTGATATTTATGCAAGAATTGCAAATGAATTATTGCCTACGCCAGCAAAATCGCATTATGTATTTAATTTACGTGATTTATCAAAATGTGTGCAAGGTGTATTGCAGGCAGATTCTAGTAATTACAATATGCCTATGCAAATACTAAGATTATTTTATCATGAAGCAATGCGGGTCTTTCATGATCGCCTAATTAATAATGAAGATAAAACTTATTTTAAAGGCTTAATGCGAGAAACGTGTGTAAAATATTTCGAAAATCCAATAGTTAAGGACGAGGAAACATTGTTGTATGGTGACTTTTTAGTATTTGGCCAGAATAAAGAGGATCGAATTTATGAGGAGATAAAAGATGTAAGCAAATTAAAAAGTGTATTAATGGATTATCTAGAAGATTACAACGGTGTAACGGGAAAAGAAATGAATTTAATTTTATTTCAAGATGCTATTGAGCATATAATTAGATTAGCTCGATTGTTACGTGCCGAGAGAGGAAACGGTTTACTCGTTGGTCTATCCGGTATGGGTAAACAGTCACTTTCAAGATTGTCAGCACATTTAAACTCATATAAAACCATTCAAATTGAGTTATGCCGTGGTTATGACCATAACTCCTTCCATGAGGATTTAAGACTTCTTTATACTTTAGCAGGCGTTAAAAACACACCTACTGTTTTCCTGATCACAGATACACAAATAATAAAAGAAGAATTTCTTGAAGATATAAATAATATTTTAAATTCGGGAGAAGTTCCAAATTTATTTGAAGGTGATGAATATGAAAAAGTTATTTTAGCTGTAAGAGACGCAGCAATTGAAGCAAAGGCTAAAGATATATCCCGTGATGGTATTTTTCGTTTTTTTATTAATCGTGTTCGTGCAAACTTACATGTGGTCATATGCATGAGTCCTGTTGGAGATGCATTTAGACGCAGGTGTCGTATGTTTCCATCATTAGTTAATTGCTGCACTATTGATTGGTTTGTGAAGTGGCCTCAGGAGGCATTATTTTCGGTAGCACTTGGATCGTTAAAAGAAGTTACCGAAAATGAGGAAGAATGTAGGAACTTAGCACATATTTGCGTTATGATGCACGAGGTAAGACACTTTATTTTTTATTGTTTTTATTTTTATAAATAAATTTAAAATAAAATTTATTTTTAGACTATTGAAGAAGAAGCTGAACGTTTCTATGCGGAAGTACGCCGTCATTATTACACTACTCCGTCTAGCTATTTAGAATTATTAAAATTGTATCATAATTTGTTAATGAAACGCACAGACATAATAAATGCAAAACGTCGCCGTATTGCTAATGGATTAAATAAAATTTTGGAAACAAATGAATTAGTTGCGGTAATGCAGGTGGAATTACAAAATTTCGCACCAATGCTCGAGGAACAATCTGCAAATATGAAAGAGTTATTGAAGGTTTTAGATAGGGATACAGCTGCTGCTGATATTGTACGAACAAATGTTACTCATGAGGAAACTGCAGCCAAAGAGATTGCTGCTGCTACACAAGCAATTGCTGATGACGCGGCTGCTGATTTAGAAGTTGCAATGCCAGCATTAAAAGCAGCTCAAGACGCTTTAAAAGCTTTAAATAAAAATGATATTAACGAATTAAAAGTATTTCAAAGTCCTCCAAGACTTGTGCAATTTGTTATGGAAGCAATTTGTATTCTTTTGGGTGCAAAGTATGCTTTATATATTTTTGGATTTTAAACTCTTTAAAAAAACTATATGTTTTTTTTTTGTCTCATAGACCCGACTGGGCATCAGCAAAAACTGTCATGACAGATGTTAATTTTCTGAAAAGGCTATTTGAATATGATGCCAAGCATATACCGGATATAATTTTGAAAAAAATAAAAGTTTATGTGGAGCACAAGGATTTTGAGCCTGCTGTAATAAATTAATAGTTTTATTTATGATATAATTAATTTATTTATATATATATATTTTTATTTATAATTTGATAGATTGTTGAAAAAGTGTCCAAGGTAGCAAAATCAATGTGTTTGTGGGTCAAAGCTATTGATAAATTTGCAAAAGTTTATCGTGTTGTTGAGCCAAAAGTGAAACGCCATGAACAAGCCGAAGCAGAATTACAATCTGTTATGGCATTACTAAAAAAGAAACAAAATGAATTAGCTCAAGTAGAATCGAAAATTCAAGCATTGAAAGATATGCTTGATGAAAAAAATCGTGAATTTAAAATTATACAAGATAATGTTGATTTAACAACAGGTAGGTTAAATCGAGCCGGTCGTTTAACTTCTGCACTTTCCGATGAAGAAGTACGTTGGAGTGAACTAGTAGAAGTTTTGACTAAAGAATTATGGGCTATTCCTGGCGATGTTATAGTTGCATCCGCCTGCGTTGCTTATTTGGGAGCATTTTCTATTAATTATCGTCGTGAATTGACTGTTAAATGGGTAGAAGAATGCAGAAAACTAAATATACCAAGCAGTACAGAATTTAGTTTGGTTGCAGTTCTTGGTGATGCTTATTCTATAAGAAATTGGAATATGCACGGATTGCCAAGAGATGATGTATCTACTGAAAATGGTATAATTGTTACAAATGCACTTCGTTGGCCTCTGATGATTGATCCTCAAGAGCAAGCTAATCGTTGGATCCGCAGCATGGAAAAAGAAAATGATTTAAGAATATTAAAAATGACTGACCCAAATATGTTGAGAATTTTGGAAATTTGCATTCGTCAAGGATATCCATTATTAATTGAGGAATTGGAAGAATTTTTAGACCCTACCTTAGCTCCAATATTGGGACGAATGACATTTATGCAAGGTGGTCGTTTATTAATTAAACTGGGTGAATCAAATATTGATTATGATGAGAAATTTCGTTTATACATGACCACAAAATTATCCAATCCTCATTATTTACCTGAAGTTTGTATTCAGGTGACTTTGGTCAATTTTCTTGTAACAGTTACAGGCTTGGAGGATCAATTGTTGGCGTAAGTAATTTATATATATACATATACTTCTTTTAACAAATATTTTTATTATTATAATTTAAGCGATGTTGTGGCTATTGAATTGCCAGAATTGGAAAAACAACGTAGTGATTTAATTGTCCGAATTAATTCAGATCGTCAGCAGTTGTTCATATTGGAAGATAAAGTGTTAAAATTGTTGTTTTCATCCGAAGGTAATATATTGGATGACGAAGAGCTTGTAGAAACTTTAAATGAAGCAAAAGAAACGTCAGCTATTATTGCAGCGCGACTTATTGATACTGAACAAACGGAAGCTGTCATTACAGCAACACGCGAAAAGTATCGTCCATTGGCTGCCCGTGGAGCAATTTTATTCTTTGTCGTCGCTATGCTTGCAGAAATTGATCCGATGTACCAATATAGCTTAAAATATTTTACTTCAATATTCTGTACTGTAATACAAGCCGACCATCCAAAGATGACATTAGACGTTCGCCTATCGACCCTCTTGAATTCGGAGATTTATGCAATATATGAGAATATTTCACGAGGCTTATTTGAAAAGCATAAATTAGCATATAGTTTTTTATTAGCGATTGCTGTTGAGAAACAATTAAAACGGGTTTCGGATGTAGAATTTGAGTATTTGCTACGTGGTCCTATTGGTTCTCATGTAACCGTGAATCCGAAACCTGCATCAATGCATCGACTAAATGATTTTCAATGGAAGTGCTGCCATTATTTACAGCATAAATATCGAGAATTTTCTCAACTTGTAGATGATATTCAACAAAGTATTTATATTGAATTAGGTGACTTTTCGATAGATATAAGTTTTGTTGATAATCCAGAAAAGTCTACAAAAAATTGGAATGAAGCGTTGTCACCATTTAAAAAATTAATGCTTATTAATTCTGTAAAAGATGAAAAATTGATTATAGCTATTGGATCCTTTGTTCGGTTGGCTTTGGGCCCACAATTTACAGAAGCACCACGTAACAGTACATTGGCTGCTTTATACTTGGACACATCGGCAATTACGCCATTGGTTTTTGTATTGTCTACGGGATCTGATCCTATGGCTAGCTTGTTACGATTTGCTCAGGATATGAATTATATGGAAAAACTGACATCGATTTCTTTAGGACAAGGACAAGGACCAGCAGCTGAAAGTTTAATAGAAAAAGGGCGGGCACAAGGACATTGGATATTTTTACAAAATTGTCATTTGGCAACATCTTGGATGCCGACTATGGAAAAAATAGTTCGTGATATTGCTTTAGGTGTAATTATTGCGCATACTGAATTCCGGTTATTTATGTCATCAATGCCTACAACAACATTTCCAGTAAGTGTGTTGCAAAATTCGTTAAAAGTAACAAATGAGCCACCGAAAGGATTGCGTGCAAATATGATTAGAGCATTATCTGATATATCTGATGATTATTTTGAAAATCACGTTTTAGCGAATCGTTGGCGAGCTATGATATTTGGAATTTGTATGTTTCATGGAGTTATTCTTGAGCGGCGTAAGTTTGGTCCACTGGGCTGGAATATCACATATGAGTTTAGTGAAAGTGACCGAGAATGTGGCTTAAGAACACTCGACATGTTTTGTAGTCGTGAGGATTCGGAGCAAAAAATACCCTGGGATGCGCTCGAGTACATTAATGGTGAAATTACATGGGGAGGCCGTGTTACTGATTATTGGGATCAACGTTGTCTCAAAACAATCTTAAAGATATTTTCATCGCCACGAATTTTGACCCAATCGTATAAATATAGCGATTCTGGAATATATTATTGTCCGACTGGTAAACCCTTAAGCACTTATAGAGAATATGCTGCTAATTTACCTTATAATGACAATCCTGACATATTTGGAATGCATGAAAATGCAAATATTGTATTTCAAACTAAAGAAACCCAATTTTTCATACTGACTATGCTAGAAGGAATGCCTCGTGTCTCTGGTGGCGGTTCCGGTATGTCTAGTGATGATATTTGCTTAGACATAATTCGTCATGTAACAGATGTTATTGCACTGAAAGTTGATGCTGACAATCCGCTTCCTGAGCTAATTGAGGTATTTATTAATAGGTAATTATAATATGAAAATTTGTTTTAAAATCCTTTTTATCTAGCTGGACAGTAAGGGACGAGTGCCTTCATTAACAACTGTGCTAATGCAAGAAGCCGAACGTTTTAATAAATTACTTAAAGTTCTTCATGAAAGTTTGCAGACATTGGAGAAGGCAATTAAAGGTTTTGTTGTCATGTCGGATGCACTTGAGGCTATATTCAATTCATTTTTGAATAACCAAGTACCTACATTATGGGCTTCGAAAGGCTACTTATCAACTAAAACTTTAGGATTTTGGATAATTGATTTTCAACATCGCATTGATTTCATCCAATCATGGTTAAACAAGGGCTTGCCACGTTCTTCATGGTTAAGTGGGTTATTTTTCCCTCAATCATTTTTAACAGGGACATTGCAAACGCATGCTCGACGCTATAATTTACCAATTGATTCGCTTAAAATTGATTTCCAAATAATGCCAATTACTGTAGTGCAGAAAAACATTTACGATTTACACTTGGCAGGTGCTGATGAGGTATTTGTTTTGATAATTTTGTTTTTCTTTAATATATTCGAGACGATCAGATTAATTTTTTAACAAATTTTGTAGACTACCAACCTTTATGGAGGCATAGACTATCCCGAAACAGGTGTTATAGTACATGGTTTATTTATTGAAGCTGCTCGTTGGGATCTCAGAGAAGGTGGACTATGTGATGCTAGATTAGGTGAATTAATGCCACGTTTGCCAGCAGTTTGGTTCAAACCATGTTTAACAGTTATCCCAGGAAAGCGTTATGATGTAAGCAATTTTATCATTTTATTTATATTTGTATTATATTTTGTGATTTATGTTATGGAGGCGCCGCTATACAAGACACAAGTTCGTGCTGGTGTACTGTCGACAACTGGCCATTCTACAAATTTTGTTTTATCAATACTGCTTGATTCCTTGAAAAAATCTGAATTTTGGATTCTTCGTGGTACTGCATTGGTAACACAAACGACTGAATAATTTTTTGTGTTTTGTTTTATGGTACTGTAATTGTGTTAAAAATAAAAACGATTTTCTTTTTGTTAATAATTTTTATTTTTGTCTACAATATTTTTTTTTTTTTTTATAATTAATTAATTAACAAAATTAATCAATCAACAACAAGTTTTTTATTAATTTTATATTTTAATTATTATTACTATAACAATTACAATAATTTATTTGTATTTTTAATCTATGAATTAAAATATTACTTTCTGATTAAAAATGCATCATTTTCTTTGTTTTAGTAAAAACCATCATTCATGCTATACACTCTCTATTTTTTTTTAAACAATTTTCATTATTTTATTTTTATTTTCATTAAGTAAATTAGTAAATTAAGTACAAGAAATAATAATAATATGATTTGATTTCGTTTTTAATAATATTCGGGTTTTTTTTTACATTGAACAAATAAATATATTGACTATTTTGTTGTGTGTGTGTGTGTGTTTGTTATTTGATTCATTAAAAACACATAAAGGAAGTAAAATTAAATATTAATTATATTAATAAACAGTTTGACTGTATAAATTAGTTTTTTTTTTGTTTTGTAGAACATTGATTAATTATTTAATAATTAACTATTCAGCTAAGTACTATACATTAGAAAAAATGGTAAGAAATAATAATTCAAAATTAACCACGTACGATTCTCATTCATAATAATGTTTTCATTCTTTTAATTTAGATCATGTCTATCGTTATATATTAACTGATTACCAATTGATTACATGGAAGTTTTTATATCTTACTGGATAAAATTCACAGATTACAAAATTTTATTTAAAAAAGAAACCGCACATAGCAATGCAACAGAAAAAAAGGTACAAAAATTATTATAAAATTAAATAGCTTAACAATAACTACGGTAAAATAGATTAATTAAATAATTAAATAAAAAAAAAAAAAGTAAAAATAATTGAAGAAATATTCTTTTCAACTAATTTTTCCTTTTAAATTTTATTAATTAATCATTTTACTTTACTCTTACTTGTACGATAAATTTGTGTATATATTTGGCACAAATAATTTTATTATATATTTTTATTCTCTTTGGTTAATTTATTTAAATTTTCTTTTTATTTTGGGAAGAAAGTGTTTTTTTTTTCTTTTTTGTATATATATATTTATTATATTAACGATTTACGTTAATTTATTTTTCATTGATTAATTTTAAGAAAAAAATGTGACAAGATTTGTGTTTTTTTTGTTTCGGGTGGAGGTTAATTTATATTGTGCATGATGTTTTTCGTTGATTTTCATTTGTATGAATTATAAATTTAGCTAAGTATTAAACCATTCAAAAACCTAGTAAATGTTTATTCAAAAAAAATTAAAAGGTGTAAATTTTACATGTTTTTTTTTATTTAAGCTTTAAGCGTTCGCTATTTTTTATCTTAAAGATTTTTCTCTATTTCTTTATTGTTTAATATAAATAAGTAATTATGCCCTGTCTCTAATATACGAATACTCTATATTCTTCGAATTAAGTACGTTAAATTTGTTTTCTTTATATTTTTTAAGGAAGAAAAAATTGCACTTAAATCTTCTGCGTTTCATTAAAATAGCATACATAAGTAACCGGATTTTAATATTTCCATTTTTTTGCTATTTCTTGCATATTATATTGCTTCAAAACTAATTTTTGCAAATTTAAATTCGTTTTAAATATTCTTTTTCATTATTTAATTACTAATTATGACAAATTTTTTTGAACCTTTACGATATGTTTATCATTTATTCATTTTGTTTTTCTATGTCATGATTAAGAACTAATAAAAAAGATAATAAAAAAATGAAATTTAAGTAATAAATATCACCTGTGATAATAGAAAACATATTCCCATAATATAATAAAATAAATTATATAATTAAATTAAATAAATAATTAAAATATAAATATATTACTTATGTTTGTGCTTTTCCATAAGAACCAGCTGGGGGTCGGTACATTGTTGGTAATGATAATACTTGTGGTAAATTAAATGCGTATTTTTTTAAACCTATATTTTTCATTGTATTATCAATACGTGTACCCTCACTAAAAGCAAAATAAAAAAAAAAAAATCATGTATTATTTTTTAATTAAATAAAGAAAAATGTATCACCTTCTCATTGTATTTAATACAGTTGGTACATTTATCGATGGCAAATGAAATTCTTGTTGTAATAATCTACATTGTTCTAATGTAACAGCCATTGATGTACGATCCTTAGCACTTTTACACGATGTAAATCGTATACCATGTAAATTACGACAAATATCTTCAGCTATATGTAATATACGTATATTTTTTGTTGTATTTAATCGTAGTAAATCCTCCATTATATTTAATTGATTTATTATAATATTTGTATTAACATTATCTGTGCTATTATTATTGTTATTGTTCGATACAAATGTGGTATTTATAAGTGATTGTTTCAGTGTTAAACCTAATGTATTATCAGAAAATTGAAAATTTAATTTTTTATAACGTATATGGTATTGTTTTAAACGATCAAAATTATCCCAATTAGAACGATGCTGTTCCCGTGTATGACCTAACGCTTCTGATATTGTCGCCTTTTCATTAATGCCAATGTTAAAAAAGACCGGTGTCACTTTAAACTGTATTTGATTTTTTGTTGGTAATAGACAATAAATATTATCGGGTATTGGTAATAAAACATTTATTGATTGACGTGATCCGATTAAACGTGGTAGTGGTAATGAATTTGTTTCACGATTTATATTACTACGAACTAATGTAAAATTAACTGTTGATAAATCTTCAATTGCAACACTCATATCGCCCCACATATCAGTTTCCTGTCCATATAATGATAATAAACCTTCGAAATACGCCAATGGTCCTAAATTACATAATATATTTATATAGTTTTCAGTAACGACAGTACCCCATAATTTTGTCATTAAACCAGTTATTAAAGATGTTAACTAAAAGTAAGAAAAAAAATATTTGTTTAAATTTTAAAAAATATATGTTTATGCCAGCAATAAACATACAGCTTGTGAAAAACAGACATCACGACGGTACATTATTGTTAACGCTGATGTGATTTTTTTCATATCCTGTTGTAAACGTTGTACAGAGTGCATAAGCCTTGCTGTTTTCAATAATCCATCCATTGCCTGACGTAATTTTCGCATTGAGGGTCGCAATTCAGATGCCCAATCAGTTGTTAAAGATAAATCTAAGCCTAAAAAAGTTTTTTAATTAAATATAAATTTTTTAAATTTATTCAAAAAAAAAAAATATATATTAAAACTTTACCATCTGTAAACTTATTTCCTTTTTTAACTTTTCGCGTTACTTCACCAACTGCTTGGGTCAATGCTAAATTTAAATCTTTACTTGATTTTATCGATGTAGCACAACTATTTTCTGTAGAAAGTTGTCCACTTGCTGTTGTTACTATAGACGATGGTGCCGTTGTGTTTGCAGGCGTTGTTATTGTTGTAGAATTATAACTTGATGCTAGACTAGTGTCATGCTCTTGGGTAGTAGAAATTGGTTGACTTGTTACTACGTCCTATATAGTAATAGATTAAAATTATAATATACAATTTCATAAATAGATAATAAAATGAAATTACCGGTGGCTGACTATTAAAACCACGTTTAATTGTACTCTTTGGTTGCCTTAGACGCACAGCTGGACTACCACAGCGACCACATAAAAATTTCACTTTGCTTACTAAGCACATAACACTCGCTTCTATATTTAATTGTGTTAAATCAAGTGGCTCTGGTTCTTCTGTTGGTCTGTAATAATTAGCTGATGGACTTGAACTCATAACTTTTGTATCGAGAAATGCACCATGGCAACCTAACATAATTGATGCATTTTCTATTGGATAACCATTTTCGTCAAATTGATTTGAATTCAATAAAATTTCATTGCGACTTTCAATTAAATGATTTTGTAACGATGATGATCCGGAAGAATTATTCAATAAATTACTTTCACTTTTATGTATATCGTCTTCAATACTTTTTTTCTTTATTAAAAATTGTTGTGATTGTGATTGGATATTGTCACTAAGTAGATCGTTAATTGTTGTCGGGAAAGAAGTATCATCAATTAAACTATCTTTATTCGATGAACATGATGTTGAAATTTCTCCATTCACATCAAAATGTGTTTCATTAAATTTTAAACCATCAAATTCATTTGTTAAACCAATATTACATGTTACTGGTAACGAACAAGAAAGCATATCATTTGATGAATGCATTTTAGTCTTGTTTTGTATAGCAAATATCATATTAGAACTACTTTGATTAAATGATTTAACCGTATTTTGTATTGTTGAGATAGCATTAATGTCTGTAGCCGATGGTGATTTAGTTTTTAAATTAGATATATTACTAGAATGTGGTATCGAGGTTGATGGTGTACTGTAACGAAATCCTTTTAGTTGTGGCCATAAATCTGGTGCTGGTCCCATTGGTGTTGCAAAATCTTCTAACTCTGGTGACTTTAGATCAAGTGCACCCAATTGTTGTGTTATTTTTTTAAATGGTGACATTGGCATTAAATTATTATCTGGCTCATCAATAATTCTGTGATGTTCAATAAATTCAAAAGCTTCCTCAACTAAATTTGGCTCCCATATATTTAATAGTGATCTTGTTTTTGTCATCATTTCATTACATAAAACTAACATTCCTTTGGGATTTTTTGATTTTGCCAAAAATAATAATTGTGACATTATTTCAACAATTTCTTTACGCAATTGTTTAATCGCTTGTACCGCATCATTTGCCGTCTGCACTTTACAACCTTGCTGATCCATTTTTGATGGTGAATCTTTTATTTGATGTAACAATCTTTAATAGAACATCAAACACATAAATTTCATTATTATACCAAAATTGTGAAATAGAGAAAAATAATAATTACTTTATTAAGCCTCCTGTTTTACTTTTACCCGTATGCCGTGTAAATGCACCAACAGTTATAACATCCAAATAACCGCTTCTTTTTAATGTATCATTATGTGCAAACATACGTTGTAAATGCAAATTAACTGGTGCAAACTCTAATGCTTCGTCATCTTTTTTTATTGATTGTTTAAAATAAATACCATTACACTGTTGTAAATTTTGTTTCGCTTGGGAATAGTCTTTCAATAATTTTAAATGTTTATCTAATAAATCCATTTGTTTATTTCGCCACTGACCACCTAATTCACCCATACCGCTTATCTCTTGTAACAATTCTTTTTCACGAAGTATATAAATCGATCTAAAAATTAAATAGAACATATCATTCAATTGAGTAATTTTATGTTATAAAATTTTATATAGTTAACTTACAATAATTGCTGTGGTATTAAAAAACATAATTGACTTTCCATCATTATTTCTTGTACACTAATATCACCACCTAATCCCGAATGTAAACGATATGTGTGAACCTAAGAGTGAATGAATGAAAATTTTCAATAATTGATTTAAATTAAATTATAAAAATAAATTACATTAGGATTAGAAAATAATAGACTAAGACGCCCCTGCGACGGTACAAAAAGTTTTACACCCAATTTTGGTGGTAACGATTGTGAACGTCGATGGCCAATATTTTGTTGTTCAACAACTTTGGCTGGCGATCTTGGTGTCTTTTTATCAGTCTCTGGCACCCATGTTGCGATTGTTATAAAACCAGCATTGCCATTGCTCGATCTCAACGGTATTCGTAGTCTTGTAGTATCCTGTATAACCCCTAAAGCAATTTCCGCAGAACCTAATGGCACAGCGGTTTGTGATATTTTCTCACGTACATCATACGCGGTGAAACGTATCTGTGAACCAATATTTAAACCGTCACAACATCGAAATGTGATTGTACACAAAAACTGCGGATTAGAACATTTTTCAATAACTTCTGTTTGTCCATATTTTATCCAACCGGCACGATTTTGTGCGGTCACTTGTACAACAACAGATGGATTTGGTGGACGACCATGTCCATCACATAATAAATTATCACAAGAGATTGCCGATTCACAAATTGGTATTTCAGTTATATCTAAGAATTAAAGTAATAATAAAGAAATAAAAAATAATTGCTTAATTACATATAAGGAATAATTATTATAAGAATAATAAAACAAAATTATTTACAGTAAACAAAAATAAGTTTTTTTGATTTTATTTTATTAATTAAAATTTATTCGATAGTAAATTAGTTAATTAATTATATTATTTATTTATTTTTTTTACAAAGAAAATCATGCCAGTTGTTATTATATAAATTGATAATTAAATAATTAAAGAAATTAATAAATAAAATTAATAAAGAAAACAAGGAAAATCAATAATATATATATGTATATAAATTAAAATTTTATAAGATCGTCACCTATTTCTTTTCCATTTTGCAATCGTAACATATCAACATCAATATCTTGTATTGCACCACGTTTTTTTTCAATTTGTTCACGTAAATACTGTAATTGTGTACGCATTACACCATAACTAGCTAATCGTATTATTTTTATCCATTCAGTACGTTCTAATTCTGTATTTGCAGCTAAACGTTGCTTTAAACCATCATCAAATTCTATTTTGTCATAAAACAAAGAAAAATTATTTTTGATAAAAATATTAAATAAAATAATAATATTAATAATAAAAAAATCACCTAAAAAAAATACAAAACCATCATGCTCCCGTTTCTCATTATGTATAACCACTTTGTACTTTTCTAATACAATAACACCTTGTGCCTCAGAAAATTGATCATTTGTTTTTAAATAAAATAATAAATTACCACGTAGACGACACCATCGTTCAGTACTCACTAAAAGCAAAAATATATATAAAAAATTTATTATTATTGCTATAAATTTATTAAATAAAAATAATAACATAAAATTAAAACTAAAAAATACGATAAATATGAGAAGAAAAACCAAAGAAATGTAAAAAAAATATATGTATAAAGCATTTTTTAAAATTATAAAAATTAGTCATTGCAAAAATAATAATAAAGAAGAAATCTTATAAAAATAATAAACTAATTAAAAAATAAATAAATTATAAAAAATGATAATTAAAAAATAAAAAATAATAAATAAAATAAAATTACCAGAAGTGTAAAGAGTAAATAATTTTTATAAAATATAAGAAAAAATAATAATAATAAAATATTTTCTCTGTTTTTTAAAGAAATATTTTAATCATAAAAAATAAAAAAACGGTTAGTAATGTTTCTGTTGTTAAATGAATTTTTTCATATAATAAAAAGTAATTATTTCGCGACGATAGATAGGTAAGTAGGTAGGTAGATATAATAGGAATAAAAAGACAATTAAAAATTAGTAAAATAGTGAATTAAATTGTTTTTCTTAAACTTAATTGGTGTGTTAAAAAAAAAATCATCAATACAGTGTGTGCAGTGTTTTAGTAACATAAATGTTATAATAAATTAATTAAGCAAAGTAGTGTTTCCCTAATTTATTACTTTTGAATCTTTAAGTTTTAAGTACTTAAACCATTAATTAATTAATTAATTATTTCTTAAGTTTGATTTTAGTTTTTTTTTTTTTTGTTAATAAAACTCGAACCTTTCGCTGTTCCCCCTATACAACTGAATGTGTTTGTCCTTTTTGGTTGTTTATGTTTAGTTGTTTTAGCTGCTTTTGATTTTAAATCACCTGTTTTCTCTATTTTTATTTATTTATATTAAAATCAGTAAAATATTATTTTTTTTTTTTGTTTGTAGTAAAATTATGTTTTTTTTTTTTTAATTATATTAAAAATAAATAAATAAAAGAAAAGAAAAAAAAAATAAAATAAGTAAATTAATAATAAATAAAAATAAAATAATAAATAATTATTAATGAATGAAAAGTAATGTATATGAATGAGATATTTTTTAATTGTTTTTTTAATTTGTTTTTAGACAAGAGACACGACACAATCATGCTTTTAAGACTAGACAACATAAAATTTTTACAACATTTGACAAGGCAAGCGAAGACATCCCAAGGAGACGTTCAAACAGAGTACATTATTGGATAACAAGACTTGGGAGGTCTAAATTTTTATTTAAACTAATAATTTGCTAAAAAAGGTAAATCTGGTGAATTTTTAACATTAAGCAAATGAAAAATACGAAAATACCTTCAGTACGTCTAAAGAATCCCTCCTGCCTTTCGGTAATAAAAAGTAATCCTTCTTTCTCAAATTTATTACTGGGCTGTGTTGCTAATGTTATTAATTCTTGTTTATTAAAACGCATTTTTATTTATCAAATAACTGAAATTAAATTAAATTTTCATTTATTTAACTAATCATTAGATTTTAATGACGTAAACAAAATTACATATAATTTTACATAAAAACAAAAAAAAAAAATATTTCTACACTATTTTCAATAAAATTATTAATGCAAAGAAATTGATTTTCTTTTCATTTATACCTTAATCTTTTTTCAAGATATTTCGTTTCACCTTTTCCGATATTAAGATAAACATAAAAAACAACAACACAAAGAATTTTGTATGCGAAAAACTATAAATTTCTCAACCTTAATCCACCCAAAAAAAATATTTTTCTTTAACAATAAAAAAAAAAGCTCAGAGTTGACCCATTTTTCTAAACATAAAATATTTAAAGCATTCCCTTTTTTGCCACAAGCATTTAATAATTTAATTACTATTTTTAATTTTAATTTAAATATGTTTTTTTTATTTATTAAATTATAGAAAAATCACTACGATGTATATTTTTATAAATTCATGTTTTTTCTCACATCTTTTTATTTTGACAATTATTTGACATTTCGTGAAGACGGTAATTTTGTTTCTAAAAGGTATCGAAGGTATAGGATGACAGATGTCAGTTTTGTAAAAATTGTCAGAAAAGTGTGATGCCTGATGAAGCATTGTTTTTATTTTTTAAATTAAAATAAATTTAAAGATAATTAACTAATCATTATTAATAAATTAAATTAACAATTATGATTTATTTAAAAATGTATTGTTAAAGTTAAAATTTCAACAATTAATGAATTTCATCATGTTTTTTTGATATATTTTCTGTTCATTCAACAAATACTCGAAAATCGATTTTATAGCATAGACTTCGTTTCGCTTTGCTGTTAGAAGCAATAATATCAGTTTGAAAACGGTACTTACGCGATGAAGAAGCGTTTACGAATTAAATAAGTGACTTTTTTTTATTTAATTTATGTTAAGTGTATTTGTGTTTTATGACTTTATTAAAAACAAAAGTAAAAACTGTAATAAAATATGCTGATTATTGTTAATTAAGTTTTAATTATATTGTTAATTTCATGTGTGAAATTTCTATGCTAATCAGTTACTTAAATTTTGTCAAATTTACATCAAACAGGTGGTATTAATTATTACAATTGAATTTAATTGTGAATGTTATATACCATTTATGTAATAGTATTAAAAAATAAATGCATTTGTTTGTTTTTTAAAGCAAATTTTATGATTTATTAAAAGTGCGCAGTTAGAAATTTGACAAAGGGAAACAACCCTAACATTTTTTTTAAAGGGAAGAATAAAAAAAAAACAAATTAATAAAGGTGGCTTAAAACGCCAACATATCACTAAACCGGTTGTCAGGAATTCTTCATTTTGGATATTTTTTTATGCAGCTTAAATATACATACATCAACAAATATAATAATAACTAATGAAAAGCAGTACCAAGCAAAAAGTACACTTTTAACAGGTATGAACTGATAAATTTAAAAAAGAAAAACTTGTTTAAAACTTAAATCTCCTTTCAAAGAAATTTAGAATTAATTTTTGGAGTTGATTTTAAGAAAATATAAGTAAATCGTTTATTTAACATTGCATTACTTAAAATTACTTGCAGTTATTGCATCAGTAATGCAATTGATAATGGCAAAAGGTAAAATTGACAGCGTCATCAATATGATTTTAGCGTTGAAGACAATAATAATATAATTTTTGTTTATAGAAAGAAAAATGTGTATGATTTAATTTTAAATAATATTATTTACATAATACATTATTAGTTAAAATGTTTAAAATAAATAAATTGGTTTAATAAAGAAAAGACCTTCAAATATCGCATTTATTCATAACGTGAATAATAAGTGAAAATAAATAAAATAATAAAATGTTCAATTATTGTGGATTTATAATGATTACGAAAAAAATCAGCACAATTGCATATGATTAAATATTTTAAACTGGCTATAATTCTACAATGATAGTTTACGATTAAATATTAAATACATACGGTAGTAGGGTGTCTAATAATAATTTATTCTAATTATTATGTAATAAGAATTTCTATTTATAAAAAAATTAAAATGAATTTATGAATTAAAAAAGGTAAACAATGCATTTTAATTTGCTTATTGTTTTACCTGTAAAATATGTCGTGTTCTGTTCTTCTATCACGTCACACGTTTTATGAATGAACAATAAGCAATAATATTTATTTTTTATTTGTAATTAAATTAATATAATATATGCTTATTATTGCTGTTAATATTGAAATTTTATTTGTTTATGTGTAAACTTTTATTATAATTATTAGTAATTAAAATTTCTTCTTAAATGGTTTCGAATGAATAAATATAAAACTAAAGATTGATTAATTATTAAATTTCGAATTATGATTTATTTTATAATTAAATTAACTATAATAATGTCAAAAGAATATATACAACCTTTTAAAGGAAATAACAATGATTTTCTAATTTAATTTAATCAAAAATATTATTTTTTTAATTTATGTATTACGAGTTATTACAGTTGACAATAAAAATGAAATTCATTCAAATATTCTTCTTTAGTTAGAAACAAATTATTCTCAAATAATTTCCTCCATCCTGTATTATCTTAACAAATTTCTTGTTGATAACAATACAAGGGATTATTTAAATTTTATTTATAAACATAAAATCATAAGCACGACACAACAATTGTTAGAAAAAGTGTCACGAATTTCTTTAGAAATATAATTAAATATGTTTTACTGTCATCAAACGAAAATAAATAGAATTTTAATTTTCTTGTCAACATAAAATACTTTTATATTACTCGTTTAATTAATTAATTAATTAATAAACTTACTAATAATAAAAAAAAAACAATAACAACATAAATAGTTAGATTATTTTTAAATAAATTACTAAAACACGTGCCATTAACAAAGTATTCTTTTTTTTAAATTATTTTGTAGGAAAATCTTCAAAAAAAAAAAGAAAAACTATATAAAATTTGAAATAAATAATAAAAAAGACGATAATAATAATAAATTAAAAAGGAAAGAAACTAAAAGCCTAAAATTATGTTAAAAATAAAATGCTTGTAATACGGAAAGTATGGACAATATTTACCAAAGTAATACGAAAATTATGGACAATATTTACCAAAATAAATAAAATTAAAATAATAATGTGAATGGAAGAATAATAATTATTAAGTTTTCAATTCATTTTTAAATATTGCATAATTAATTAATTAGTTATATAAGGGTAGTTGTTTGTAAGAAAAACGAATCATGTTGGGTAAAAATTTGAATTTTAAAGTTAATAATGCAGTATCTGATAGTGCAAATCACCACCCATAGCTTATAATCAAAGACAGACAATGTTTATTTATTTATTTAATTATTAATTAGAACAGAAAACAACGTATACATTTAATGAAATATGATGAAATGTGTGCGTTTGTGTTAAATAAATAAAATATTATTTCATTTATTAAATTTTTCTATTTATTATCAAGTTAATATTTTTTAATTTTATTTTCTATATATAATTTTTTCATTTTTCATTTAAATACTTTACTGATAACTGTGATAACAATTTTTTGTATTTAATGACATTTATCGTAATTTTAACGTTAAAAGTAAATTATTTTAATTAATAAAATATTTTATAATGAAAATTTCATATTACAGTACAGCATTTGCATATTTTTTTTTTCTTTCTATCGTTGTTTATTTATTTTTATCTGTAATTTAATACTCCTGGTAATGTTAATAAATTATTCTACAATTTTTTTTTCTTCAATTTAAATTAATTAATACAAATATAAAAATTATTCATTATATCATTTTTATTTTTTCTATTCTAACTCTTAGTACTTGTTAGGAACAAATTATATAAATTGTGGTCGGTCTCTCTAGCCTTGTTTAACTAAAATAATTATTGTATTTATTATTTAATTAAATATTACAAGTACTTTGTTATTAAAAATAAAACATTCTTAATTGACTAAATTATTTTATTATATAAGAAAAATTTAATTGATTTCTGTAATAAAGATTAAATTTGTTTCCATTATGACTTGTAAATCTCGTGAATTTTATTTATTTTCACTTAAATTTATCACTTTTTTATTGCTTTTTTCTGAATTTTTTTTATAAATAATATAACTTTGTTGTTTTGTGTCTTCGTTTAATTTTCAAAATTTATTCATGTCATCTGATCTTACTGTAGATCTGTTTTTTACTTAAAGATTTACTTTGCAAAACGTGACAATTCTTTATTTATTGAAAAAATTAATAAAAAATAAAATAGGAAGAAATATAGTTACTTTATTTTCTGCATTTAAAGACAAGAATATATGTTTAAAATTTGCTATTTATATGAGAATAATACTTCTTTTTTTTTTGTTTATGTTAATTAAGTCAATGATTTTGTCGTTTTTATTTTTGTTTTTTATTTAAATAAAAATTCAATTTAATATTGTCATGTTTTTATGTGTTTTCTCTTAACTGATGTGTTAAAATGAATAAATAAATAAGTCATTAAATAATTCTAAATCAGTTGTTCTTGTGGTACGACTAAACGAATCGCTTATTTTTCTTGGTTTATTATTATTATTATATTTTTTTACACATTTCGATTGTAAATTATAAATTTGTTTTCCAAAAAGTAAAACAACTCTAATAAAACAGAAAGATTTAAGGTTTTTTATGATCATGTCTTGTTGTTTATGTTTTTTATTTTTCTTCAAATAAATTTAATTATTACATTTATTTTATTAGAAAATTAATTTTCTCAATTCGATTAGAATTTTTATATGCAAATTTTGCTTTAAATTCGTCTAAAAAATATTTGTTGTGTAATAATAATTTAGTTTAGTTAATAAATATTCAACAATTATACTGATTTTTTTTTTGTTTTTTTGTTATTATTATTGAGAATTTATTAATAATTTATATTTATTATTTTAGATTGATATGTGATGTGTAATTTCGCAATAAGAAAAAATTAATAAACAGAAAACTACTTACCATACGTCAAAAGAAAAAGATGTTTTTATACTTGGAAAGTATTTTTCGTAGAAAAACATAATTAATAATCAGCATTGCTGAACTGAATAAAATTAAAAGAAAATTATTATTATTATTATAATTATGAATAAATTAAATTAAGCATTTTGAATGCAATTTGATTAAGAAATAAAATGATAGAAAGTGCAACACAGACATATTATTATTATTATGTTATTTTTTTTTTGAATGATATTTCACAATGAATCTTCTCACTTTTATTCAATTGTACATTGCTTTCTGTTCGTTTCATTTCATTTTAAAAGTAACAATAAGAATAATAATCATAATTAAATTAAATTAAATAAGAAATAAATTTATTTAATAAAAACAATTTTAAAATTTCAATCATTGTGATGGTTTTTTTTTACTAATTCTAATTTAAATCTTTAATAAGAATTTGGTTTGTAATATTATTATTATTATTATTTTGGTGTGTTAAAGATAAAGGAAACATTAACAGGTGCTTCCATATGGTTATTTCCATTTTTAACATTACTTTATTTCATCATTTAATGTGTTTTTTTTCTTTCTATTTTTCAGAAAAGACAAAATTGTGCTTATTAATTTTTTTTTTCAGTTAAAAATAGATTTTTTTTGCTTGACGCGTTTCTTAATTATACAATTATTGTTTGGTGTTGTGGGTACTTAAGAAAAATGCTTAATTTTGTAATTTTTGCTACTGTGCTGCATATTCTATTTGGAATTACTTGTATCTTTGATTTACTTTTAACATTTGCATTAAGTCTGCTGGTAGTGTCTTGACCTTTTCAATTGGATGTAATTATATTAATTAACATTAATATGTGCCTTTTTATTTCTACATCTTAATTATTTTATTATTATAAATTATTTAATTATAAATTCATATTACTTTCACAAGTGTTTTATTATTTTCAGTGTATTTTAGTATTATATACTTGTTCTGTACTCCCTTCTGTTCGTATTTCAATTGCTATTAATTCTACTCATTTGAAGAGCGAAATAATGAATTTTTTTCATTGTTTTATAATAAAGTTTATAACTTTCTGGAATTACTACTTTTAAATAATAATAATAATTTATTTATATTAACACTATCGTATTACAATTAATTTACATAAAAATTTATTGGGAAAAAATCTATGTTTTTACTTTTATTTTACTTTATTTTTTGTTATTGTTTTCTTGCTTTTATAATTCACTAAAGAATAATATTTATGTATTTCGTTATGTAGAATAAATGTAATTTAATATTTTTTTATACAATTTTATGTGCTTGTGTTATTATTCTTAATTTCTAAATGATAAGATAAATGTAAGTTTTTGCTGATTGCATTTTGTAGTTGGTTTATGATGTTAAATAGGAAATAATTAACTGTTTAAGCTTTTCTTTTTTTTATTTAGTCATTAATAATAATTAGTTAAGTTAGTTTAATAATTAATTATAAATTAATTGAATTATTAATGCAGAACAAAAAAATGTAAAAATTTATTTAAAAGAAAAATATTTTGAGTGATTTTTATTGAGTGAAAAAATAAACTGAGTAGTTTTTTCTTTTTTTTTTTGAATAAATTTAACCTATAAGACGACTTTAGACATATTTTACTATTATTATTATTAATTTATGACAATCTTTAGTAAATCCACTTAGAAAAATATATATTTAATTTATTTTTTTTTTGTTTAATGAATCAAAACACTAATAAACACATTAAAATATAAAAATATACAACAAACACTTTCTATGTGGATGAATATCATGCAGAAATTTTTCTTTTCTCTTGCTGATTTTTCTTTCCTATTAATATTATTAATAATTTAATTTAACCAAAAAAAAAAAAAATGTGTTTTTCTTCGTTTTAATAAATAAAAAAAAAAAAATGAATAATATTAATAATAAGAATTTTTTGTTAAGATGAAATTTATTAATAAAGAAAAAAAAAATGAGAAGAAAAATCAAAAACAACTTCAAAAGATTATAATTTTTTTTTTCATTTCGTTTCTACTTTTACTTCTAAATCAAAAAGATTTTCGGCTATTACATACTTTTTTCTATGATTTAATAATGTTGTTAGGCTTTTATTTGTTTTTCTTTCTAGTTTTAACTAAGTGATGTAGTTTTTTTTTAATTAATTCACTTAGTCGTCGATTTTTCTAATTTCATTAACATATTATTGCGTCAAGTTTTTCTTTTCATTTATTTATTTTCCTAATAAATATGCTTTTAATGTTGTTTTAAATATTATTTATTGATAGATAAAAATTCATTTATTGAATATTTATTTATTTATTTTAATAATTAAATTTAATTTATTGTCATTCAATGAATGAATGAATGAATGGTATTCTTGTGAAATAAAATGAGAATAATTGTTTTATTTGTGTAATTTATTGTCATTTATTACAGCATAAAAATGATACAGGAATTTACAGTATTTCTTTTAATGTTATTTAAAATATTTCCTTTTTAATTGTGTAAAAATGTTAAAAATTTCTGTTTGTTTGATTACCGGCGAAAGTGTTTATGCAGTAGAATTTGATTCTGTTGTTATTTTTAAATAAAATTATTTTATTAATAAAAAATGACTGAAAATCAGCGAAAAAATTAGTCACATCAAGTAGATGATTTATTTTTAATGAAGAAAAAACTATAAAATTAATTAATTGTCTTTTCTACCTATGTCTATTTATACATTATTTATTCACTTTTTTTAAATAATTATTTTATATTTTGTTGTCATTTTTAATTTTGTATAAATAATAGTTTGGATTTGAAGTATGAAAATCCCCAATGGTGTCATTTTAAACAGTTTTTAGACTAATCTCTCCTCCTCAGCGTTCGTAGTTATTTTACTTTTTTCGTCTGTCAGAAAGCTAAAAACAGATTGATAAATAACAGAAAAAGCATTAATTAAATTTTTTTAAATACACAAAAAAAAAAATAAAATAAGAGAAGAGAAAAATTATTAATATTATTATTTCGTTTTGTTTTTTAATTACAGAAAATTGATGACAAAAAGAAGAAGAAAATGATACGTGTTGATGATCTAGATGATACTTGCTGATATATAATCTTGTGAAAACTTATTAACAATCAAATAAATTCACAAAATTGTTTATTAAAAGCTAAAAAGACACTAATCTGTTAAATAGATAAATAAATAAACAAATAAATGTAAACAAAATGATCGTGATTTAGTTTTGTTAGAAGCAAAAAAAAATTAAATATAAAAAGAAAATGTGACAAATTTTGATAAGAAAAGCCGATAAACAGAAATTTTATTTATTATTATAAAAAATAAGAGAGAAATAAAATAATAATAATGAAGAATTTACTTTAAAAATTAATATTTAAATAAAATAGAAGAAAAAATAATTTTGTTAAAAATAATTTGATTAAAGTAAAGAATAGAAAATAGAAAAACACGCGTGTATTTTTAATAAATAAAATCGAAAATAGACCTCAAAATTCTTAAATTTAAATATAAAATGGGTGATAATGCAAATGGTGGTGATGGCAGTGGTGCTGGTGGTGGCGGTGGTGGTGGTGGCAGCAACAGTCATAATGATGGTGGTGATATTAAAAAGAATATAAATAATGGTAATAAAAATAATTCAGAACGTTATACAATTAATTATGATCCAGAAGAAATGAATCCGTTAAAGAGAAAACCGAATTTAAATCAATTGGATGGTGTTGAGAAATGTCGCATTATTCCGCCTGCGATTAATACTGCTAGCGGTGAAAATGATTTAGAAGCGAATTTACGTTTAACAGAGCATACAAATGATAATACAAATGACAATGATGACATTTGTAAGAAGGACAATGGTAAATTTAAAGGTGAGATGAAATAATTTAATTATTTTGTAATTTTTTCTTTTTCAATTTTTTGTCTTTTTTTTTAGGTTTTATCAATAGAATTTTCAATTATTTTGATATAACAAAACGTGCCCAACTGCCATTTTTATCATTATTAATAATAACAATTGTTTTATTAATTATTTTAATTATATTAATAATATTATGGCCACGAATTCCCGATTACTTAACGTCACCAATATGCACGGATAATGAATGCATGGACTCTAGTACACAGGTTTGTTTATTTATTTTATATAATTTTTATACACTCCGTAAGTGATGTGGCTGATTGTTATTTTTGTAATTAAATAGTTTTAACTAAGAGTTACTTAAGTTAGTTTATTTAGTTAAATAAACAAAATAAAAACAAAACAAGTGCACGTTTTTTTTTTTTTTTGGTGTCTCATTATTATTCCCTTTTCTGCGTTTTATTTGTCGTAATCCAACCGTATACGACCTAAATGTTGACAGATTGAGTTATTTACAATAATACTTGTCACGTGTTACACGTTTTAAACAAGTTTAACATAAATTTTGAAAATAAGCAACAATAAGCCAGCCAAGTAACAGCAAGTAATGTTCTCTAGCGAAACTCATCTAATCTGTGCTACATATGTTTTTACATTTTGTTTTGTTTTACTTCTGTTTTCTTTAAACTTCTTTTTTTTTTATTATTACATCTTTTGCTTGTATTTTAAAGAGTAACTTATAAAGTTAAGAGTTGTTTTGTTATTGGTAAACATATATCATTTTGTTTTATTTAATTTTTAAAAGGAAAAACCATCATAACCAGGCATTTAAAAATTGTCAGATAAAAACATAAATGATTTACATTTAGAATATGTTATACATTATTAATATGTGTCATAAGTTATTTAAATATTTTTTATTATATAATAATTCTTAACCATTTATGATTAAATGAACGGTTTTTTGAGTACCTTTTACGTAATCTTATTCCTTACATATTTATTCTATATTGTTTATGTAATTAAATACAAAAAGAAAAACAATTAAATAAGTAACTGTTGCTGGTTTTTTTTTTATTTTATTTTAATAAACAATAAAAATAATAATTGTCGTCTGCCTTTGACACTTTTTTATATTTTTTTATTTCTTTATTTGTTGTTTTTAATATTTTTATTTATATGGTTGGGTGTTTTTTGTAGTTTAATTTTAATTATAAAATTCCTAAACGTTTTAATAGAAGTTTCATTCATTTTATCATCAAGAAAAACCATGAAACGAAAATAATCATGATGATTCGTTTCTTTTGCTGCTGGTTTGAAGAAGTTTAAAGAATTTCGATGTTAGATAAATGATAACACTTTAACATAAATATATAATATAGAAAAATAAAGAAAATTTCCATAAATTTTTCATTACTTAGATGTTATAATTCTTTCATCTATCGTCATTTTATTTTATTTTATTTTTAATATTTATAAGAGAAAATTCTTACCGTATGATTGTAACTTGTTGTTGGTTGTTTCTCTTATTTAAAGTGGTGTAAATTCGATGACATTTATTTTTTTGTATAATAATATTTATATTTATTAATATGTTTCATTTATTTATTTATATTTATATTTATATTTACATGAAATATTTTGGGGTTTTTCATTTAATAAAAATTTTATCGGCGTTCTATAAAAGGTTCTATTTTTTTCATGATTAAAATTTTAGTCGTATTTGTAGTATAAACATTTATTTATAACATAAAATTCAATATGATAAATATTTATTACTTATTAAATATGATGACTAAATATAAAGAAAAAAAAGAATTAATTAATTAATTAATAAAAATAAAATTAAACAATCAAACATTGTTGTGTTTTTAATTTAATTGAAATGTGAAGGAGATGAGTCTCTTTTCATTTGATTTCTTTTCTTTTTTTTGTATGTTTAAGAATTAATGGCAAAAGTATGTTTATTTATTTAATTATTTTATTTTTTTTCATTCATATGTTACTTCTGCGACGTTTTATTTTATATTTTTCTTGTTGTCTTTAAATTTTTTGTACAAGAATTTTACTAGTAATTGTCGACCCTCTTTGCAGCGTCGTAGCGGGAATGTATCGTTATAATACTTTTTTTTTTATTATTAAATAAATAATGGTAATAATAATAATAATATGAATAATAAAATAAAAATTATGATAGGTTTATGTGCGTTTTTTTTATTTTTAAATTTTAATAAAAATAATTTTTGGAAGAAGAAACATATGGTGGAAGTAGGAGTCGACATGAAAAAAAAAAATGGTAGAAAAATGAATATAACATTTGAACGTATTTCTAAATGTCAACGAATAAAATAATAATAAATGCTTGGAAAATTGTTTTCACAAAAAAAAAATTATATATTTTATGATTAATTAACTTCTTTTTTTTTTAAATTTCTTTTAGCTATTAAAATGGACAAATACAACAGTAAATCCATGTGATAATCCTTATGAGTGGTCATGCGGTAATTTTTTTAATGATTATGAAAAACATACATTTTATGGTATGAATAAAGGTGAATGGAATTACAAAACCGATTATGAATATAATGAAATTGAGAATATAAATTCGTTTATATCACGATTACCGGCAATTGCAGCATCATCATTAGCACAATCAATGTTAAAAGAATTGTATACATCTTGTATGCAATTAGATGCATTTGATAAGAATGAAGGTGTTAATACATTAAAAAAATCAATTAAAATGTTATGTAAGTAGAAATGGTTTTTCTTTCTTTTTCAATAATTATTAAAAATAATTTATTTATTTAAGCTCGTCTGTTACATGCGATTATACACTATTATTTTTTTCTGTTATTATTGTTGTTTTTTGTTAAAATCTTTAAGCTATGAATTGATCTCATGATATTATCGTTTTGTTTTTAATTATCAGTAATTACTTTACGGTACTAACTGAATTATATTATTTTAATTAAATAATTAAACACAAAAGTATTTTTTTTTTTGAAATAAAGTTAAAAAGTTTTACTATTCGATACTAGGTGGCAGTATAATCGCAAAGATGGTAATTTTTAAAAAAATAAATTAAATTAAAGATGTTTACATTTTACCACGTATATTTTGTTACTTCTACAAAATAAATAAGAATTTTTGCTAATTAAATGTCGTATCCTATTACTTAATTATGATAGCATAATAATATTTATTTAAAATGTGTTAATTTTTCATTAAAAATTAAGAAAATATCCAACATTTCATAAAATAGTTTTTGTTTTCTTTATTAATTAATGTTTTCGTATGTTAATTTCAAGAAGAAAACATAAATTAATGTATTGTTTTGTGGTAAATAAATTACTTTCACTTTTTTTCTTATTCATATAAGACGGTATATATTGTTTTATTTAATACTCTGTTTGCCATTGAAAAATTATAATTAATTATCAATTTAAACTTGAACTCAAAGTAACATTTTTTTTTTCTAGCAACAAAATGTTATAAAACTTTTCTTTTTATTTGTGAATTATTAATTATTCGCTTTGCCTTGGGGTTCGTTCTTCTTTTAATTTAAATAAGTAATAAATTAACTCTTTGCTATTTCACTAAGAACGATATAATGTATAATACTTTGCTGGATAAACAAGTTTTATATTGTTTGTTTCGATTATTTAATTTATTATGAGATGAATAATAAAAATTAAAATACAACCAAGCATCATCATTATGAGAAAAATAACACAAAGTCTATAAAAAAATTGAAAGTAAAAAAACAGGATAATTAAGTACCAATTTTCATGATGTGTTTTTAACTCGATTCGTTCATTCATTTGTTGATAATTTTATTGGGATTTATTTAATTAATAATTTTATTAGCGATAGATGAAATTAAGATACTTAATTCTTTTTTTTTTTTTATAATAGGATAATTTTACCTGTTGCTAATTTTGCTGTTGTTTTTTTATTTTTATTAATATGTCAACGGGTTTTTTATGGTTTGATATTTAGTCAGTTATTTGATAAATTAAATTTTATTTTTATTATTGTCGTTTAGTTTATGAACCAGGATCCTAATTTATATATATTTTAGAATTTTGCATGCAAACGCGTTTTAATAGAAATAGATTAGAGTCGAACAGGTATAAATAGATTTTTATGGATTTTCTTCTTTAATTTTTTGATTTTACTTTCGATTCTATAAAAATCAAAATTATAACAGATTTATGTTCGTTTTTTTTTTTCTTCTTTCTTTCTTTGGTTGCAAAGAAGCAACAGAGGAGTGGTTACTACTTTTATTAGTTCTTAGCCTATCTTTTATTTTCTTTTTTTCCAAATGTGAGAATTAATTTTAATTTTGAATATAAATTAAGTTTATTACTACATTAATAATGTAAAAATTGCTTTTTTATTATTTTATTAATTTTGAGATAAAACAGAAAAAAACTTAATGATTTTTTTTTTATTTTTATGTTAATAAATTTTATTTTTATTGATTTATTTCGGTTTTATTTTTTTTATTTAAATTGGAAACTCCAATTTTGTTATACAATAATTGGATTTCGTTTATTTTTTTTTCGAAAAAAAATTGATTCATTGTTTTGAGGCACGTTTAAAGAGTTGTCCGGATTGGAAGTTTGGTGGTCCATAATTGCTTGGTGGTTCTTGGACTGTTGCGAATTTAGTTTCTCCACCGGCGAATCCAATGTTATCAGATCCTGTTGTTGAGCTAGCGGCGAATCTTGTGTCAACGGAATTGTCAGCGACAAATGTTGGTGATACGCTGCTTGTTACGAATGCTGGAGCCGAGCTTGTTGTAACAAAGGTGGCACCAGTTGGCTGTACGGATCCAAAGTCTTGTCCTACAAATTGGCTTGAGAATCCTGATAATGGAGCGGAACTTGATGATACTATGGTGGCACCAGTTCCCTGTACGGATCCAAAGTCTTGTGCATCATATTGGCTTGAGTATCCTGATACTGGGGAAGAAGTTGATGATACTAAAGTGGCACCAGTTGGAATAACTCCGAAATCTTGTGATACAAAATCGCCACCAAATCTTGAGTCGGTTCCTACTGAGGAGCTTTCTAAACTTGAACCAGAACTTCCTGCGCTGCCTGTTGAGAAACTGCTTCCTGTGTTGCCTGATGAGAAACTACTTCCTGTATTGCCTGATGTGAAACTACTTCCTGCATCACCTTGTGCCAATGCAGCAAAATCGAAACCATTGTCGTATTCACCGCCTACTTGTTTTGTCATTGAGGTAATTGAGCTTTTAACTAAATCATTATTAGTGATTGCATCAAAAGCTTGTTGTCCACCTGAAACTACAGTTGTACCTTGATTGGCACCACCTCCGAAACGGATTTCAGTTTCTTTTAATGTTTGTTGAACTGTTCAAAGTGATAAAAAATCATTTAGTTTTCGTAAAAATAATTTTTGTTAAATTTTTATTCAAAATTACTTTTCTTGTGAGCATCGTTTCCCTTGTATTTAATGAAGAATACTTCTGGTTTGCTTGGTGGTGCTGCCTTTGCTGTTTGGATGTCAACATCATCAGTATCTTCTGGTTTCTTAACCAAAACATAGATGAGGGTCTTCTCTTCGGACTAAATAATGTTTTTGAGAAAAAGAAAAATGATTTAGTAAAATCAATAATAATTAAACTAAAAATGCGGAAATTACTTGTGCTTGTTGAGCAATAATTTGGGAACGATGGGATGAATATGTTGGTGCCTTAATGAAAACAATCTTGTAATGTTTTTGTGGGGCTGGTAATTGTACTTGACGTGCTTCATGGTATTCTTCTTCCTCTTCAGGGGCAGCATGTACGTAGAAATGTTTAGTAATAATTGGTTTTTGTTGAACAAAGACAGTTTTTTGACGATGACGACCAGATGATCCTTGTGAGAAACCGGTTTGTCCTTGGCTTCCAGAATATACGGTTTGTCCACTGCCAAAACCGCTACCGGTTGAACGTAAACCAGATCCAGATGAGAATCCAGTATTTCCCGAAGAGAATCCAGTGCTTCCAGAAGAGAATCCAGTGTTTCCAGAGGAGAAACCAGTGTTTCCTCCACGTAATTGTGTTGTTGTGACAGTTTGAACTGGTGCAACGTAAGATTGTTGTCCACCAAAGCTGGCACCACCGCTTGAGAAACCAGTGTTTCCACCGCGTACAAAAGTGTTTGATACTGTTGGTACAACATATGCTTGTTGGGCTCCAAAGTTTCCTGAACCGGATGAGAATCCGCTATTTCCGAATCCACTGCTGCCGAATCCACTGCTGCCGAATCCACTGCTGCCGAATCCGCTATTTCCGAATCCACCACGAACTTGAGTTGTTGTTACTGTTGGTGCAGCATATGCTTGTTGTGCACCAAAGCTACCAGAACCGGATGTTGAGTAACCACTGCTGCCAAAACCAATGTCACCGAATCCACCACGTGTGGTAGTTACTGCTACTGGAGAAACATAACCTGTTGAGTATGTCGGTCCACTGAATCCAGAACTACCACGTAATGTTGTTGATCCAAAGGTTTGTTGTGTTGGTCCTGCAGAGAATAAAACACCGCTGGCTGGTTGTTGATAACTAGTTTTAATTACTGGTGATGTTGAAAATGTATTAAATCCAGATGTACCTTGATTGAATCCCTTATTATCGTAATCAACTAAACTGATATCTGGACGAGCACTTACTACTACAGCCAATGCTGCAATCGCCTATTTAAAAAAAAAATAAAATAAAAAGTGGGCAAAACATTAATAGATTCGAAAAATAGACGAATAATTAAATTTTTTATTACAAAATAAAATTAATTAACACACTTAGGAGATAAAATTAAATAATTTACGTGAAAAAAAAATATATATATATGAAAATGTTTCGTTGTTGTAACAAAGTGATAAATAAATAACAAAGTGATAACTTAAAATATATTTATATATATTTGGTTTGGTAAATGTCGAAGGTACAATGGATTAATGGATAAAACTTGTTTATTTGTTTAAATTTATTTTTCCTATATTATTTAATTGTTTAATTATTTATACGGTGTCGTGATCAGAGATTTTTAACATTTAAAATTAAGTTATTATCAAAAAAATAAAATTAATAAAGAGAAAATGAAACCGAATTTTAACCGCTAATATGTTATGGCTAATAGGCTAATACCTATCTTATCATATAAAATATTTATAATAATTTAAGTTTTTTTTTTTAAGTAATTTCATTCGTGCACAAAAAAATGAAAGTTTTAATTCTTTAAGAATGAAAGAACTCTTGAGTTTATTAACACAAAGAGGAGTTAAACATGTATTAACCGGTTCTTGGATTTTCTTTCTAACATTTTTCTAAATTAAATTTGATTATTTTTTCAAGATGAAATTTTTGTAGCTTTTTCAAGGTTTTTTTTCTTGTTTTTTTTTTTCTTGTTTCCTAAATTATTAATTAATATTCACTTTTGACTAGATTAATTAATTAATTTTTTTTTCTTAATCTCACTGAATTAATAACGAACACACTTTGCATTATCATTTTTTTTTGTGTTTTTTTTTGCTTAGAAAAATACATTTGATTAGACTTAATTTAAATAATTCGCGCTCTATAAACTGTTTTATACTAATTATAGCAAAAAATAGAAGAGTATTAAGCGAATTAGTGAAACAAATAAAAAAAAAAATGTAAATTTAATCCGTGAAAACACTTAAAAAATTCGTTGAATTTATGTTTTGTCCGCTATAATACTGTACGTTGAAACAATTTTAATTAATTTAATGTTAAATGAACAAAAAAAAAAAAAAAAGATTAAATTTCAAAAATTAAATGAAAATCGCCTTAGCAGTTTACTTATTACATAATTACTGGATAATTAAATACTTAAGACTCACCACAAAGAATTTCATTCTTATTAATTTAATTAAAACACAAAAAAATCCAAAAATAAAATAATTCCACTTAAAATAAACACCTTCAGTCACTAATTTAAATCCACTTTTTAACAAATGAAAATTTAAAACCAAACTGAAGATGATTTTCGTTTAACTTTCGCTTTTATATAGAATTTTTTTTTTTTGGTTTTGGTTTGTCGTTTGATTTGATTATAACTCAGGTGTGTGCTAGTGTTTGTGCTAGAGATTGATGATTTTTGACTTTAAATTTTATTTATTTGTTAATGACTTTTCTAAACATTTAAAATGTTAAAAATTTGAAGATTTTATTTTTTATTATTTTTTGTTGTTTGAATATGTATGTATATTTGTTGCGATACCTTGCGATGGTATTACATTTGTTAACTCGTTTGCTGGCTATCCAGCTAACTAGTGAGCCGTGTAGTAGCCGGCGGATTTTATGTCACTCAGAAACACATACGCATACCAAAAAAAAATTCACAAAAACACAAATTAAATCCGGTCAATAAATTGATTCTTTTCTTTTTGTTTCTCAGGTGATTAGAGATGGCAGATTACTGCAACCCACCCAAATTTTTTTTTTCTTTAGAATTTGATTCTTACAAACACGTTAATACATGCTAAGTCGCATGTCTTTGGAAAAGATTAAAAACATAAGGTTAAACTAACATAAAGCACTTGTTTTGGGTAGAGACATTTAAGCCTAAAAACCGTTTAAAAAATTAGCCGAGAGGAAACATAATTTACCATAATTTATTACCTATATCGAGGCAGGTTATACATAAGTAGCATAAATGTCATTCAGAGACATCGAGGCAACGTTGCTCTAAATTATCCGGTCGTTTATTAATTATTTTATTTTGTTTTATTAATTTTTAATTAAAATGATTTCTTTCTTCTTTTTTTAAATGGAATTTAATATGTTTATTTGTTCTACTGATGATGGTACCTGTTAATTGAATTATCAATAAATGTTGATGCTGTATCGAGCGTGAGTTAATTTCATAAAAAGTACTTGAGAGGTTGATTGAAAGTATATTTGTGAATATTATTTAATTAATATTTTCTTGATATAAGAGACAATAGAAATTTGATGCAAAGTAATTCAAGTCGTAGTGGTAAAACATAATGTTAAATCAAATACAAAAATGCGTTCAATGCAATGAATTTACCTTATCAGACAGAAAAAAAAAAAAAGATTGCTTAAGATTGTATAGTGTCTCCACAGGTACATTAAAAGTAATGACGGTTTTTTAATTAAAACTATTATTCGTGATTATGCAATCAATTTTTATTTGATTCTTAATTTGTTCGTTCACTTGACATCTGTTGTTTCCTCGAGCTTCTATCTTGATCAAGGCCAAGTTTTAAATGTTTACATGCATTTTGTTTTATTCATAATTTTAATCTAAAAATTCAATCTTCAAATTTAAATGAATCTGATTGTTTGTACGTCCGTTAATAAATTATTTCATAATCAGATTTAGCTTTATTAATTTAGATGATTTAATTTTAAAGTTTAACTGGGAAGACATGAGAGTATTCTATCTATGTATATGCTGGAAACTGGCATACAAAATTTATGTTCAATGGTTGTTGTACTTGCTAATTGGAGTAATTTCGACTGACTGCATTATTATAATTATTATTAAATTCCTTAAACATTCTTCATTTTTTATTTAGATAATTATATTTGTTTATTTTTTTTGTTATTTTATTAGTGGTTTGGTTCATCAGTTACATACAAACGATACATACAAAAAATAAAAAACACACCAAACTATTTTGTTTAACCAGTTTTTCATCTAAACATTTTCGTTTAAAAAGAAAAATGTTTTTACTTTTATTTTTCGATGAGGTCATCGTTTTTTTTTTTTCCTCTTAGATTTAATTCATCTTTTTAAAATTAAATTTATTAAATTCTTAAATAGATTTATCTCTTTTTTTATTTTTATTATTTATACGTTGTTAGTTTTATTAATTAATTTTTTCTTTAAGAATAAATTTTTCCGTTGTTATTTCTTTCTGATGGTAGAATGGCGTTTATTTTTATTAATTATTTTTTCTTTTAATTATATATAAACATTAAACTTGTATTTGATGCTATGCATTAGTTTTTTGTGTATTGAAAAATTTTCATTGATAAAATTATTTTTACTGTGTTTACTTGATGGTCAGTCAGTAGTAATAATCTAATATTATTAAAGAGAATTAAATTTTAATGCTTTAATGATTTGAATAAAAGATTTGTCGTATTTTTTTCTTCTTCTTCTTGTTGGTTAAGAAATTTATTAAATATATATATATATAAATTATGTTATTTTGGGTTAGTTAAGTAAGGTAGCGTAAAAGAAATAAAACAAAGTTAAAATACCGAAATAAAACTCGTGATTGTGTTTTATAATTCTTGAAAAAATACCAAAAATACAATCCTATAATTTAAGTAAGGAGTAGAGAAATACCTTAAGTAAAAATATTTAATTTTTAGTTTTAATATGTTTCTCCTCCCACAGATCTAAGTCTAACTGGTTTATTTATTATATTTAATAACAAAAAAAAAAAATAAAAGTTTATCTCCTCGTTGATGTGATTTTATTTTTTATTTTAATTAAAATTCATGTCGCGAAATTTAACTTTGTTTTAGCAAAATAAAATTGAAGAAGATATTCTTGCTGATGGTTTATTTGTTGTTTGCTTGTAAAAAAAAAACAAACACTTTTTATCTAGTTGATTAAATAATTTTTATTTTTGAAATAAAATTAAAATAATAAATCATTTCTGGTTAAACTAATTTTTTTTTAATTTTATTCCGTTTTGTTGATTAAGTGATAGTGAGAATCTAGTTTTTGGTTTATTAATTTTTAAGCAGTTTTTCTTCTTTTTCTTCTTCTTCTTCTTTTTGTTTTTTCTATGATAAATTTTTATTTTTGAAGGTTTATTTTTATTTTACGAATGCTTGTCCGATGAATAAAAATTTGCATATTTGATGGTTTGTGTATTTGCTATGTAAATGTTCAGGTTCGTTGCTTAACGATACACAAGTCTAGTGTTGCTTTCATTTTCATTAATTTTTATTTGTTTACTTGTGTGTCTAGTAATTAACTGGTAATTATGATAATTATTATAAAAAAATAAAATCAGCATACAAACGGTTTATTTGTTTATTATTGAATGAAACATATACTTTTACCTATTACATAAAAGCACGTGAGATATTTTCACTGTGTATTGTTATTACTGTACTTGTTGTTTACCTGTTTCGTTTTGTATTTTTTTTTTTTTTTGATCTTTAAATGCTTGAAATACATACTTTGGGTGCTTTTTACTTTGCGTAAATACTTGAGGCGTTTTTTGATTTTTCGCATTTGCGGTTTATACATTAAAGCATAATAAAATTAAACAATTATTGCCGTTTTATTACGGTTGCGATTTTTTTTTATTCTGTATTCAATGTTGTTGCGTTCTTAGGAATATAAATAGGGTGTGTCGTTTTTTTTTATTATTATTATTTAATTAATTAAAAATTTTAATTGTATATTTTTTTCTCAAGCTTTTACAGTATTTCCTTGTTATTTTTATTTATTTATTTTTGAGAAAACTTTTCAAATTTTGTTCATTGTAAGAAGGAAGTTAGAAGTAAATGTCATCTGTGTATAAATTAAATTAAATTAAATTATTTTTTTTTATATGAATGTTAGTGTTAATTAGGTCAAGGATAATTTAATAATTATTTTTTTTTGTTGTCATCTAATTTTACGTTATTAATTTATTAAAACACTTTTACTCTTTAAAGTGTTTTGTATTTATTAATATTTTTCATAAAAATTTGATTGCTTAATTTATCGAAAATTTGTCTTAATTAAAAGCAACAACATAAAAGACCTTGCCGATAGGTAAAACATCATCTCATCATGTAATTAACAATAAAATTAAATTTTCCATTTCTTTTGACAAATAATTTAATTGAAGTTTCTCTTTTAGTTTAAACGAATAATTGCTAATTGTGTTTCTTTATTAATTTAATCAATAGGTAATGTTATTTCTTATTCTTTTGTTAATTTGAACCTATAATTACCGAATACAACTCAGTTTCATTGTTTTTCTTTATTTGTACATTTGAATAAATGTTTGTCATTCATATTTTAATAAATTCTCTTTAAAATGCTGTTAAATAAATAATAAATGTTAAATAATAGTAATAAAAATAAGAATGTTCATTTATTATTATTTTTTTAGTGTTTACTGTTGATAATTCTATGTCTGGACGACTAATCAGAAGCAAGTAATCCATTCACTCACTCAGTTAATGGTTTTTTTCTTTAGACTAGGAGAATTTTATATTTTTTTTATAAACATAAAATGCATTGTTTCTCGTTTAAAAAATAATTAATTAAAATAAATGAAATACACGACATTAGAACTTGTTTTGTGATTTAATAATAAAATTAAAAAAAAAAAACATTAAAATTAAATAAAAATTAAAACAGATGTATTAGTTTTTAGTCAAATAATTACTTGTTTGAACTTTAATAAATGATGAAATATTTTTAGGAACAATTTTATTTTTATTTTTGAAATTTGAAATTTGTTCGTCATTTATTGATTTTATTAATTATCATCTAGATTTTTTACCCACACTATGTGTTTCATCTATGGTTTTTTTTTTTTTGTTTAATAAAAATAAATTTTGCTAGGAAAACATATATAAAAAATAAAATAAAATCGTGTTTAGTATACTTTCATAAATAAAAATTATATAAATAAATAAATAAACTAAATTATTTAACCTTTTGAAGGCTAGTTTATGTTTCTATTTTTTTCTTTCTGTTTTTAAAGGATTTTTAGTAGTTTTTTTTAAATTTTTTTAATTTTCATCATTAAATCAACATAAAAACTAAAATTGGCAATTAAATTAAATTTATTTTTATTAATTTTTAAACTTGATTTTTGAAATAAAAGTAAAAAAATAAAAAATAATAATAATAAATGTCTTAGCGCGCTTGTGTTATCGAAGAATATTGATTGATTTTTTATTTTATTTTTTTTTTTCTACTTATTTTATGCAAATCAGCACTAAATTTAGAGAAACAAGAATGATTTTTTTTAAAAAGATTTTTATATGTTATTTTAGCGAAGGATAATGATTAAAAATGTTTTGATTTTTTGCCTTTTAAAATCAATTTAAGTTGTTTGTATGGAAATTTCAAAATAAATGTTTTAGTAAAAATAAAATTATATTTTCCCTAATGATTATTTGCATATTGGTGCTAACATCTACTGATAATGTTGCCACTAATTTCGCATGATTGTAATACTATATTAATTAGTATTATCCGGCCTTTGATCGGTAAACATTTTCTATTTATTAGTAGTTTATTGTACTTAAATAAATATTTATAAATATATTTTTTTCTATTATTATTATCTTATTTACTCTAATCATTTGATGGTAGATTTCTCTCATCTTTAAGTTAATTAATTTAAATCTTTAACATTTCAATAGAATAATAATTTTAATGGAATTTTTTTTTGTATATTTAATTTATAATTTTCAAAAATTATGTTTTGATTAGAAAATTTAAAAAAATTTAAATAATAATTCGAGCAGTTTTTTTTGCTGAAAAAACACCTGCTGAACGATTAATTTCACAAGTTTAAAATTTTTCTTGATTTTAAATTAATAATAATAAAAAATAAAAACAATATACTTGTACGTCATCTTTAATTGGGCGCGTCTCAGTTTTATTATTACTGATGCTGTTCGTTCGTGATGATGATCAAGTTTTTTTTTACTTACACTCAAAACTTGAATTATCAATCAAATTGTTAATATTTGTTTTGCATAAATTTATACTCTGTTTTTTGTTAATATTTTTACTAAGCATAAATGATTGATTAATTAATTTAATCGATTAGAAAAGGTTAATTATTTATATAAATGTTTAAATAATTTATTATTATTAATTTATTTATATATTTGTCGTTCAAAAAAAAAAAAAAATAAATAAATCAGGTGTTGTATGTTTAGTAGAATAATTTAGATAAACATATTTACTTTTATTTAGTATCATATTTCTTTATTAATTATATGTTTCTGTTAAAAAAATTATAAATTATTGTTAATTATTATTAGTTGAATAGTAGTAATTGATTATATATTAGCCGTTTTATTGTTAATTCTTACATAATCATGGTCAATCCATTTATATTATTAATATTTTTTATTTATTTATCACACGTATAATTGTGATTATCTTTTAAAATGTCATTAAAACAAATTTAATTAATGTTAATTATTTGGTAATAGTGATATTTTAGATAAATTCAATGGAAATTACTTAAATAATTAATTCAGGATAATTAAAGTTTGTTAGTCGCGTATTACTCATATTTTCTGTTCCTTATTGTTGGCATTAATATTTAATTATAGAGCGCTTTTTTGCATAAATTTAAAATTTAAAGTTGATATTAATGTTGTTTAGCTAAAATATTGTATATATTAAATTAATTGTTTATCATTAAGCAGCAGGATTAGCTGGCAACATTCTCTAATAATAACAACAACAGGTGTTTTCTTGTCTTGTGATTTATTTACTTTTTTTTGAATAGTGAATTTTCAGTTAAAGGTTAATTATGTTGTTGTTTTTTATTTGGTTTGATGACATTAATTTTAATTAAAATTACCCACCCACCCATTCGACAAGAATCAGCAGAATTATCCTACGTAGTGATATTTCTTTTTTTAATAATTTAGTTCGTCTTTTGTTGTTTTCTTAATTTATTTTTTTATTAAAGCAATTAATGTTTAGAAAATCTATTTCTATGTTTATCTAAATTGAAAATATATTTTTTATTATCATTAACCTTCAATATTGATGCCTTTCACTTTTTAATTACAAAAAAAAAATAAATTAATTAATTTTGTATAGATGGTTGGGGCCGTCTAAATTCGGATAGTTATGCCGCATGGAATTTTCGTGAGGTTCTGCCATTATTACAATCAAAGTATGGTGCATCACCTTTCTTTAAAGTGACAATAGAGCCAAGGTTAGTGATTATCATATTATTTTTTTTATGTGACTTATTTAGACTAATAATTAATTAACATAATATTTTATTGCAGAAATCAATCACCATACGATGGAATTATAACAATATCTGAAGGTGAAGTTGGACTAAATAATAAACATTTTTATAATACAGAAACAAATAAATTGGTTTGTAAAATGATCTTTATTTATTTATTAATAAATTAATTAATTTTCTTATTTATTTTCGTTTCTCTTACGCATAGATGATACAAAAATATAAAATTTTATTACGTGACACAGCAATTAATCTAGGTGTTGTTACTGATCATGCAGAAATCTATGCGGAAGAAATATTTAATTATGAAAAACGTATTGTAAATACAATATTAGTGTTGGAAAAGAATAAAACGAGAAAAATTGATAATATATTAATGTTGAGCGATGTACAAAATGCTGCACAATCGGTTTGTAATATTTATTAATTTTTTATTTAATATTTTTAATAATGTTTTTGCTGTTATTTAATTTTAGCTTCCAATACTCGATACAATTCGTTTATTATTTTCAAATACAAAAATAACTGAGAAAACACTTGTCCGTGTTAAAGATATTGAGGTGTTACGCAGTATGTCCCGGATTGTCTCAACAACAGATACTGAGTAATATTTATTTAATAATAATAAAATTTGTAATTAATTAATTAAATTAATTTATATTGATTCATCATCTCTATAGGGCATTACGTGATTTCATTGTTTCATCGTTGATTAAACGTTTTCTACCGTTTTTATTCAAAGAACATCAAACAGCATTAGAAATTTATGAAAAATCTGTTTATGGTAAAAAAATAAATTATTTTAAATTAATTTATAAAAAAATATTAATAATAATTTTATTTAAAAAGGAAATAAATATTCACCGCCTAAATGGTATTTTTGTACAAAATTAATTAAACAATGGGCACCATTTGCTGTGGAAGCATTACAACAGAATCCTCATTTAATTGTGGTTTGTGGAGTGTTTTTTTTTTCGTTCTTTTATTTTCAATTCGGTTAATTCAAATAATTTTCTACTCCTTTTCTTAGGTGCGTATTGATGGCAACAAACCACAAACATCATCAGCAATTAGTGAACGTTTAGTTAAAAATCAAATAATTTTAAATGATGAATTGATTGAAATAATATTTGGTCATATACGTAATGAGTATAAGGTGGCAATACATGGTGCACCATGGATAAATGAGAAATTAAGTAATTTTATAATTGATAAGGTAAATAAATTGATAACTCTATCTACAGATAACTCTTCCCACATTTATCACATTTTAATTTTTATTTCTTTTTATGTAGCTAAATGATATAAAATTACAAATTGGAATACCAAAAGAGTTATTAATAAATGCTAAATATTTGAATGAATATTATCATGATTTTCTATCGAAGAAAATCAATTTCTTAGAAAATATAGAGTCACAGTGGGAGTTTGAGCGGAAAAAAATGGAAGAACGTTTAACAAATGTCAATGACACTATCAAGTACGATTGATAACAAATTTATTTAATGTTTCTATTAGTTAATTAATTAAATAATTTAAATTTAGATCTATATTACTAATGTACACGTCTGTGTTACCGGAAGATGCTAGAAAACCAGTTAAATTTTTACCGGAATTAAATACAATCGCTGTGTCCCGGGAATATTTAAAGAAACCATACTATGATTATAAATATCCAGTGTACGTTAATTGATTGTCTATTAGTCTAATAAATATTTTTAATTAAATTAAATTAATATATTTCTGTTTTAGATCGGTGAATTTCGCTAGAATCGGTATCGATATAGCGGAAAGTATTTTAGAAGCAATTTTGTTATATGAAGAAGATTATAAGGATGTGAGTAAATATGTGTCATTGGCCAGTGCTCCGGAAAAATTATTTTACGGAAATGAGGTTGAGGGTGCCGCCGTGAAATGTTTAACAAAGAAATACGATGGCGAGGAGAATAGTATACCGGAGAAAACAAAATTAAATTTATATAAATCAGTGACCGGAGTCAGTATGACACTGAAGGCATTGCGTAGCTTTTTAAATAATGTCGATAATAATCAGCCAATCGTTGATGTACATCTCACCGATGGTGTTACATATGATTTATTGGGTTTAACAAAACGATTACGTCAACCAGGATTACGTCGTTACAACGAACTGGAATTATTTATTTTAACAAAAATGCAACAACATTGTAGTATTATTGAGAGTGAATATAAAAGGGCGAAATCCTTCTATGAATATCAATTACCGGAAGAGGAAATTTTCTATACAATTTGGAAGGATGTTACTGATATCTCAAATATTATGCATTGTAACAGTAGACGTCATTATCATAAATTATTATGCGATGATTTATTATAAAAGTTTTTGTCTCTTCTGTTTATGTTTATTGTTTTATCTTAAATTTAAGTTTAATTAGTATTTAGTGTTATGATTAGATATATATATTTTTTAAATCTATGTTTTAAAAAAACGTTTATATAATTAAATTTAAATTTATTTCTGTGTTAGACGTTGTTCTGTCTTTCGTTCTCTATTCTTAATCTTGTATTTTTTTTTTCTGAAAGATTAATCTTTTATTAATTTTAATTATTGACATTAAGTACAAGTAATAACACGATGATATTGATGATAAAACAAAGAATTCAAAGTCAGCAGCAAACATCAATTATTTATATAATATTATCTTCCCATAAATTAGTTATGTAATTCATTTTTTAATTGAAAATTATTTTTTATCTATAATTCCGTTTAATTAATTAATTTTTATTTATTAATCAAATAAAGAATAATAAGATTATTAATTGATAATTATAATTCGTTAATATTATTTAATTTTTTGCATTATATACGATGTTGTTTTGAAAATAAAATTATTAAATATTTTTTTTACAATTTTGTTATAGAATAAGAAGAGTAAAGTTGTTAAGATTTGCTATACATATTATGTACAAAATAAAATCATTAAAAATTCGGCTGCGCCCCTGGCAGCGTGTATTGTTGTCTTACGTTTCCCCGGCTTGCTTTCAAGTTCCGGGGATAATCATATTAATATAATGATTATGCGTCACTTGCATAAAATTACGGTTTTATGGAACTGCCCTCTTTGGCCACAGGACAAAGATTTCTTTCGATTTATGTGCCTGTGGCGGTCAGACCTTACATGTCACGGTTGTTGAAAGCTCGGATCTTAGTAGAGCTACAGAATACTTCCATAGTTTTTTCTTTATGTTTAGTTTTTCTAAACAACAAGTCAGTCTATTTTACGGGAGAATAGGCCAACTCGCATGGGCAATTTACCGTAATGATAAATGTACACAAAAATTGTGCCAAACAATTGACCAATATAACAATAACCACAAGCGATGACGACGAGAATAATAAATTAAATACTATAATAGAAATAAAAAAAATAGTTTTTTCTATTGTGTTTTTATTTAAATTTTTTATTTTCAATGCATCTATTTACTAATTTCTATATACATTTATATATATATTTAAATTATAATAATAATAAAATCATTGTAAATAATTTTTTATATAAAATATTTAAAATTGAATAAATAAATCATTGCGAATTTTTTTTTTTTAAGTCTATTTTTCTACTTTGCTATTAAATTACCTAAATAAAATTATTCTTGTGTCCTTGCTAGGCAAAGCGGCATTATGGCTTTGCACGCACTTTTTGTTATCAAATTTCACAAAACGCGTGCAACTTTACTTCAGTTTTCTTTTATTTATGTTTTTAATACAAGGTGAAATTTTAAATGGTGATAAATAATAATATATTTACTTATTTTATTTTTAAATTAACCATTGCTGTAATGGTGAGTTGCTTATTTAATTTAATTAAATTTAATTTCTGTGAGTTTTAAACATTAAAAAAAAATATTTTCTCATTTTAGGTTAATTTCTCAAGTCAACAAAAAAGATAGGAAAATTCCGGAATACATAATGTCTTCTTCTGGAATACAGTGGATGTGCTCTGTTAAAATATTTAATTAGTACCTTTATTATCAAAAGTATGTGAATAAAATAATAATATTTTCAACATTGTTTAAATAATTAAAAAAAATTATTTATTTTCTGTTTTTAGGTTAAGGATTTGCGATTTTAAAATGAAGTAAAGGCGAAATATTTTATCTATACGATGTCGAGATTTCTCCTGAATATCAAGGAAATACATTTTTTGTTGCTTCAAAGAAAGTGGCATTCATAAAACATTTTTAATTAATTAATTAATTAATTATACAACGACCAAAGCAATTTCAAAAATAAAAAAATAATTTTTACATTTTTGCTTTCAATATAAATAAAAATTAATTATTTTTAATAATTTAAATTAAAAAATAAAATAAATTTTGTTAATTGGACTTGTAAAGCAAATATCATTATAAATTTTCGATTCATTTTCATTGTTCATTCACAATTTGAGTGTTGAAGTGACAACAACAAAAAGTGAGAGTGCAAGCAAAAATAATAATTAAATTTAATTTTCATTGTTTATGCAAAAAAATTGTTTAATTAATATTCTACAATCGATCAAAATAGCAACACAATTTGGTTAATAATTAATTAATTAATATAAATAAGTAAATAGTAATAAATTGATTGCTCTTTTGTTGATGTAGATTTACCATATATAATTCTTTTGTAGATTTACCAAAGATTTATGCATTGGATGTACTGGATGGACTGTCGTCGTTGATTTATTTTGATAAATGATCAATCGCAGTACATTTCAGAATAAGAAATCATTTCGCCATATAAGAGAAAACCAACCAACAGTGAAAATATTAATCTCATGTACTTGTTATAAAAATTTAAGTAATTATTTAACAAATGTGTATAGCAATACAGTTGGCATAAAATAAATTGTATCTAAAGTAAATATAATTAACATACGATTATCCATTCATTTTATATAAATATGTAAAAAAAAAAAAGTTTTAATTTTTATTTCTTAATTTTAGAGTTAATTGAGTAACACACCCACCATCAGATAGACGTCTATGTCCTTTGGCGAGAAAAATAATTTAACAGAATTTTAGTTTGATAAAAAACAATTACTTTTTCATTATTAAAATGAACTTTGCTAATTTTACACGATTTGTGTCATTCATTGGGACTGAAAAAAGGACTCAAATCGGAAGTTTACCTAACTTTAAACAACGCTAAAGGAAAAATTAGCAACGAAAATTTATGAATTACACAGATAGGGGTCTTGATGTATAATTAAAATAATAAAAATTTATAAATTTAAAACAAAAAGACATAAAATTTCTTTCTTTAGTTTTTAACTATTCGTTCGCCATTTACTTGTGTAAAAAATTCACTATGGCAGAAGAAAACATTTGACATTAATTATTGGTAAAAATTAATAGGTACTAACCATTGGTTAAATTGTATACTATCCTGCTACTGAAATGGTACCCAATTCTAAGGATCCCCTAATCCCCAACAAGCTTTAACACATCCAACTATACGCATAAAAAAATTGCAAAAATATCCTTTTCCTCTCATAAAAAAACCGGGGTTTAAAAATTAATTAAATTTCAAACAGGTAATGCACAAGGATTTATTAGAATTATTGAAATTATTCTACAAGTCTTTGAATTAAATTAAATTAATTAATTTAATTAAATTAAATTTCAAAAAATATATAAGTACAAGGAATGTCAAAGAGTTTTTAAAAATGAATTTATTTAATAATTTAAGACCTCAAGGATAACATTTCAATTTACCAATTCTTATAGCCGTATTCGTTAAGGCTAGACTAAACTAATTATTAGTCGTTTTTGGGTTTCTGGTTCGAAACCGAGTTGTCCGTATATATAAATTAAAAAAAAAAGACGTATTTTGTCAAAGGGTGATTTGGCTAAGATAACAAACCAAAGTTATTAACAACATACCAACCGCCACCACCCACCCACCACCACCACCACCCACACAAGACGGCGAAGGGAGGAAAGGAAAAAAATTAATTAACCAAGAAATTGGGAAAAATTCCTTTTTGCAATTTTTTGTGCGTATCGTCGGATGTTTTAAAGCTTGTTGGGGGATAGGGGTCGTTGCAATTTTTTGTGCGTATCGTTGGATGTTTTAAAGTTTGTTGGGGGATAGGGGTCGTTGCAGTTTTTTCGTCGGTTCAGTTTCACGATAGTTACAAACTTAACCAATGGTTAATACCACAAGTTTTTTACAATATTTTAACCAATGGTTAGTATTGCACTTTACGTTTGACATTTTTTCATATTCACCAATGGTAAATTTTTTATTCGTACTGAAAATTTGCAACAATAAAATGACAAAAAATTTTCTAAGTAAATTAAATGTTTTATTTTCAAAATAAAATGGATTGTTTTTTACGTTTTTTAATTAATCAAAATATAATAATACAGAAAATTATTTACACAAGAGAAGATACAATTTATAATTAATTTATTCAAAAAAAAAAATCTGAAATGGATAAAATTAGCTTAAAATTGCAGTTTTATTTCTGGTTGATTATCTGCTTTTGCCTGGGATTGGATTCTTAATGGTTGTTGCTTAGTCGGTTGTTTAGACAATAAATTGATGTGGGCAAACAGTGGGCCATTATAATGTTTTTACAATTAATTTTGCCAACTTAAAAATTATTACATTTTTCTAAATTTATCTCTAACAGACTTTAATTATTTATTTTTTAACATTACTATATTTGAATGATACAAATAATTAACGCTGGTTAATCAAAAAATTTACTAAAATGAAAGATATTTCGATGAATGGGATGCCAAAAATTCTTCACTGGACGACTGGAGAGTAATTAATTAATTAATGATGATTGGGTGGTCATACTCTGATGAATATTTTTTCCAAAATAAATATTTTTAATCTACAAAATCGAATAAAAAATGAAAAATTATTTATTTAATTTTTTTGCATATAAATATTTGTAAGAAAGTAAATTATTTTTACTTGATCACTGGATGATTCTCAATGCTGGATGAATTTTGCTGATAAGTCAACAAAAGACAAAAAAAAAAATATTTTCTTCTCTCATATGGATCCAACGTAATGTAGTTTTTAATCCTTTAATTACTTGATCAACGGTTGGTGAGTGAAAAAGTAGAAAAAATTAATAATTTATTTAATTAATGCAGAAAAATTTAATACAATTTAATTCAATTATTACTTTTCAATTGCACTGAGTGAATTAATTATCACTGAACATTGGGAACAATTAGTCCAAGAGATTTAACAAAATACTGGAGAATAATTAATTTTTTTGTTGTGCGGCATTGCGATGATCGGTGGTCAATGGTTACTTCTTCAAAATAAATATTTTTAATCTACAAACAGAACAAAAAAAAAAGATGAAAAATTATTTTCATATAAATATTTATGTCAGAAAGTAAATTATTTTTTACTTGATCGCTGGAATGATGATTGCTGGAATTCAATGGTCGGTGAGTTTTGCTGATACTGATGGTATTTACGGTAAGTCAACAGAAGAAAAAAAAATTCATGACCCTTTCATATGGATCCAACGCATTGTAATTTTTCAACAGTGGCTACAAGTAGAAAACAATTAATGATTTATGAAGAAAAATTTAAAACAATTTAATTTTGATTATACTTTTCAATTGTACTGAGTGTATTATAATTAATTAATTATCGCCTAGTATGGCGAACAATCCTTTATGGTGATACAGGAGAGTAATTAATTTTCTTGTTGTGCGGCGATATTGCGATGATCTATGGTCAATGGTTATTCTCCTTCAAAATAAATATTAATTTATAATTTTTATGATATTTCGATGTAAGGAAAAGCGGAGAATAATTAATTAATGATGGTCGGCGGTCAAAATAAATGTTTTAAATCTACAAATAGAACAAATAAAATGAAAAAATAAAATATTTAATGTTTTTTTCGTATAAATATTTATGTCAGAAAGTAAATTATTTTTACTTGATCACTGGATGATACTCAATGGTTGGTGGGTTTTGCTGATGCTGGTTACGGCAAGTCAACAGAAGAAATTAAACTATTACTTTTATTTTAAAATTATAATCCTTTCATTCATCATTTAATTGATTATTCAACGGTGGGTTGGTGGGTGGCTAAAAGTAAAAAAAAATAATAATAATTAATTTAATTATGCATAAAATATTTTAATTTTATTTATACTTTTCAATTGCACTGTGTGAACAAGCCTTTAAGGGGACTCCAAGAGACTTCATAAAATATTCTATTATATTTAATTAAATTATTATTTTATTAAAATTATTTTTATTTAAAGGACATTTTTTTCAATGGTTAATATACTTTTTATTTGCAAACACGAGGATTTTGTTAAAAATTATTTTTATTAAAGTAAATGGTAAATGTCACTTTCACAATTAAAAACAAGTGCAAAGCTGGTCACAGTTTGCAAAAAAAAAAAAATGATTAAATTTGCAAAGTCAATGCCGCTTAAGTAAGCGAGGACATAAAATTAATAAAACTTTGGTAAAAAAATAGACTAAGTTATTTATTAAATACACGTGCTATGACTGCACAATGGGGTTATTTATTATTATTAATATTTTTAAATAGAAAATTATATGCAATGGCTTTTAAAAAATTATTTTAAATTATTAATAATAATAATATTTAAATAAATAATAAATTTATTTTTAATATATAAATGGTTAATATTAAAATTTAAAAAATAAAAATATTTAAATGGAGAAATTTAAAAAAATTATTTAAATGGAGAAATTACAAAAAAGATTTATTTAATATTAAATAAAAATATAAATAGATGTTTATTGCAATGCACGTGGAAACGAAATGAAAGAATAAAATATTTAAATGGTAGAAATTTTGCTAAATAGATAAAAGAATAAAAGGACAATGGTAAAGCGAATACAAAAGAAATAAATATTTTTTTTTGAATACAATGGGCTGGGCTGTCTGTCTGCTCTATTGTTATTGAAATCTATTGTTTGGCACAAATTTTGTGCACATTTATTCTAACGGTAAATTCCCCAGCCGAGCCGGCCTATTCCCCCGCAGAATAGACCGGCTTGTTGTTTAGAAAAACTAAACATAAAGGGAGAAAAATATATGGATGAACTCTGCAGCTCTAAGATCCGAGCCTTTCCACCATGACAATCATCATGGAAGGCCCGGCCGCCACAGGCAGAGAAATCGGGAGAGATCTCTAACCTGTGACCAAAGAGGGCAGTTCCACATACCGTGATTTTATGCATGTGAAGCTAAACCATTTTACTAATACGGACCCCCGTCGAACTTGAAAGCAAGCCGGGGATACGTAAGACAACAATGCACACTGCCACGGACGCAGCCGAAAAATAATTATTTTATTTTGTATATATATAATATATGCACAACTTTATTCTTGTGTTCTTTAACTAAACTGAAAAAATTAACTGACTCTATTTACATTGCAAAAAGATATTCAACTTTAGTTTACATTGCAAAATATTTAGCAAAAACGTCAATACTTTCTTTTAATTATATATGTTATTATGTTTATTGCATTATTTTTACAGATATTATCGTTTATTTTATTTAATTTAATTAAAGGAATTGCAGACATACTAAGTGCAATTTGAATTTTCTTATGTAAATGTGATAATTGCATGGTTTCACGTGGATAAAACTACCTTCATAGGCACAGTGAAGTTTGGCGACTCGAATAGCATAGAGAAAATGAAAAATAATTAAATTCATTTAATTAGTACATCACAATGATTTTCATTTTTAATTAAATTAATTGTTTTACTTTATTTATTTATTTAAATTTAAATTTTTTGTTAAAAGTTTTTTTTTTTAATTCATTTTCACCTGTTCTGGGGTTTTTTTTTTCATGATTTTCTAGATGAAATATGTTACTGGCTGGCTGGTAATCGACAACAGTATATCATTATTAAAATTGTAATTAAATTAGTTATAAACATAATAATATTTAAATTAATTAATTTCTCTCGACTATATAAATAAATATTTATTTATTTATTTAATTATTTAATTAAAAGTAATATTATGTAGGAAAAGCAATAAAATTTCTTAAAGAGAGAAAATAAAATTATTAAATCTTGAAATTAACAAACAGATATATCGGGCTATAAATTGGATACAAATTAATATATATATATTCTTGTTGAAATTGAATTTTTCTTTTAATTCTTCTTTACGTTACTTCCTTTTCTTTTTATTTAATTTAATTTAATTATTAAAAAAGACTTTTTTCTTTAATTTTACTTTTAATTTAAATTAAGGCCATTGCTGTTCTGAATGTTTCTCAATGTTTCGTTTCACAAAGTAAACACTTTTACACATTATTAATTATTATTAAGATAAAGAAAATCATATAATTATAATTACTATAAGCTTTATCAGCTAATTAATTAATTAATTAATAAATTAATAATAAATTTAATTTTAATTAATTTAATTATTTATTTTTTTTATATATTAATTAATTAGATGTTTTTTCTTCTTTATTACTGTTGTTTAATTAATTAATTAATTAATAATTTAATTATTTATTGTAATTATTATTTTTTAATTAACATCAATATTTTTAATTTATATTAATTTTTACTTAATTTAAGTTAATTTAATTAATATTTAATTGCTAAAAAAAAAGAATCGCTCAATAGGGGATTAAATTAGAGTAAAACTGGGTTATATTTTGCTTTTGCTTTTTCATTTCTCTTTTTTAATTTTAATTTATTATTTAATTAATTATTACTTTTTAATTAAATATTTTAATTTTTATATAAATTTAATTATGATTAATTAATTGCATATAAATTAATTAATTAATTTTTTTTTTGTTTTACATTTTTTTCGTAAAATTACATTAAAAATTTTCTTTTCTTTTACTTTTCTTTTGTTAATTATTATTAATTAATATTTTTAATTTAATAATTTAATAATAAATATATATATATAAAATTATTATTAATTTATTAATTATGTTTTTTAATTAATTAATTAATTAATTATTTATTTACTATTTTTTAAGGTTGTTTTTCTTACTTTTATTTCGTCCACCATCCAATTATGTTCGTTTTGGTTTGCTATAAACGGAAACACTCTCACAGTAGTGCGTTGATTTATTCTTCTGTTATAAAAGCTTAATTTGGTTTAAAATTATCAAGTATTCAGTAGTAAGTAGTGTGTGCTGATATACCTTTGTTCTGACATACAATTGTCAAATGACATAATTTTTAACATAGAAAAATCCCTACAAATGTTTTAACATTTCCGTTTAGATATCCTATTCACCAGCACTGTATCTTCCAATAATAATAATAATTTTACAATATATTGGTGGTTTTTTTGGTTTGGGTTTATCCTTGAAACACCTTCCTCCTCTTTTCTCTCAATCTCAAACATCATGATTTCTCTGCAGGAAATGGTTGCTGTAGTATTTTTCCTTTTGCATCATTTATTTTTATATCCCTCTTTTTCAATTCCAATAAACTATGTGTGCGCTTGAAGTGGGATTCGATCGAACTCAAAATTATAATTGCATATCTATTGCTTTAACGATCACGACTATCAAAAACTTTTAATAAATTTTTGAGTGGTCATGAAGAGACAACATTTGCTGTGATGAGGATGAATTTTTATATGTATATGACAAAACGAAAAAAAATTTACACAAAAAGTCAATATTTCTTAAAGTCATCTGGTTGACTTAGTTTAAATTCTTAATTTAATGTTGGAACATTCAGCTTTATTTTGTAGCCTTTTTCATCCGCATCTTTCTATTTTTTCCTTTTTATCTTGTCTTCTTCACTGCAGACATTGGCTATTATTGCCAAACATAAAGCAATCTCAAATTCAAAAATACCTCAAAATACAAAACCAATAGGTAATACCTCAATTATTATATGTCATTTGATAGCAAGAAAGAAAAAACATTTTTATTTGATTGTTGCAACGAAGGTTACAGTAAAAGTTGCATAGGTTTGTGACGTGGTTGTGGGACAAGTCGAGCAACCATTTGCGAACCAAGTTGCCTGGTGTGTCTTGCTTTATGTACACCTAGAATGATACTATCTATTAACAGTTCTTCTTCCATGTTATTATATTGACATGTTATAATTAATTCTTTTAATTTGTTAATAAATTTACTAATTATTAATTCAATAAATAAATAAATAAATGTTAATATTAATTAATTAATTCTTTTTGTTATGATGAAATTAAATATAGCACGTTCATAAGGTACATTTATTTTTGGAATTAATTTTATCTAGTATAATTTCGGCAGTAGTCATTTCAGTTTTCTTTTAAATTTATAATATGTATATTTCTTTAAACACTCATCACCAATTATCACCAAAAGAGTGTTCCTTTTCTCTTATTCTGTTTTAAACCATTAGAAATTAAATAATTCTAGTTTCAGCTAGCATATTCCGTATTCATGCGTATAACCCATTTCTCAATCAATTCATTTATTAATTAATTATTATCATTTATTAATTATTATTTATCAATTTCTGTTGGAAGATTTTACAAAATTCATTAAATAAAATAATTTTTCGCACGAATATCTAGATCCGAATATCGGTTAACAGAGTATTTGCAAGTTTCTTCATTGATACAAAATTATTTGGTAAAAAATTCCATACGTTTAAGAAAATATTTTCAATTTTCAGTGTGGGATCATTATTATCTGTACTAGTTTCAGACATTTTTGTTTCTACTTCGGAAATCAGATTAGGGCCATTTAAAAAGCCTGCCAACGCCATCAACTGACCTATTCAGTACTTTTACCATAAATGTTAATCAATAAAACTAAACAATGTTGTTTTATCTAATTAAAATATAAACACTTATAATTTATTATAAGGTCTTTGCCTAGAAAAATAGGTCTTTGCCTAGAAAAAAAAGGAATATTTTTAATTACATAAAAATTTATTTATAAGTTAAATGCTTCAAAAATTTTGTAAACTTACTTTAATGCTACTTTTAAAGAATACGCCAAAATGCAGGCAATCTAAGCAACGGTTGAAAAATCATTTTGTAGATTCACTGGATTCGTTATTTGAAAAAATTTTATGCAAAATACATATATTATCATACTGTAATTGATATGTTATAAATTTCCATAAGATTTCTAACAATAATAATTATTAAGATCTATTTGTCATTTCCACTAAACTTGGAACTGTGTCATTTTAACGACTTAATAAAAAGTATCAAACGGTAAATACAAATCAAATAAATCTGGAAGTACCTGATCATAGGAGATGTAATAATTTCTTTTCAGTCAAACTCCATTAAATTATTATTATTATTCCATATTCCATGAATCATTATTATTATTTTCACCGGTAAAAAACAAAAAAAACGTTGTGATTAAATGTTTTTGGCAGAAGAAGAATAATTTTCCCTTTATTTTTTTAAATTTAAAATCAAATTATTACAAAATTTAAATTTATATATTAAAATTTTAATTATTATTTAATTTATTAAAATTACCTTTCACTACAAATTATCTACATATAAATCCAATAGATTATATTCTCTAGTTTTTAAACATACGACGCACAGTGCACTGTAGTAATCCAAATGATTAAATATAATAAATCACTAATGTATTAATTAACTATGTAGTAATTAATTACTATTAAACAATGATAACTATTTCTTGTGTATTACACATTTATTTTACACTGTCGTTTGTAACTAATGAGCCGCAAACATAATTATATTCTCTAAAAAACGTAAAGGCATGATAGAGAAAAACTTTTCAACAAAAAAAAAAGAAGAAAACACTCAATTTTGCATTTATAATAAATAAAATTAACTTATTGTTTATATAAATACGGTATATAGTTTTAACATTTTCTTATTTAAAATGAAAAATAAATAAAAATAATAAAAACTATTTCTATTTTAAAAAAATAATAAAAATGACGTAATAACCGATTATACCGATTCTACATCGATGCGATGTTGTTTTCTAATACATTACAGTTTCATGATGATATTCAATATTGGCTGCGGCTGGTAGACCAATTAAATTATTCACATGTGCCAAAAACACTCTTTATTTATATTTTTCTTTTTCATTTAAATAATAAAAAATTTTATAACTGATGTTAATAATTATTTTTACTCCAATTAATATTTTTCTTTTTCTTTTTAATTATTATTTATTATTATATTAATACAGTAATGATTATAACGTGCGAGACTCAGTATCACCAGTGTAATACACACAAATGTTTAAAAATTTTTCAACAAAATTATTACAAATTATATAATAAATTTTGATTAGAAAACAATTTATTAAAATTAATTTCGATGATGTCTAGAAAAGTCAGTTTAAGTTTAGCATAAAAAGCATTAAAAATAACCACAAATAGAAAATGTATACTTATATTTGTAAAATTGTTGTTAATACTAGTAACATAGATTTGGCACAAAATCTCATAAATACAAAAAAAAATAAATAAATAATTCTTAAGAAAATAAAACCAAATAGCTGAAAAATATCCAAAATACAATTAAGATATATATTATAAAGAAAACAGTTAATACGTATTCGTTGTTCGGAAAAGATGTGCGATAATAATGAAGAAATTAAACTTCATGAATTAAATAGTGCATTGTTACATCATTTAGGTGATTTACATTTAATTAATACACCTTGGGAATTATCTAATGCAGTGTTAAGTGGACGAGGTGTTATAGCAACACGTGATATAGAACCAAATGAATTAATATTTAAGGATCGTCCGTTAATATTAGGACCACGAGCTAAAAAAATCCAATTGATATTGTGTGTTGTTTGCCATCAAAAGGTAACAATAAGAGATGTTTGTCCAAGAGGATGTGGTTTACCGATTTGTCAAATAAAAAAAATTAATAATGATATAAATACAAAATATTGTTATGACAAAGATGAGCACATTTTGGAGTGTGAATTACTGCAAAAATGGTGTCCGAAAAATAAAAACATCGTTTCGTTAAATACGTTAAGAGCATTGCCTATAATTAGAGGTGTTTTATTAGATGATAAACGGAAAATTCTATTAAATTTATTACAAGGTAATATACCAAAACCGGAACAGGAATTGGAAATAATAAAAGCATCTGAAGAATTTCATAATTTTCCGAATGATTCAGAAACAATGAAACTTTTACTGCATACATTGTCGGTTTTAAATACGAATGCTTTTGAAACATTAGTTGCGAGTGAAAGTGATAATTATTTCAGTTTAAGAGGTATCCCACCATCACCATCAAAAATTTATATTTAATTGAACAAAAAAAAAAAACAACAAATCTTTTAATCTAAAGGTCTTTATCCACTATCGGGAATTTTAAATCATCAATGTACACCGAGTGCTAGATATTCTTTTGATAAGAATTGTATAATGAGCGGATGGGCGGCAAGAAAAATATTTAAAGGTGACGAGATAACATTCTCTTATGTACAAATACTATGGGGCACATTATCAAGACGTATACATTTGTCAACAACAAAAAATTTCTCTTGTCGTTGTCAACGTTGTATGGATCCTACAGTGAGTATAATTTAATTATTCTCAAAAATTATTTACAAAAATAATAATTTGATTACAGGAAAATGGATCATATTTATCCGCATTAAAATGTTCACAATGTAGAAATGGTAAAATGTTACCAATAAATTCTGTTAATTTAGCATCGCCATGGTCATGCGAATTATGTAATTATAAAATAAATGCAAAAAGTATGTCCAAAATTCAAGAATTTATATCAACAGCTATAACAAATAAAACCGAATCGGAAATAAATAATACAAAAGATTTATTATATTTTATAAAAAATGATATGACACGTTTATTATTATCATCGAATCAATTTGCAATTGAAATGAAAATGAATATGATAACTAAAGTGGATACTAGTGGTTTGTATAATAAATATAAATATTTATTTATTACTTTTTATTGCCATAATTTATGTTAATATGAATTTCTAGAATATACATTAACTGATTTTCAAGATAAAGAAAATTATTGCAAAGAAATTATTGAAATTTTAGAAAAATTAGGTGCCGGTGAATGTACAATAAAGGCACAACTTTATTATGAGTTGTATAGATGTGGCAAGGAAATATCAAAATTTTTAAGACCTAGTCAGGTAAATTTATTTATTTCTTTTTTTATGTTTTTTTTTAAATATAATTTAATAATATTTTTAATTAATTATCTAGGAACAAATTAATGAATATAAAATGTATTTAAAAAAATGTTGGATTATACAAAATACAAGTGTTTTTGCACCAAAAAATTTAAAAATTTTTATTAATGATGAAAATCTTTTCGATACTTAAATAAATTGCCTTTGATTGAATATTACTAAACACATGTGTTTATAGGGAAGATAAAAAAAGAAAAGCCAATAAAATATTTTTTAATAATAATATTCTAAATAGAAGACTTTAACAAGACTAAAATTATATAGGAATTTAGTTAGTAAATATTTATATTTATTAAATATTTTTAGCAAGATTTATATTAATTATATTATTATTTTAATTAAAAGAAAAATTTTATTAATAAAAGATTAAATTTAGCAACAAAAAATTCTATTGGATTTGCTTCATTCATTTTTTTTTTTTGTTTTTTAAAACAATTAAAATATTTCATTCTTGATTTTTACACAGCTAACACACACATACGCGTATCATTAACAATAAAACTAAAACAGAAAAGTGAAAATAAAGAAGAACAAATATCTAATATCCTATATATACGATACAAAATTACCAAATCTATATTTATACAAAAAATATAAAATTTGCAAATAATTTAATACATTTAAAATTTCAATCTATAGTATGATCAAATAAGAACTATACATTTGTTAAATATAAATAAGCCAATGCCGCGGCTCTTTCAAAAGTATATAGTACTAATTTGATCATCATTAAAATATTAAAAATCTAACATGAATTTACACATAAAATATTTATTTTTCTTTATTTTAGTTTAGTTTATTTTAAGCAAACGGTAAACAAGAAGCAAAAATTCTTTTCTTCCGCTCCTTATGATATAAAAACAAAAAAACATAAAGATAAAATATTATTTATTTTTAAACATATCTTATAAGCGAATTGAAATGAACGACATCATTTTTTAAAATAAAAATTATATTTTTATAATAATATTATACAATATTTGTGTATTTATTATTATTATTATTATTTGCAAAATAAAATGATACACGTTTGTCTATTATAAGAAATCAAATTATAAATATTTTTTTTTTTTATATTAAAAACAAACATTTTTTTTCTTTTAATATTTATTTAAAATAATTTTATTTCAAATTTTTATCCCGTGTGTCTTAATATGCGCTTATTATTATTATTATTATTTTATTAATTTTCAATCTGATTCTCTCTTAATTAATATTTATATCTTTGTTTTATTTAAAAAATAATTATAATTATTAGTATGTATAATATTAAAATATAACATATTATGTATATACATATGTTGTAATATGCATTTATTTATTTATATTAAAATGTTTTAATTTACATAATTATAGTTAAAATATATATATATATATATATATATATATATATATATATTTATATAAAAAGATGTTGTTTATAATAATTATTACTATGTTAATTGTGGATTGCAACGACATGCTTTTTTTGCTTGATACCTTTGCATTGGTGGAATGGCGAATAATATTAAACCACTAGCTGCCATTGTTATACCAGCTAACAAGAAACCAGGCGTATATGACATTAGAGCATCGTATAGACAACCTTTTATTATTTTATTTATTTTAAAAAATTAATTTATTATGTCAAAAAGAAAATATTAATAATACAAATAACAACCTGCTATTGGTGGACCAACTAAAGATGCAACACCTTGGAATAGTAGTAAAAGTCCAAATGCATTTGTTAATCTCTCTAAACCTAATAAATCTACTAAAATCACTGATGTTAAACCTACATAGGCACCAATTGTAAAACCATATATTGATGCGTATGCTCCTAAAGATATAAAATCTAAACATAACACTGAAAATGCCGTTGCTACATAAAAAAAAACGATAAAAAAACACACAGATAAATTACAATAAGAATCATAATAGAGACAAACACTATATGTACTTACAAAAACCAGCAATTGTTAATGACACATTATAAATTAATAAACGATTAACCCATGGTTTATCTGATAAATAGCCTAGTACAATACGACCAACAGTATTTGCTATACCTATTATAGATAATAAATAACTTGCCCTTTCTTTTGTAAGTCCTAGGGTTTCAGCTTGAGCAGCAAGATAAACATAAGGTATATTAAAACCAATACTATTTTACAGATAAATTAAATATAAAATAATAATAATAATTAAATAAAAAAAAAAATTATAATATTATAAAATAATAATAAAATAATAATGGTAAATAATTAATAAAGAAAAGATAAAAAAATATATGCAAAATACCTGGTAAAAAAATTTGATATTGTAAATATTATAAAAACTGGATCTTTTAAAAGTTCCCAATTAAGCATTTCTGTAAAGGTGTCACGTGTTTCTTTTGAACATGGAACACATCCACAAATAACGACTTCTTCCTAAGAAAATATATATACATCATTAAAATTTTAAATCATTTTTCTTTATTATTATAATTATATTATATTTTTATTATAAAAGCAATAATAATAATTAATAATAATAATAATAATAATCAAAATATATAAACAAACATAATATAACAATTTTACCTGCGCATCGTTATTTGTTGTATTTGTTCGCCTTAATGAACCATATCTGTCACTGTCATTAATTGATAGCTGTCCCTGTGATCTATACTGAGGTATATTATAGAGCGAACCCTATATATATACAATCAAAATAGGCAGGTAGGAAGGAAGGTTTAAAATAAAAATAAAAATGTTAATCGGAGAAATAATAAAATAATAATGTTTGCACTTAAAATTAATTAGGGGTAAAAATAAATCAAAACAAATCAAATCAAATCAAATCGAATAAATACCAAAAACATCATGCTTTGTTATTTTAATTAATTAATTGATAATAATATTTTCATTTACCCTTATAATTGTTTATATAATTTCTAACCTGATACAAGATATCCGGACGATACATTGTTCCACTTCTAGAGATTTTCGCCTGTTCTCGATATATTTTTTCAGCAACAAAAGTTTGCAATAATGGTTGACTAGATGTTAGACGAATTCCATCATTACTTTTTACATGTAATAATCCATTTTTTCCCAAGTGATTCATTTTTTTTACAGATTCATTTTGTTTCATTTGTAGGTAATGCTGTTCTTGCTAAAATCACAAATCAAAATTGTTATTTTATTAATAAAATTAATAATGAAACATATTTCCAACCTACAACCGCATGATAACGTACCATTTCTAATCCTACACTTTGTGATCTTGGTATATGAATACTATTGGTGGTATCACCGCTTGTATCATCAATGCTTTCTTCCTCACACTCTTTTAATTTATTAACTAACATGATATCTGATGATTTTTCTACAATTTTAAAGAAATTATTAAATAAATAAATAATTAATTTTCCTATAAAAAAATACTACCTTGTTTAAGCGCCTCAGATAATAAAGTTTTTTTTTTTTTAGGATTTTCAAGTGGACGAAACATCGCTCCAAATAGCATACAATTTAATACAATACTAGATATAATTAGCATAGCACCACGCCATCCGTATTCGCCAATCAATAGTTCTGTAACTGGTGCAAAAACAAATGTTCCAAAACCGGAACCACATACGGCAATACCTAAAATCAGATAAATAAATATAATAATTACGATAATAATATAGAAAAGTAAAATTAAATAATGACCAGTAGCTAACGAGCGATATTTTTCAAAATACATTGTCACACTGACAATCGCTGGTAAATAAATTAAACCGAATCCAATGCCAGCTCCAACGCCAATTGTTATAATTAATGTTAAAACATTTTGTGCAAAAACACTTGCTATTAAGCATATACCACCGAATAATGCTCCAGCAATTGTTACCGCACGACATCCATAACGATTTACAAATGATGAAGATATGGGGCCTACAAAAAACAACAATATTATTATTATTTAAATAAAAAAATCAATTTTTATTATAATAAAAAATCAATTCACCTGAACAGAGTGTTACACCGACTAATATAGACGCGATACATGCTGTATAACCTTTACCCTCGCCAAAATAATTCAAAAATTCCACATAGAATATACCAAATGAATATGTAATACCATCAGCTGTGAAAAAAAAAATAAAGTGTTAATTAGTTTATAAAAATTAATTAAAATATAATTATAATTATGTGTGTTTTAATAGAAAAATTCAAAACTAGGTAAATACCTTAATTTAATTTAAAGAAATAATTTATAATTTAATTATTCTTTTCTTTTTTAATAATTATACAAAATAATAAATCTTCTTTATATTTATAATTGTTCATATTTAGTTGGAGAATAATTGTGACAATTATAATAAAGCAAATACTAATAATAAATAGGATATAAGATTGTACAAAAACTAACAAATAATTATTTAATATAAAGAATATTCAACAAAAGAAAGCAAAAAAAAAAAAGAAAAATAATTAGTGGGAGGTGATTTTTTGTTATATTTAAAGAAAAACTCAACAAATTTTCTTTGTGATTGAGAGGTGAGTATATTATATTCAGTACACAGTAGTATGGTGAGTATATATATATTTAAACAAACAAACCCATACACACACAAAATGTCTATAATTATTTTTAGATCTGTTTTGTTTTATTTTAATTATTATAATAATAAAAAATTCTATAAAATATTTAACAAATAAAATATGTATCATTGAACCTATTACAAATGAAATTATTAGAAATAAAAAGAAAAATAAAAAATTGTTAATTAATTCAAAAAAAAAATAATATTTTAATTAAACATGAGTGTGAATTGTTGTTCTTCTTCGTCTGTGTACATTCGTTGTTATTTGGTTTCATCAATTTAATTGATAAAAACTCTATTTATTTATATAAAAATTTACACAAAATTTTCTTAAATTAACAAAAAAAATATTTGTACAATTGTTTTTTTTTTTTTTGTAAGCAAATTTATTTCGTTTTTTATTAATTTAAATAAATAACTAATTAAACAATGAAAACAATAAACTCATCTCGAAAATAAAAACAAGCAAAATAAATAAATCAATTGTCAATTGTTGATTAAAAAGAAAAATAAAATAAATTAATTAATAATATTTCATCTTATATATTCTTATAATGTTGTTTTATAGTTTTTCTTATTAAAACATAGAAATATATAATAAACAAACAAAGATATATTATAATAAATGATAGAAATTAAAGAAATGTATCATAATTACTTTATCTATTATTTAAATATGTACTATTTACTTAGAGATTGCGATTTCTTTGTAAATAAATATATAAATATTGTTTTTTTGTTAATTAAATATAAATACACATTTGTTTATACAAATTACAATTAAAAACAATGAATAGAAAAATGAATAATTATATGTTTTATAGATAAATGTAATGTACATAATTATTATTGTATTAGATAGAAAAATTAAAAATTATTTTTCATAATCAGAGAAAATAAGCATAGAAAACGATACGATAGTTTTTATTTGTACAAATTGCAATGTTTGTATAATTATTATTAATTATTTTTCAAGATAAGCTCTCGTCTGATAATTATTTTAATTTTGATTTTTACATAAACATATATTTGTGCATTATTAATTATTAACAAATATTTAATTATATACAAAAAAAAAAAGACATTTTCTTATATTCGGTGATCAAATAAGAACTATATATTTCTTAAATATAAATAAGAGCTATACTGTTTTAAGAAATATATAGTACTTATTTGATCACACCCTATATAATTTATTTAAAAAAATATTAATAATCCTTTTATTTTATTTTAAATTTTCCAATTTTACAATATTTATTAGATTTTTAACATGGATTTCTTTTTAATTGTTATTAATATTTGTAATTTTTTAAGTAATCAATCACAAACATTTACCTAATTATCTATGTTTTTAGTTAAAACTCATTATATTTATTTTTGTTTAATTAGTTATCAATATTGTTTACTAAAAAATGAATACACTAACAACACAACAAATATTGATTATAAATGATAAATCAAATTTTAAGCTTTATTTTATTTTATTTTATTTTTTAAATTTAAGAAAACATAAATATTTTTCATTTAATGTTTTAAATATAATAATTATAATGTATTATGTGGAATTTTTTATTAATGCATTAAAATCAAATAAAATTTAGCTTGACGATAAACAACAACCACCCACCCACCTCATTTATAGATATAATACAAAGACAATTTAAGCAAAAAAGAAAACGGAAAAAAATTAATTAATTATTTTTCCATATAAATATCTATATTTTAATTAAATTCAAAAAAAAAAAAAAACACTCAACTATAATCAATCTTATAAATAGAATGAAAATTATATATCATCATCATTAACAACAGTCAAAAAAAATAAAAATAAGCAACAGATAATTATTTATTTTTTTGTTAAAAATATTATAAATGAAATAATTATTAATAATTTTTATATATATATATATATATATATAAATAAGGTAATTATTATTTATTTTTATTAACCAAAGAGAGAAGATTTTATAGCATTTTTATTTTCTTTAATCAAATTGACATAATTAAATAATTTAGATTAAAAAACGTAACACACAAAATTGACATTCATTTAAAGTAATAAAGATAAGTGTGATAATGGAGGATTTTGTAATAATATACAAACAAATATTAATTTTTATATTTAATTAAAAAAAAGAAATCAAAAGAATTAAATTATTCGTTTATGATTATGATTAAAAAATTAAAAAGGTGCAGCCTTAGCCATATTAATTTGTGTCAAATCTTTCGAACAGAAATACATATAATAATAATAATGGCGTAAGAGCAGTACAACTGTTATTATCTGTTTATTAATTATTTATTTGATTTTTATAATTTAAATTTATTTAATTATTCATTTCTATACTTTAATAATAATAATAAATAAATAAATAAAATAAACTACTTACTGACAATGTGAATCATAAATGAAGCAAAAACAACAACCCAACCCCATCCACCGTCTGGTGGTGTTGGTAAATTTGTACAATCATCATTATCCTCGGTTACATTTGTCACTTCATTATTAGCACGTTTTCGTGGCCCTGCAGGTCCATGTGTCATTTTTAATTAAAATAATAATTTTCACTTTTTATTTATTTATTTATTTTTATCAACTTTCAATTAAATTAATAATAAAACTTGTAATTATTATGTTTTTATAATAAATAATTTAATTTTAATTTTAATTAATTAATTGACATTTACTACTACTACTACTGCCACTACTACTACTAAAAAATATATATATATGTATAAAAAAAAACGTTACAAGATCACTATGATTTTTAATTTTGAATTAATTAAAAAACTAAACACTTAGCAAGGGATATTCCTGTATTCTGTATGATTTTTAAATATGCAAATTTTAACCATAATTTTTCAAAATTATTATTTTATCAAAAAATATGCTAAAAAATCACGTTATTATCCACGCTAAAAAATGAATAAAAGAAAATTTCTTTTTCAATAATATATTTCACTTTAAAATTAAAATCACAGAAAATCACATAAAATCAAAAATTAAAATTAATAATTTATTGAATTAACCAAACATATTTCTTTTAAAAATTTAAATTTAATATAATAACTCCCTGTTGTATTACTAAAATACAAAAAACATTTTCAAAACGTTGAAACAACTAAGGTTGTAACAAACAATAACGAAATTTTTTTCAATAACAAATAAATTAATATGTAAATTTTATTATAAAAAAAAAAAAAAAATTATTGATTAAAAAAATTTGTTGTTTTTTTGTTTTCTTTTGATTTTGTTTTGTTTTTTCTTTTTTATAAAAAATAATTTCACAAACACGTGGCGCCGAATTAAAAAAATAAATTTTTAACCTTATATTCAAATTGAATATAATTTGGCAATCTTCATCAGCTGATTATTATTTTAACATATATTGACTAGAGTTTAATTAGATATGTTAATTAATTAAAAAAAAAAATATATATATATGTAAAAATACAAAGATAATTGATTGTATTGAACTTTGCAATTTTTGATTAAATTAATTAATATTTTATTTTCGTTTGTTCAAAACAAAAACATTTTTTGGTAGAAAAAACAAAAATTAAAAATTTGACAGAATATAAAACTTTTTATAAGAGAGCATTTATAGCATTTATTTTTATGTATTATTATTATTATTATTATTATTCAGAAATAATTACTAATAACTAATAATAATAATAATTATTATTATTATTTCAATAACCAAGAATGTTATTAAAATTATTTAAAACTTTTAAAAGCAAGTAAGTAAGTAAGTAAGGCTAACAACTAAAAGCCTACAATTGACTATAAAAGTATATACATAAGTACATAATATTATATAGGATTCACAAATAAAAAAAAAAAAGGTTATCAAATTTAGATTAAATAGTTTTTTCTCTTATTTTTTTCATCATTTAATTAAAATAAGTTTGCATATATTAAAACATTTTTAGTTTAAAGAATATTTTTACATTGAATTTCATTCATTCATTTTAAAATAAAAAATAACAAAGTTATTAATTTTATCGAGAATTAATTAGCACAAATAAATTTTTTTATAACAAAAATAATGAATTAATATAAACACATTAATTAATAAAACTAATTATTTTTGCTTAACAAAATTTTTAATACACTATTTTAGTACAACAAAAGAAAAAAACAAAAGAAAAAACAAAAGAAAACTACAAAGTATCGACTACTAACTAACTAACTAACAAGAAACAAAAAACAACGGACTTTTGAAGACCGCTGCTGCTGGCTACTAACTTATTTAGCAGCTGTAATTATACTACATTGACTACTTCACAAAAATAAAATATATTAAAGAATATTTATTATAAACCACATGAATAAAAACAAAAAAAAAACAAAAAAAAATTATACTTAAACATATTTTTTATTAAATTTAAGCCAACAATACAACAAACTTAAGTCTAAAGTTAAAAATATATATTATTTGCAACAAAAAAAAACAAAAGTCGCTATTGCTATTGCTGCCGTTTTTTTTATTTTCATTACATTTTAAAAACCAAAAGAAAAATAAATTAATACAAATAAACATTTATCGATATTTATAAATGTGTGTTGATTATTTATTATTATTATATATAAATATTAATAAATAAATCTATCTATAAATATATAGAAATATTTATTTATATTTATATAATAAAAATAAAGCGCAAAAATTATACATAGAAACGACACAAATAACAAGAACAAAAGACCATGTGCTATTGGTGTCAGATTTTTGTTTTTTTGCTCATAGTATAGTTATTATATATTATACACATGTGATTATTATAACATTTTTATTAATTAAAACAAAACGGAAAAATGAAAAGAAAAGAAAATAATAAACACATGTACAGTGTATAACACACTGATAAATGTACATACATATACATACACATACATAATAAAATAATTATGATAACTAATGTACAATCCTATCTATCTTTCTATCTATTTTAAATTATAAAACATTTTAATTTATTTATATTTTAAAATTCATATTCAAAAACAACTAAACGAAAAAAAACTATCAAATTAATTCCGCCACAATATGTAATATATAATTTGCATATAAATGATTAAAAATAACTAAATAAATATAATTAATTAATTAATATTATTATTTAACGCAATTATTATTATGCGATATTTTTTTTTGTGATTTTTAATCATTTTGTGTCTACTTTTTGCTTACAATAACAAATTATTAAAATAATTGTGTATTTTGTAATTATTTAATTAAATATTTAATAGAAATTCAAACATTTTAACAGTACAGTACAGTACATTAACACGTGTAACGCGCACAAGTTAATTTTTTAGTTTAAATAATATTAAGTAAAGGAATTAATTTGCAATAAATATTTATCTATATATATTTTTGTTTAAAATTTAATAGATTATATTTTTAGTTTGTAGAGTATTAATATTATTATGATTATTAAAAAAATAATTTTATTTATATAAAGAATTCACGTTCTATTTTCAATTTTATCATAAGTCTTATTAAAATAAAAAACACGAAAATAAATGCATATTTATGATAGGATAAACGATGGAAAAATGAAAAGGAGTTATTATAGGTTATAAGACAAAAAAAAAAGAAAGAATTTTTCCTAAAGGTCGTTGTTTAAACATGAATTGTACGCATTTTATGTTTTATATAAAAAGAATTTATTATGTGATTGAATATTTTTATTTTTTATTTATTATGGAAAATTTACAAAATTTAATAAAATGAAACAAAAATAAATAAACAAATACCAGGCGTCTCCACTCGTTATTCTTTAATCAATTAAAATGAAATGAAATGAAACGAGAAAAATAATAATTTATTTATTTATTTAACTAAATACTTTATGTACATTTGAATATAGTTAATATTTATTCAATTATAAAATACTATTTACTAATTAATTTATTAATTATTAAATGAATAATTTGTTTTTCTCTTTTCTGTTTTTGCAGCAAATGAAAACATGAAAAATTGTTACAATTTTAAGAAAGAAAAACTGAATTTTTGATGAAAAGAATCGTTTATCTTATAAAAATATTTATTAAATTCATTTCTTAGGCTTTTTTTTTTGCATGTACATATATGCTTCGCGACTTAAAAACCCAAACAACTAGCCCTGTAATCTGTAATAAAAATCTCCACGTTATGAAGAAATTTTCCTATTGAAAAATCAAAAAAACTATTATGAATGAATAAAAAATCAATAATATAAAGAATTTTCTTTTTATTTATTTATACTTCAGTGTCATTTACTAAGTTAAAAAAATAAAATAAACATCAAGAAAGTGATTTGTTAAGTTATGCTATGCATAAGTGCTTCTACTTTGCATAAATAAAACGTTTGACCTGAGACACAAGAATGTATTTTTATAATAATTATAGATAAAAAAAATCAAAATCAATTTACTAATGTACAGATGAATAAAGGATGATAAACGACAATGTTACATCTCTTAGGGTTTATTTATTTTATATCATTTTAAATATGTATTAAATTAGAAAACACACATTTATTCGTTTTCTTATGTTAGAATGAATATACAAGGACTAATACACTATATTTATGCGCCAACTCAGTATCACTTGTATCCCTTTATCCGAAAATAAATAACATTTTGAAAGCTTATAGAAGAAATATTCTCACAGACATAAAGTTTAGCTTAAACAAAATTGGTTGTTGTTGTGCTTCAGTATTAACTCTAATTGTATTTTAATTAAAGATAATTATTACAATTAATTACAACTAAATATTAATAAAAAAAAAATTATAATAAAATGTGTGGAGTTTTTACAGTTTTATTATATGGAATTTTAATTCTAGTTCATAGTACTGATAGTCGTGCGGTAAGCCATTTTCCTAGCAAAAAAAAAAAACAAAAGAAAAAGACACCAACCAACCCAAAATTTATGACAAATTTTTGACAATAATAAATAATCAATTTAATTATTTTATATAAAAAATAAATAAAGAAAATATATAAAAAACTAATTTATTCTTTTAATTATTATTAATAATTAGAATAAATGTAAAGAATTTTTCGTGTATTTTGTATGGAAAATAAAATCGATTAGATTTTCGGTGCATCGCATTATATTATTTGCATTATTAATTGTTATTACAAGTTTTTTTTTTTTTGCTTTAATTCTTTAATTATTCACAAGAAATTGTTTAAATAATTATTTTTATTATTTTAATTACTATACAAGGTAAATATAACAAATAGTTGGACACTACCACAAGAAGATTTTGGTGTTTTTTATCGATTTTTTAGAGATAAAATATCATGGTTTGAAGCTGATGCAGTATGTCAATTTCATCATGCTAATTTGGTTACAGGTAATTTTCTGCATTAAATTATAAATAAAAATTATTGATTATAATTATTATTTAGTGAATAATGGACAACAATTTGATGCAGCTAGAGCATTTCTTAAAGAATTAGATGTTAATGAGCCAATTTGGATTGGTTTAATGAGGCCACAAGGTGTTGATAAATTTTCATGGACGTAAGAACAAAATTTTTACATTTTTAAAATACAAATAAATATTTATTTATATATTTTTATTTTATAATTTAATACAGAAATTCAAAACCATTAAGTTTAATAACAGATTATTGGGCAGAATCTTTACCTATATCTGAAACACCATTATGTGCTGTCATTGATCCAGCACAAGATTTTCGATGGCATGGATTGCATTGTGGTGGTCCAGAAATAGCATCATTTCTTTGTGAAATGAATGGTAATAAATATTATTCTGATTTTAAGAAAAATAAATAAATAAATTTAAAATTTAAGTACCATCGTGGGCTACAAATTGTTCAATAAGGGCAATGCCTTCCTTAACAATTCAATATATGTCTGACAGTGGTGCGATTCAACTCTCTCGGGATTGTGGTGATGATGGAACTAGACACATGATTTGTCATGGCAAAGAGGTTTTCACTAATTATATCAAATATTTTTATTAAAATTTTTCATTTTAAAATTTTCTTATATTTTAAGGATCATGAAGCGATTATGAAACAATTATCCTGTAGTGATGAAAATAATTATGTCGAAAATAATGCAATAAAATTAGAAAATGAATTATCAATTGAGAAAAAAATCATAAAGCATCCAGTATCTAGTGAAAAAAATGCGATATTTTCAAATAAAATTGATGAGAATTTAAATCAAAGAGAATTTCTTGAATCTATGCAAAGTGATCAGCCAGTAAATGAAAAATCAAATTTAAAATTTAATAAATTTGTAAAGAAATTAATAACGACAAATACGGTAAAAAATCTTCACAAAAATATAAATGATGAACTAATGCAAGGCGATCAGCCAATTGGTTCTATTCAAGACGTTTTAACTGATGACAGTCAATTTGTCGAAATTTTACCGCATAATAAAAAAAATAACAATCCGAATGTACATATATCAGCAAAATCATTGTCTTCTGCTAATGCTGAAACATCTGAGGATCTAAGTCCATCAACAACACATGAAACTATTGTTGTCTCAACATCGGATGAACCAACCCAAACAACATATTTAAATAGTTTAACATCGTCAATAGTTGAAGGAGAATTTGTAACAAATATAAATGACATAAGTTTATCCACAATTAATGATAAATTCACAACATCCGATAATACAATCTCATTCAGTGATAATGTAACAAAACGTGCTATAATTTCTATAGAAAATAATGCACATCCGATGCATGCACCAAGAGATATAATAAAACATACCAAAAATGATTTTGTTGCAACGCATGTATCACACTCGCACGCATCAAAACATGGATCGAAAACAATTTCAATTGGTGACGATCATTTTGTACCTCCAATGTTATTATTAAAAGCAAAATTTACTTCGCGACCACATTCAGAACATGAACATTCGGAGAATCAAACAAATGAAACAACATCCAATAATCCTTTGATAGATCACTTAAATTTTACTCTTGAGCCAAAGGAAGTCGTAAGCAATATTACAATTAATAATATTAGTATGGAATTTCCTGCAACATCGACTGAACACACAAAGGAAAAATCTGAAGATTCAATTTTTTTAAATAATTCTGGTATGATAATTAAAACTTTAACATCAAACAAACTGCACATATCTTCAACAGGCATTGAAACACATTTAGATGGAAAAATTCTAAAGGACGATAGAATTGTTGAAGATAAATTAGGAACTGATTTACCAATAATATCTTTAGAAAATAATAAACCAATAACATCAAATACAACTGAACAACCAATGGATTTGGCTAGTATTTTTACACTGAATGATATTCAAGTAACAACTCCACCACCTTCTGATATGAAAGAAAACGTAACCGAAGAAAAGAATAAAATTATTCAAACAAATTTACCGATATTATCTTCAATTATAATATCGACAAACACAAGCAGTATTAATCATACTCCAAATCCAATAATATTTGAGAATACTAGTAGTGAGAATAAATTACCAGAAACAACTACAATTAGTTCAGTTGATACAAATAATGAGACAACGAATAAACATAGTGAGTATGAAAATAGTTTTTCAAATGTTGAAAATTTTCAACCATATAAGCCAAATCGAAGACGTTCCCTTATCAAAATAGATGCAATACCGCATTCGTATATAAAAAAAATATTGGGATAAATATCTACCTTTGAAAAAATTTCGTTACATTAAAGGTAAATTACTAGAGCTATTTTCTCTTGCTTTAATATAATTATGAATAATCAACGAACAATTAAAAGCAAAATAAAAAAAAAAAGTCAATTATTGAATTTTTCAAGTAATTAAAGTTAAAATGGCGCTATTAAATTATCAAATGACGAAAATTAATATTTGCAAATATTTAAAAGAAATTTAATTAATTATTGTTATAAAAATAAATTGCCGAATAATATAGTAAAAAAGACAAAACAAAAATTATTTCAAAGATTTATAAAATATTAAACACACTTATCTTAATTATATATATTATGCTGGAACATCATGTGTAGTAGTTTTTCACTGAATAAGCAGCTTGATCCTTTTTATTTTCTTCGGGTAGCTTACTGATGGTATTACTGCTTAAGTAAATAACGAGTAAATTATCTTGTAATATATTAAATTTTATTTAACGTCAATATATTACAGCACTTAAAATAAAGAAAATCTTTAAAAACAAACAAACTAATCTGTTTATTTATTATGATTCGCGAACAATTGATCACACACAGAACGGTTGACCATAGAACAGTTGTCAATAGGACGGTTGGACATATCTGACTGTTGTTCATAAGACTATTGATCATAGGTTGGTTTATCACAACAAAATGTTAGTTTTTTGTTGCTGCGTATCATTTAAAATATATTATAATTAAAAATCCATAAAATTCCTTATAACACATTATCAACTACACAACATTTAACAATATGGCAATTTCTCATAACACACCGTGCAATCCTTCCACAATCCTTCCGTTCCCCCATAACTAAGTTTTTTTGTGATCAGCCGTCCTCTGACCAATAGTCCTATGGACAACCGTTCTATGACTAATAGTTCTATGGACAACCATGTGGTCAATAGTCAGAACACGATTAACTATGTAAAACTATAACACCACCAGCATATCTATTATTAATTAATTATAATTATAATTAATTAATTAACTATATTAATAATTTTTTTTTTTTTTTAAACTAATTGCTTATTTGATATATTTGCATATTATTTTCAAATATATATTCACCACTTAATTATAGAAATAAAAATTTAAAAAAAAAATATGCACAAATTAATATTTTAATTAAAATAAATTCAAAACACAAAATAGATTTATAAATAAATAAATAAAAATTAATTAAATTTATAATAATAATTAAAATGAATTTTGACACCGTTTAACATTATATTTCGGTCAAAAAAGGGAAAAGAAGAAATTTTTATTTTATTTTATAATTATTTTTATTATTAATCATATTTACAGTAACAGTTTTTTAATAATAATAAAGAAATACATTTTTCTAAAGTTACGGTTAATTTAATTCATTCGCAATAAAGTATTATAATTCATAGTGAGAGAGGAGTAAATACAAAAAACAATTTATTAATGGAGGGTGGTGGTTATGGGTTGGATTGATTGATCTAAATTTTCACGGTTAAAAAAATATTTAATAAAAAAATAATAATACATTTATTTTTATTCAACTAATATATATATATTTTTTAATTAATTAATATGTAATTGTTGTTGTTTATGTATAATTTTCAAAGAGCAAAAAAAAAAATAAAATTATTATTTAAATATATAAAATAAAAATAAAAAGAAAAAAACATTAATTAGAAAAACATAAATATTAATAAAAAAAAATTATTTAACTTAATTTAATATAATTTTATATATTTAATTTAATTTAATTATTATTATTTTTTTTTTTTGTAATTTTACACAAGTAATTTTCCTTTACTAATTTCTAAAACCATTTTTTGCCTAAAATATGGCATATTTGATTGGGAAAATGTTATTTTATGACTGCGTGTTAAATATTCAGCAAACATACAACTAAATACACCACAATCACTACAATTCATTTGTTGTGGTACATTACGTTCAGACTCAATGATCCAATTACTTGTATCTAGATTCTGTTTTTTCTTATCAATTGATTCTGATTTAAGATAATCCTCTAATGCATTTAATACATTATGATTTGATTGACCCATTGAATCATAATATTTAATCGTTTGATCTTTTAAATGTATAATCGCCATACACCAATGCACATTACCAACATGTACAGGCACCGGTATTATATCATAACTAAATATATCCACTTTACGTGTCCAACGTTTAACACCCGAGTGACCACTTTGTAATAATTTTGGAATAAAAAATGTATTCATTGCATAAACTTTTAAATATTTTTTATTCTGATTTGATTTCTCTCCACGTTCCATTAATAAATTCATATAGAAATTTATAACTTCATCATTAAGCCAACTATCACCATATAGTGTTTTTATATCACGTCTTGTTATATTCATATTAAATTTGGTAATTATTATCTAAATATAAAAATAAAAATTAAATCATAATAAGATAGTGTGCTCATAGCACACACACCACATTTATAATAATAATAATATTAATGCATAAGAAAATAAAGAAAAGAAAATGTATTTTAGCATATTAAACATTAAATAAAACTTAAATATTATAATTAAATTAAATTTTATTCAATAATATTCCATAAGCTATTTCCAATATAATTTTTGTACGAAAATATGGAATATTTTTAAAACTAAAATTTAAATTGAATTTTCCTCGTGATATATATTCCGCATATATACAACAAAATACTCCACAATCATTATAATTATTTTGTTTTGGATTATCATAAATATTTTCCAATAGCCATTCATTTCTATTTAAAATAATTTTTTTTTTATCTAATGATTCATTATATAAATAATTGAAAATTATTTCAAGATCACTTGTATCTTTGATATTTATTTCTAAAGAATTATAATATTGAATATTCTTTTCTTTAACATCAATAACAGCGAGACACCAATGTTTATTGTTATTTGTATGAATAGGCAGTAAAATAAAATCGTAAAAAAATATATCTACATTTTTGGTCCATTTTCTAACACCGGAATAACCACTTAAACCTAATCTTTTGTAAAAGAAAGTACTCATTCCGTAAACAGACGGTAAATAGTGTCGATTATTATCACATCTTTCCATAATTAAATTTATATAAAAATTTATTATTTGATCATTAACCCAATTATTATTATATAATGTTATTAAATCATTTCTTGTTATATTCATATTAAATTTTGATATTATTATCTTTAAATAACATTTTCAATAATTTAATTTGATAATTATAGTTATAAAACTGAAACAGTATACTTACATCATTTGGTGATCCACAAAATAAAAGATTTTTAACAAGAGCTTGATCATTGTTTGTCAGTTCTGGTAAACCATCTTCAACTTCTTCCTCATCCGATTCATCTAGAGTAATAGTTTCTGATGTTATCATAAAATCTTTAAGTTTTTGATGCAATTGCATTTCTTGCTTACGTGTTGCTTGTGTTAATTTGTTAACACTTAATTGTATAAAAAAAGGAAAAATATTTATTCACAAAATTCATGAAATAAAAAAACAAATAGGAAAAGAAAATACATACTGTTCTTGCTCTTCTGAAATTAATTTCTTACTTTCACGTAAATTGTCGCTATATCGTTGAACTAGATTTGTTATCCAAGAATCATGAAATGCTGGTATTAGTTCTAGTTTCTCTTTGAAAGTATTTACTGGTGTAACTTCTACTGATAAATTTGTTACCTTTTCTTTACTACTGAAATAGTTTCATAAAAAAATTATAATATAAAAAGTAATATATACGTAAATATACATTACTCACTCTAGAGGAACATTATTTGGAGACAATGACATTGTTTTTGATAAAAGGCTTGATCTATCCAATTTAGCAAAATTTGTTTTTTTTGAAAAATATGAATAGCAATTTCTATTTCTTTCCTATTAAATAAATATTTATGTATATAAATTATCAAACAATTATTATATAATTAAATTATTTCTTTACCTTTATATCATCATCCAAAATTTCATCTTCATCAGTTAACTTTTTACTACTCTCGTAATTGTCCAAGTCGATAGTTTTAATAATGCGAGGTGGAGGAACTGCTACCCTTCCTATATTAATAATTTTTCTTCATTTAATAATATTTTTATGTTTTTGTATACTTATTATTAATAAATAATTTTATAGTTTATTTTTTTTTTTAAATAAATAATATGCAGATATGTGGTGTTAAATAAAAATTTTTGAATAATCAATTATGCCTAGTCGAAAAATATTTCAAAATTTGTTTTTATTGTTTATCCAGTTTATCTTCGTTCTTTACGTTTTCTATCTTCTATTTCCTTTTTAACGGATCCCTGACGTGAAACATACGTTCCATCGCTTAATTTAAACCATACTTTGTTATATACGTTACTAGTTATATTTTCTACAGTATCAGGTGTTGTTCCGCAATTTTGAGTATATACTATTCCCACAGCATCTTTTTTTCCTGTTATTGAAACTGCTGAAGGAGTTTTTTCAGGGGCACCTTCGCAATCTTTTAGAAAATATAAATCTGCCGTTATATTTTCTTTAAAATTGCCTGTTGAACGTAAATTTTTTGCATCATCCAATCCAACAATAGTTCCAGCTTGATCGTGTGTCACTGTTTTTTTCATGTAAGGAATTCCGGCACCTTTGGTAGTTGCATGCTCATCAGCACTTGAAAATAATTCATAACCAGCACCCACGTATTGAATGTTTGTCTTCTTGTCATGGACAATTTTAATAGCCGTCTTTGCTTTTAAGCTCTGGCCATCAGGATTTTTTTCCTCATATTCTTGGTATGTGTTTCCCCCATTGGGGTTATTATTCAACTGGTTATTTTGGTTAGTATTTGTGTTTGGTGGACATGAAGGTTCTGTTCCGCAATTTTGTGATTTTGCCGGTGATGAACTTTTATTAACAGAACACGTCTGATCGTTTTGAGCATTATTAATACTTTTATTATTGCGTTGCCTACGTTGATTTCCTGTTTGAGGCTGAGAATATCTTTTTCCTGCCGTATTATTGGGACTTGAATGAAATGGAGCATTAAATCCTCGAGGGGATTGGTTGCAACTTTTATCAGACAGAGAAGATGAATTAAAAGTTCTATTGCTCCCTTGAGTTGCATTATTCTTAGAATTAGGTCCATTTAAATTATTACATGTACATGGCATAGGTATTTGTATACGACCAAGATTTCTTAACAAAAGTGGGCGAATTAAACCAACTAATGCTGGATCGTCAAAACTATTATTTTTTAAAAGAAAACTAATTGTAAGAGTTACTATTGCACATGATAATCCTTGTAGTTCGTCTGCTTGTGATAATGCCATTTTTTTTTTTTTAATTTTTAATGAACTTCAAAAATTTTAAATACTTGAAAATTTTGGACAATTTGTTTATATTTTAGACATAATAAAATTTGTTTTATTTTTATTATTCGACGCATACTTTGATATTTATATAATTTTTAAATTAAATTTGTGTGAAAAATAAAAACTTACCGCGAAATGGACAATGTGGAGTCATTTTTAATAGTAATTCTTCATATACTTTTCTATCATTTTTTCTTTGTGTCTCAAAAATAATTGAATTTGGTTTATTCAAAGTGGTCTTAATATTCTTTAAATAAAACAAAAAGTTAACATATTTAATATAAAAAAAAATTTATAAAATACTTACTGGGTTTTTGTAAAATGATGGATTTTTAATATTTTTTTCAAATGTAAAATTTGATCTGAAACTATCCATAGTAGGCAAATTATTGTTAAATTTACCATTTGAAGGTGGTAATCGACTTATTGGATGTAAATCTGGTACACGATTCGCAACAGATTTGTAATTTGATGTACCTGGTAATGAATCTCTTAAAAGACCGATTTTCGTGGACGACATAGAATTTAAATATTTACTATTTGATTTATTAAAATTAGAGGGTGGAATGTCAATTTTTGTTTTCGAGTGAGCTGTACCCCAATCCTAAAAAAACAATTAAAAATGATATAAAATATAATTCAAAATATATATATATATATATATATATATATTTAACAAGACTTACATCTTCTTCATCAGAATCATCAACAATAACAAGGTCTCCGTTACTATTCATTGAAGTGTTGCTTCTACTTTTTGGTGATTTATAAGAAAGTGATTGAAATATATCTATAACAGAATTAGAGAAATTTATTCTTTAAGCATCACAATGATTACTCAATATTATTATTTAGATGATTTTGTATAAAATAATTTTAAAGAAATAAAACTAAAATATATAATACCATCAGAAACGCGATAGCTTTTGTAGTGGCAATCGAAAAAATTATTAGTTATTGATTTAATTTTTCCAACTAAAATATTTTAAAATATTACAAATTAATTTTTTTATTTTATATTACTAAATGTACCTTCAAGAGTGTGGCTTGGAAAATCATGAGATATGCGTCGATGTTTCGTAAATATGTGTGGCTCATTAATTACATCAATCCTATGGCAAAAATAATAATAATCAATTTTAATTAATTGCATAATGTATATAAGTAAATTTCTATTATTTTAAATTTTATTTACAAATAAGAATTTAATCACAATATTTTACCTTCGTTTACGACTTGTATCATTTGAGGATTTCAAACCTAATAGTCTGCGTATTCGATTTGGTAAATCAGTCACCGACATACCGTTACCCTTAAAATAACAAACTATTTAACAATTTCACTATTTATATTATAATAAATCGTATAATTATTTCAACAATAAGCTTTTTTTTTAATTATTAATGTTTATTAATTAACATTTAACAAAAAACAAATGCTTTAAAGACAAAATGCAGCACATTAGACAGAACGAACGCGGTTTAATCGTTACAGTTCAGTGAACACCTAAGCATACATAAGTTGTCAAAGTTAACTAAATATATTTTGTTTGCAATGTTGGTATAAAATCTTAAGTATTGCCAGACTCAAAAAAAACATTTTTTTAAAGGTAAGAATAACAAATGTATCTCCTTTTGCTTTAGTTACTTTGAATAAATGTTTAAAAGAGTATTAATTATAATTTAAAAATAAAATTATATTATAAATATTAAAAAGAAAAGAAAAAGATTTGTTAATAAATATGTTTTTATAAATCATAAAATAAAACTGTATAAATTATCAAATTCTAAATAATTCTTTTTCTTGTTTATACAGTTCATTTGTACGGTGGTCCTATTATTTAATTATTGAGACATTTTTGTTGATTAACTTTATTATTTACTATTTAACTACTACTGGGCTAATAAAATAACACATATATTTATTTATATAAAAGTATTTGAATAAATGATGAATCCATGTGTTATTCCAACTCCAGCAAAAGATTTGGAAGGAGATGACAGATGGATCAGCATAGTATAATAATAATTTAATAGTTATTAATCAATATGAAAATTATTTAGTTTATTGTTTTTTAAAGCATAAAAAATTCTTATCAGAGTGTAGAGAAAAAGACCCAGAAGTTATATTTGTGGGAGACTGTATATTAGAGTCACTTCAATTTACAGAAATGTGGAATCATTGTTTTGCACCGATGCATTGTTTAAATTTTAGTATTCGTAATGATGAAACGCAAAATATTTTATGGAGAGTCCAAAATGGTGAATTAGATAATGTAAAACCAAAAGTAAATAAAAACTCACTTATATATTATTGAAATAACATATATATATATATATATATATATATATATATATATATATATATATATATATATATATATATATATATATTTAATGCTACAATTATTTATTTATATTTAACAGATAGTTGTTGTACATGTTGGAACAAATAATTTCAATAATACGCCACAAGAAGTATCTGAGGGAATTTTAGAAATTGTACATTCAATAAGGGAAAAACTTCCTAATACCTATATCGTGTTGCCTGTAATATTTATAAATATTATTAATTTAAAAAAATTACTTTATTGTCGAATACTTAATTTATTTTATTATTTTAGACATTACTACCTCGTGGACATTTACCAAATAAATTACGTGAAAAAAATGAGAAATGTAATTCTTTTGTGAAAAATAAATGCATTGGCATGAATAAAGTGCAAATTGTGCCTATAGATAAAGGCTTGGTACAACCCGATGGAACTATAAGCCATCACGATATGTATGATTTTCTAAATTTAACAAATGCTGGATGTAAAAAAGTTTTTGAACCAATTTATGATCTACTGTCACAAATATTAAATGAAAATGAAAAGGAAAAGGATCTCACACCATCTGAATAAATATGCTTTTAATCAATAATATATTTTCAACTAGTAATCCTTTTAAAGACATTGAAATTCTTTTTTTTAAAGAAGTTATGTTTAATTAAAATTGTGCTTATTTATTCAAAATTATTCGTTTTATATAACCACTATAAAATAATTTTTATACAAGAGTAAATGAGAAATATTTAAATTATATTATTTTGCACCAAAAAATTTTTTATTTATATATCACTTGCATAAGTATTTCAATAATAACATTTTTTTGAAAGCGTGGTATATTAAATGTTATTAAAAAAAAAAAACAAATAATCTAATTAATCTTTATATAAAGTAGTAATGTTAAGTAAAAACAAATTGTGATTTGTATTTATTGGATAATAAACACAATTTACTAAAATCTTAACATAATTTTTAAAAATACTCTTATTTTTCAATTTTTATCATTTACCGGTAAAACAAAAAAAAATCACTCACCATTATCATGTATTTATGTTTTTCAGTCGGAAAAATTATGAAAATAAATTTTGAAGAAAGTATATTTTGTGTAAATTTGACAAAACAATCAAACTGTGAATTTATTATTCCTTAATTAAAAGACAAAAAATTAATTACACAAAAAAATATTAACAAAAACCAGCTGATTTTTCAAGGCAATGTCAGTTTGGTTCTACAACTTCCCCACATACATTAAAAACGTGGTTGTACGATCGCTAACTCCGCCCAAAAATATTAAATTTAGAATTTTTTTTACAACCTAGTATCCAACCGTCAAAAATCGTTACAACCAAGTTCTATTGTATATGGGCCCGCAAAATATATATTCAGAGTATTTAAAAACCAATTTAATTAGTAAATATAGTATATACAAAAAATAAATAAGTTTTTTTTCATAATTTACTTTTTGTTTATTTACTAATATTATTAATTATATATTTTTAAAGCATTTTATTCTTGTCATCTTTATATCTTCAATAGCTTTTTAGTTAGAAATTATCTGAATGCGTCTGTGATTATCTTGACATGTGACGCCATCTATGAGCATAATTTTTATACCAAAATACAATAATTTGCTATTCATGACGCTGCTAAGTTCTGTGTATATATATTATACAAGAATTAAATATAATAATTTTTGACATTTCGCTTTTCCTCGCGATCAATGTAAAAAAGAGCAAAAAAATGTCTTTCTTGTTTATTATATATTTTTAAAAAATTTAATTTTCTAAAGAATTTAATTACATAATACTGTTCCTTTTTTATTTTCATTACCTCAAAATGAAACGTAAAAAAAGTTATTAATAAATTTTAAAAGTTCTCAAAAAAAAAAAAAAAATTTTTTTTTTCTTTATTCTTTATTTTGCATAGTTTTTTTTTTATTTTATTTTTGCTAAATATTCTACAATAATACTTAAAAATCACAGTTATAGTGTTAATAATGGGTTCTTTAAAGGATGCAAATTTATTTACATTGAAAATATTAATGAAAAATTTTGATGCCAAATTATCAGCAATTACCGACCACAATCGAAAATGGCAGATTTTAGGCCTTGTTAAAGAAGATAATACAATATTTCTTCGTTATAGTAATGAACAAGAGTATGTTACATTTAAATCAATACAGTGGTTTAAAAAAGTTAGCAAAACAATACAAGATTTGTGCTTTGATTCGTCAGGTGCATGGTTATTAGTTCTATGTAAGTACATTGGAGGATTGCATGCATCAAACAAAATAAATAAATATATATTTTACAGGTTATGACAACACCCTTCATATTGTACCAGCTCTATTTATTTTTACCGCAGAACAATCTAATAACACTTCATTTTCAACAGAATATATAACTTCATTCATCGTACCATTTGTTGGTCCACATGAATGCCCTAATACTCGATCATGTCCCAATAATTCAGAAAATTCAGATTCAAATAGTTTTTCAACAGATTCTATGCGATTATTTTCAAGTAGCATAACATCATCTAGATTGTCTACATCTGATAAACAACAAACAACACCAAATATTTGCACGACAAGTAAAGTCAATGAACTTATAGCAGCTGGAAGTCTATATAATACTTTTTTCTGTGAAACAAATCCACCTATTAATCAGGAAATAATAAATAATAAAAATGAATATCAAGAGACAACAAAGCTCAATGATGATTCAAATTCTAGTGTAAATTGTGTTAAAAAGAACAACGAAGGTGATGTAAGTCACAAAAAGCCCATAAAAATTATATATATTTTTATATAACATAGAATTATACAAAAGTAATTTACAAATTTTCGATGCCTAGGTAAATTCAAGTAACGATACAACATATTCGGAACCTTGTCCGTTTCCAACATGTGTAACTTGGTGGGAAACTTCAGAAGGAAATAATCGTGCAATTATTGGATATTCGGATAGCTCAATATGCTTTGTTGGTAAATAATTTATACAATTTTTTATTTTATAATTAAAAAATAATAAACTTGTTCTTTCGAATTATAAGCGCTTACTCCAAACTGTCCATTTATTGCAAACACATCTGTGGAAAATGGAGCGATAAATAAATTAATTATATGCAAGGACAACAGCTTGGAAACTATTACATTAATGGTAAAAACTAAATAAAAATGCTTTAAACGTATACAAATAAATTAAAAATAAAATTTCCATTTAATCATTTAGATTAATACATCTGAAAATGAACAATGGAAATTATTATTAGAGCAAAAATCAATAGCATACATATTTCCTGGTGTTGATTTTGAATTAAGTTCAAAAAATGGATATAAATATCATCAAAAACAACAAAATAATAATATAAATAAAACTCAATCACAAAATATCGATGCTGATAAAAAAAGTTTAACAAGTCTTAAATCAAATGATACAGATTCTGATTGGCAAATTGTAATGCCATTAATTAATAATACTAAAGATGATACTCAAATTGAAAATAATGAAAATATAAATGGTGATATTATACCAGCCCTAATTGATTTTGATATTAAAAATGAGCAACAAACCGCTTCCACCAATCAGTTAAATATTTTCGAAAATGATATAAATTTAACGACAACAAATACACCAATAATAGCCGATCAAAAATTACAAATAAATAATTTGGAGTATGTTGACACTGCTGAAGTGAATACACAATTACCACGTTTATTTCCAGCAGCCAGAGCACGTTTAGCATCTCTTCGTGATTTAGGTGCAAAAAAGATTGGAGCACTTAAATTAAAAATAACTGAAAGTCGTATAAAAGCAAATGAAAGAGGTATAAATGTTAAATAATAATAATAATCATTTAGTATTTTAATAATAATTATATTTTCAAGATAAATTAAGAGAAAATAGTCCATCATTGTCTTTAATGGAAACTCCAGGATCTATGCCTGAGGTATTAACAACACCATCTGGACCATACTTTATTATTCAACAATATCAAAACAAATATTTTTTAAGTGCTTTGCATTCTTATTCAGACACACTATCCGTAAATATTTTTTATTATTATATGATTGAAATTTTTTTACTTTATTAAAATTAATTTATACAGGTACACAGTATGGACATTAGTTTAATACCATTGTTTTTATATAAGTTACCAAAAGAATGTTGTACAGTAATGTTGACAACAAATTTAATGTATACCATACAAAATGTTGATTACGAGGATACTATGATCGATTCTGAGAAAGGCTCAAATAAAGAAATTTATTATTCATATCGAAAGGATGATGTAAAGAAAGTAAATGCTGTTGGTATTGTTAGTTGTGGAATGACGTCAATGCGTATCGGCGATGATTGTGTATGTTAAATAAATTAATTAGTTAAACTTTTTATTATTAATCGATGTGTCATCTGTCATTTTAAGGATTTTAATAGTGAATCACAATTGGCTCTGTTTCCATTTCCACATGAAAAAATCATAAATATACATCCAATGTCATCTGGTGAAATGAAAAATATCTCACGTAATAATAAACCAGATGATTTCGATTCTGAAACTGATAAGACGTATCAACTATCAAATTATGTTTATTTGCGAAAAAAAATTGATCCAGAAAATAATAATCAATATGATGGTGATGAGATATTAGAACAAGATTTTCCAGAAGTAATTTTTGAACGTTGCTTAATTATAACAAATAAAAATTTATATTGTATAAATTTTAAAGATGAAAGTTACATTGCATTTTTAAAATTGGCTAAAAATTCAGCATGGAGTGCTTGCGAGGAATACTGTCGTACTTTTAACTTATCGTTACCGCCTTGTATTGAATATGCTGGTGATTATATATTAAAAGATAAAAATGTAACACAAGCACTATTGTGTTATAATGTGGCTAGAATACCACCAATTATTACAGCGCTTAAATTTGCCATGTTTCGAGAATATAATGCACTTATGCGTTTATGTTCCATTGCATTAAAAAGTACATTTATATTACGTAGTAAATATCCAATGAATGATCATATAAAAGAACTTCTTAAAACAGTTAAAGAAAGATTATCTGATTGGAATGATGATTATTTAAAGGTAAATTAATTTTTTATTAATTAAACTGTGTGTTTCTATATATTTATTTTATTTTTAAATTATTTGTTATAGAAAATTCAAATGGTAAATGATGAAACACTGGCAAACACTGGTATATCGTGCAGTGATTTTAATTACGAAAGTGATGATACATCTGAAATACAATTATCTAATTCATCACAATTTCATTTGTCAAATTTAATGCTGTTAACATTATGTGAAAAAACTTTAGTCGATGAAAATCATATGCAATTATGGAATTTTATATCAACAAATAATAAATATCATACAAATTTAACTAGCATTATATTATCACAAAGTGGATTATATATAGCCGCAATTCTTTTGGCTAAAGTACGTGGAGCTTGCTTAGATGTTTTTTGTGGTTTAGTGGCGTCAACAAATCAAGTACTTTGTAAGAAAAAAAATTTGTCTATTCTACTCTAAAAAAAAAAAAAACTGAATAAACATTTTATTTTAAAGGTTCATATACAGAAGGTCCAAAAATTTTATATAATTTATCTGATGAAATATTTATGGAAACAATAACATATTTACAAGAGATAGCCTTAGATTATTTTGATGTTATTAAACGTAATTTACTTTTGTTAAATATAACAATCATTGAAAGATTAGAAAAGCAATTAAATCCATTTAGTCCAATACATCGGCCAATTATATCACGAATGTCACGAGCTTCAACTGGCATTAATGATATCGAAACATCAGAACAGGTTTTATATTTATTTATTTATATTTTTTTAGGAATATATTTTTAACAAAGAAAATTTCTATTCATAGGAATTTACAAACTTTTGTGTACAATTTTTGGAGATTTATATAATTATCTTAATTAGACTAAAATCTTTACATTGTGTGGAAAATATTTTAAATGCACTGAATCCTATACAAGTACAATGTGACAATGAACAAGTATTTAATCAACATTTTATGATTTAATTTTAATGCAAAAATATATAACAATCTTTTTTTTTTCTTTTCGTTTAAGTTTGCTATACAACTTGATAATTATTCACCAATATCAGCAGGTTTTTCACATTGTGCATGTGTAGTTAATGGTTCTGCATACATATGGGGTGCAAAATTTTTTGGTATTAATTGTGCTTATAGTTATTCAACATTTCAAGCTGGTATACAATGTTTTTTTGATGAAAACTATCATAAAAAACAATTTAAATTAATCAATGCAATTATTTTTAGAAGCTCGTGACTTACCAAATATTCCAAAATGTGTTGAATTTATTTCAAATCTTGGAATTGAAGTGCACGCTGTTGAATGTGGACGTGGCCACACATTAATTTTAACAAATAATGGGGTAGGATAGATTATAAATAAATATAAAAATGTTATGCATATAGATAATTTCTTTGCTTTTAATAATAATTAGCTATACACCATTGGTGCTAATAATTTAGGACAATTAGGTATTGGTAAGCAATTAAGTCAAGCCCTACAGCCAATGTTAGTAAGAGCTTTAGATGGTAAAAATGTAACAATTATGACAGCCGGTCAATACCATAATGGTGTTGTAGCTAATGGTAAATTATATACTTGGGGTTGGGGTGTTTTTGGCCAACTGGGTCATGGTACTATTGATGATGTTTATGAACCAAAAGTTGTTGATTTTTTTATTAATAAGGTAATAAAATTATTTCTAAATTTAAGCTAAACTAAAAATTATTCTATTTTTCTTTTAACAGCGTATCACACAAATTAGTTTTGGACACGCACATAGCTTAGTTTTATGTGAAGAAGATTCACATGTTATATATGTTTTTGGATCTAATCATTTCGGTCAATTGGGTGTTGATCGTGAACTATACAGTACTAAAGATTTTAAAAATTTACCGAAAAGTTTAATACCAATAAAAGTGGAATTTACCGAACCAATAAAACTTGTAGCTACACGTTATTTTTCAAATGTAAATACAATCTATATAGAGAATTGATTATTTTTATTAAATTATATTTATTTTAGCTAATGGTTACCAATTCTAATATATTATATACTTGGGGTTCATCACCGCAAGCACTTCGATTAGCAACACAAGCACGAAAACGTGCAAAAGCATCACAAAAAATTGAAGAATCATTAAAATCTGAGATGACCCGATGCGTAGAAAAGGAAAAAGTAATCACACCTGTAGAATCATTTAAAAAAATTGATGATTTATCAAACATAAATACACCATCTACGTCAGAAATAATTAATCAAGTGTCAGAATTATGTTTAGTAAGTTTTTAAAAATAAATTAATTGCAAATTTAAAATGTTTACTAATGTATTGTTTTTGTGGCTACAGTTACCAAAAGTAAATATACCTGAAATAACTGTTACGCTGGAAAAAGAAGAAATTGTGCAGCAAAAAGTATTGAATAGTGATAAGAAATATGATTCAATTGATGAAGAGAATACTGATCACTTTTATCCTATGATAATTAATACCAGTGAAGTACACGGTGAAATTGTTGAAGTATATTGTGTTAATTAAAGTAATTTATATTTTTTATGAGTATTTAAGAATTTATTTATTTATTTCAGTTATCTTGCGGTTTATATCATTTTGCATTAATTTCGTCTAATCAATGTTTGTATACATGGGGTAAGAATTTAGAACGTCAACTGGGCCGAGAAGAACGTACAGAAGTTTTATTGCCAACACGATTACATATTTTTGATAATTTAGCGATGCACGTTGCTTGTGGATGTGATTTTACAATAGTGATGACTAAACATTATGATGTAAAAGCTTTTGGGAATAATAGCAATGGACAGGTAAATATATACATATATATATATATAGGAATTAGAATATTTTTTACAAAATTAATTTTTAGTGTGGCAAAGAACCAGTTAATGATAAATCCTCATATTCTGGTAAATTAGTTAGATTGCGTTTATCAAAGCGTGTTGTACGAATTCCAGATGGCAATCAATGTATTGAAATACCTGTATCGATTAATTTACCGCGTCCAAAAATTAAAATGGACCTAGATCCGGTTAGATATTTGTGTAGTGTAACAAAATTTCAAAAAAATTTTATACATAAAAATAAATTATTTAAAAATATATTCAATGATGATAATAATTTAAATGAGATATGTGTGGAAAAGAGTAACAGTTCAACAATTGATTCAAATTTAAATGAATTATATAATGAAATTGTTGTTACTGATATATTAAATGATGAAAATAAACAAAAAGGTATAAAACGAAATGAATAGAAGAACTTTAAACATAAAATATTTATTATGTAATTAATTTATTTAGAAATGGCTAATAGTCCAAACACCAATGATTTAATAAATAGTACAACAAGCGCACAATCAACATCAACAATAACACCATCAACGGAAGAGACTGAACTTGTAATAAATAAAGATACAATATCTGATTATTTACATTATTGTTTATTTATATTTCATGGTTTATATAAGCATAAAAAATTAGCTAAATATTCATATGGTACAAAGAAAATAGATAATGAAATACGCCTTAGATTATTAATGTTAGATTATAAATATTTAGATGCTTATAAATTATGTCTATCAAATTGTTCAAATGCACGAAATGTTTTAAAATTTTTTGAATATTTTACAAAAGATACAAATATTGTACCAATGCATACCGAAGACTTTAAATTTTTTATATATGAAACATTTATGTATTTTATTAATAATAATTATAATATAGATGATATTGAATGTTATTTTATAAATGATTTAGATTATTATTTATTACAATTAGCGTATGTTATATATTTTACAAATATAAATGGTGAAACTGAACATAAATTATTAAATAAATTTCAACAAGCATTTGGCAATACAGAGAATATACAATTAGAAAATACGGAATTAATTTTTAAATCATTGTCGAATAAATTTTTAGCATTACTTTGCCAAAGATTAGTTGAATACGCTGATGATTTACATTAAATAATTAATAATAAATATTTAATGGATGGATAGTAGGGATAAAATACAAATGTTATGTTATTTACGATGTACATTTATTTAATTAGCGAAATTTATAATAATTTCAATTTGTACTTAATTAAATTTATTAAAATATGTAAATAGTTTTTTTTTTCTATTTAAATACGCATAAAATAGCTAAAATGCTGCAGTTATTAAGGATAAAATACCACATGCAATAATTATACTAAATAAATAAATTATTTTTTAATTTTGTTAAAATCTAAATTATAATTTATTAGAATAAAGTTATTTTTTAATTAATTAATCAATAAGCTTACAAAAAAAGTGCATATTTATTAAATAATAATAATATATATATATATATATCTAAGTATTTTTTCAGCAAAAAGTATTTTACTTGAAATGCAATAAAGGATTAATTATATTATTTTATTTTAATTTTGAAAGTATTAATATATAGTGTAATAATAATAATAATCATATTCTCTCGTTTTTAGTTTGGCTTAAACAGAACATAAATAATACTAAATAAATGTAAAGAATCAAATAAAAAATAATGTAACACAAATATTAAATAAATTTAAATGCTTGCAGCAGTAAACAGCGACGATAAAATTGTTGCAAATTGTGAAAACCGTTGATTTTTTTTTGTGATTCGCAATGATTCAAATTGGATTTTTTTTTTTTAAATCTTATCTGTACCGTTAGTTATTTTTCGTTTTTATTAAGTTTTTATACAAAAGTGCAAATTCTATCATTTAAAATATAAAATTATTCACTTACTTTACGTTGGGCATCCTTTTTCGCACATATTTTTTATGTGTTGGAAGTTCGTTTCTTAAATTTAACAAAAATGATGCTCGTTCATTAAATTTAATTTAAAAAAAGCTGATACTATTATTTAAACGAATTAAAGACTTCGATATAATTAAATATATTTCATGAACTAAATCACAACACTTTTTTAATAAACGCTCTTGATGTTTGTTTTATTATTTTTTTCTGCAGAATAGCATTAGAAATTCAAGGGAGGCGTTATCACTCACAAAACTATCAATTCCTTATGTCTATTTTAGTGTAGACTTACAATTTAAAGATCCATTTAAAACAGATTTAGTTCTCAATATTTTATTTTTAAATTATTGATAATAAAAACGCATTTATTTTGCACAGCAAATATAACGAACCGATATCAAGACTACACGTGGTGATATGTCAGACACTACAAAAAATTCTAAAGAAATTATTGTATAACTACAGAATATAGCATTTAAAATAATAAATTATTAATAACTTCATTACAATATACTTTCTTTATTTTGTCAAACGCTTTTATTTTGTACAGCAAATAAATCGAAACAATATAAAATTGCACGTGGCCTGTCTCAGATTTTGAATAATAAAAGAAAAAATAAATTTCTAATTATTTTAACTATAATTTTTCTTTTTTATTTAGTCAAACCTTAAAAATAAGTAAAAATCATTATAACTTAAATTTAAGATACGTTTTGCAAATGTATATTATTTAATTAATTGAACACTTATTATTATTAAAAAGCTTTACATAGTGTGTATATTCAAATGAAACGCATATTTATTTTATACTTAAATCTATATAAATCGTTAAGATTTAGCAAGATAAATTATCTCTTATACAATTTAATTAAATTAAACATTAGTTAATTATGTGTTAATTTTCAAATAAAGAAAATAATAAAATAAAATAATAACAAAAAAAAAAAAAAAATGACTGAAATAATTTTTTTACATTAAATTATCTTAAAATTACAATAAATGTGATTAAATCGGGAATTATTATCTTAATTATTTTAATATTGATATTAAAACTACAAAGAGTACGGTATAAATGACAACACGAGAATTTATTTCTAATTACAAAACAAATAGAAGTAATTTGTATATATATATATATATATATATATATATAAAAGACATAATTATCTACATATTACTTGGTATCCCTCGTGATCGTTGTTGTCCATGAACTCCTGAATGTCTAGACCCGGGACGTGAATGTACAATTGCGTAATGATCGGAATCAATTGGTAACGACCTTCAAGAACATATTAGGTTGACAATTAAAATTGACTTTTTAACGATTATATAATATTTGATGTGATGGTGTGTCAAATTGTTTATTGTATATTTTTAAATAATAATAATAATAATGGGTTGGTAAATAATAATTTAAAAAAAAAAATTGGGAAAGAAGTACTTATTGTGTTTTATTGCTTTTTTTAATATCTATCAGACCTATTTGAGTGTATCGTTGAACCGCCACTAGTATATCCTTTGTTATGACCATCGCGACCATGTAACGAATAACGCGAACCATATTGACTACCATGCCAACTTCTATATGGATCGTACTCCTCAATTATTGATGGCTCCTTTTCAATTATCTAAAAATAAAATGTATTTTATTTTTATCGATTTCTCATACAAATCATTTAGTTAAAATTTTACCTCAGTCCTTGCACAACTACAGCTCATTGCTGTACATAAAAATATATTCATCAGGAGCATTATTAAAAATAAAACAAGAAGAGCAATAGATATCCATAATAACCACTTAGGCCTTATTCCACTCTCTTCACAGATGGACGAGTTTTCTATTTTAAATTTTCGCATTAAATTCCTTATATATATTTAATAAATAAATAAAATGCTTACGTGGTGCATCAGCTGGATCTAGAACAAATACTGTAGTTGCTGCTAATAATATTGATTCTTCGTTTAGACTTGGCGCACGTCCTTTGATGCCTGAATTACATTGATCACTTAAATCAGCACAAGCCCCATTACATTGAACAACATCACATTGCAGATGAACTTCCGAACCTTAAATTATTTTTTAATAACAATATCAATTCTTAAAAAGAACTAATATGATTGACTAACCTTCAGGGAATTTAAACATTGATGTTAAGATTGCAGATGCTTGAGTTCCATCCGAATTTGGAATGAATTTTGTTATTATTTGAGAATCAAATGGACAACTAAAAAGAATATAATAATTATTAAATATATCAGTTAATATATTTTATATTTGTTTTACCCTCGATCATCAATCAGTTGAATACTTGTATTTTTCTTATTAAAAGCAAAACAATCTTTCACGCGAATACCATGGGTTCCTAAATTGATAAAAATTTGTTTAAAATAATTATTTAATTTATAATAAATGAAAAATATATGAAAAACAAATTACCATTTGGTTGTGTCAATTCCGCTCTAATTGTATATTCACGACCATAAACTGTTTCACGTACTCTTCGTTCATTATCCAGAAATTTGAGTACAACATTTGTATTATCATCTCTATCGAAAATAATTTATTAGCCATTAATATTTGATTATTGATTAATTATTTGATATTAAATAGAATAGAAAAAGCATCATTTAAATTACCTAGTAAATCCAGTTTTACCACAAGTTATCACATAAAATTTGTCATCAGCTAATTCCAAAGTTTTGTGAACTCTAACAGCCAACTGAACTGATCTTTCTTCAGATTTCTAAATAAGAAAAATCAAAATAAATTTGTTAAATAATTATTAATAATTTTTGTTATGATTTATTCTAGTTTGAATAAATAACAACTATTTAAATAATTTTGAAAATAAATAATGCATATTTGTGTTTGTTCACTTTTAATTTCATTTACTTTCTAATTTAATTCATTATTTAAATATAATAATACTTAATATTTAAAATGGTTTAAGTGCTAATGCTTTTAGTAAATTTCTTAATAAAGGTCGCAATCGTAATATTTTTGCAAAGCCTTTCAATAAAAAAAAATGATCCTAAAACACTACTAAAATCAAAATTTACTGCTGAAAACACCTGCAATAAATTCTCCACTAGCGTAATTTATAACTTTTCAACGTTTTTTATAACTTGAACAAACTTTCCTCTGAAGTAAATTTCCGTAATACACTCTACAGCATTCTTAGTAGTCGTATTTGTTTACATTTGCACAATAAGGGTTTATACATTCTGCGCGTAAATCCGCAAAATATGTTTGTAATAAATAAATGCAGCTGGTTGATTATCCATGTGTTGCTTCTACTTATAATTTATTAATTTTTAAAAAGCAACATACAATACAAAGTATTGTTCCATACATATTTCTTATCAATACTTAACCGACTAAACAATATTAATTAACTACCATTGCATAATTAACATTTCAATATAGCAAATATAAGTAAAATTGCAATTCAAAATTAAATAAATACCATCTATGTAAATATAAGTAAAATAATAATACTTTTGTTAAGAAATAGAGACGAAATTAAATAAAGAAATTTGAAATTAAATATCTTATAAAATAAAAAACAGGTAATTTCAATGCAACGAGAGAGATCCAACGTAAATAGAAGAGACATACTTGCGGGTTACTTGTGTATTACATTGGACATAACATATATTCTGTCCATATAATCAGGCAGATTTTCGGTAATGACAGAAAAATCTTGATTTTTATCAAGACAACTCTGTTGTAATTTCTGTCCATCTTTTTTAAAGTTTGTCAATTTGCAAATAGCAAGATTTTTTTTGTTATTTCCGTTTCTTTTTCTTATTTTTTTGAAATATTATTTTAAGTTAAGTTTTGATGCGTAAATATTTCTTTGACGATGTTATTCTTACACATGGTAAACTAGTCATAAATGTCTCGCCAGTGTCTACCAAAACAGATATGTACGACAAACAAGTCTATCAGTTTATGACTAAAGCGTAATCAAACTGTTACTTGAAAATACATTTATAAATATAAAATAAAAGAAACTAAATAAACATTAAATAAAAAAGAGAATGTAATGTATTAAAATATAATATCGAAACATTTTCTTTTGGTTAATAACCACCCAGCACCTACCAGTATAAACAAATACTCAACTTCTTAACGCAAATATAAAAGTTAATTTATTAAATTTAAACGTAAAGTGTAAAATTGTATCATTATTATTTCTATTAAATTAAACATTTGTTACAAATATATATATTTTAGAGTTTTAGAGATAAAACAGCATAAAAGTAAAAGTTGTTTTCTGCAAAAATTAAAAAAATAATCAATATTTAATTACAGTAACAGCAGCAACATTCGACACAAAGTCGAAATTTCATTTATTATATGTGTGGTGTGTGGTGTGATGATGTTTCGCGATTTTTTAAATTAAATTTTATATCCGTATATTTTTACTATATTATTTAAAAAGAAATCACGTGCAACTTATGTTACGCTTTCGCATAATTAAAATGATAATGATTGAATAATTATTATAATATGTATTATTAATAATAACATAATACGAAAATGAAACTTTTACAAATGGAAGTAAACAAGCGCAAATGGAAGTAAATAATCAAATTATTATATTTTATTTTGGAAATTACTGATTAATTATTTCTAGAAATATTTTATTAATTGTATATTTTTTTTGTATAAATATAAGAAATGTTTATAAAGAGGAAACATTTATAATTATAAATAATTGAAAGATTTTATGCAAGCAAAAAGTATAAACTACTATCCGCGACACAATTAAACACAAATACTGATTATTGCGGAGTACCTCCTCACATATGAATTGAATAATTATATACCATCATCATTAATTGATTACTTAATAAATGTATAAAAAATTAAATAAAACGAAAAAATCGCTTAAATCAAGGACAAATTTAATTTATTTCAGTTCTAGTGTTAATTCTACAGGCAATGACGTTATTATACTTATTAACACCCGCGCTTTAACTTGCATGTATATGGCTGGTGAGGTATAATACCTACAAATAAAATAAAAGTAAATATTTTGAAGGCTGGGGTTGAAGTTCCACACAAAGTATTTAAATAAATTGTATTTTTTTTTTCGTAAGAAATAAGATTATAAGAAGAAAAATGTGTAGGATGGCTGCTTGTTCGTTGTGTTTTAAATTTAAACTTTTATAAAACAACGACGATTAAACAATATCATTCAAAATATTATTTCTATCATTAATCAAATAAAAATGAATCAAACATAAATTATATGTAATGTAATAAATGAATAAAAATTAAAATTTAATCATATTGATTGATGGTACGACTTTGAATTTCAAAAGGAATTTATGTTCAGGTTTGGTTTTATTAAGTAGTACAGACATGCCTTGTATAACGCTCAAGTTTTGACCATTTGATGGCATTTTTAAGGTGTTTCAAATAAATTTAGCAATTATTTAATGAATAATACAATTTTGCATAAGATATCATTATAAAAAAACGAATTTAAAGGTATTTAAGAGCGAAAATAAGGTAGCATTAACGGTGGTATACCTCTATAAATATAATTGTAAGACAAACATGTTTTAATTATTCATATTAATATGATTTAATAATATGTAACAAAATTATTAATAATATAAATAATGCGGGTGTAATGTGATGCATTATAATTATCTGTAAATATATATTAAATCATATATAATTAATTATACATTTATTTATGTATACAATTATAAAACTAAACGTAACAAAAACTGTAAATGATTAATTGTGTAATTTTCTTGAAGTAAATAAAATTATTTATAATACAACTAACTAACTATTTCTATAAAAAAAAATACCATTATTAACATTATTTGTAACGCTCTGCGAATTGTGCAATAATATACAAATATAAACAATAATAAAATTCCTTATTATAACTATTTGTAACGAAATTTTTCGTACATTTTACTTTGATTATTATAATAATTAATTAGTCATTGCGTATTTAAATTACAAAAACAGAAAAGAAGAAAATACGAAACTAATTAAAATTGGCGGTAAAAATTTTTCTGTAAAATTCTGTAAATTTTCATAAAGAATAAGAGGAAAATTATAGAATTGTTTTTTGTTATCAGAATAACTGTAGATAATGTGCTAAACATTTAAATCAGCATAAGAGTTTATTTTGTTATTTATTATGTAGAAAAATTGTTTCTTTTTTTTTTTTTGTGTGTAAAAACTTTATGGTTTCCAGAAGAATATATTGCCTTTAGCTTTAGCACTGATTTAACATTTTTATATTAAAAAGAAGAAGAAAACTATGCATTTTAAAAATAAAAAGACAGAATGGCCAAAGGATGATATGATTATCAATAATTCTTAAAAACAAAACTAAATTATAATAATAAAATCTCTGGTTAACAATAATAAACAGACATTATATATTTACGTTTAAATTACTATACAATATGTCCTATGTATGTGTACATTCTTATATGATCTTGTTGTGATTGATGATATTAATTTAAATGTGCGGTAATCTTTGATTATACTTATCTACGAAGGTTTATTATTAATATTTCTTTTCTTTTTTTCCTTTTGTTATATACAGTATTTGCCTTAAGCAAAACCATCTATGTTATTTTATTATTATTTGCATTATTATTATTAATATTAATATTAAAATTATTTATTTATTTACTTATCAAAATTATGTCTAAAAGACACTTAAACAACAAACCAATTAACTTTAATGTTGGAAGGTTATGTGTATAAATTATTATAATTAAAAAGACAATAAATAAAAAGAAATAATTAATACAGTAAAATTACGATAAGGTAAACTTTGTTATTAGCACCATTCGATTAAGACAGCCATGATAATAGAAACATTTTTATTTTCTAATTTCGTTAAAGTAAACTTTGAAATTTAATTTTTAAACAAAAGACGGTTTTATTTAATTTGACAGTTCGCTTGTGACTGTAACGTGTTTATAACCAACAAATATAATAATTTTAAAATAGTACCCAAAACAATAGTAATATTCAATATTTACCTCCGCAAAATGGATAAAAAAAAGGATTATATTATCTGTAAATGACAAATTTAAAAGGATGTTAAGAATGGCATAAATGCAAAAATATTTTACTTCCATTTTTCGATATAAAATAAAATTTTAATGTCACAAAGTTTCCATTAACGAAATTTTACTGTATTTTAAAGATTTATTCATAATAAACCAAAGTATTACTTTTTTGCAAAAGTAATAAACGACAATTATATTATTTTTCTTGATTTATAAAATAATAATAATAATTCTATATCGTCCATTCTTATATATTCTTTTGTATTTAAATTTATTTATGGTATTTTTTAAGAAAAGAATGAAATTACAATTAAAATTTTGAAATCACATATTGAATAAATTATTAAATGAAAACATGCTGGAATTTAATTAGTCATAGAATTATTACGATTAATAATAATATTATTATTATTGTATAAAAATGTATAATAATAAAGAAGAAATCATAAAAGTATATTTATTAAACATTATTGAATATTATTTGTAGTCAATAAAATTACTTTATTAACAAATAATAACTTGTTTTAACATATGCCCACTTATGTATATAAAAATAATAAATAAATAAAAAAAAAATATTTCATAAAACTGTTTAGAATACATAAATAATAATAAAAATAATATTAATAATAATAATAATATAAAATTATCAATGAAAACTACTTGTTAGTACACAGTAGAATTAATATTTCTTTCAATAACGACGATCATCATTTTTTTAAGTAAAAATATTCAAATATATATTTACTCAAATGATTTATTATTATTATTATTTTCAATAAATATTTATTTAAATAATTAAATTAAAAAAACTTCTTAATAAACTTTCGTTGTTAAGAAAAATAACAAAATGCGTCTAAGGTGTGCCGCCATCATGGTACATAACTATGTGTGTGTATTTAGAATAAAAATTCAAATTCATAATTCGCTCATAATTAGCACATAAAGTTTTTTTATGTTTAATTTTTAATTAATCTTTTGTTCAAAAAAAAAAAACATTGCAACATACAACATATGCATATTTGAATAAAATCAAATAAAAATTTTTTCACAATAAAAACTAAGTATGTTGGCGTGCGATTTGTTCTCAATTGTTAATGCAATCTTTTTATTATGTTAAATATGTTTTATCAATTTATTATTCATTAAATTATTTTTCTTTTTTTTCTTTTATTATTATTAATTCTTAGGTGTTTTTTTATTATGTCTTTTAGTAAAATAACAATGACATACTTCAATATATTTAGAGAGAATACAATTCAATGTTTCAATTAAATCACACAAAGTTATTTTATTTATTTAAATTAAATTAAATTTATTTATGTTAAAATTCTATTAAGCTATTATTGTTATTATTTGTATATTCAATAGGCATACGAATGATTTTACCGAATTATAATCTATATAACAGTTAATAATGTATGTTAAACGCAGCTTATAGCTAAACAATTTCATATTATTGATCTAAATTATTATTTAACATTTAGTATTAATGCTTATTTTATGTATTTAAATTGTTTTATTGTAATTTAATTTAATTTTTGTGAGTATAAACTATTGTATATGTTTATTATGTTAAAAAATCAAGTTAAATGGCGAATACGGCGATTATGCATAAGTTTATTAAATTGAAATTATTTTTAAAAAAAATATTATTAATAATTAATAATAAGCTACTAAAAGCATAAAAGATATCTTACATCACTACTCACGTTACTGATTAAAATTCCACAATAATCATTTTGTCCTTGTTTTGCTAACATATTCAAACTTAATCCAACTGTTGATGTTCCATTACCAAAAACCATACAATTATTATTACGAAATTCTCTAGCATGCACCGCACCCATATATGGATTAGCGAATGCCACTTTTATATTCATTGTGCCAGCTTTGCATGTTGCTGTTACATGCGGTGTAAATTCAGTAAGTATTGTATCTTGCGTGGATACCTAAAAATATAATTAAAGAAAAGAAAAGAAAAATTAATAAATATATAGATATAAATTTAATTATAAGGAAATAAATTTTGTAGAAACAATTAAGAAAATTAATTAATTAAACAAATATAACTCTTAATAAGAACTTTCACCTGCTAATTAATTAAAAAAAATATATATAACTAATCTAATATTAAATTAAAAAAAATTAAAAAGCGTGTCACAGTGAGTTTATCATAATAAAATTTTAATTATATAAAACATTATGTTATAATAATTACAAATAAATAATAATAATAATAACAATACACAATACAAATAAAAAATAAAATTACTTTAAATATTATTTGTATATTAATTTAATTGTAATCTTTGAATGCCATCATTGTGGCTTATACACACTGTGTTTCTTATAATTATAAATAAAAAGTTTTTATACATTATTGTAAAAGTGAAAGTGAAATTAGATAAATATAACCAATATATTGATTGTTGCTGATTAATAACATAAAAACACAAAAAATAAAACAGAAAATCCAAACAAATTAAATCTTTCTTAATAAATTCTTTAATCTTTTTTCAAAAGTTTGCAATTATAACAATGTCTGGGTAGAAATATTAAAACCGATTTCACTCTCGTTTTCACTATATATGGTTTTGACATTATGCAAAACATTTCAAGTTAAATGTTTATTTGTTTTATTTTTTTAATGGCAATAATAACCGCCAACGAATTTTATTCTTATAAATTTTATCTTTTCAAAAAGATACAAAAGAACAATAAAAATAATAGTGACGTAATGTGTTGTCGCTTACTTACTTGATGACTGTTTTCTTGATTGTACTACACATCTTGGTAGTATTAATACTCTTCTTGGTATTAATGATTAATACTAAATATTTATATTAAAAAATTAATTTATGATAATTTTAAATAAAATAATTCTACTCAATGTCAGCTTCTTTTAAATAATAATAATACATTTTGTTTTTTATTACAGATATTATTCCATTATTTATCTCTTTAATATGTATTATACTTCATTGTAGTGGTTAATAATTACCTTAATTTAATTAATCAATAAATTACTAACAACAAAAAACTAAAACTAAAAACTAAAAACCACAAAAAAAATAATATTGAAAGTTCATTGTTCTATTAAAATATAAAATAAATATTATAATTAAAATTTTACAATAAATAATAGTAGCCATTCACAAGGCAAGAACACAACAGTGCACATTTTTTTTTATACAACTAGGCATCATGCTCTAATTACATTAAACGACACTTATAACAATCTAAGCTTTTCTGCATATTTATACATGTATTATTATTATTATATTATACTTTCGAAATAATAATAATAATAATAATAATAATAAAACAATATTATATTTTGAAATTAGAAAAAAATAAATACCAGCCTACAGGCTATACAACTTGGTTATACAACTGGTCTGTATGACTGTCGGTTGTTAAACTGCAATACAGACGATCGATTGAATAACAATCAAAAGTCATTAAATTTATTACAAATTATTTTACTAAAATCCCATTTATTCCTGTAAAAATTAAAATAAAATCTACAAATTACATCTTGTTTGTAAGACCGTTGACACTGCCCGAAAATATATCAAAAAATTCTTAAATTTTTCTTTTTATAAATTTTGCTTTCATCCAACCATCAAAATGGTTGTACAACTACCCCACACACGATACAAGTTATGAAGTTGGACGGACCAGTTTTTACAATCAAGTTGTATCGTTGACCATAGCCAAGCAAATTATACAAATGTTTCAATTTTTATATTAAGATATAAACACACACGTATTAAAGGATAACAATCCTACGTAAAATTAATTTTTACCTCCTACCTAAAACATAAAAAACTATTAAAGAAAAAATTTAAATAAATAAATTAACCGCCTTAAAGATATACTGTGTATATATAGAGTGATCAAATAAGAACTATATATAATAAGCGCTATATTGTTGAAAAAATGTATAATACTAATTTGATCACCTGGTCTTTGGTACTCAAAAGACTAACTACATAATTTACATTGTCTTTTTCAACAAACGCAATTATTATTAATTAATAATAATATTATTATTCAAACACAATTAAATGTTTTTATTATTTATTATGCAGTAACGCAAATTTAACTTTTATTAATTATAAATTAATATTCTAAATTATGTAGTAATAGCAAAATTTTTTTAACCACCTTTTAATAATAATAATTAATTTTTATTAGCTAATAATTAATAGAAAAAAAAAAAAAACGTACATATAATTTTCTCTATTGTTATAAAATTTTTGCATATTATTATAAATTTATTTGTGGCATGTCACGGACAAACATTATATGTAAAAATAATCCTAAACTTATTCAGATATAAAATTTCATATAATTTATTATTTTCTTAATAAACAAATTATTAGTGTAATATTTTCTATCAATTTATTACCAAATATATTTCTTAGAATATTTATTTAATAATTTTATAATTTTAATGCTCATTATAGCATTATTCTTTTCTTAGAAAAAAAAAATCGTATAGTCATTCTATAAAATATATAATTAAATAAATTGTTACAAATAGAAATAGTTTAATAATTGATTAATAATTAATAATAAAAATTGCAAAAATAGAATTATTATTATTTTATATTTAAAAGAAGAAAAAAAACGTCAATTTAAGCATAAATTTACAGTTAATAATCAAAAATGTATTAATTATTATTTTTTTTTTAAATTTAATCACAATAAACATATTACATAATAAATAAAAAATTAACCCGAATTTATTGTTTGCATAAATTAAATTAAGAAAATTAGCAATTTTAATTTTAAATTTTTCTATGTTTTATGTTTGTATTTCTATTGTCAAAGTTTTTGTTTTTTTTTGTTTTCGTGTGTAGAAAAATTCATTTTGAATTTTTGATTTTAGTGTTTTATTCAGTAACTGTTATTTGGTTTATTATTTTATATTTTTTCTCTTGCACAAAACAATTATGTTTTTACACGATTTTAGAACGATTTTAACACGGTCTAGGAAAAAAAAAATGATTCCGTATGATAGCGATCACATATGATACCCGACGATGATAGTGAATAGTTAGCTGTTTGTTGTTTTCTTAACGTCTTTTTTAACACGTTTTTATCACGAACATATCCACCATGTTATATAACAGAATTTGGTGTCTTTGATAAAACATACAAAGTTTAAACAAATTACAAAAAAATAAATAAATAAATATTAATTGGAAATATCGCTGTTTTTTTTTAAAACATTTACAAATGCAAAGTAATTAATAAATTCCAAGAAACAAAACTTTAAATATATTGCATTTATTTATTTATTTATTAATAAAAAGAAAAAAATATGTAATTTTTTCATATGACAATGTTGAGTTTTAAACTACAGAAATGTTTTAAACGAAAAATGCGATAATATCTCCTCTCTATACTATGGACAAAACAAAAAATGATTTTATTTATATAGAATTATGTTTTATTTTAAGGTTAATAAACTTTTAAATATCTTGTCTTCAAAAATTTATTTATTTATTTATTTTTTTGGCAGCGTTTAGTTCTTTTATTATAAAAAAATAAACAGCGATAATTTTATATACATAATATAAATATTATTTTATAAATTAATTGCATTTACCATGTTAATCTATAGGATGTTTGTGGACATTGGTTTTAAATGATTCGATATTAAATTGGTTTGGGAATACACACGCTGGTAAGTCATTCCATTTCTTTGCTGTACGAGTAAAGAAATCGTTTTGGAACTTCGATGTTCTTACCGTACTTAAGGTTACCGTTCGACCGTGGGCGGTAGTACCAGCCCTTGTTTCCCGTACACGTGTTTCGCGCAAAGGCATTATTTCGGAGACCTCTTTTGAACAATGTCCGTAACTATATTCATAAAAAATCGTGAGGTGCGCTACGTCCCGACGATGCTTAAGCGAGTCTAATTTATCCGTGATTTCGGGATTATTTATTAATCGTATTGTCCGGTTTTGTACCCTATCTAATAAATCTAAGGTGGTCTTCGCCGCAGCGCCCCATACATGACAACAATATTCCATACACGGCCGTATGAAAGATTTATATATGAGACAGAGTTGTTGCGCGTTAAAAAATGACTTGCAACGACGATACAAGAAACCAAATTTTTTTGACGCTTGTTTCGCGATACTCATGACATGGTCATGCCACAACATTAAGGAATTTAATATATTTCCTCAAAAGAAATATATATTTCTCTATAATTATTTGTATGTAGCAGGAAATAATCATGAAATTTTTAACTATAATAAAAAAATTTTATTTTTATGAAATAAAAGTCACACATAAATTATTTTATTTAAAGGTTTTTTTTTTTACGTTTTTTACGTTTTATACCTAATCAAGCATAACAAAATTTAATCTAATAATATATAGAAAAAACCACCTGATTTATTATTTTTTTCTAGCAGTAATAATTAATATTTTTATTATTAACACCTTAAAAAAATCAAAGTTATTGCGTTTATTTAAATTTATAATTTTCTTATGTGCATTTTCATTGCATGCATTCATTCGCTGTTTCGGAATTCACTACATAAAAATTCACTTGAATAAGTGCTATGAAAAAAAGGTCGCAATTAAATATTTTTGGGAATTTTCTTATCAATTTTTTAATGCTAAAAAAGTCTTTTAAACATTTTTTTATTTTTCTTATTAATTTTTTTTTTAATAATTTTGATTGAATTTGTTAAATAATTTGTGAAAATCTTAATTTTGCATGCTTTTGATGGAAGGAAATACAATTTTATGCAAATTTTAACCTCCAAAACTACTGTAATAACAAATATCTTCAAATTTTTTCTACATCTTGACATAATAACATAACATAAGCACTTCACAGATAAACTTTTCCATATAAATCCTAAACAAGTCAATTTCTTCAATAAAACAAATACCCTGAATTCCCATTATAGGGCACCAACTAAATATAGAAAAAAAGTTACATTTTTAGGCTTAGCAGCGGCTTAATATCGCGTAATAATGGATGAGGCTAATAATTTGAAGAATTTTATGGAATCTTATTTAATTATAGAAATTTAAAATTTACTTTTCAAAATCTTCCTCATGGGAAGCAAAATTATCTTCAACTAAACAAATAATTCATCAATTTTTCACGGATTGAAAGTTTCCTCTTCCCATTCGATCACATTTTAGTACAATTAAGAACCCAGTGGCTTACTAAAGAGTAGTGGCTAAATAGAAGAATTCTAAAACATTTTGCAATTCAAAAGCACTATTAAGCCACGATGCTTAATAGAATGTAGTAAAAGCTTCTAAAGGGAATTCAAAGTGCTTTGTTTTGATTCATTAAACGTTTGCAATCCAAAATATTTTAATTGATCATTTTTATTCTTTTAAATATTCAATTAATTTAATTATAACTCTTGTGTATGAAAAAGAGAAACAATTTAAGAATACAGTTTAATGAAGAAAACGTTTAAGAAAAGCAATTTTAATCGATAAAAAATTAATTTGAATTTATATATTTTTGTAAATAATTCAGATTTTTATCCAACCCTGATTTATATAGAAATGTAAATAACTAAAATAAACAAATATTGTTAAATTGCATCAAAATAAAAATAAATAAATAAAAATAATAATAAATAGAAAAAATAAACAAAATATAGAAAAACTGAGATGATATGTATATATATTTTACCTAATAGCAATATCATTATTATTATTATTTTAAATAGCTAAATTGTCGGTAAAATAAAATAATTTTACCTTGAAAATTGTCGCCTACTAAAAATTTCAATTATTATATCAGAAATTAATTCAATTTTATGTAAATATAGTGGGGTAAATTCCAAAAATAATAACGTAATATTAGTTATTCATTATAATCGACATTGAAATTACATATATACATAAATTGTTTAATTAAATTATATTAAATTAAATAATTCTATTATAAATAAAATAAATTTTAAATCTTACATTTGATATAAATCCTAATATTATTAATAAAAATATTGATGATGTCATTTTATTTTCATTTAAGAAAATCAGGTTCCTTATAACTCTACTGTTGGTGTCTTTCTTCATTTGCAAGCAATTTTGTTTGTGTTTTGCTGGCAAATTTACGCTTTTCGTTCGGTATTTTCGGTATTTTTATTTAAAATTTTTGTTTTTTACATATATTAATAAAAAAATTCCAAAAAAACAACACAATTGATGTCTTTAACTAAATACACGTACTAAAATTTCTAAGAATTAAAAAATAATCACTAGTTTTTATCTTCTTTAAATTAAATATTTCAACACATTTTCATCATTAAATACTTTTTCATTGTAATACGATAACCGCGTTTATATTGAATATTATTTAATTTAATTTGAATTTTAATAAAGTTTATTGAAAATAAATCACGTGCTTCTGCAATGCAATGAATTAATAATAAAAAAATTTTTAAATTAAAAATTAAAAGAATAAAGAAAAAAAACTTTAATATCAAGACAAAAAATAATAATCTTTAAACTATATGAATAATCGTTAAATTGTTAATTAACATTTAGAAAATATTAAAAAAAAAAATAAAACTTATTGGCAAAAAACAATTAAGGAATTGATTTTTATAAAATATTTTTTAATGCCTTATTGGCGCAACATTCTATTTTAAATATCAAGTTGACAAAAAAATTTTTTTAAGTTATTTGATTAATAAAAAAATAGAAAAAATTTAATTTAAAGGTGATTTTTCTCGTTTAAAATATTATGACGCATCTGTTTTCAATTGAAAACAGAATTCGCGTAACTTAATAACAAAAAAGTATGTGGAAATGATGTAATTAAATAATATAGAAATTATTTATAAAAATAAAAATAAATAAACACACACAGCACACACCTTATTATTACAAAATAAAATTTTAATAAATCTATTAAATAATAATTAAAATTTTGTATTTAAATTATCACAAAATTTCACTTTTACACACACACACAAACACACACAATCCCTTTAATTTAAATGTCTGATCTTTTATTGAACAAAAAAAAAGAAGAAAAAACACTTTCTATTTTACATTTAATAAATAAATAAATAAATAAATAAAATAAAATTGAAAAACTCACTTATTATTTATTCACAAAAATAAAATAAATCTTTAAATTAAATTAAATTAAATAAATAATAATTCGAAGTAAAATAACGACGACTTTGTCTTATTAACAGATATAACTCAACTAACCAATATTAAATATTTTTATTTTATAAAACTAGCTTAAGCGCAATAAAGTTAAAAATTTGTTAAGGCTTAATTTTTATACTTAACTCTTAATATTCAACATTAGTATTGTAATTTTATATATATATGTGTATACGTTTAATGTTTATGTTTATGTTAATTATTGTACAAGGTAAACTGGAATTTAATTTACAAACACTAAAGCATATTAAGCCATTTTATTTATAAAATACATTATAAAATGTAATTATTAAAGTATGTATTTCTTTAAAAGATTTTTATTCAATATAAATACCATAGTTAGTAATAATTTAACACAAAAATAATAAATAAATAAATATAAAAATGACGTTTAATGTTTTTCAAAAAAAATATTTACTTAATTCACCAACAAAGTACATTCAACGAAATGTTAAAAATTTCATCTTACACAATTATAAAACATCTATTTTCACCGATCAAATGCAATAATGATGTGTGCGTGTTATTATTATTATTATTTATTTATTTTTTTTTTAACAAAAGGTACTCAAGCAATTACTACCTGTTTGTATTACTACAGTATTTTTTATATAAAAACTCAATTGTTTAAACTTTATAGCTCTCCATTCGCCATTGTCTGTTCACCAATATTTCAAAAAGGTATTATTTAATTTTTGTTTTTATTTTACTCTATATGTATATATGCCGTTTATTAGCAACTATTTTGAAATCATTCTATAATCTGCGATTAATCCATTAAAATTATAATTTATTTAAATATATTATTGCAACAATTTTTAAAAATCGTTTTACACAAAGGATATATTCTACCCACATGTGTAAGAAATTCTTTCAATTAATCAGAAAATCATCTAAAACGATTTAATTAAAAATTTTAAATATATAGTGCCATCTATTGAGTATTTTGTTTTTGGTTTATGATTTTGCTAAGATTTTAACTCTTAATTAATTTTTACTCAATTTATTTATTTCTATTCTTAATTAATTAAATTTCTAAATAAAATGATTCAAATTAATTGAAAATTACATATTTGCACATATAGTTAAAATATTAAAAACAAAAAATAAATAGTTATTATTAAATGGAAAATAATATCCCATTTATATACATATAGATTATAATAGAGAATAAAAATACAAAAAGGACGATCGATATAAAAATTACATGCGCAAAAATTCTACTATAAATACATAATATTATATTGAATTGGAATATTTGTTACAAATAACATTATATATATATATGAAAAGAAAATTCATTTTCAACAAATTAACTAAATTATTATCAAAAAGAAAAATATCCATTAAATAAATTTTTACAAATAATAATAGTAATTACTTTCCCAATTCAATACCAGACTGTGTATTAACCCTTAACAAATTTGTATTGTATTGTAGAATACATATATATAAAGGGAAATAATATCTCCTTTTTGGATTTGTTTTTTTGTTTTTTTTTATTATTAGTAAAATTTAGTATCATAGTGAGTGTTCAGAGTTACGGATATATAAAAATTGATTATTATACTATAATCAGGATTATTTTTAACAAAAAAAATTTTTAAATTATATTTATTTACTAATATAAATACATATATAAGGTATGTTTTTCCAATTATGTTTTAAATTAATTAAAGAAACAAAACTTAATTCATAATTAATTAAATAAATCAAAGTTACACACACACACGCACGCACACAGAAAATCACATTTTCCTTCTTTTTTTGCATAGAAAAATAAATCTATAGAAAATTCAGAATAAATTAACAAAAAATGCGATTATATAATAATTGTCTATCGATAAATGTGGAAAATAATTTATTAATTTTCTTTTCTATTTTCTTTTTTTTACATAAGAAATTATCAGTTTTGTGTCTCAATTTTCATGTCTGCAAAACAGTGCCGCTAAGATTTTGCAATTTTTTTTTATTAACTTTTAATATAACTTAGATATAAGTGTTTCGTATATATACATTTATTTAGTGCAAAAAACAATTTTAAATTATTTAAATTTTAATACGAAAAATTAATTTTTCTTATCTTAACTGTTTTATCCGGAACGGAATGTATTCGTGCACATCCGTAATTAGTTTAATTTTAATTTTAAATTATTAAATTCACTTATTTCATCCCTTTAAAATATTTATAATAATAATAAAGTGGCATAAAAATAAATTATAAAAACTAAACAGTAATAATTCATTAAAAAATATCCTCATTTTGTCATTTTATCTTCTAAAAAATGTCTACTTTTAATCCATATCCTGTTCGTGATTTAATACCTTAAATCTGATAGTTTTTCTTTTTTGTAAAGAAATTTATTTAAATTAATCTAAAAATGTGTTTGTTTGTTTGTTTAAATAAATTAATTTTTAATGTTTTCAATCAATCTAATTGATGTGTTTTCTTATAATTTAATAAGTAGTAAAACTATCTTATTTTCTGCTTAAGAAATGTGAAATAAATAATATGGTGAATAGAATTTTCAATTCTACTTCAACAGTAAAATAAAAAGAAAAGAAAAAAAATCAATAGAGAATTTTTTTCAATGAGATTATGTAATGTTTTTTCCAGTAAAGAAAGCCACAGTGTTTCATAAAATACTGGAGAAACTTCTCTATAGCATGTTGGTTGACTATATGTGGGTGTAAATGAACCAAACATTACGGTTCATTATCATAACATAAAGGATGGTGGTTATAGCTGATAAAAACGCATGCGTATTTAAAAAAATATTCTCTTTATTGTAGTTTTATTATAATTATTTATTTATTTATTTCCTTTTTAATAATAATTGAATTATTTTTTTTGTTAAACATAGTAAATGTTTGAATACACCGAATTTGTCCCAAAAAAAATAAATAAATGAATTACGCATACACATTTATTTATAATCAAAACCCAAGAGTACAGATAAACAAGAAAAAAAGAAAACCAAAAACCACTTACAATATAAAGGAATTTCAAGAATTATTAAATCAAATCAAACACAAAAACAAATGCGGATTATCTACTTAATAAATATTAATATAAAATTCCTAGCCATGATAACAATTTATTGGCAAAAAAACAAATCAGTTAATGGCAATAATAAAAAATTAGTCATAATAAACGTTAAACAATTCAAATGATATTTATTTAAAAAATGATTAATAAATGACTAATTAATCGCTTTCTACTTGTTTTTATTTTCGTGATTATTAATTATAAATGAAAATTCTATTAACATTAGAATTAATTAATAATTTATAATAAAACCTACTTTTTCCTTTATAAAACAATCATTAAAGTCTTTTTACCAAGTAGAAACAGCAACAAGTGCACTGTGGCATTAATAATTTTTTCTTATAAGAAAGGAAATATTAATTAAACGATTAACTTTATAATTACTAAAATCTATTATATTAATTATAATAAAATTAATTATTATTTTTTAAGCATTGCAAATAGCAATTAGTTGACTCAATTTTAGTTGTTAAAGTTTGTTTCTTTTATTTAAATAAAATTATGCATCATCTATGCAAAATGGTATTATTTTTTAATGAAATATATCTTTAGTAGATTTATTAAAATTTTAATCATTCATACGAATAACTATGTCTTCCTATCATATTCCAATTATGTTGATTTTTCTACATTGTTGATACTCAAGTACGTTTAAAATTGAATAAATTTTTTGAATAACAAATTTACAGGATTTTTAAGATTTATATATATATATATATAACTATCAGTTACACATTATTATATTGTAAATAAAATTTCTATAACCTTATAATGACCTTCTTTTGCTGCGCAATGGGCAAACAGCATAAGATATTTAAAAAAAAAAGAAAAGCAAACGCGACATAATGACAACATGCAGTCTAGAATAAAATAAACATTTCAAGTAAAAATTAAAAGAAACTTAAAAACTCTACAAGAAAAAAATTAATCAATTATAAATCAGAGTTTTTCTTACTTTTTTTTTTTAAATTGCATGCGAAATAACAGCAGGTACTTATCAATTGATACTTTGGTAAACGTTTTTACGTTATTCTTTTTTAATTTCTTTTCATTACTATTTCATCGGAGAGTTTGAAGATCGCGTTAAAATTTCAGTTCACTTCGAAGTCGTTACTAGGCTTTACGTTCAAACAAAATCAAATCATAACTCTTATTATACATTATATATATCTCTTCTATTTACTTTATATTATTTCTGCTTAAAACATGATTTCATTAAGAATCATAAAACAATATTTGATTCATTAAATCCTTATTCTCATTAAAAAAAAAAACCCTTTCGTTTATTTTTTTCTATGTTTAGTCAGTTCTGTGCAATTAAATTAGATAAATGAATTTAGCTTTATAACGTGTATTCTCTCTGTTTATACATTTAATAAATTATTTTTTTGATTTTTCATCAATTGACTTGTAGGTGTGTATCATGAAGCATCCAGAACCGTGCCATTTTGCCAGCACCTGGTTATCGGTGTTAGAATTTTTTAAAACCGGTTACCCGGTTCTGGAATCGACTCCAAAATTTTACCATAATTATGTAATATTACTTTCTATTTTTGCATAAATACTTATCAATAATATTATAATCACTTATTTAAATTTTAAAACTGATAGTTGCTGCTGTTGCAGCTTCACTTTTACAAATTTAATGACTGAATACAAAACATATTTGAAAATGGAAGCGAAATTAATGTTAATTTTCTATTTTAATACAAATAAATATTTCTAGTTAAAATAATATACTAACGTTACTAAAAATTTAAAAATAAAATAATTTCCAAAAAAAAAGGCTCAAACATTGCAAACAAATGTTATTTGTCTATAACCAGAAATATATTTTATGTTTTTTAAACAAATTGCTACAAGATAATCATTCAAAATCCATTATTATTATTGGAATCATAATTCCGGTTCTCCGATGTTACGAAACCCGGGTGTTCGATTCAATAAAAATCTCCGGGTTACCCAGGTATCGTAAACCCGGGTCTGTATGCCTTAATGAAGCATAAACACAATTGTTACGTTTCATTAAGTTCTTTTATTTTCAATACAGACGAATACATTTTTCTTATAATGTTAACACATTTTTAGAAATGCAAACAAATTACATATTAACGCTTATCTTTAACAAGCATGTGTGACTTTGAACATAAAAAACTCCTAATAAATTGACAAATCTTTTGAATAAACTAAAAATATTAATAATTTTATTTTATTTATTTTCTTTGTTTTTAGAACTGATATTTCATTTTCATCAAAAAACCAAGAAGGTAAAATTCCAAAAAACTTTTACGATTATAAAACGATTATAATAATATTTATATATAAGTAAAAAAGCTAAAGAAAATTATCAATAATCCCTTTTTAAAAGATTATTAAAATATTGCCTTAAGGTTGGAAATATTAAATTTTATAATTAAGTAAAATAGCAATAAATTATTAATCAACAAATAAATTATTAATCAACAAAAAAGCAAATCAAAAGGTATTTTGAGAAATTTTTCTTTGATTAAAAATTAAATCTTTGCTAATTATTCAGGAATTTTATTTTATTTTTTTTTTGCAATTAAAAATACAAAGTGGTGGTCAATAAGCTAAAGCGATAAAACCAGAAGAAAAGTTTTCATTTTCTAGTCAATATTAGTTCTATATCAGCTGCTGGGTGTGGGCGAATTTGCGCCCCGCCACAGGTAAAATAATTATTTTATAAAGAATTTATTTAATTATATAATTATAATAATAATAATTATAATAATAATAATTTTACATTTTATTCTCTAGGAACCTAAAACCGGCACACTGAATTTTTCAAGTTTTAAAAGTAGTTTTACATCAAATGTTAATTACTTAAAACGAAGGTATGTATAAAAATTGAATTAATTCATTATTATAATTATTATTATTATTATTTTAATTAATTATGATAACTCTTTATGCAATTACAATCCTAATATCTACACGAATAATTCTCTGATAGTGTAAAAATATGAAAAGAATATTGTTTAAATTTACCTTATGTGTGCAAACGAGATCAAAAATAATTTAGTAGCTAGACAAATTATTTATCGTTTTTATTGAACAAATATTCTTTTAGGTTTAGCTCTGGAGATTTATCTTCGGAATGTGATGATGTTGATCCAAAGGAGTTGCCCCCAGCAGCTAGACCACCACCGTTACAACATCAACCAATGCCACAAAGTGGACCGCCAAATATGCCACCGCCACCAGGTATAAAATAAAATTAAATAATAATAGAAAAATAATAAAAACTTAAATGTTAAATATTAAGCTCCAGTTGGTGGCGTTGTACCTGGGATTACTGCTGGAACTGGAGGCCCAGAATTGTCTTTGAGCTTTGGTAAGGGTCCAGCTCGTGGTACAAGTGCACCATCAAGTCCCGCCAAGTCTAGGGAAAGTTTATTGCAACGTGTTCAAAGTTTGACTGGAGCTGCTAGAGATCAGGGAGCATCTATAATAGGTAAGTGGAAATATATTTAAATGAAAAAAAAAAATGATTTTCATTTTTATTTTTTTCGCAAACTATTAGGTGCTGCTGTATCTAGTGCCACACGTCCTGCTTTCAATAAAGATCGTTGCTTTACTTTACTTGTTCTCGATGATCAAAACACAGATTGGTCGAAATATTTTCGTGGCAAACGTTTACATGGAGATTATGATATCCGTGTTGAGCAAGCTGAATTTCGTGTATGCTAATTTTAAACCTAATATGATTCTAAAATGTTACAAATTTATATTTATTTTGTAATTTTTGTATTTAATAAAATTTAGGAAATTTCATTATCAGCAAATGGAGAAGCTGGATCAGTGGTGACAATGGCTGTTTATAGAGGTGGCACAAAGGTAACACTTTTTATACACATAATGTAAACAAAACAATATACTTATATCGATTATTTGAATTTTCTTTATCTAATTTAAGGTTGCTCGCTCATTTCGGCCAGACTTTGTTCTAATTCGTCAACCGCCTCGTGATGGCTCAAAAGATCATCGACCAACATTGCTTGGTCTAAAATATGGTGGCGTGCCAAGCATAAATTCGCTCAATTCACTTTACCAATTCCAGGTAATTATATTTTTTTTATGTATTTTAAGTAATTCTTCCAAATGCATGTTTATTATTTTATTATTTATATTTTGTATTGGTTTTGAACTCTAAAGCAACCGAACAATTGTCCAAGGGCTAAGTAGTTTGGCTTTTGTTTGGTAGCCTAAGAGTTTTTTGCTAAACAGCTATATTCTGCTATTTAATTTTTTTATTATTATAGTTTTGAATGCAAATATTTTTTGAAAAGCATGGCATATACATTTTATAAATAAGAAATTATATAAAAAAGAATTAAATTTTAAATGATTTATATAATTTTCTATATTTCTAATAGGATAAACCATGGATTTTCGCTCATCTTTTGCAATTACAAAGACGCCTTGGAAAAGAAGCATTTCCACTTGTTGAACAAACATTCTTTCCTAATACAAGAGAATTGGTAAGTTTTATATTAAATAAATCTGCTTTATTTACACATTTGTACTACATTTAAACATTGATTTGTGTAAATTATACACATTTTTATAAAATAATAGTAATTATTCTATAAAAATAAATATGTTTCAAATTGTTAAGTTAAGTTAAAAATTAAATATTGAAAGGATAAATAAATAATATAAAAAAATAGAATAAATTTGGTTGAAAAATAAATAATCATTATTATAATCACGGATTTAAGAAACATTTATTGAATGGAGGACTACGTCGCCAATGGCATTTCAAAGGTTTTCCCTCATCAGTTAAGAGTCCACGTGATGGTACACAAGCGCCAAGTTTTGTCTCACACGGAGACGTTATTTTCCAATCACATGAGCTTTCAGCTGCATTGTAACCACAACCAAATTTACTGAAGCATGGATTTATCTAAAAAAAAAATATATATATTCAATTAATATGTATAGCATTAACTGGCATTTGCCAAATATTTTACTTACCCTACAGGAACAACCCTTTTTATAACCACCTGCAATACCGCGTCTTTCCACAATTGATAAATCCGAATATTTTTTTATGTAATTGCACAAGTTTATATTTGCTGATCTACCAGCAATAACATACAATTCACCCAATTTAAAGTCAACACCGCACATAGCTTCATTATCACGGGTTGTAATACGACCATGCTTCAGGTAATGTTTAGCCTTTTCAGACATCTAAAAAAAAAAAATATTAATTAATTAATTTAATACAAACAATAATAATAAAAAATATTAAATTTATTATAAAATTAAATTATGCCATCTATTAAAATTAATTTGTAATTGAGGTTTGTGTCTTAAATAATGTTAGAAAACTATAATTAAATTTATGCTGTGCAGAGACAGGTGGTACATACTTTATAGGTTTTTTTAATATCAATTTTATAAGTATTCTCATATCTGGTCTCTTTAGTTCCTTTTCGCAGTAAAACTCGGCCAAGAATAACTAAATGATAAAGAAAAAACACAAAATAATTAGCAATAAAAAAGAAATGAATTACAAGCAATCAAAAAAAAAATATCTTACCATAATCAGCAGTACAATAATGCTGTTGAGGATGTGTTGGCATACAAGAACAAGCATCTGTTGTTTTTAATGATATTAGCAATCCTACTAAGCCAATTAGTAGCAAATATAATATTTTTTGCGGAGATTTCATCGTCAAAAAAAAAATCTATTAAAAATTATTTAAAAAGTAATTAATTTTTATTTTAATGCGTTTTTTTCATTATGAAATGCAAATTAAATTAAATTATTTTTTATTATAGAAACAAAAAATAAAACATTTAGAAATTAATAATTAATATTTAACGAGTTAATAATCAACCCACACATGATTATTTTTGATATTTAATCGACTACGTAAAATATAACACGATGTTGATTTAAATGTTTGTAATTTTGTCTGTGGTAAACAAATTATATGGTTTTTACAGTGAAAAATTTGATTAAACTTTGTTCTAAATAATCATGTTTATGAAATCTAATTAATATGAAAAAAATACGTAGAAAAGAAAAATTCAATTGTTGAGGTTTTTATTGTTATTTTAATAACGAAAAATTTTATTAAATATTTCTAATTTAAATGAGTAAAGAGTTCTTTAAAGTGGTTTCAATTAATTTTAGTTGACAGCGGTTTTCACAGCGATTTAAACATTTGCACCGGATTTTAATACTAATTTTAATTTCCTATTAACTAATAAAACTAATTATTTTGCAGAAATATTACTTTGTTTCTTCATTTTTATTAAATCAGGTTTCTATTTATGCTTTATTTCATAAAAAAAATTAATATGTTTAGGAAATACAATGTTTAGTAGAATCTGTGAATAAATTAAAATGTATAAGATTGGATTTAAGGTTATATATTTGTGGATTATTAATTTTAAACGACTGACCATTAAATACTTGGGGAAATACTCTCGTTGATAACACGTTCCAATGCTTCGCTTCGCGTGCAAAGAAATCATTCCATATTCAAACTGTATTTAAAGCTACTTGTGGTCTCATTTTTACGAAATTTTTAGCTCTTATTTCTATTTAACTTCTTCAGGGAGAAATTAATTGTTTGTGGACAATTTTTCACCAAATATTTTTGATGCTAATTGCGTGATTAATTGATTTAGGCGTAAAAGAACAAAACAACTTACTTTAGTACATCTTTTACTTGCAAAACATCTGAATTTCTTTTTGTACACGTACATATGTTTATAAATATATACACAAATGTGCCAATATACCTCAAGAGGTTAATTTTTTAAAGATATTAACATATACATATAACAGCGTAAATGTTTTTTGTATTTTTAAATAAAATTAAAAAACCGCTAAAACAAAACAACGTTCTAAGAGGTAACGTTAACAGAGGTATACCTGCGCAAAAAATAGTTTATAAAACATTTTTTTAACCGTCGTAGTTGTTGATATTCAACAGCAGTCAATATCAGTAACAATCATTGTTGATAACAAAAACAAATATAAATGTGCTTATGAACCACCATTTAATAAAATTTCCATAAAATTGCACGTGGCTACTTTAAAGTATTTCTTTTTTGTTTTTTCAAATTATATATAAATTGATATAAGATATGTTGTTGATTTTTTACTTCATATTGTTTATTTTTTTTATTACAAAACATAAATCAAAAGTTCCAGATATAATGTGTCATTAAAAAAATGAAAAACAAATAACAAGAGAGAGAATTTAAACAATTGGTTTTTTTATTTAATTTAAATAATTATGCTTTGTAAATAAAATTAATATAATTTGAAAGGTTTGCTCTTTTTAAGTACATACAGTATTCTTCTATCATGTATTTCTAAGGCTAATAACGCTTCGCGAATAGCACCGCTCATAGCTTCATACTGTGTACGCAGCCTAAGAATAATTATTTCTTACGTATTTTGATCATCATTTTGATTATATGCGATCGTATTATTATTATTATTTAAAATTTTAACACACAAATAATGTCAGTACTACTCTCAGACAGTATTATTTCTTTTTTATGTAAAGCATTACTATCAAAACAACAGTTGAAGGTAACTGTATAAAATACAAAAAAGAAAAGAGAAACAATTAGCAATCGTGTATTGTTATTTGCGGTTCAATTAAATCTTGTTATTTTTTTTTAACTTTCAATTATTAAAACTGTCTGGATGGATATCTTTTAATGGTGGAAAAAGGTTTTAACGAGTTTTATTTACATGTTTTTTTTTTATCATTTTATATTATTGTCTTAAGACGAGATTTTTTAAAATTAAAAATAATAAAAAAATCGTCATAATAAATAAAGTAAAGCACTTAAAATAAATAAATAAATAAAACGCATAAAACAGCATCGTATAAAACTATAAAATAATTTGTCCGAATTACATTAGAAAGACGACACATCATGATTGCGTGTGACATTTATTGTTTCTGTATTCCAGTGGTCGGCAAAGTTTTTCCTTTTTTTTTTTATAAGAAAAACACCAGTTAGTAGACACGCAGATATTAGATTAGAACAATTCTGCATTCAGAACAGAAAAAATAGGTGAATAAATTTATTAACATGCATAATTTTTCATCTAATAAATAATATTAATGCACAGACAGTGGTACCAGTGAGAATTAGCCCGCGAACAATATTTGATCGACATCTTTTCAATTTCTCTCATCAAAAATTTAGTTTTTCTTTCGATGATTTCATCATGAATTTAATTTTACTTATTTATAAAAAAAAAAAAAATAAATAAATAAATTTAAAATCCGTCTCAAAACATAAATCAAATGTTGATTGATTAAAAATTATATAAATCAATCAATTTGTGAAATATTTAAATTTATTACATAAAAAAATAATAAATTAAGTGAGAATTTAATTTTTTTATGTTTAGAAATTAACTGTATTGCCTACCGTTTTACAACTATACTAATCAATGTGTGTCAGTCAATTAACAAATAAATTTAATTAGTCTGTTGTTCTATGTAAAACCTATATAAAGACCTTTGAAAATTAACAACATAATCATCATCATCATCATCCTCATCCATTTTATCCTCTATAAATAAATTTTGTTTTCTTCTTCTTTTTTTTATTTAACAAAATGCATAAACAACAAGACAACAAATATTTATTAATGATTTTATTCTTAGCGCGCTTCCGAAAATAGAATTAACGAAAACATAAAATATTATTATTTATATAAAAAAAATAAATAATAATAATAATAAAAGTTAATCCACGAAAAACTGTGTCTGTTTATATATATTTTCTTATTTCTTTGCATTAAATTACTTTTTATCACATATAACCACCGTGATAAATAAAAATAACAAAAATTAAATTTTTATTTTATTTAAAATTTTTTGGGTTCCCCTATTTTAACATAATAAAAATAAATATTTTTTTTATTAATAAATTAATAAATCATTGACAAAATAAAATAAAAAACCATTTAAAGAGAGGACGATACAACGCGTATAATATTTTTAAACTTATTAAATAATTTTTTATTAATGCATTTACCAACTGCTTGTAGTTTGCTTTTATTATTTTTGATTCGTTAAGTAATTTTATAGGAAATCAAAATCAAAACAAAGCGTATATTGATGATGAATTGACTAAAGTATGTATTTACCCTGAAGAATTCCTTTTATAAGCCACCGGGCAAAATAGTGAAAAAAAGTTAAATTTTTAGGCCTAGCAACGGCTTAATATCGGGTGAAGGCTTAATAGTGGGTGAGGCTTATTAGAGTGCATATTTTTTTTAACATAAATTTTGAAAAGAAATTTTATTGAATCTTATTTAATTATAGAAATTTAATTTAATTACTTATCAAAGTCTTCTCCATGGGAAGCAATATTATCTTCATCTAAGCAAATATTTCATCAATTTTTCATGGATTGAAAGTTTCCTCTTCCCATTCGATCATATTTTAGTACAATTTGGAAGCCAATGGCTTAATAAAGGTTAGTAAATGACTAAATAAAAGAATCCTAAAACATTTTGCAATACAAAAACACTATTAGGCCTCGATGCTTAATAGAATGTAGTGGCTTATAAAGGGAATTCAGGGTAATGCATTTACCAAGATGTAACAAATGCTTCTAGTTTGCTTTTATTATTTTGATACGTTAAGTAACGCATAGGAAACCAAAATCAAAACAAAATATATTTATTGATGACGAATTAACTAAAGTATTAACACGGAAAGTAAATCTAAATTCTTTACAAAAAAACAAGAAAAGTAAAATCTAAACAAAAATTATGTTCACGCAGCATTAGTGAATTAAGAATTTATGTTGATAAAAAAAAATAAAATAAAATAAAAATTAATTGTGAAAAGTATTAAATACAAAGAAAAAACATTCCACAACACAATGTTAATGACAAGATTTTATGTTGAACAGCTGATAGCTTTATGTTGAACAGCGAGAAATAAACTATTTAAATAGAAAAAATATATACGAAAATGCATTAATAACCACTTGAAGGTGAAATTTATAAAGATATTTGACGAAAATTTTCTTTATTAAACAATTTCTGTTTTAACATAATTAATCTTATGTGTAAGTAACCAGATGATCTGTTTATATTTATGTAAATATAAAAAAAGACAAAAACAACCATTAATAGTCATTATTATGAGATAATAAATTAGTGTTGCGGTAACTGTGTGTCCGCCACCACACACAAAATACACGTGATAAAAACTTTATTTTTTTTTTATAATAAATTTCTACATATTTGCATAAACATTTTGATAAGTTTAGATAAAATTAATTTATTAATTTGATAAGATAAAGAATTTTATTATTATTATTATTAATAATATGCTAAACAAGGCAATTAATGATAAATCAATTGCGATTACGTAAAAATATATATTATTCTCAGTTGCCAGAGAATGACACAGGGACAGATAGACAGACATACATAATGAATCGCGATGATGATATTATACTCGTAAATAGATGTGTTTTAAGAAATAATAATAATAATATCTCTGGTTTATTAAGAAAAAGTAAATAAAAAATGTTTAAATATTTTCTTTAAGTTATTATTTGATACAACTACGACGTGTTTTTTTTTTGTTGAACAATTTTAGTCGTAAATATAAGACGGAAAAAATCTTTAATAAATAAACTAAATACATGCATATACATAGGTACATATATCAATGTAATTAGTATAAAAATATTGAATTTAAATATATTTGTTATACCTGGGTAAAATGAGTAATAAAAGAAACTAAAACACATACTTAAAGTACATAATAATCATTTCTCACTACAAATAATTTCTCATTAAATTCACTCTACTTAATAAAAAATTAATATTCTCGCTATTTATAGCTCAGAAAAATATTAAAATTTAAAAATTTCTTAAAAATAAATTTACTTAACACTTGTGATCCGTGTATTTTTTTATTTTACCGCTTGTGCCGTGACGTCGGTCTGTTTTTGCGAAAAACTCGCACAGCATATAACCATGGTTAATTTATGAAATTCAAAAGATTTTTAAAAAAAAACTGCTATTATGTAGCATACCTGTACCAAACATAAACTAAAGTAAAGTTAAACTACCTTTCTCGTTACAATTTAAAAAATAATTAAAAGTTTATTATAATCTAACGGTAAAAAACCTATCATTAAACTTCAGAAAACGAAAATACAAGTTCTAGTCACACCGGGTTTCACAAACCGACTAGGTCTAGTCGCTCGGATCCAGAGTGTTCAGTGAAAATGTAATTAAGTTTGTACTGATTGTATCCTACTCTATTGGCTAAAAAAATATTCTTTAAATAAAATTTGCACCAATTTATTCTTAAAAAAAAAAAAGAAAATGTTTATCTAATAAATTTTATTCAATAAAAAAGTAAATAAAGTAACTAGCGGAGGCAGCATTAATAATCAAAAACACATTTAACAATAAACTCTAACAAAAAAATAATTTATCTTTTCATAGAAATTCAACAATATTTATTTATTAGATTATTGTTTTGTCGATTAAATGAATTATATTGTGCGTTAAATTGTATTACATCATTTTAGTTAATTATCCACAAAGTATATATATATACATTATTATATATTTATAATTAAAATAATTTGTTATCTCTAATCCACCATCAACAACTATGCTATTTTAATTGATAATAATGATATATCTGACACATTTTCAATAGCGAAAAATTCATATAAAACAATGAATCATTTATACGAAAAAATATTAATTTTTTTACAAGAAAATAAACTTTATATACAGTAGATTCCGCTTAATCGGGACACCGGTTAATCGGGATAGCCGCTTATTTCGGACAAATCCTAAAGTATAAAACGAAAACCAAAGAAAGAACACAAACTTTACTTCGCTTTATCGAGACAATATGTCGTTTAATCGGGACAGTTTAGGTGACGAAAATGATTTTTTGTTCAGCTACACAATCCCGCGACAACAAATGGCAAAGCACTTTGAACGAATTTAATTAAAGTTTAAACATTATTTATCATTTTAACATTATTTAAGCATTATCCAATAGAATTTTTTTATATGTATTTATGATTATTTATTGTGCATATGCATAGGTGCGTATAGCTTTGTGAATTTTCACGGATAATTGGGTCAGCCGCTTAATCGGGACACATTTATATTAAGCGGTTAATCGGTACAAATTCTGCTAATATAAATGTGTTCCGATTAAGCAGAATCTACTGTATATAGTTGCTTAGTACAAAAACAAACAAACAACTTAATATTTATATAAAAAAAAACATAAACATAAGTCAATCAAAATTTGTTTACAAAAATTTTATTATTATAATAAATTAACAAACTAACTCTCACTTTGAATTTGCCTCTGGTAGAATAAAAAAATTAAATTAATTTTTTAAGAAGGAAATATGAATAATATAAAACTTTTGATATTTAATCCGTTTTATAGTTTGCGGCTGGCTGTTTTTTTGTTATTATTATTCGTATCTGCAAACATAAAACAACAATAATCCTATGAATTTTGATTAAATCACAAACAGTGTTTTTTCTTTTCTTTTCTTTTATAATTTTAACGCACAAAACTTTCTATTTATTTTAGAATTTTTTTTTTAAAGTAGTTTAAACACTTTAATAATACAAATTATTATGTTAAACTGACTGACAACACACGTTTATTTTCTTACTTTTTCACATTCGACTTTTCATTCACAATTTGAATACACTTTTATTTAACAAAAAAACAGAAATACAAAATTAATACAGAATTATACTTTAAACTAAATCATTCTACAGCTACCAACAACTGACTAATTAAGAATACTCAATGTTAAACATTTTTATATATAGTTAGTGTGTATTTGTAAGTGTGTGTATTTGAATATGAAATTAAATAAAAGTTAATTTATAAATATAAAAAAATATTAAATAAATAAATAATTTGTGAATGTGTTGTTTCAATACAATAACAGTTTTTGAGAAAGGGAGTTTGATTTCTCTCAAAAAAATATAACATTGAGTGAAGTTTTGCTGAGTTAAATTCAATAATGAGTAGAAATTTTTTATTATTTTTTTTACTTTATAAATAAAGTATATACAGTAGATTACTCTTAATCGGAACACCGGTTAATCAGGACAATTATTTTACATTTGATCTACCGGCTACTAGCTCCTAGTCGGTTTGTCGACTAATAGTAAACAACGATGCGTCTAGAATTGGTTATTATCAATTTTTTCGTTTATTAATTCCCTTTAATACAAAAAATAAGGAAGTTTTTATTTTACCTATCATGTTGTGTGAGTTTCTAGCAAAATCGGGACAAATCGTAAAGAAGAAAAATAAAACCAAGGAAAGAACACAAACTTTACTTCGTTTTTTCGGGACAATATTTCGTTTAATGGGGACAGTTTGGATGACGAAAATGATTTTGTTCAGCTACACAATCCAGCAAAAACAAATGGCAAATCACTTTGAACGAATTTGTACAACAAATTTAATTATAGTTTAAACATTATTTATCATTTTAACGTTATTTAAGCATTTTCCAATAGAATCTATTTATTATTGTTCAATTTATATTATTTTTTAATATGTACGTACATATGCATTATGTACTTTTCTTTTATATATATACTTATTTAATATGTATGGGTACATACCTATGGGTACGTATAACTTTATGAATTTTTATTAAAAGCACTAATCCTGTAAGGTATGTGAAATTACGGATAATTGAGAAAGCCGCCTAATCGGAACAAATTGTACTAGTCTAAATGTGTCCCGATTAAGCGGAATCTACTGTATTTGTTTTTAAAACTAATAAAAATCTCTTATATCAGAAATAAGAACGCCTGTTTATATTGTGAAACAAAAAAAAATTAAATCAAAGAAATCAAAGTAATTTAACTAAAAAATTAAAAACATCTTTTAATAAATAAATTAATAAAACTTTTTTTAAATCAAATTAATTCAAATAGAGTATATTAATTTGTTTAAATACTCTACTTATTATCTTATCTTATCTTATTTTATATACATATAATTATGCTACTTTAATTTATTTTCAATCAAATTTTCGGTATAAAAATTATCAATGAGACAAAAATTTGTTTTTTTTTTTTGCAATTATATTTTACTAGAAATAAAATATAAAATAATAACATATGATTCATATATTATTTATATTTTGTATAATTTTTTGGATTAAAGCCAGAAAAAAATATAAAAAAACCACAACCACAAACATTTATGATTGTTTTTGGCATTTTATATTAAAAAAATGCAAACTATTCAAATGAAAAACGATTTTTCGCTTATTAAACATTATTATTATTAAATTAAAATAAATAATACTTTACTACTTTATATAGAATTCATTAGAAATTTAAATCAATTTTATTAATTAATTAATTAATTTATATTAAAACTAAAGTAAATTACAGTAAAGTAAAGTAAATATATATTTTAAAGTAGTTTTGCAAACCTTGCACTAACTTCTCAAAAGAAATAATAAATAAATAAATAATTATTTCTTAGAAAAATATATGTATATACTGCTGTTTATTTTGTTTATTTTATAAAAATTTAAGTATTAAAATGAAAATATTTTCGATAAAATTCGTAATAGAGAATTTTATTTAATTTAATTTAATTTAACTTAAATATTCTACGAAATATATAATTTAATTAATTTTTCTAATTAGTCTGCATAATTAATTTTTTTAATATTAAAGAACGTAGATTATGGAGGCTTAACATGAATTAAATCCTTACAATGTATCTCCTTTTTTTTTTGTTATATTTTAGTTTAGTTGGCAAAAATATCCATGTGTGTTAAAAGCTGGACATTGTCACGGAGGCATGGCTACGGCAAAATTAGATAGCCAAAGTGCCCTACAAGATGCAGCTGGTCTATTAACTGGATCCGGTTCTAATTCTGAATCGGGATGTTATTGTACAATTGAACCATATATTGAATCGAAATTTGATGTTCATATACAAAAAATTGGTGGCAATTATAAGGCTTTTATGTAATTAATAAATAATAATAATAATAGATTTTCAGAAAATTCATTAGTTTCTTATTTCTGTTTTCATTTAATAGGCGAAAATCAATTTCTGGTAATTGGAAAACAAATCAAGGTTCGGCAATGCTTGAACAAATAACAATGACAGAAAGATACAAACACTGGCTCGATGAGGTAATTGTTTATATTTATTTATTTTTTATTATTCTTATTATTATTATTATTTAAATATTATAAACATTTTAACTTATTTTATATTTAATTAATATATATAGTATACTATAGCAAAATTTAAACAATATACATACATATGCATGTATATATATTTAATAATGACGTAATAATGTAAATGCAAAATAATTCATAAATTTTCAAACGAAAATTTATAACTTATAAGCTCTTGTATTTAATAAAAATGCACAAAGTTATTTAATTAATATTATAATTAAAAGAAAAGAAAGGAAATAGTAAAAAAAAAACACTACACAAATATTAGCGAAAATGTAAAATAAATAATAACATGATTATTCAATTAAATATTTATTTATATAAATTTTTATTTTTTATAACTAAGGAATTTTTAATTCTAATTAAATTTATATTAATAAAAATAATTATTACTATAAGAGGTAATCAAAACTACATATTTGTATGATATATTCGCGTGGGTTAAATGTATACAATCATCAGTTAAATATATACTATAAATGTATGTAAGTACCTAAACATTATTATTGTCTATATGCCGTCATAATATAAAATAAATAAATTTATAATAAATACGATGAGTTTATAATTTCTAATTATTTTATTCTAATTTTAATTAAAAATTAATAATTATTTATAATATTAATAAAGACAAAACAAAGCATATTTTTTACTAAGAATTATCTTACATACGGCCGTGTATGGAATATTGTTGCCATGTATGGGGCGCTGCGGCAAAGACCACCTTAGATTTATTAGATAGGGTACAATACCGGGCCATACGATTAATAAATAATCTCGAAATCACGGATAAATTAGACTCGCTTAAGCATTGTCGGGACGTAGCGGACTTCACGATTTTTTATAAATATAGTTACGGACATTGTTCAAAAGAGATCTCCGAAATAATGCCATCGCGCGAAACACGTGTACGGGAAACAAGGGCTGGTGCTACCACCCACGGTCGAACGGTAACCTTAAGTACGGTAAGAACATCCGAAGTTCCAAAACGATTTCTTTACTCGTACAGCAAAGAAATGGAACGCCTTACCAGCGTGTGCATTCCCAAACCAATTTAATATCGAATCCTTTAAAACCAATGTCCACAAACATCTTACATCCCATCCTATACAATACATCCTATCCTATACAATACAATTGAGTAAAAATAAAAACAATTTTTAAATACCAAATGTTATTTCCATTATTATGCAATGCACAAGTGATAATCATCATTATTTACTTTTTTTTTAGATAATATTCTTAAAAAAATAAATAAAATGATAACATTTTTAATAAATATAAAAAAAAAATTGATTGTAATTCTTTTTTTATTGACAAAACAATTTTCAATCAAACTAACAATGTTAAAACATTTCGATTGGATTTTTGAAGTGTCGACAATTGATAACCACTTAAAAGAAAAAAAATTGCTTTATTTAAGATATCGGAGCTGTTCGGTGGCTTGGAAGTTTGTCGCATTTCTGTGGCCGTGGGAAAAGATGGTCGTGAACATATTTTAAGTGCATCAGATAGCACATTTCCACTAATGGGCGATACTCAAGAAGAAGATCGACGTCAAATTTCTGATTTAGTTGTTAGTAGAATGCAGGTAAATCATTAATTCGAACAAATGGATAGTTTAAAAATTAAATTTTAATCCAATGAATATAAATATTTTTCAGAATGTATGTCGCCCACCAATGACAAAGACTGCATCTAGATCGTCTGTATCATCTCACGGAGGAAGCCCAATTGATGAAAATCCGCCGGCACCAACTGGGCCACGTCCTACTCCAATGGGTGGTGCAATCGGTGTTCCAGCAGGTGGTCCGCCACCAATACCTGAAAGGACAACGCCAGCTGTTGGATCCATTGGTCGTCACGGAAGTTTAAGTAGTACTTCAGAACCACCAGAACAACCAACTGACAAAGCCCCTACTTTAAATACTGTAGGTCGACGAGACTCGCAAGGTAAATTTTATTAAAAAAAAATAAAAATTCAAAAATCATCAAATAAATTCTTTTAGCTTCGCAATCGTCTTCTGTATCGAGTGCTTCTAGGGCATCAAATCAACCAAAACCAACCACTCAAACGTCAGTTGTTGAAGATGCAGAAGATACTATGAAAAATTTAAGAAAAACTTTTGCGGGCATATTTGGTGACATGTAGGATATGGCTAAAAAGAAGAAACAACAAAGAGGAAGGACAGCAAGTGATACAGGTGCAACCATATTCGGTAAGCACGAATCTACTGATTCGGATATTACAATAACAACATCAAAAACATCATCATCTGCAATTGATAAAATTGCATCTGGAATTGCAAATAGTGTGTCGCTTAGCAATTCACATGTAAATGTGAAAAATAATGGAAGTTCTGTAAATAGCGTAAATAGCAATACTAATAGTGTATCAGCGTCAAACAACAGGACAGTTTCTTCTTTTGGAATGGCATCGAATGTAGCGGATACAAGTAATAGTCCTTCCATAAAACATGAACCATTTAAACCAACAGAACGTGTTAATCCTTTTGATAAAGGAGGTGTCACCAGTAATGTAATAGAACCTAAAAACAATTCTATTACAACAATAGCATTTAATTCTACTGAGAATAATGATAGTATATTGGAGACAGCAACAAAGCCTATATATTCTAATACTTCCATCGGTACCACCTCATCAATTTCCAAACAAGATGATAAAAGTCTTGATGACCTAATAAAAGATCGTTTCCATAAACAACAAGGTACACGTGATGAGAATACAGGACGGTATGTTCCTAATTTTGATGAAATAAAAAAAAATGATTTTTCTAGTCGTATTTCCGCCTCAGAATATACTTTTGGTAAAAACGATTACAAAACATCAGTAGATAGTGATTCAAAAAATGGATCTTTAAGCCGCTCTGATAGTCAATCTGACGCAGATATAATCTTTGGCGGTAAAAAAGACGATCCTTATAAAAATAGTAAATTCACAACAAACCGTTTTAGTAAAACAAGTAGTTCTGACGTTGACTCCGTATTTGGAGCATCATCAACAACAACCACACCAAAAACAAAATATGGATATAGTATCGACAGTGTTGCATCGGATTCCGATACAATATACACTAAACGACAACCAACTGAGACGACATTTACAAAAAGTCTAAGCTTATCATCAGATAAAGATGGTGATTTTTCACATGATCCACGTGTAACAACATCTTCTCGAATTTTCGGTGGTATTCAAAATAAAGCATTTCGTGATTTTGACTCATCAAATGCAAGTAGCACAAGTTCATTGCGTTATAACAGCAATAAACCATCAGATGATGAATATGATTTAAAATAAAAGTAAAAATCCTATTATAAAAAGTATTAAATAAATTAATTAAAAAATATAAACAAACACCAGACAAGTATTTTTTCGTCATATAATATATATATGGTATTTCACTATTAAAAATAAAACGAAAATTAATTGTTTTCTCTTTATAAATATCTTTCCTTTTTGTGTTATCTTTTTAAATAATATTTGAACGAAAAAGAAAATATCTTGTTGCTTTAAGTGTAAAAGAAAAGTATTAATTCCTATTATTAATTATATACTAACTAATTGTGTATTAATTTATTGTATCTAACCAAAAAAATATTAATTATTTATCTTTATTTGCATCATTATAGAGAAAAAGTAATAATAATAATAATAAAAGTTTAAACTTTTATAGCAAATTATGTATTTTCAGCCTCTGAAGTTTCCTGGTTTCATAGAACTTCTTTCTAACGAGCAAATGAATATAAAGTTAATAAACTTTTTCATATTTTCTTTAAAATGTTTAATTCTATTTATCCTTTTATTAAAAATAAAATATATTTCTTTATATATAAAATGAATAATTTTTATTTTCTGTTAAATAATCAAAGCTAAAAATTAAAAACTCTACTTCAAAACTAAATTAAATTAGACAATAAAAGAAAAAAATAAATAAATTAATAAATTCTTGTAACTAAAATATTGCTGCTTTTTAAACATTCTTAATTATTATTTATAATCTACAATTCTAATATGTATATGCGAAGAATAATTAATTACATATAACTGTAGATATTAAGTTAAAAACTATTAAAATAATAATTTCCTTTAAAATAAAAAATATTAATTCTTTAAAATAATTAAAAATTCTAGTTAATGTTAAAATTAAAAAAAATAAATAAATAGTTATTGAATTTAATAATATAAATATAAAAAACAATTATTACAAAAATAAAAATAAAAAAGTATTATTTAATATTTAATATTAATTTTGTAATAATTTTAATTTTTAAATTATATATAAATTAATTAAATTATTTATCTGTTTTTTTTTGTAGTAATTTATATTTATATATATATAAATATATAAATATATATATCATATGAGACAATATAAAAAATAATAAATAAATAAAATAAAAAAGTAGTCAATAATATTTAAAATTATATATTACATATAAAAAAATAAATTGTTATTTAAAATTAATACCAAAAAAATAAAGAAAAGATTAATAAATTTAATTATAAAAAAGAAACAAAAACAACCCACTATTATATATCTATAAATTATAATTTAATTAATTAATTAATTTCCTTTACTAAACACAACGAATTATAAACTGTTTCTTTTTTTTTATTTATTTAAATATACATTTCTATATTTTATTTAAATATTTATATAAATAATATATGAGTAAAAGTATTTCTTAAATAACAATTATTAATTGTTACAAACTGATGATAAATTCCAAACTAAAAAATATATTATAATTGCAAGAAAACATTGCATTTAGTATCAAAAAAACTTGTACAATGAAAAAAACCAATAATACTCTTTATTAATTAATTATTTAATTTCTTATGTTTAATATTCCTTTAAATTTGTTGCGCACTTATGTTTTTATAAAGGAAAAAACAATAAAATTTGTGAAATTAGCAATAAAAAAACAATAATTATATATCATTATACCGTATTTGCAAACATTTATATTAATGTTTCAATTATATACATATATATCAGCTTTTTGCTACATAATTATCATTAATTAATATAAATATATAACATTTAATAAATTATTTATTATGGGAAATAATTTTACAAAAAAAGAAAATTATTATTATTATAATTAATTTATATTAATAACCAGAATAATAATCTTTAATTCGTATTTTATTGTTAAATTTACCATATTGTTATTGAAAGTTAAAAATAAATAATATATTAATATACATAATAATAATAATAATAATAATATTAATAATAAAGATAATAATAAACAGGAATAATATATGTTGATGTTGTGTATCGTTAATACAATGAATTAAATAAAAAAATATAATTAAATAAAATTGGAAGCCCAAATATATGGTGTGAAAACATTTTTTAATAACTTTTTTATCAGTTTAAATGTTAATCATGAGTGTCTGTACAATGCAATGGTAAGACAATGCCATCTCTTAGAATTAAAAAAATACTAAAATTAAAAATTCAAAATGCCAAAATTAATCATAATTTCATCTATTTAAATTACTATACATCAATTTAAAATACTAATTAGTATTTAAAGAAAAAATGTCATTTTTAAATTAAATTATATTTATTATTCAATAAACATTTTAATTAATTAGACATAAGAGCGATCTAATACTGTATTCAAAGAATAGTTACGATACATTCCACATTTATATAGGTGAGTAGAAAAACGATTACTTCTTGGGAAAAATCTATTTTATTAAGGAAATAAATTTCATAAAATCAATATAGAATTAATGAATTTAACACAAAAATTTTAATACCTATGAGGTACTGTATGTACAGATGGTGTATACCAACCATACTCTGAAGCAGTTGTTTTATAAACAGGATTTTCGGGTTCTCTTTGTACACCATATCCATAAAACATATCTTTTAAAATCATAAAATAATTAATTTTCCAAACTTAATAAATATAATATATAATAAGGACATTTTAATTACCAGGCGCCTCAAAACGTTTCGGAATATTTAAAGTCTTATAAAGATCAGATGTATTAAAGTGTTCTTTATATCTTAAATCTTTGTCACACATTTTTAATTTTATATATATATGTATAAATAAATAACCAACTATAAACAACTGATTAAGTAGTTAATAAAAACAATTATAATAATGAAAAATTTTGACACAATAAAAACCATACATTGATTAAACAATAAAATATATATATTTGGTTTCTATGATAACCAGCATATATATGTATAAATGGAGAAAAGAAAAAAAGCCAACTGTTTATTAAATTATATTATTTGTGAAAATAATAATATTGTAGTAAACATAGCAGGTGATTATTTGAATTTTTATTTATGCATGGCATATTCATAAATATTTTTTTTTTTTTTGCACTAACAATAACCGCATGATAAAGTTATTTTTCTTTTTTTATATATAAAATATATGTTGATAATAAATAAAACCAGTAACTTTTAAACTTTTACGTAAAATAAACGATTGTTTACAAGAATTATCACATTCAAAGAATATTTGCATTATTACAGTTTGCAAAACACTATTATTCACCTTTAAATTTAAACACTTAAAATATTTAACGACAAAATTAGTTACACTTTTTTTAATTAGTCTAAATTATTATATTGAAATCGTATAACTGCTCACCAATTTAATTTAATAAAAATAATATTTTTTTCTGTTTTCTAATTAAAAAAGTGATCTATTAAATTTCTAATAAAATTTTCATTAAATGTCAATTATTATTTAATTTATTTAAAGTTATAAATAAGAGTTTTTTAATTATAAATTTTTAATTATTATTCGTATAATTGCGTTCATTATGGATGACAGCATACATCTGTAAGTTGTTGATTTTTATTTCGGTTTTAAAAAAAAAATATAACCAATAAATCCATTAATTATAGAAAAACAAATCATAGTTTATTACAAGATTTACTTCGGGACATTTATGGCAATGTTTCTTCTAATTTTAATAAAACTTTGCATAATAATGTAACCACATTAAATGCGTTAAATAATTCAGAAACAAATCATATAAAATTATTTAATGCATTAAATGATAAAAGAAGTAAAGAAAAGGCAAAACCTAAAGGAACAAATATTTCTACTGAAATTCATGTGTGGAAATATACAAGAGAGTTATTACTAAAACAATGTAAGTAAATCTTATTAGTTAAATACACCTTTTTTTAATTACATATATCTAATTATATTTTTATTTAGCTTTAGACACAATAAAATCCCTATCAGATAATTTATTATTTGAAATTCGAATTATCGGAATTAGTTTAGCCAAGCAATTATTAAAACGGGATGATATATTACAAAAACAAACATATTTAAATGATTTAATTACAGCTAAATTACTAAGATTATCTAATCAATCAAGTAAGTATAACTTAATTTCTTTAAAAATATAATTAACTACCTACCCTACCTACACATATTTAACTATATAGTTGATAATATTATTAAAAATCACATTGCAAAAATTAATCAATAATAAACACCTGTTAGGCATAAAAATGTATTATTCTAAAATATGGCATACATCAGCAGTTAACTCTAAAACAATTAAAAACCTTTTTTGATTTAAAATATAAATTTTCAACAACAATGTGGATTAAATTTTATTTAAATTGTATCGAAAAGATACATAAAACTAATTAATATTAAGAATATTTTAATTATTATTAAAATTATAATTCAGATATTTTTTTTTTGTAATACAAAATAATTAAAATAATAATTAAAATTATAAATTTAATAAATAAATGAATATTATTATTATTATTTTGACGCAATCCACTTACATATAAGTTCAATGAAAGTGGGCGACAAACATACGATTAGAAAATATTTATATAAAATGCAAAGAAAAGATAGGTAGTTAGTTCACATGCGTGGTTAGTAGAATTTAAATGTTTCTGATGTCTAAAAATTATTATTTCCCCATTTCTAATAAACAATAATAATAATATTATTTTTATATAGTTATTGTTTTTCTTTTTATTATTATTATTATTATTATTATTATTATATACAAGGTTATAAGTATATAAGACATTATTCTACAAAAACAAAATAGAATATATAAATATAAAACGAAATTTTGGTAAACGAAAGTATGAAGGGGTAATTTTATTTTTATATATACAATATTTTCCTGGGGAATATTATTTCATTCATTTTCTTTTTCATTATGTTTTAGTTCAACGTTTCCCTTTGTCATAACAAGTGTACAAAAATTATCTATTCGAAAGTGAATAATTTGCAAAAAAAAAAAGAAAAAAGAAAAAGGAAAATAGTGATTTATTTATTATTTTTATTTTAATTTTTGTTTTGTTTTCTTTTAAAATTATAAGCAGATGAATTAGTTTTTTCTAGTTATTTTTACACTTTACGCACTTTTAGAAATAAATTCTAATAAAAAAAATTTTTTACAATCATAATAGTATCGATTTCTATAATATTGTTTTCTTTTTTATTTTAATCTATTGTGATAAAAGAATATGTTAAATAAATTTAAAAAGATGGTGAAAAATAATTTTAATAACAATAATAATTATAATAATAATAATAATAATCAATAAAGTTCATTTTATAAGTGTGTCAATATTTATTTTTAAAAATTAATTATGAAAAGGTATAATTAAATAAATTGTTTCATTAAAAACCTATAAAAATTATGAATTGCATTTAAAGAAAATAGAAGTAATAGTATAGAATAAGAAATCTATACAATTTATTTATTAAAAAGTGTTATTGATTTTTTGTTTTTTTATAATTGGATTAAATGTAATTAGCACTTTTTTTTTGTATATACATATATGAGGAGATACTTAATAAATAATGTACGAAAATAATAATAATAATAATAATAATAATAATAATAATTAAAAATGATTAAAATTAAAAATAGGTCATTTTGTCTTTATTATTTTGTTTTGCATTAGAAAAATAAATAAATTAAATAATTTTTATAGAATAATTTAATAGAATAATCAAAACATTCTTTATGGTTGTTTGATTCGATTTGTGGATACCTTTATTAATCTTTGCTTACTTAATAAATGTGTATAAACAAAAAAAAGTTATATATAAGTGCTTAGAGAAAGTGTTATTAGTGTTTATTTAAAGATTATAATAAATCATAATAATCATAAATATTATTTTCCCAAATAGAAATTAACTGTGCAAATATGAACTGTTAAACAGAATGTCCTTGAATTATAAATGCTCCAATTTTAAAATAATAAATTTTTATTATTACGTATTAAGATCAAATTTTATAAATAATTTTAATTACGTAAGAAAGAAAGAAAGAAAAGTGTTAAAACAGTGAAAAAACTCATATAATGGTATTATCATATGTTGTGTTTTGTATTTTATTATACAAAATTTAATATATTCTCGCAACAGGTTTAAAAAATTTTTTTTAAATACAAAATAATGGAAAATGGTTTTATTTTTATGTTGATAATAATGGATATTGATAATTATAAACAAATATTATCGAAATCATTAATTAAAATAAAAAACGATAAATTTTATAAAAATTCAACATCTTGACATGAGTGCGATTATTAATTCAATTAAAACACTAACTGCTGGTAGCCAGCAAAATAAAGATGAACATGAATCGAGCAACAAAGGTACTCACTCTCTCCTTCTGTATAATTATATTAATATAATTATTTTTTGTTTTTGCTTTTAATTAATTAATATAAAACTATTATATATATTTTCTTTAATTTACTTAAGACGAAATTATTATTATTATTATTTTTTGTTTTAAATGATCTTGACCTTCCTTGTAGTTACAATTTAAATGAAACTTTGTAAAAAAAAAGAAAATGAAAAACATTAAAATAGTATAATAATCGTTAAACTCGATGAACTTTATAAAATTATAAAGTCATATTTAATCAAAAAATATAACAAATATTATTTTATAATTATGCTACATTATTGCAATGTTTAAATTATATAATTAGTAATAAAAATAAATAAATTAAATAATATTCGCTATATATTTGCACACTTGCAAATATTAACTTAAAAACATAATTAATCAGAGAATATATACTGTTGGATTAATCTTGCTGTAATTAAATTTTTCTTTGTATTTAGACAGTTTTACGTGTAAATAATTATTTAACAATCACTTTCTACTCACAAAAAAAAAAACCCAAACAATGAGCAATTAGAAAATAAAAACTGATAAAATTCTTTTCACACGAGATAGGGGTAAACATTTTTTATTTGGTTTTGAGCATAAATTTAATATTCAATACCTGTTTGAATACCTTTTTTTTTTTTTTTTATAAATTTAAAAAGTTATATTCAACAGTTGCCGAATCTAGTAATATACCTGAAGATATAATCAATAAAAGTTTGATTAACATTTAAAGTTAAAGCACGTTTTTGCCAAAGATTATATATTTAAATTATTTAAAATTCGCATAATAAATTTGTTTATAAATTTATTAAAACGTATACACAATCAATTCAAGGAATAGTAGTGATACATAATAATAATAATAATAATAATAATGAAATAATTTCACTTACTCAAAATTATATTGAATTACAGCTGAAACAGAGGAAATGAAGTTTAGTTTGCTCTCACCGAGTACATCTTATTTACCATCCATATCTGAAACAAATAGTTCTGCTATAACAACTATAGAGAAAACATCAATTTCAATGACAAACCCAACTACATCTAGTATTTCCAAATTTACAACGTCATCTGATTTTAATCAATGGCTTCATGCAATGAAAATGGTAGCACGACTACCTGGTGGTATGCCTCCGGAATTTCGTAAAAAGGTATTATAAATATCTAAAAAAAAAAAAGAAGAAAAATATAAATTTTTAATATTAAATTATTATATTCGAGTAGTTATGGTCAGCTCTTTCTGATCGTTATATGCAAACACAAGGAATTGATTGGACAAAAGAACTAATAAAATGTTTAAGTGAACATTGGCGATCTGATGATGAAGAACTAGGAATACAAATTGTTAAAGTAATTTAATTTAATTACTTCGATTATATAAATAAACTATTTAAAACTTTAATTATAACAGGATTTACATAGGACTGGTTCAAGTTTATGTTCAGGACCAGCAGGTTCGCTAAATCAAGCAAAATTAAAAAGAGTCTTATTAGGATATGCCAGATTTAATCCAGAAGTTGGTTATTGCCAAGTAAATACTTAATATAAAGTTTAATGTATTTAATCAAATAAAATTATAACATTATTTCGTTCCACTAGGGGTTCAATATGTTAGGAGCGTTAATACTTCAAGTAATGGATAAAAACGAAGCTGACTCTATCCAGGTATTATCTAATATTAAATCACTTTACATGCATAGAAACAAAAAAAAAACACTATCTATAAATTACAGGTTATGATATTTTTAATAGAAGGTGTTCTTCCTCCAGGATATTTTTGTGGATCTCTAGGAGGACTTCAAGCAGATATGGCTGTTTTTCGAGAACTATTAACAACTCGTTTACCACGTTTGGCAAAACATTTGCAAAAACTACAAGGTCCTGCAAGTGAAAGTAATTACTGAATGGTTTATTTTGATGTTTGGCAAATATGTATTCCTTTTCTTTTCTTTTCTTTTTTAGACACATTTGAACCGCCTCTAACCAACGTATTTACAATGCAATGGTTTTTAACGTTATTCTGCACTTGTTTGCCGATTAATTGTGTGCTTCGTATATGGGATCTAGTATTGATTGAAGGCAGCGATGTGCTCTTAAGAACTGCTTTGGCCATATGGGGTTTGCTTGAAGAGTATATACATTTTTTACATTAAACATTAATATAAAATAAAAATAAACAAAAATAATTTTTTTAGTCGAATTGTGAGCGCTCGAAGTGCAGATGATTTTTATTGTAAAATGGGTGTCCTATCTGGTGAATTGTTAAATGGCAATCTTATTGATTCAAATACTCTGGTTCAAAAAGTTGTTGACTTGGGACCAATTAGTGAATTACAAAAAATGCGAGATAAGCATTTGTATAATATTGCACCATGGAGAGATAAACGGGGCCTAAAGTATATAATAATATTTGCAAGTCGAATTTATTTCTAATTTTGGTTTTGCTTTGTTTTTAAGAATATTCTATTCGGATGAGGAAGGTGACTCTGACGACGATTCTCGTTTAGCTGTAACAACGGCTTGGGGCTTACGCGTAAGTCGTCGTGGCTCATTAGGGCTTCCAAATAATAAGCCTACGCCAGAAAATAGGGATAGAATAGCACTAGATATTAATTTATTAAAAAATCAATACACGAAACTGCGTGAAAGACAACGGCAAGCTCATATAATATTGACAGCAGCGTGTGCTCGTCAAACTGGGAGCCAACAACCTACAACATCTTCTTTACAAATGAATCAATTGCTTTTAGGAAAAAATGCCATTCTCAGTGCAAAGGGAAGACGTATTGGTCCACCAATTGGAACAATTCCGCCTGCTAGAAAGTTAACGTCTATTAAACCACAAAGAAATGTTTCTAAATCGGGAAAACGCGGCGAAACGCTACATTGGAAGGACACGGAAGAATCCAAGAAACGCAAAAACAGTATAAAATGGAAAGATATAACTCCGGAAAAGCAAGAATCCCAAAGCGAAACCAGTTTTAAATTGTAATTTTCTTTTAGGTTATTGATTTTTTACTCATTTTAATTTATTTTTCCCTTACTAGACCAGAGGAACAGCCAATTTCTGAAGAGCCGATACCAGTTTTAGAAATTCCTCAACCATCATTTTCACGATCACGAAAAAGAAGCGAATCATCGTCGTATAGTGAAGATAGCGAAGACAATTCCAGTACAAGTACAAGTCTCTGTGATGAAGATAACATTGTACAGAGTGGAGAATCTTCAATTGAAATGAGTCCTATGAAAAAAAAAAATAGTCCTGATATTCAAGTGCCTCCACAAAATAAAAGTGAATATATTAAAAAGTATATAATTAGTCTTGATGAAATCAGTGATATGAGTACAGAAAATTCTGTTAACTCATCGTATCATCAGTTAGATAAGAAAAAAGATGAAGTTACAAAATCATTTAGCTCTTTATTAAAAGATTCTTCTAAATTTGACAAAGATGAATCGATTTGTAAAACAAATAATAATAATAATACGGATGACATAGTATGTGATTTTAATGAAAAACAAAAAGATTCTAGTCAAGAAAATAATATTAACAAAATAGATGATAGTAAAATAACTGTCGATATATTATTATTTGATTGTGATTATAGCCATGTTCGTAATAATGATGGTGTGCCAAAAATTGAACACAAACAGGAATTAATTAAAGATGATATAGAAAATATAGATACTGTATCAACATCATTTTCTAACTACTTAATAGACTTTGATAATTATGAAAATAAATTTGATATCCCAAAATATACCTCTGAAAATAATTTATTATTGGATGATAAAGAATTTACGAATGAATCTTCATCGTTACAAATTATAACAAATAAAGAAAATGAAAAGTATAGTTCATCAGATAGCATATCTTCGCCAAATTCTATTAATTGTGACATACAAAAAATAAATTCCGCCCAATTTTTATCATTGTCACCAGTTAATATTACAAGTACAAGTCAACTATCTCCAATTGCTGATATATCACGTTATATAAATTCCTCAAATATTAGTCCACTAAAAACACCATTATCGATAATAGATTATTCTGAGTACACAACAAAAATATCAGAATTATCTGCTGAAAAATTATGTGCACAGAAATATAATAATAAAAATGATTTTAAAGTTAGTGACGAAGGAGTTACCAATGAATTTTTTGAGAGAATAAATGTAGTGGATAGGCCAAACAAATTAGATTTATCAGGCATTAGTACAAATGTAAATACATTTAGTAATATGTATACATTTGGTACACCAATTAAGAAAAAAGAAAGTTCTAACAGTCCTGAAACATTAAATCAAACATTATCAACTTCAGTTACTATAGAATTATCATTAAATTTGGCTTCTAGTGAAACTGAAATGTCAATTATACCACCACCATCATATACAGATGAAAAAAGCGTAGGTATAACGGCACCATTATCACCATTTATAAATCAAAACTCCAAAGAAGTAAAAACAGACTTGAAAGTCAAATCAAAAAGTCAATCACCATTTGATGAATATAAAGACAATAATTTACGTTTCTCTTTTAAAGAAAAGTCAATGTCCCTTGATGAACCAACACGGGAACGAGAAATATTTCGACCAACCTCATGCCCAGAAACTAGAGAAGATAATTTAGATGCAAGACGAAATAGTGATCGAGCATTAGAAATTATGCAAGAAAACTCATTAATATTGCACAGAATTTTGAAAAAAAATATTACTGATTGTTTGGAATTTAAATGTGAAAAGTCTGATAATAGTTGCGATGATATTAAGAAATATGTTTTAGAAGAAGAAGATGAAAACGATGTAAAAAATGCAAACGAAATTGATTTACAAATAAATAAGAATAAAAGTAATAATAATAATAATAATAATATATCTGCTATATTGGCAGAAAAGATAGAAAATAATATTGAAAATTTATTAGAAAATAAAGAAAAATGTGAAAATACCTATATAATTCCTGACTTAAAAATTGCACCAATAAACGATAGAACAACATCTACAAATGAACAACATATACGTGGTAGTGAAAACAATTTAGAAGCAACATTAACGTCTATCGAAAATACAATAAAATCAATTAATTCACTTTGTAATGATAGTGATATTTATACAAAAAGTCCAACATCAGCGGAAACATTAAAATATTTAAAAACCGAAGCAAATTATATTGAAACACATAAACGATCAAATAGTCGTAAGAAAAGTGAAAGCGAGTGTAACCGAAACTATATAAATCCATCAAGAAATTCACGCGATTTAAGTCGCGAACCATCACCAAGGCGTAGACGTAACGAAGAACATGAAGAATATGAAAGTAAAATGCGTAATAAAACTTCACCATTATTAAGTAAAATTGAAAATATTTTAACACCAAAAATTGAAATTGATTCAACAATAATAAATAAAAATTATGAAGTATCAAATGATTTTACTTATGCTCCTAACTCATCATTATGCACGATAAATAATTATGAAGATGATTTAATAAATATAAATAGTACTGAGGATGCAAATTACAACTTTCTTCATAACTTAAATAATACGAAACAGAAGCAATATTTAGAACGTCCAGAGATACGTCATTCAACTGTGACAAGTACATTTTATGATCGTTACTTATCTCATAAGCGTGAAAAAACAACCAGAATCGATAAATCACCATCATCTCCAATCATAACAAAATCATATTTAGAAACGTTAAAACCAATGACAACTGTATCAAGTCGTATCACAAAATCAGCTGAAAATTCACCATCCAGAATAAAATATAATACAAATATAATTGTTACGCCAACATCACCAGTATTTACAAATTATACTGATTATAATCTATCGAATAAATATTATTCACTAAATGATTATCAAGTGAAAAGTTGTGATAATATACCGCATCATTTGAATCAACAGTATAAATATCAAGATAAAAATTTAACAGAACGTCTTGATTCAGATAGTATTTTAAAAAATATTTATTTACCATACTCCCCATTGCCAATCAAATCGAAAAAGCCTTCTGATGTTGCCATTAAACTGGGATTGTATAAAAGCCCAAAGAAGACAACCACCACCACCACCACCACAACCACAGAACAGTAATCATAAGTTTTCATAAAATATATATATATATACGAAATAAATAATTTATTTTTTAATATGCACAAAATGTTTTAATCTATATTAAAACTCTATGTAGATAAAAATAATTATGGTAGAGAACTTTGTAAAATATATAATCGTTGCACATAAATTTTCTTCATTCCTTTTAATTCCTCTCTATTATACATTTCAGCTTTTAAAGATTCCATAACAAATATATATATTTATATATAGAACTGTAACCATTACAAAAAAATAATTATATATCTGATATAGTGCAAAAAAACATAAAAAAAAAACTTTTAGCTAAATTTAAATTAATTAATATAAGAAATTATATTAATTTGTATAAAAAATAAAGTTTATTTAGTTTAAATTTAATTAAAGACTATCTTAAAGAATATATAACAAAAAATAAACCAAAAATTAACTAAAATTTAATTATACTAAGCAGACTATTATTTTTATTTATCCTGAAGAAATTTAAACGTAAAATGAGTTAATAATGTATAATTTTATTAATGAATTAATTTCAAATTAATAATTTTTATGAATTTTGTTTAATTTTTTCATAAAAATACTAAATAACAACATTCAATAGGATAAATTAAAAATTCATGTTTAAATATTGTACTTTTGAAAATTCAATATTAAATAACAAAATTAATTACTTTAAAAGTTTACGCAAATTTGTCTTGAATAATAATAATAATAATAATAAGAATACATAAATATTTCCTTGATAAATTATTATATTATTTTTCTGGTTTTTTTTTGCCAAAATAATTTAAATATATATTTTAGTTTAAACCAAAAAAAAAAATAATACATAATATTGATGATGTAACATTGCTAAAAAATTGCAACATTACAACAATTAAATTTAATAAAATTATTTTATTATAATTTTTTCTTCTTCTTTTCTTTTGAATAAAACAAAATTATAGTTAAATTTGTAAATAAATAAATAATAAAATAATTCAATGATAATTAAAAAAAATGTATGTAACTCATTAATTATAGATAAATAATTTAAAAAAATTAAATGAAGTTTTTTATTTAAAATATTAAGGAAACTCCCAGTGGTAGTTCTATAGGAAAATTTGCTGGCCTACAAAAAGCAGTGGGACATTCTTTGTATCTTTTTGATCCAAAGTTAACTCAGAAAAATAAGTGTACGGATTAACAAGATACATGAAATCAGTTTAATCTCGTACAATGTAGAAGTATTTTCTACTACCCAGCGGAAAACAGTGTCCGCTGGAAAATGTAAGCATGTAAAACACTTAAAAATCGTATTAGTGGTCGGCGAGGAGATTGAATTTTGCGATCCGTTAAAGTTTTCCGACTATACAACATTTATTTTCTTTTTTAATTTGCACAATCTTGCAGTAAATAAGTTCCAAAAAAAAAATCAAGTACAAAACATACACAGACCGATTGCAATTTATTTAAAATTTTATTTCTTTAAGTGAAAGTTAAATATTTATCTCTCGTAAACATTTTAATATTTCACTACTACGGCACGTGTATTATATATTTTGTATGATTTTATGTTAATTTTTAATAATTATTATAAACAGTCAGAGTTTATAAAAATATATTATTTCTTATTTATAATTAATTAAATGTTCTTTATCAAAGCAAAAAAGAAAACGAAAAAAAAAATAAATAAATAACGAATGATCATAATTTTTTAAAATTACTATATTATGTTATCAAAATTAGTCTTAAATAAGACAATCTTACGTTAAGTTGTTACAGCAGTTAGTAAAGTGTAAAATAAAAAATGTTTCGTTTTGCTAATAATAAAAGTATTTTATTTAAAAATAATAATTTAAATCTGAGTGCACAAATTTTATTAAAAAAATCAAACACGGTGCTTTTAAATAATTTAATAAAATGTTTATTATCTTCGAAAAATAATACCATTTTGAAAAATAAACATGATTTCGCTGCACGACATATTGGACCACGTAATAACGATATTGCATCTATGCTGGACAGTCTTGGATTTAGGGTTGTTATTTATATTTAAAATTAAAAAAACTAAAGAAGCAAAATGATCATATAATTCGATTATTATTTATTTTTTTGTTTTTAAATTAGTCGCTAGATGAACTAAGTGAAAAAGCTGTACCGAAGAATATTCAATTAAAACATGGATTAAAATTAAATGAACCATTAAGTGAGTTTCAAAAATTATACGTAATACGCTATGAATTAATAAAATTGCGCCTTTTAATTATTATATTAAAGAAAAAAAAAATAGAATAAAAGATTATTAAATAAGGTCACGATAATATAACATTAGGGCTATCAATAATAATAATAATTATTATTATTATTTTTGTTTTAAAAGACCCCCAGTAGCAATTTTTTTTTATCACAGCAGTTATATATTTCCTTATCAATAAAAGTAAGTGACGTATTTAATCATAAATGTTACTGTTTTAGATGAACATGAACTAATTGAACGTATAAGAATTATTGCTGAAAAAAATAATATTTGGCGATCATATATTGGTATGGGTTATCATAATTGTTATGTTCCGCATACAATTATGAGAAATATTTTTGAAAATCCAGGATGGTAATTAATTTATATTGTCTTAAGAAATACAAATTTATCTTGTAACTATCGTTCTATATTTATTAAGGACTACACAGTATACACCTTATCAGCCAGAAGTAGCACAAGGTCGATTAGAATCATTACTTAACTATCAAACACTTGTATCGGATTTAACTGGATTAGATGTAGCGAATGCATCACTTCTGGATGAAGGAACTTCTGCCGCAGAAGCTATTAGCCTTTGTGTAAGGTAACGTAAAGACGATATTTCTCTAAGCAAAGTTACTAAAAAACTTAATAAGTTTAAAAATCTAATCTGTAGGTACAATAAAAAACAAAAAATATATTTATCTGATAAATTGCATCCGCAAACAATAGCTGTTGTAGAAACTAGAGCATCCGCATTTAATTGGGAACTTATAATTGGACCTATAAGCAAAGCTGATTTTAGTAAACAAGATATTTCAGGGATTTTAGTACAATATCCAGATACACAAGGAGATGTTCAAGATTTTAGCGAAATTTGCAAAGCTGCTAAACAAAATGGAGTAAATGTCTAATAATTAATAATTTATCATTTAATGTATTGCAATAATTCTTTCTCTAGGCTCTTGTTGTTGTAGCCACAGATCTATTAGCATTGACATTATTACGCCCGCCTGCAGAATTTGGAGCCGATATAGCCGTTGGTACTTCACAAAGATTTGGAGTTCCATTAGGATACGGAGGACCTCATGCTGGATTTTTTGCATGTAAACAAAATCTTGTTCGCTTAATGCCTGGAAGAATGATTGGTGTCACAAGGTAATATAAGTTTACATTATTCTAAAGAAACAATTAACTTTTGAAATAAATTCAAATTCTTAGAGATATGAATGGACACGATGCTTATCGTTTAGCTTTACAAACAAGAGAACAACATATTCGGCGAGATAAGGCTACAAGTAACATATGCACTGCACAAGCTCTTCTTGCCAATATGTCTGCTATGTACGCTATTTACCATGGTCCTGATGGACTTAAAGATATCGCAAATAAAATTCATACTGCTGCACTTATTTTAGATACAGGTATAATTTTATTGATTTATTCGATTTGTGTATTTATTTCTAATTATCCTTTGTAGAACTTATAAAAAATGGACACGAACAAACAAATGCCAATTTCTTTGATACCCTTAATATAATTCCAAAGAATATAACAATTAGTGAAATTAAAAAGCGTGCAGAGGAAAAACAAATAAATTTCAGATACAACAATAATTCTATTGGCATCGCATTAGATGAAACGATTAAAATTACAGATTTAAATGATATTTTGTGGATATTCAATTGCAAACCAATTGATAAAAACATTGACACGATTGCATTTGATAAATCAATAAGCAAACAACCATTTAATCGCACATCATCATTTTTAACACATCCAGTATTTAACACTTATCATAGTGAATCAAAAATGGTTAGATATATGAAAAAATTGGAAAATAAGGATATTTCTCTAGTTCACTCTATGATTCCATTGGTACATAAAAATATATTTATATAAATTAATTTTTATAAACAACATTATATCTATTTTACTTTATTTGTCCAGGGATCATGCACAATGAAACTCAATTCGACAACTGAAATGATACCTTGCTCGTTTCGGCATTTTACAGAAATACATCCTTTTGTACCTATTGAACAAGCACAAGGATATCATCAACTTTTCGAAGAACTCGAGAAAGATTTATGTGAAATCACTGGATATGATAATATATCTTTACAACCGAATAGGTAATAATAATAATAATAGAATATGTAATAATATAATCGAACATTAAAATTTTTTATTTAGTGGTGCACAAGGTGAATATGCCGGTTTAAGGGCTATTCGTGGCTACCATGAATCAAGAGGTGAAAAGAATAGGAATATATGCTTAATCCCTATAAGTGCTCACGGTACTAATCCTGCATCGGCACAAATGGCCGGCATGATAGTAGAGCCTATTCGGATTTGTAATGATGGAAGTATTGATATGGTGCATCTTAAAGAAAAGGTTAAACATTGTTTTCTTATGAACACTGCATGGATATGAATATTATAAATAGCTTCTTTTTTAGGCGCAATTATATAGCAAGAATTTGTCTTGTCTTATGATAACTTATCCTGCAACAAACGGAGTTTTCGAAGAAAATGTTGTTGATGTTTGTAATTTAATCCATATGCACGGTGGACAAGTATATCTGGATGGTGCAAATATGAATGCCCAAGTAGGTTTATGCCGCCCCGGTGATTATGGTAGTGATGTTTCACATTTAAATTTACATAAAACATTTTGCATACCGCATGGTGGAGGTGGTCCAGGTGTAGGACCTATTGGGGTAAAAAAACATCTAGCACCTTTTTTGCCAAGTCATCCTGTTATAAATCCACTCAAATTTCTTGCTAAACATGATCAAAGCTTTGGTGCTGTGTGTGCTGCACCATATGGAAGCTCTGCAATTTTACCAATTTCCTGGGCTTATATTAAAATGATGGGAAACAGTGGTTTAAAACGAGCAACTCAAGTTGCTATTTTAAATGCTAATTACATGTCGAAACGATTAGAAAAGCATTATAAAACGCTTTACAAATCACCTCAAACGCAATTAGTTGCACATGAATTTATTTTAGATATAAGAGAATTTAAAAAAACTGCTAATATTGAGGCGGTTGATATTGCAAAACGTTTAATGGATTATGGTAATAATAAGACTTTATCATGTTTATAATAATGTTAATAATAAAGTTAATTAAAGGTTTCCATGCACCAACAATGTCATGGCCTGTAGCTGGAACATTAATGATAGAGCCAACAGAATCCGAAGATAAAGAAGAATTAGATAGATTTTGTGACGCTATGATATCAATTAGACAGGAAATAAAAGAAATTGAAGACCACAAAATGGATTCCAATGTGAATCCATTAAAAATGGCACCCCATACACAACTGCAAGTAATTGATTCAAATTGGGATAGGCCCTACACTCGAGAACAAGCGGCATTCCCTGGAGTAATATACACCAAATATTTAACTTAAATATTTTAATTAACGTGAATTTTATTTTAGTCATTATCAAAAGGGGATTCAAAAACATGGCCGACAGTAGGACGCATCGATGATGCTTATGGAGATATGCATTTAATTTGTAGTTGCCCACAAATTTTACCAGAGACCTTATAAACTATTATTTATTATATAATCAACTTTTAATAAAAAGCATTTTTCAAGTATAGTTAATGTAAAACATGTGCAATAATAATTCTCCCAAATATAAAAAAGTGAAGCGCACAATTAAAATTATAATATTTAATGTAAATTGCATAAAAAATAACTAATTTAATTAAATATAAATTATTATTAATCTTAGATATAATAAAACTTACTTGTTTAAATTATTTAATTATCTTAAGTCTAAAAAACTTATTTAAATTATAAAATTATAATATGAAGCAATGTGTTTTTAACCACTTTAATAGCTTAACCTGCCTCGCTATAATTGTAACTGAAACATTTAAGAAAATTGTATTGTCTAACTCACCTTATTTTTTTAAAATGAAGCTAACTGTTACTATCTTCAATTTGTATCTTGTTATTATAAACAATCATAGCAACCAACATATAATAATTGTTTAAAGATTCTAGAAAAATAATTATATTATATATTAAAATATTTCCTGAATATATTAAATATTACTGAAGAAAGACATTTACCAAATATATTATAACTTTGATTAAAATGAAAATCGAAGAAGTTAAAAGTACTGTAAGAACCCAGCGTATTGCCGCTCATAGTCATGTTAAAGGATTGGGATTAGACGAACATGGAGTACCATTACCTATCGGTGGTGGATTAGTTGGCCAAAAAAATGCAAGAGAGGTAAATTTCGTATTCTGTGTATAAACAATATACAGGCCTTTTATGAAAAATTTTGGTTGGTTTTGAGGTTATAAAATTGTATTCTTACTTTTTAGGCTGCTGGTATTGCTGTTGATTTGATTCGTTCGAAAAAAATGGCAGGTCGCGCTCTTTTACTTGCTGGTCCTCCAGGAACAGGCAAAACTGCAATTGCTTTAGCAATTGCACAAGAGCTGGGAAACAAAGTAAAACAAAAAAGACAATACAAATATAATATTTCTAATTGATTGTAACCACGTTTAGGTACCATTTTGTCCAATGGTAGGATCTGAGGTATTCAGCAGTGAAATTAAAAAAACTGAAGTATTGATGGAAAATTTTAGACGTTCAATTGGATTAAGAATTCGTGAAAACAAAGAGGTTTATGAAGGTGAAGTAACAGAATTAACACCAGTTGAAACTGGAAATCCGATAGCAGGTATGTTAAAATATTTTAAGCAAACAAAGATATGATCAACTATTAATTTATGCAATAATAAATTTAAGGATACGGAAAAACTATAAGCAATGTAATAATCGGGCTTAAAACCGCCAAAGGGACAAAACAATTAAAACTTGATCCTAGTATTTATGAATCATTACAAAAAGAAAAAGTTGAAGTGGGTGATGTAATTTACATTGAAGCAAATAGTGGAGCTGTGAAAAGGCAAGGTCGAAGTGATACCTTTGCAACAGAATTTGATTTAGAAGTAATTTAAAAACTTCAATTTTTAGAATATATAATTAAAATTTTTAATTTTGCAGACTGAAGAATATGTTCCATTACCAAAAGGTGATGTTCATAAAAAGAAAGAGGTCATTCAAGATGTTACATTGCACGATCTTGATGTTGCAAATGCCAGACCTCAAGGGGGTCAAGATGTTCTTTCTATGATGGGTCAATTGATGAAGCCAAGAAAAACAGAAATTACTGGTTTGAACATTATTAATCATTAGTCAAATTAGTGTTAATTTTTTTTTTTTTTTTTGTTTTAGATAAGCTTCGTATGGAAATCAATAAAGTCGTTAATGGATATATAGACCAAGGAATTGCAGAACTTGTTCCAGGAGTACTTTTTATTGATGAAGTACATATGCTTGATTTGGAAACTTTTACATATTTGCATAAATCATTAGAATCAGCGATTGCTCCAATTGTTATATTTGCTACGAATAGGGGGCGATGTGTTATTCGGTATGTAAATAATTATATTTAAGACATTAATATTAAAGTATACATTATTTATTCGCAGCGGTACGGATGATATACTTTCCCCGCATGGAATACCATTAGATTTACTTGATCGCTTACTTATTATTCGTACCTTACCATATGCAGTATCGGAAATGGAACAAATAATAAAATTACGCGCTCAAACTGAAGGACTTCAAATTGATGATCTAGCAATTACTGCCCTAAGTGAAATAGGCAGCGAAACTACATTACGTTATTCAGTTCAATTATTAACACCAGCTTATCAAACATGCAAAGTTAATGGCAGAAGTCAAATAATCAAAGAAGATATAATAGAAGTTAATTCACTCTTTTTAGATGCAAAAAGATCTGCAAAGTTTTTATCAGAAAAAAATACTAAATATATGCAATAAATATGTTCGCTTTGTATCAATTTAAGTTTTAAATTATAATATGTTTAAAGCATTTAAAATAATTTAAATTATTGAGACACCTTTTACAAACAATATTTGCTGATTAATTTCCTTATTTCCAATAATTTTCAATATTTAATATTTTGAGAAAGATTGTCGTTAACCATAAGCGTAATATAATAATTTCTAGTAAGTCGTACTAGATGTCAGTGTTGGTATTTTGTGTATTAAAAAAAAAAATATTGAATCTATTTTTAATCTGTCAGAATGAATATTTTTAAAAATGGCCAGGGAATGAAAAGTAAATGCTGAATTGGTTGAGTTATTGAAATGAAAATAAAAACTAAAAAACGATACAAAATGACATATTATTAATTGTTAAAAGTGAAATGAAATTATCTATTAATCTAAAACATTAAAAAAAATAATAATAATAATATATATGTGACAAGTGACTATTATTTATAATTTATATATGATTTTATCAGTCATATTCTCTATTGAATTAATTTAATTTTCATATTTCATCATTGAATTTTATTTAAAAATATTTTACGCGAATCAGTCGGGTGGATATAAAAAGGTAAATTATATTTTTAATACAACTTCCTACAAAAGTATTTGTGATTTTTTTCTTATTATTTTTTTTTTGTGTGCTGTTTTCTGCTGCTAGTCTTCACCCACGTATTAAAATATATTAAAAATAAAATAAAAAAAAAAAACTGGACTATTTAAATAATTTAAATAAAATGTTTTAAGTATGAGTAAGAAAAATTTTTGTAGAGAAAAAACGATAAAAAATTAATAAAAAAGTGATATGGATTTAGTGCTTTTATTATTATAATTATTACGTTTAAATTCAATTAATTTTTTAAAAGTATTTAATATTATTCTTTTAACAATTTATATTATTTCAATTCTTTAATTATAATATCCTATCAAATATAAACGATTATAAAATTTATTTTAAATTAAATTAATTAAATTATAAATGTTAAAAGTTTAAATTAATAGCATGATCGACTATAGGTCCTTGAACCCCCACACATTAAATTTTATTTATTCCACCACAAAATTTAATAAAAATATTAAATAAATTTATTTACAAAAAAAAAAGAAAGATTTTTCTTAAACATAAATTATTTTCAATAGAAATCTGTTAATATATAACTAAACTTATTATCTAAATCATATTTGTGTATTGTTTTGTAAATTACATCAAAGAAAATAAATCGTTTTATTTAACATTTATCAAATTAATCGCAGAAAAGATCAAACTACACAATGAAAATTCTATAAAGACAACAAAAAAAAAAAAGAAAAGAAAAATCTCCTTGTACGCCAGAAAATTTAGAAAACGTATAAAATAACATTAAAGTTTATTTGCAGAATGTAAGAAAAAATGTCATTGAATTAGTATTATTTAAATATTTTCCGCTGAAAGGAATCAATTATTAGCATATTACAAATTATAAATGTTTAAATCATTTTATTTATACAAATTTATATATTACTTTACTAATCATATTAGTTTTTAAATGTATTTTTAGTAAGAAAAATTATTTCACTCAAAATTTACAAGATTACATGTATGTATTACATTCTTTGATTTAAATAAAAATATTTGATAAATTAAATATTTTCTTTAAAATAAATTATTAATAAAATTTTGGTGAAAATAAGTGAAAGTTTTCTTTCTTATTTTTCTCTATAAAAACAATTTTTCTCATTTTAACTATATGGCACACATCGTCGTTTTTTCTTTTTGGAAATAATTTATATTTGATTTTGTCAATTCATAAGTAAATTCTTGTAAATTATTATAAATATAGCTTTAAAAGGTTTTTTCTTTGCTTTAAATTATTTTTAAATTGTAAATACGAAGAAATTACTTGTAATAAGTAAAAAAAAATAATAATATTATGACTGATTAAAAATATTTCTATGGATTTATATGATGATGATGATGATTCATGATTGTCTTCCATGCGTCATGTAGATTAATATATAAAATAATTAATACTTTAAAGGACATTTTTTATAATTGTTTATTTAATAATAATAATAAATATGATAAACAATTATTATTTAATATTAATTTTATAAACACAAAAAGATAACATTTTTCTATTGCTAATTTTAAAAATTGTAACAAAATTATTTCAAAATCGAATTCAAACGACTAATATATATATATAGTATCAATATTGCGAATTTGTTTTAAATAAATTATTGATCTTCTTGTTTAATATTAGAAATATCGGTCTGACAAAAAAAAATAAATACTAATTTTAATATAAAAAAGAAAAACGTAGCTCATTCGGTTCTTGAAATAATTAAAATAAAATGAAAAATAACTTTAACAGAAAAAGAAAAACTATGTTTTATATAGACGCGTTATATGTACTCGTGTATACTTGCTGGTGTTATAAACGGATATACATACTGTATTTTCCTTATAAACAAACTAAAAAAAACTTGTAAAATTTTCTTTAATTCTGTTTTTTTTTTTGCTTTCTAAAAACTATATTCACAATGTTTCTTAATCTTAATCTTAAAAATTTGATTAAATTTTAGCAAAATGTATGATTACATTTTTACAAATAATTGATTATTTAAATATAGTTAAGAATTGATTAACTGATTTATAATAATAAAAACTTATTTATACCGATGTTATAATGCTGATTGATTATAATAATAATATATATATATAGAAAACTACTAATCGACAGTAAAAGCTGATTTAATTTTCTTAATAATTTATTTTGTCATTTTTTTTTTTTCTTTAATTTCTAAATAACGAAAATAGGATCGTTTTTTTTATACATAGATAAATTTCTTATAATTAAATTACAATACAATAGAAAAATACATGATTTGTGTCTATTATTATTTCTGAATACTCATATTGGTATTTAAGAAAATATTCTTTAAATGTTTTAACACTGAAAATAATATATATATATAAGATCTTCCTTGTTTTTTCTTTTTTTTTGTATTTATATATTTAGATAAATATATATATATTATATACATTTAAATTGTGTTATTTTTGGTAGCGTAGTATTTATATATGATGGTTTTTGTAGGAGCATTTACCGCCTATCGTCGTACCGTACCACATAGTTATTCTGTTATATCTATATGCATATAACTACCAAAAATACGTAGTGCCTTGTGCGAGATTAAAATCATTTCTCAATTCGTTTTTTATTATTATTTTAAAATACAGCCTCGTTCAAATTTATATATAAAAAAAGCACACATTTACCATAATATAAAATAAAGAAATACGTAATAATTTTTTCTTGAATAATTATAAAATTTATATTAGTTTTAGTTTAATCAATTAATTACATAATTATATTTATTTATTGTTTAGTATTGATAAATAATAATAATTATTATTCTTGTTTTAATATTATTATCTCCCTATGTTTTCATTTCTTTTCTTTTCTTTGCTTTTCTTTTTGGTTCGTCTTTTACAAGATTTTTTTTATAATAAAACGAATAAACGAATCTTATACGAAAATATCACATATCCCTTTTTTTTTATTTCAAGCTATTTTCAACTATTGCATTATATATTTTCTGTGTGCTCAATAGTTTTGATGGTATTAAATATTTAATTTATTTTTATTAAGAAAAATATATATGCAAAAGTATCCACATTTTTTTCTTTTCTTTTCTTTTCTTTTTTTTGTAATATTAATTGTCAAAATATGATAATTTTGATGCTAAATTATTATTTCTAATGAATGTTTTTCTGAAGAAATAGTAGTAAGAAAATCAAATGAATGAATTTTCTTTACTTAACTAAACTAACTTTTTATTATTAATAAATTGTTTTATTAGTTTATTATTTAAAAATAATTTTCAACCATGTGTTTTTCTAGTATTATAAAGACACTATATTTAGTTAATGAAATAATGCATTTTTTACTTACAAACATATTCATATTTATTTGTCACAATAATTAATTTAAAATTAATTATTATTATTTTATTTAAATTATGAATACATAAAATTAGAATATAATAAACTCAACACAAGTGTCTCTCTTTATTTGTAAAATAGAAATAGTAATAAAGTTATAAATAAAATTATCTTAAATATTTGAAAATGTATTAAATTTATATTTATATATGGAAAATATTTAATCTTTAAAATTAATCGTAAACAGTTACAATTACTGAATTTTCTAGAGAAATAAAATCGGTTAATATTCACATTTAATACTTATTGATTCTGAATGTTATCGCAACATACATCGTTATTCCTATATAAAATAGATTAATAGTAAATTTTAATTATTATTTTTTAATAGTTTTAAATTGATATAAAAATGGTGGTCGGTGAAACGAATTCGGAGGCTGGACCAAGTACGCAGCAAACGACTGGTCCACCTGCAAACATAGATAATATTATGAGTGGAATAGGTAATACGGGTGCTGTAAAAATGAATAATCATCGTAAAAAATTAAGACAAAGGTATTTAATAAATAAATAAATTGATTCAAATGTGAATACATTTCATTTATTATATTTAGATTTGATATAATAAAAAAACTTGGACAAGGAACTTATGGTAAAGTTCAATTAGGAATTAATAAAGAAACAGGTCAAGAGGTAGCAATAAAAACTATTAAAAAATGTAAAATAGAAACAGATGCAGATTTAATACGTATACGTAGAGAAGTTCAAATAATGAGTTCTGTACAGCATCCGAATATCATACATATTTATGAAGGTAAACAAAATGAATATAATAGAGTATAATTTGCATCATCTATAATAATTTTCATTATGATTTCTATGAAACTTGTTTAGTATTTGAAAATCGTGAAAAAATGGTTCTAGTAATGGAATTTGCTGCCGGTGGTGAACTATATGATTATCTATCAGAGCGTAAAGTATTATCAGAAGATGAAGCACGACGAGTGTTTAGACAGATATCTACAGCTGTTTATTATTGTCACAAACATAAAATATGCCATCGTGATCTTAAATTAGAAAATATTTTACTGGATGAAAATGGGAATGCTAAGGTAACTATTTTTAAATTATTTTCATCAAATTTACTTCGTTTTTCTATCAATATAAAATTTATTTTTATTTTTTAAATTATAAAAATGATTAGATAGCTGATTTTGGTTTATCAAATGTATTTGACGAACAAAGACTTTTAGCAACATTTTGTGGTTCACCGTTATATGCATCACCCGAAATAGTCAAAGGAACACCATATCAAGGGCCAGAAGTTGATTGTTGGTCTCTTGGCGTATTACTGTATACGCTAGTTTATGGAGCTATGCCATTTGATGGTTCAAATTTTAAGAGACTTGTTAAGCAAATTAGTCAGGGTGATTATTTTGAACCAAAAAAGCCATCACGTGCCTCGCCATTAATTAGAGAAATGCTTACTGTTTGTCCAAAACGACGTGCAAACATCGAACAAATATGTAATCATTGGTGGGTTAATGAAGGATACAAAGAATCGTGCTTAGATTTAGCTGAGGAGTTGGCAAATCAAACGCCAGTTAGATTAGATGTATTATTATCACTTTCTCCACCATCAATAACTGCTGATCAATTGGTAGTAACCGGTCCGGAAGAATCAAAATCTACTGATAGAGTTCCACGAAGTCATTCAGTTGGCTCAATTATTGATTTAGGAGGAAATACAGAAGCTGAACGCAGAATTTTGGATATGGTTGCAGCTGGAGGAGAGGCTGCACTAATGCCATCTCCAACAAGAACTTTGACACCCGCCGAGAGCCCCGTAATTTTTTTTTTTTAATCAGTTTTTAGCTTTTATTTTAATTTTTTTTTTTTCTTTTAGGCACAAACAAAACGTAAACTAGAATCTACAGTTTCTACGGAAAATGCTATTGGTGTAATGAAGAAGAAAGAAAAACCGTCAGAATCTCATTCATTATCTAATATTAATATAGCAAAATCAGATATAATGAAAGCGGAACCAGAAAATGTTTCTTTAGAAGAAACTATATTACCTAGAGATGACAAATCCAATAATGTCGTTAAAAATGTCGACACAGTTGAAGACAATAGTAATGCACCTTTAACAAAAGAGGAAATTATAGAAACTCCACAAATAAATGAAAAAATTAGTAAAAAAGTAGAAAAAATGGATGCAACAGAAGAAACAAAAGATGTTACAAAAGTTAAACCAAAGGGTACTGTTAAAGTCATTAAGAAAATAGGTAGTAAGAGTAAAGCTGCAGAATTACCAAAAGTTGATGAAGTTAAAGCAGAAAGTATGCCAGGTGTGGACGAGAACGTAGAAAATGAAAATCAAAATCAAAGTACTGAAAATATAAATAGTTCACCAGAAGAAAATATCTGTAAGTCAACCATTCGTCGAAAGTCACGAATTTTTGAAGCAGCAGAAAAATTCCAAAACATAAATAATCAAAATAGTGACAAAATCAAAAAAAATTCATTATCTGGAGCAAGTGTAGGTAGTTTCAGAAAAGATTTTGAAAGGCGATCTTCAGTTCCATTAACAGCTACATTACAAATAGAAAAGAATAGAAGTGATAGTCAAGATGAAGCTTCGAATTCAAGAAAAAATAGTTTAGACAATATAGAAATAAGTTCTCAATTTACAGGTCAAAATGCCAAAAATAACGAAAATCTTAAATCAGATGAATTAAAAGAAAGTGATTCCAAATCGTCGCTTAGAAATTTTTCATTAGAAGAGGCAAGAAAGTCAATGGAAAATTCTATTGCCTTGCTAAATAAGGTACTGTATTCAAATTTTAATATTTATTTAACTTTAAACAATAATATTCATTTATTAATCTCAGGCGAAAACTGAATCTAGTAAAGAAGTAGATCAATTATGTGCGAAGACTGAAGGTGTAGATGTCTCAGAAAATCTAGAACGGGAGAAGAAGTTGAAGAACGCAAGGGAAATTATTGGTAATGCTATCCAACCAGGTCGTTTATGTATGGGTAGGTTAATTGTATGGCAGTTTTGCTAGAAACGCAATAATAAATTGTAATCTGCTGCTTTTGCATCTCTAACGCGCTCGTCTAACATTAATCTTAGGTGTTCGTAAACCGCCCGTACCGTTTGGCTTAAATGGTCGTTCTATATCTGGTAGTGTTGTACCACTAACTAATACTTCCAATTCAGGCGACAGAAAACTCAAAGTTCAACTTGGACCAGAATTATCAGATATTCGTACTGCAACTTTCTCAGTGTCGAGCCCGGAGCAGAAAACTTTCAGCCAAGAGCCATTGGCGGGTACAAGCAAACGTATGTATTTTATAAACGTAAATATATAATAATTGTTATCATTTAATCTTGGTATTTATGTAATTAGCAATTGCAATCGGAACATTGGTTGAAAATGTTGATCCTGACCATTTGACGAAAACATCTAGAGCTGAAATTACATTAAAATCAGCAACTTTACCACGCAGAAAACCCGCTAAAACTGAAATTCAATTAGATATACAAACAAAAGTATTTCAAATAAATTTATATTTATTAAGATATTTATTTTAAAATACGATTTTATAAATCATAGCAGGAGCCAAGCTCGATGAGGTTTTCAACGGAAATGAAACATCCAGTTGCAGATTTACGTAGTGCACCAATACGTGAACATCAAGTTCCTTACAGTCCAATTAGTGTACATCAACGTGCTACCAGCCTTGAACCACAGGCAAAGGAACTTATTATACCTATTCAACGTCCACCAACTTATCAACGAACCGGATCCAATTCCTTTAGGTATATATTATTAATTTATACATGTTATTTTTAATAAAATTTAATATAATTGTTTCTAATAGGGCTGGTAGTTTATCACGGCAATCAACCAATGATTCCGATACTGATACAACTATAACTTTATCACAGTCGAATGTATCATCTGGTGGTATATCACAACCCATTAAAAAAAGTCCAAGAGAATTTATTATACCAATATCTGTGGAAGGAGGTGGTTACATTACTCCTCGAGCAGGCAGTCTTGAACCTTCAGAATCAAATGCTAGTTCATCGTTTAGTAGAATTGGAAGAAATCGTCGTATGGGGTATAATTCATATTTACGATATAGAATAATAGATTATTATTTATAAACACTTTTATATAATTATAATTACAAAAGGTCGCTTTTAAATGATAAGGACTCTGAGGATGATTTACTGTTTCAAAGACTTCATCGTCATACATCACTTGGTAGAGACAGTGATAGTGAAGAACCTAAATTTACTATGCACAGACTAAGGTTGTTGTTTTTTGAAATTATTGCTTAAATAATAATAATAATAATTTATCATTAAATAAATAAATAGAAGTACTCGTCCGTCGAAAAAAGGTAGTCAAGAGGGTAATGATTCAGCAAGTTCTGGCGAAGAGGATGATGAAGACGGTTTTGAAATATTAACTGCAGAAAACTTATTTTCAACATTATTGCAAAGAGTATTTTTTTATTTTATTTTATTTTTATAGTTAATCAGTTTTTATTAATTAATTATTAATTGTTTACAACAGGTTCGAGCATTAACACAACGTTTAAATGTATCTAATGATACCTCTTCAGCATTTCCTTCATCAAGATTTATTAATAGCTTGAGACAAAGTACTGCCCATAATCCTTTTTGGCATCACGATCCCTTTGGAAGGTAAACAATATTTTAATATATCTAATAATTAATAAAAAATAAAAATAATAATTCTAATATTCTAACAAATTAATTAAACGGAAAAATTAAAATTAATAAAATAATTAGCTTGATTTGATATAAAATAAAAATTGCGGATGTGTTTTATCGTTTATAACAATTTAATTATAATACAAAATAATCATTAATTGATTATACGTATGAATATAAACTTTAAAATTTATTAATTAATAATAATATAATACAATTTTGATATTAAGCCCGCATTATAGTTATTCATATAGGACTGAAACAATTGAAACAAAAGAAACGTAAGTTTTGATTAACACAAAAAAAATAAAAAATAAATACAGATTACTAATGGATAATTGGATAAACAATTAGCTATTATTCTATACTGACCAACACTATTATATGTGCAAATTACTAAACTGCATAAACAATAATTAATGTAAATAAAAATATTGCTTTTTAATTTAAACTATCAAAACATGTGTTGTAAAAAAAAAGTCGCATATAATTTTTGTGATTAAATTTTAATTTCAATACTTAATTTCATTATTTAAATGTAAATCCTTTCTTTGTTTATAATCTATCTTATTGCTTCGTAAAAAGGACAATTTTCTTGACGTTTTTTCTTTGAAGTTATATCATCACAAACGTCAATATGATGAAGCAAATCTCTTTTGTTGAATGCGATTTATTTAATCTCTCTTTGATCTCACGTGTTTTATTTTTGGACGGTTTGCATCAATCAAATACCTTTAATTTGTTTCCACCAGCTTTAAATGTTCTAAAAGAACGTTGTTCATTTTTTTTTAATGAAATTTTGCAAACCAATTTTAGCAACACTAGCACATTGAATATATTTTTCTTTGCTCTTGAACAAAGGAAAATATGTCGAAAATGCAGCTTTTTTTTTTTTTTTGTTGACTTTCCATGTTTTTTGATAGAGCACAAATTTTTTTTATTAACAATTTAAAATTTAAAAAAATAATAAATATCTAATAAATTAATTTGCACAAATCGAACGAACAGGTCCATTTATTTGCTAATATTTTTTTGAGTAAATAGAAATCGCGTAATTTAATTGAATAAACCGCGCATATTGGACATACTACAGACTCAGACTAAGAAATTTATATTTTACAATTAAAGTATTATTTTTGAAATATATTAAAATTAGAGACTAATTAACAAATAAAGTTACCTGAATTCAATTGATTGTTGTTTTCGTAATATTCCACGTACTTTTTATATGATCTTATAGAGATCTATATACATCTTATTATTATTTTTTTAATTCCTATTATTGGATCTTTAAAATAAGTTTTTTTTTTTTACCATTTGCATTTTTCTCTATGTGCGCCTCCTACAATTAATTAAAAACTTTGTAAGAAATTATTAAGAAGACAACATATAATTAAAGATGTAATAAATTGGTTTAAACATAGAAAATGCAATTAAATAAAAAAAAATAATAATAAAATAATAAAAATTTTTTTGTAGTGAAAAAATCAAAATCAAAAAAAAAACACAAAAATTTTTTCAAAATTTCAGTCGTTTAAATAATGGATCAAGCGCTTGGCGTCACAGTATGACACGCGATCTTAGTTCCGATTTTGATTCAATGTTTTCTCGATCTGGAGCGACACTACCCAGAGGTGATTATTTTTATAATTAATATTTTTTTTATTTTTTTTTGTTTAATTTTAATTTTGTTTTTTTAATTAATTAATTAATTAAATGTATTTATTTTTTTGAACAATGAAAACATAAATTGTAAAAAATAAAATTACAATCATAAAGATGATCGATTTTTTTAGTTTATGCTTAAAGTTTTTATTTTTTGTTGTTTTGTTGTTTTGATGATAAAAATTACAAAACGTTTTTTATGGAGAAAACATTTATTTAATTAATAAAATCCTTTTTTTTTCTTTTCATTTTTTGTTATTTATTTATTTTTAATTTAATTAATTAAATTTTAATTTTTATTTTTTTGTAGAATTGTTTTCTGAAATTTATAAAAAATAATATATTTGATGATACGGGTGGATATGGGTGGAACCTCGATAATTCGTAGCTTCAACAGACCCCAAAAATATGGTCGAATAAACGAGGAATACAAATTATACGGAATCAAAGGCGACTTGGATTATTATAAAATTTATTTACTGATATTTAAACTTTTTTTAATAAAAGAAAATTTAATTTTTATTAAAATTTACATACAAAAGTCGAATTAAACGGGAAAACTAACTACTTTGTATGATTTTTTGATTTCAACAGACATTCTGAATTATCGAAGAGTCGGAATTATAGGAAAACTCGTATTAACAGAGTATGTTTGAATGTAATTTTCAACAGACTTTGCAAAAAATATCAAATTAAAGAGTGAAATCCGAATTATTATCTGTGAGCCGAATTATAGAGGTTCCACCCGTATATCACAAAAAGATATAATTTAAAAAAACAATCAATAGAACATGTTAAATTATTTTAATTAAATAAACAAGAATTATAATTAATGTGCATTTTACAAAAACATTAAAAAAAAAAAATAGTCATTTTTTTTTGTCTCTTAATTATCATATGTATTTTGCGTTAATTACGTTAATTATGTATTTAAATTAGTAAAAAAAATTTCATTTAATTGAATGTTAATGTTTTTTTTTTAGTTGTTTTTAGAGTAAAAGTATTATTATTTTTTTACTACTACTATTACTACTAATTTAATTTTGTAAAATTAAGAAAAATTTAATTTATTATGATATATTGTTACCCTGAATTCCCTTTATAAGCCACTACATTCTATTAAGCATCGAGGCCTAATAGTGTTTTTGAATTGCAAAATGTTTTAGGAATCTTCTATGTAGCCTATTAATCCTTTATTTAGCCACTGGCTTCTTAATTGCATTAAAATATGATCGAATGGGAAGAGGAAACTTGTAATCCGTGAAAAATTGAATAATTATTTGTTTAAAAGAAGATAATTTTGCTTCCCATGAGTAAGATTTTGATAAGTAAATAAATTAAACAAGATTCAATAAAATTTCTTATAAAAATTTATTTTTTAACAAAATATGCACTCTAATAAGCCTCACCCACTACTAAGCCTCTACCCGATGTGGCATATAAAGGGAATTCAGGGTACATCATTTTTTTTTTTTAGTGTATTTTCATAAATTTTCATACAATCTTTATTTATTTATTTCTGTTTTTATAATAATTAGTTTATGTGTCGTTGTTTGATTATTTTTTTTAATAATAATAATAATATTATTAATATTTATATATAATATTAATTTAATTTTGTTTGGCAATGCTTTTATTATTTATTTGCAAGAAAAAATGAAAAAATTTATAGTTTTCTATTAAAATTTAAAACAAAAAGCAGCAAATTATAGTCGAGAAACTATTTAAATATTTAAATAAAATTAATTTAATCGATTTATTATTATAATATTCTTAGATAAGTAAAATTATATGCAATAAATTATCTAAATCATTATGATATTCTTAGATAAGTAAAATTATTTGCAATAAATTATCTAAATCATCATTATAAATTATGTTAAAATTATCATTGCTTCTTTAATAAAACATAAATTTATTCAATTTTCCATTGAATACAGTAATCATCATCATCATATATAAATGATTCTTATAACAATTGAAATGAGATTACAGTTTTATATAAATTTAATTGAAAAATAATGAAAACTATTAATAAGATAAATTTTTTTAAATTTTGTAAATAATTAATAATTGATCATTGATTGATAAAAAAAAATAAAAAATATTTTTTTTTTTTATGTAAATTAAAATTTGATTGTTGCTTGTGGTTATTTTTTTTTTTTTTTGTTTATGCTTGCAGTGGGGTTCCGCGTATCCTTATCGCATGCTCAAAATCCCCGCAGCCCCAAATCTGCCAACGAAAACAACAATATCATCACCAACATCACCACCACCACCACCAACAACAACAACAACAACAGCAATATATAATTAAAACTACTATGGATGTGACTTGACTAATCAGAATCTCACAATAAAAAAATAATATTTAAATTAAACAAAAAAAAAAAAAAAAATTAATAATGTAATTTTATTTTTTTTTTATTATTAAACAATTAAAAAATATATAATTCTTAATGAACTAACGTGCGCTCTTATAACTTCTACTACTACTACTACTACTACTACTAGTAACCACTTCTACTACCACTCAGTAACTGCGAGATAAAACAGCACGTGAGTTTATTTTTTGTTTTGTTTTGTTTTTGTTTTTCTTTTTAATTAATTAATTTATTATTTGTGTGCAAAAAAAATGAAGAAAATTATAAATTTAATAACTAAAACAATTAATAATTATTTTATTTTATTTTATATAAAGATTTTGTGTATTTATTAGTTTTAGTTTTCATTTTTTTATTATTATTATTATGATTATAAATGTTGTTATGACTTTTTATAAATGTTTAGGTAAGTAAATTCCGTTTTTATTAAACAATTTGTAATAATATAATAAAAAAAAATTGTATTTGTTTTGATATTAAGTAATTAATAAATAATTTTTCTTTTTGAAACATAAAACATGCATCAAATATACACAAAGATTATTAATAGTTATTTAAATTGAAATAATAATAATAATGCACAAGACTACGTTATCCAAAAAACTATACATTAAATAAATAAATAAAATTTGATTTATTGTTTTAATTAAATTAATAAAATTATCTAGAAAATTTGTTTCTTTAATTTCAGGCATAAAATTTAAAACAAATTCTAATGAACAGCAGCAGCAACATCAACAACAACAACAATCCCAAGCAACAAAATCTCAACAACCTTCTTATGACAATCAATTAATAACAGATGATGGAGAAATATTAGATTTACGTGATTTAGACTTATCACAGTTACGACTGACAAAAAAAGATTTAGAAACTTTATCTAGTTTAACACCAGGCTTATCAAAACGTTTGCAAGAACAATTATTAGCACAATTACCGCCAACACAAGCGAAAAAACTATCAAGAACATTATCTATGCAAAATTATTCATCGCAACCGATTAAAGTTTATAAGAGAAGTCTGAGCGGTGGTAGAGATATAAATGAAACATTTTGTGATGTAAATGATCAAAAAATTATGCAAAATATAAGTGATAAATTGACAACGAATATGAAAGGATTAACATCACCAGCTAACAAGGGAATAGAGATTTCAAAGGATGATAATATTTTAGACAGGAATTCTTTATATCGTAGAAGTGTTAGCAGATCAAAATATGATGATACAAATTCTGTATCTAGAAGTTCGAGTAGATGTAGAAATGCATTCGATTCGGAAGATTGTAGTCAATCATTAAGATCATCATATTCTAGCGAAATAAGTGACCGATTTCGTTCGCATACACCACAAATGGATGATTATTTAAATCCTTATAATAGAAATATGAAATATTTACACCATGAGAAATCAATATCACCATCAAAATATAATTCACTTCCTCTAAGGAATAATTGTTTAAGTCCTTCCAAAGATACAATCGGTAGACCACCAAGTGGTTGTCTGTCTCCACCTCCTTTACCAACTGATCCATCATTACGAAGACGTTCATCACAAAGACGCATATCACGATTTTTAAGGCCTGACTTTTTTGATACGCCACGTGAAGAAAGTGTTTATGTTAAAGATAAAATGGATAGAGATCAGGAATCACAGCGCATTTTAAGGGAAATTCGTGAAAGAAGTCAGGATAGACAAGAACGTAAAGAAATAACTCATGACAATACAAAGAAATTGACATCAAATAATATAACAGATGGATTAAATATTAACTATAATAATCAAAACCAAACTAAAGTTAATATTGAAAAACCAATTATAGGAAATCAAGTAGATGATAATAATAATAAAAATGCAGAAAATAATAATAATAATAATAGTAATGCAGATAATAATAGTGAGGAAAAGAAATCTTTTGCAGATAAAATACTAGAGGAATTACAATGCATAAGCTTATATGAAACAAAAGGGAAATCGAAAACAGAAGATAAACAAGTAGCGGCCGTTATATCAGAAAAAGACGGTAATAATAATATAAATTTAGAAGTGTCAAGTGATCAGCCTCCTCCACCTGCAACAATTATTATTAATAAAGATGGTAAAAAAGTAAAAATAATTAAAAGAATTAAGAAAAAGCTTGTTCCTTCTAATAATAATGAAAATCAACAAACCGATGACATCATTAAAAGTAAATCTGCTATAGACACTAACAAGGACACTTTAGAAGCTAATATAAAATCATGTAATCCTAAAGAATTAATCAATGATATAAAAATGGTAACAAATTTAACAAATGAAATTGATTCTGTTATATTATTAAATACATCAAATGAGAAACAATCTGCATCTTCAAATATAGTAAAATTAAAAAAAGAATCAAAATTAATAAGGCCAAAATCTTATCCAAGTAAAGAACCAGAGAAAATTATAAAACCATTACCAAATAAAAATGAGATTAAATTAGACAAACAAGATGTTACTAAAATTGGCACTGTATTAGATGAAAATAATATTGAAGAATACAGACACGTTCGACCGCAAAGTTATCCCACAGTGGATATTATCACACCAAACGCATTAAAGAACAAAAAAGATGTCATATCTAATGAAAAAAGTGATAAATTAGATGGAAATGCACAAGCATTACAAACAATTAGTGCAGAAACGAAAATCTCTGTCAATAAAGATACTGATAGTGCACCACCACCACCAATTGAACCTATAAAAAGTGTCAAAAAGATAACGAGAATTGTGAAAAAGGTAGTGCCAAAATCTGATAAAATTGAAAAAGATGGAATTAAAGAAAAACTAAATAAAAAATCTCCCGAAAATTCCATTACACTAATAAACACAATTAAAGAGAAATCCCCAGAAAAAAAACCAAGTAAAGGCTTTCTATATAGTATAGGACAAAAATTTGAGAAATTGCGTGAAAGTAGTAAAGAAAAAATTAAAGAAAAGAAGGCAGCAAAAGAGGAAATAATGCAAGAAACAAAAATCGACACAAATGGAGTAAAATTAGAAAATCTTGACAATGTTCCTGATGATCAAAACGCGATAATACCGAATATTAAAATTAAAAGATCAAAACTGAATGAAGGAAACAATGTGTCAAATCAAAATATGACTGAAAGTACTACATTAGGTGATGAAGACCTTTCCCCAATAAAAATTGACAAAAAATCCCGTATAGATACAATGATACGTAATCTCAGAGAAAGATCGGTTCCAAGGGGACCAACCATAACAGAATCTGGATTAATTAAGCGTGCAGTTAGTGTAGAAGATTTACCAGGCTCATTTAATAAACGTGGTGTAAATAAAGTTTTAGGCCTATTTAAAAAATACGAAAAAGAAAATTCAACGGAAGTAGTAGACTCCTCTAAAACAATTAGTAATAATATGAATGGTATTAATAATGCAAATAATATTAATAATAATAGTAGTTCAAAAGAACGTCCAAAGTCAAGTGGATTTGTCAGTAAAATAAAAAAAGGACATCCTTATACAGGTGCGAAAAGTGATACAATATTAACATTGACCGAAGAAATGCATAAAAAGTGTTTAATTGATCAAATTAATAATATTAATTGTTCAGAAAATGTAACAAAAATTCCAATTGTATATAATTGTCCGGATTGTAGTGAAATGCAAGATTCAGTAACAAAACGGCAATCAACCATCGAATCGAAATTATCAAATGAGGATAGAGAAAGAATTCGCAATAACCGCAAAGGCCTTATGTTAGATTTTTCTAAACTTGATACCACTGACAATAATATGCTTAAAACAAATAATTTAAATAAACAGATGCAACAAAAACATTCAAATATGAATTCACAGACGATGAATTATCAATTATCAAATGTTAGTAATGATAGTAATAATAATAATAATAGTAATGATAATAATAATAATAATATAAATACTAATAAAAGAAAAATAAATAATAATAATAACAATGAGAATAATACTAATTTTGTTGATAAAAATAAAATTGATAGTAATAATAATAATAATAATATAAATATAAATGATAGTAATAATAATAATAATAATTACATTTATCAACCATCATCCTTACACAATGAAATAAATCAAAATCATATAAATGCCGAACCATTTGAGAATAACATGATGTCGCCAGATTCACGAAGTCCCTATGATGATTGTGCATCAACATCAACATTTTTTTCGCCATCAACGGAAGAACCAGAATTATATTTTGATAATTGGTCTAATTGTTCAGATGATCATTTTACAATGACACCATCACCATCACAATCCCGTTTATCACGTAATTCACATTTAGATTCACCAGCCAATGATAATAGTAATGAGAGTATTGTTGATAGAATAAGACGAAAAAGTTTTTATACACGTTTCAATGAGAAAAAACCAAAACGTGTTAGTAATATAGTTGGTCCAGCTGCAAAAGATTATTATAGAGATACAGCAACACGTTCTAAAAGTAAACCACCAGAATATACACGATCTTTTACATCAACATTACCTGAGCAAAAAGTTCGAAATATACACGAGTATTATCGTCCGATAAAAAGTTCAATAGACAATTATTATTCTGCAACAAAAACACCAAACAACAATAAGTTGCGACACGATCAAGATGACTTTAATAAAACAAAGACTAGTTTAAGCGATTATCAATCGCCATTAACAAGCTTACATCGTTCATCCGGTTACGGAAACGATTATAAATATAATTCCGATATAGGAAACAGTTATAAAAAGCATGATGATATATTTACAAATGGTAAAACATTAATATCTAAGAATTCCGTTTATGATCCATCGTTGTCCATTTATGGTACATATAATCCTAAACGTCATATTCCAACAACATCAACACCATCATATACAAGTAGTTCGACAACATCGAATTTAGACAACTATGGAACACTAGGACGGAAAATTAAACCATATGAACAACGTAGTGTTTCTCTTTTAGATTCTAGCTCATCTACATTTAATAGAGTGCTTGGCACACTTCGACGAGAGCCTCGGGCTAGTGTTGAGCTTGGAGGTGTTGCCAGGTAATTTCTATAAAATTATTCTATTTTGTAAATTTCTATTTATTATATTTATATTATAGAAGTAACCTCCGAGTAAGAAATCAATCGACATCACGAAGTCCTTCCAATATTTGACCCAGCAATGTAGTGTATTTTAATGTATAAAATATTACATAATAATCTTATTGATAAACAATAATCCTTTGTTAAAAATATTTTTTTTTTAATATACATAAATATTTTATAAAAGAAACAATATTAATCATTACATGCGATATGATGAATTATTAACAATAATAACAATATAAAATTATACATCGAATTATTTAATTTTTTACAAGAAAAAAAAAATGTATATAATTTTTACTAAAACAAAAGAAGAAAAAGTTTTACTACCGCCATGACACTTTTTATTTTTTACTACTTTTTTACATAAAAATGATTCTAAAGGTGCGATTTTCATTTGCAAAAATTATAAAATAATTATTTACAAATGCTTACACAGCAGATAGATTAAAAAAGATTTTTTTTTTTATGGTTTTTGTTTTTATAAATTTGCAAATATTATAATTTTATTAATTTAAATAAACAAAATTATGTGCCAAACATTATATTATTCATATATATGTATATGTATCTGCATCTGTCTGTCTGCCATTTATAATTAAACATTAATTAATTATTTTTCATCATATAATTTTATTAAATTATGCAAAATAAAATGTATTTATTTTTTTTTTTAATACAGTTGAATGTACTTATATTATTATTATTTTATTTTATTTATTAATTTATTTTCTTTGTTTTGTTTTATAATTAAAATGAAAAAAAAAAATAAATTAAGTTTGAATTAATAAAGAAATTTTATAAAGTAATTTTAGTCTTTCTTAGTAATGATTAGTTTACTGTATGTCAGCAATATCAATAAATTATTTTATTAAAATAATTGTAGAATATTTAACTGATGAATAAATCTTTAGATTGCCTTATTTATAAATGGGTGATACAAGTTTATACATATAAATAAATATGATTTTTTACTGTATGATGATGATTTTCGTAAATATTTTATATTAATAAATATAAAAATAAAATAAATTAATCAAAACGACAGATAAATATATATTATTGCATTTTGTAAATCTATTAAAAATTGATTAAATCATTTCTTATTGTCTGATATAATTATAAATTTACAAACAAAAAATTGCCATTGATTAAAAGTCAAATCAATAAATTTTTGTACATAAATTTAATTAAACTTGTTAGTATTGTGTTGTGTCATTCAATAAATTATTATCATAGATAAATACAAAAAATCCATGATAAATAATTTCAATGATTTTTTTATTTTTATATTTTATTTAATTAAAAATAAAGAATTAAATTAAAAAAACAAATAAAATAATAATTCTTTATTATTTTTGCAATATAGGTCGCGTGTTATTGCTTTATAAAATATATAAATAAAATTATTAAATAATTTTTACATTTATTTTATTTTTTTTAATTAATTATAGAAGATAATAGTAAATATTTGTTTATGTTTTTTACGTGTATTGTCGTTTTATGTAGTATACCCAGATTGTTTTCAAGTTCTGGGGGTAGAATTTATTGAAACTTTTTATAGAAATAATTCAAAATAAACTGGATTTAACTAATTGCGTATAGTGCAGGAGTTTTCCTTTTTTAGAGCATTTTAACTGCAATCTCTCAGAGACTCAGCCTATTGTTTTTAAGAACACCACCAAGTGGTAACGTTACTCATGACGCTTACATCTAAATTTCAATATTTAGTTTGCACGTACTGAAAAAAATAGGATTAGCTTTATCGTCAAATATTGTATTTCAATCCATTTTAACCCCGAACCCTTTAATTGACATAACTGGATTAAACTATTAACAGTTAAACTATACGTTTTAATAAATCCTAAACATATAAATACATGTTACTACAAAATTGTTGACACAATTAATTAGAGTTTCTATTCAATTATTTAAATTTAATATCAAAAAAAAAAAAGTTATAAAATAATATTTAAATATTAAATAAATGCATTAAAAGCATTTATGTTAAAATATATAAAAATAAATTGAAAACATAAGTAAGTCTGTTAATAAGTATTACGCATATGATTAAAATCTATTATTTAATTATTTTATAATTAATTACATACACACGTTATAATATATTTCTCTTTCCGTTGTACTTAGTTAACAACAATATCAATAGCATATGTTTTAAGTTGAAAATAATATTTAATTTATTAAAGTCAATTATTTGAACGAAATTTAACATTATCATTAACTGTTACCTATAGTTTTAACCCATTAGTCGCACAACGTCATTTTAAATAAACGAAACGTTAATTTTGTAGAAAGATTCGCGAAATAACGAACACAAGAATAGTTTAAAGGAAAATTTGTAAATATAAATAAAATTGATTAAATTTCTAAATAAAAAATTGCAAAGACAAAGCATTTTTACAATACAATTAACTTTATTTTATTATTTATTTAATATAATTAAACAATAAGTTGGATATACAATCAATTATTTAAAACAAAATCAATGTATAAACAATACGCGCATTAAGTATATTTATGTATGTATTTAAGAAATTAATTATATAAAATATTTAATTTTTATTACACATGGTCTGCTCCTATTTTATTTTTAAATGATGATACGAAATACAACAGTATAAAAGAGTTGGTAAAGTATTTCTTTTAATTTTAATTTTATAAATTTTTTAATTTAACTTGTGCTATTAAAAACGAATTCACTACAGTGTAGCAATGTTTTAATTTATCATAACACATAATACAAATTTGTTGTGGTAAACCATCATTCTTTAATATCTAAAATATAGTATAAATAGTTAATAAGTTTCCTTGTTAAACATATTTTAAATAGTAACCTGTTCAGGCATTAATTTTGTAATCATTTGATTAATGTTTGTATCTGGCCCAAAAATTGAAACCATTATACCATTATATGAATTTGTGCATAATCTGCATGTTTCTGTATCACTTTCTTTATTATCTACATTAAAATATTGCTTCTTTTGTTGTGTTTCATCTTCAATTTTTGAACTATCTTCATTAGCCGTATAATATATAATATGATTATCATCTATGTTTGGTTTGTTTAAATCTGTTTTTTCCGGCAAATCTGACTCTAAATAATACTCTGTCATTCCGTCATAATGTGTTTCATTTTTATCAAAATATAACTCTTCATTGACATCATCATTATCTATTTCAAGAAGATTATCGTTTTTTGTTCTATATGAATAAACATTATCCATATTATTCTTATTTATATTATCATTTAACATATAAACTGTTCCAAATTCATTAAAAGATTTTGAAATAGAATTACAAGGATTTCTCTTCCATTTGTCCTGATTTCTTTTATGTTCCTTAATACTTATTGGCTGTTTTGGTACATATTGATCAAAATTACTTTTAAACAATGTTGGCACAGGAACAGTAACTGGCCGGATTGTCTTCTTCAGTACAGTATTATGCGAAGCTTCAACAAAACAATCATTTGTAAAATGTTCTGAACACAAAAAATATTTTATTAAACTAGTTAAAGACTTAGATAATAAATCTTCACGACCAGCAGCAATAGCCCATTTATGTGCACTAAAAATTAAATTTTAATTGAACAAAATCAAATTTAACTTGAGAAGTATTGAGTAAACTTACAATTCGCGATGTTTTGGAAAACCAAAATATGCTACTTTTTTATTCGTTATTTGAGAATTGAAGCATAATTTAGCACAACAACGTTTCGACATTATAAGGAATTTTACAGGAACTCTAAATCTTATTTATGTATTGTTTCAAAATCTTAAATATAAATAAAACATTCTTTCAATTTAATGTTTGACATATATATGTAAATAAGAAATATGGCCGCAACATATAAACATATGTTAAAATTAAGAATTCTGATATTTTTCAAAAAACAAAGTGACAAACATAAATAATCAGAAAAATTAGTTTTCCATTAGTTATTAGTTTTATAAAGTTTTACTAAAGCTCGATAATTTTATTTAGTATATATTTTTTTAAATATGTAACTTCTGTTCAAATCACATTTATAATAGCGAATATGACCAACTACGGTAAAAACAATAATTTGCATTTAAATTTGAGGGACAAAAATTTCGAAAGTATACTTTTATAAAATATGTTTTCATATTTCATAAAATTAAACTAATTTCTAAATGATTTTCAATAAAATTGTCATGAAAATATATATTATAAAAAATCATTAAAGTATTAAACAAAATTAGTTAAATTTTAATTTGTGACAATTTTAAATAATCATGTGACAAAATTGACGTTTTAGTACATTTTTATTTACATGTTCCTTGTGTTGCCATTTTATAATAAATATCACGCGTTTATAAACCTGTAGTTTTTGTTTCTTAATATTTCAATAAAAAAATATTCATTAACTTATATATACAATTTGGCTACTTCTTCTAATCACATGTCCTGGAATTAATTCAGCAAAGTTAACTTCATTAATATATAAATACTATATGTATAACATATATTTATTGCATAAATAAAAAATCAAAATTTTATTGATAACAAACTTTAACCTTTCGAAAATTTCTTTATTTTTGACATTGAATTATGTATAGAATAATTTGGAAATTTTTGTTTTTGGTTTAAATATTTGAATAGTATTGCCTAAAAGGCACATTTCGGTATATATTGTTGCCGTTGTTAGGTATTGTTATTTTGCCTTTAATATACTTTTCTGCCTAGTTGAATATTGCATTGTGCCAATGGCGGATTAATGTAACAAATGTAGTTAAGCAAAATGGCAGAAGAACAGTGGTTATTAAAAGAAGACGGCTATTTAAACGTTGATACATTATCTGTGAAAAACATTATTTATCATCCAAATCTTAATATTATACTAGTCTTAACAAAAGATGGATTTATTAAAATATTGGATGTAAATTCTGGTGTAATATTGCAATCATGTTTTGTCTCAGGTATGGTAGTTTGAACTTTGTGTAATGCATACTTATTTGTCAATTTGATATTCCTATAATGATAATAGTTTTTAGTAAATGTCATGAGTTTATATATTGATAGAAATTCAATATTAAAATAAAACTTGATTATTTGATTATAAATATTATTTCAATATACAGAGACGTAACAATTTACTGATGACTAATTTTGACGAATACGAATGTTAATGTCAATTTATAAAATATTTCTTTTTTAGCAAAAGCAATCCAGGGAAGATATTTACCAGAACAAGATAAAGTTTTATTTTGGGATGGATTTAATATTGGATTACGAGGGGATTACAATGGAGTGTTATTACTAGATACTATCTTGCAAAAAGCAATAACTCAATCAGATGATATTGTCAAAATTGAAATACTTTTATCAGAAGCTATTTTGTTTCTTCAAAGTTTACAAAACCTGGAAGAACATGGTCTTGAAAATACGGCAGATGTTTCAAATGAACTTATAGCAAAAATAACAGAGGCTCAAACTAATACTAAAAAAGGAATTAAGGCTCAAAAAGTAAACACAGTAATATTTTATGATAATTTATGAAAATACAAAAATCTTATTTTCAGTGGAGTACAATATGCTTAGAATTACCACATTCAAGTTTAAAAATGGTTGCAAGCAGTATGGTTATAAAGTTAAAACGATTAGATAGACATATACCTGCATTAGCAATAGCGTCTGCTATTAATGAACGTCTTACGGATTTGTTATCTGGTGCAAGAATAATTGATTCTGTTAAATCTGGAAATACCCAACGTTTTAATATGTTTTCCGAAGCTGCGAGGCGTCAAACTTTTGAACAATGGCCTCATATGGATTACAAGTAATTATCATTAATAAATAATTAGTATTAAATAACGATGTTAATAATTTTGGTTGTAGATGGGCATTGCCAGATCAAATGGCACAAGCAGGATTTTACCATCAACCTAGTGAAACTGGTGACGATCGTGCAATGTGTTTCACTTGTAGTGTATGTTTAGTGAGTTGGGAAAAAACTGATGAACCTTGGAGTGAACACGAAAGACATTCTCCCACTTGCCCATTTGTAAAAGGCGAATATACACAAAATGTTCCACTTTCAATAACGTATGCAACTAATCCAGCAATCAGCAGTACTGGATTTGATATTATATCAAATGGCGATCAAGAACATATTATTTGCACTGCTAATTATAGTGGAGAAATAACAGTTTGGAGTGTTGAAAGACAATTACAAATATGCCACACATTTACACTTTTTCGTGAAATTTTGTTATATAAACCTAATCTAACAAAATATTTGGAAAAGCAACAAAATGAAATTAAATTAAGTTCTATGTGTACTTATCAGCTATTAAATATTCCTGCAGATAACGTGCAAAAGACAAATATGTCGTTAAATAATAATCCCCAATCAGGTGTAGCGTCAATAAATAAATCAATTATAAATTCTTATAAAAGTAAAATATTAGGAACCAAAATTGTATGTGGTGTAAATTTTTCAATAGATTCAATTTCTGTTGATCAGGGTTTAATTTGTGATAATACTGAAATGCCGAATGTAATTGATGAAAACTGTTTTATAGATAATGATGTATCAATTGATGATAAGACTAATTGTAAAAAATTGTACCTTGTGATATTCGATGTTTATGATAGTATTGAAAATAATCAAATCATTCAACAATCTGATGGTGTTGAATCATTAGAAAGTACACCAAATAACACAGTCTTGTTAAAAAATGATGATAAAAAAGTTAAAAAATCATGTTTGCATAATATCTTGGCAGAAGAAAAAGATGATGTTTATATGAAAGTATTTTCTTCCCCTCACGTTAATATAAAACTATATAATTCATGGAAAAATTGTGAAAATGATAAACTGTCAATGTATAAATTTTCGGATTTTGATAATGAGGAATCGAAAATGGATGACTTTGATTTTACGGATTTGATAAACGCTTCTCAACAATTAGATCAACAAGAAATTGAACAACCACAAAATACAACAAAGAAAAATGAAAGTAAAACCAATCAATCATATACTAATTATATGAATAATCAGAGTATTTCCAATAATAAAACTAATAGTATAGATTTATATAATATAAAAACTCGTATCGTCCAATGTATATCAATAAGTTCTTTAATTACCGATGATTATGAAATAAGCGAAATCATTTCAACATATGATAAAAAATATTTATTAGTGCTTTTAAAATCAATTTCAAAAAGGAATGTGAGTGATACTAAAATGGACATTGATGAAGATGACAATGTAATGAGTAATTTAAACATAAGAGATGTAAAACATGCTCAATTAATCTTATATAAAATTCAAGAAAATGGTTTGTTAGAAAAAAATCCACAGTGCCTTAAAATGTTGCACGAAGCGGATATACCAATTAATATTTGTATGTTACCCAATTTTGATAATAATGGACGCAGATTAGGCATTGATGAACATAATAATTCTGTTTTTGCTATGGCTTGTCATAATGGAACATTAAAACTATTGGCAATAAATTCATTAAAAACAATAGCAGAAGCAAATATCGATGGTGAAAAATTTGTATCTGTTACTTATTGTAAAAGTCTGGAACGGTTATGCGGTTGTACAGAAAACGGATCATTACATTTTTATTCATTTTATGATTTAGATATTGACTCAGATGAAAGAGATGAAGATAATTTATGTTTTATTACTTCCGAAAATGTATTAAATTGTAATGAATCTAATATGCAATCAGATGATAAAAACAATTTGTATAATAATATCGCTCCCGAAGATATAACATTACCAGACTCTTCTCAATGTGGTTTGAACAATGATACTTCATCACAAAATTCCTCAATTCTTGCAAATAAATCTGATTTAACATTCAATGATCTTAAATTATTGTATTCATTAACACTTTTTGATGAAATGTTAACGTCGTATTCCGCAGAAGTACCAGGATGTTGGAATGAACTTGTCCAGGCACAAAAGCAGAGAAGACACCCTCAACAGTTACGACCTGGAGATGACATTCATTTAACAAAGACTTGGAGATTACATAATGATGCGTATGTCTTTTAAATATTGTTAATAATATATATATAAATTATTCAAAAAAATATATCTTTTTTAGAACAACATGGGACGAACATATAATCGAATTGACTTTACCCAAAAGTGCTTCATTAGGACATATTGATTTTAAATTTTCTTTATATCAACAATGCTCAAATCCTCCAGCTATACAAGTGACTTTATTAAAGCAAAATTCGAGCGGTTTAGGATATCGTATTAAATCACAAAAATGCGATAAACCGAATTCGTCATCCGTTGACGAAAATGTAGATTTTAATTTAAGTGCAAATGATAATAAAGGTAATCTCGATTTAATAATTAACCTTTATAAAGAAATATAAATAAAATAATTAATTTTATAATTTTTAGAAAACCCTGTACTAAGCGAAGAATATTTACAAGCTCATAATGCAGAAATTATTTGTGGACCAGTCGAATTGTCATCGTGTATCGATATAAATGATGATGGTGGATTAGTTGTTTTGACAAGTCCAAAATTGTTTCGTACAAAAGGTAGAAATTTTTTACTACATATTAAAACTATGGCGGACCCATCAAAAGATGGCCAAGGAAAAACCAGAGGTAAATATTAATTAACATCTTAAGTTCTTAATATATCATATTTATAATTTAGTATTCAATAAATCAAAATTAAAATTAGTTGAATAACATATAATATAGTAGTATTGCACAAAATTCGAATGGACAATAAAACTTTCCATTTCAGTTCCGGTTAGAAAAAAAGGTATATCGCGATTTTTATTTCCATCATTCACAAATTTATCCTCACAAAATTCGACCAATGAACGAGTTACCTTTTTTCAAGAACAAGCTTCAAATAAAACCAGAAAGAATGATTTCTATATAGGTAGGATCATTATTCGCATAACTATTCACATATAACGATGAATTGAAATTTAACTAATTAATTATAATAAAATAAGATCTTACCTTTTTCAATTCATCTTTGTTTGTAAAAACATAACTAATAATTTTTTATATTTAAATAATTCAAAAATTATTATTTTAGGGTGCGATTGGCTTCATGAAATTTCTATAACAATAAGGAGTACACGACACACCCCTAAAGTTATAAATGAGCGTATGCAACGAAGTGCCATGTTAGAATCAAATATATTTTTAGAAAATTTGATAAAAATAGTATGTAATAATGATGAATTATTACAAAATATTGCATTAGATATTTTAATATGGATTGTGTCAATACGTATGGCACGCTACAGAACACCGAAGCATGAAATATATAAATACAATGTTCAAAAAACAAATAATGATAAATCGAAAGCATCACAAACATCCCATCAAAATAATGACAATCATCATTTTGATATGAAATTATTGCAAATTGAATGTGTAAAAATAATACAGAATAATTTAAATGATCTAATAAGAATGTGCATTATCTATGGGAATCGAACTTTGGCGCATAAATGTGTCAAATTAGTAATACTTACATCAGAGTAAGTTTTTAAGATAAATAATAAATATATATATATTTTAATGTCTTTTTTAATAATACTTTCAGCGGTGTTCAAAATATGCCACCTGACAGAACTTTGACCCAAAATTTTGAAGAAGCTTTGAAAATATCTATATTACAATCATTGAAAGAAATAGTAAATGCAAAATATGCTGGAGCAATGAGATGGTTTATGTTACTTATCTCAGGTACATCAACAATTGAAACGCAAAATCTGATTTCTGAAGCATGTGTACAATTATTATTAGATACAACGAAAGAAATGGAAAAACGAAAAAATCCATATAACTCATTATTGAAAACTAGGTTATTTAAGTCAAACTTAAAATAATAATAATTTTGAACTAAAATGTGTTTATTTTTTAAATTTTAGATTTGGTCTTTATGGTATGCCATTTGAATCTGAATTGTTTGATGTTGATTCACCTCTAGCATCTAATACAAACTCATTGCCGCAAACCTTTGCATCAATAGTAAAAAATGCAACAGCTCCACTACAATCGAATCAGTCAATTGATTTGAAAAACTTCTTTATGTCAGGTAATTTTTATTTATAATTTATTTTATTAGTTGAGTATGAGAAATAACAAAATAAAATAGATGGATCAGATACAAGAATTTTGCCATTTCATTTACGACGTCGTGGCATAGGTAACTTCCTAAAAGGTTTATTAGAAGTAGAACCACTTCATTTCGTGTGTTGCGGAGCATCAGAGGCAACAAGATTAGAGAATATGGACGTTATTTCAGTAAATCAAACATCTAATATAGTTGAGGATATTATATTTGATGCACCATCTCAAAATACAGTTGATCAAGTTCATAATGAAATTAAAAATAGTGACAAAGAAAATGTAATATTTCGGATACACATTTTTTAAAATTTTAATTAACAATAATAACATTAATTATTTTAGAATGAGGATGATGTAATGAATAATGTTAAAAATATCTTAGTTGACAAAATTTTTTATTCTGCTTTAAAAAAACATAAAACTATTAAAGAAGAAATAAAAAAATTGGTAAAAACTGACAATCTTGGTATGTACTAAAATAATTCTTTTATGATTTTAAATTTTAACATAAATTTTTATTTAAGAATCAGATGATATAACATTTAGTAACAATGATAGTGTATCAGAATGTATATACTCCAAAGATCCAGATCTCAAATTTATATCTTTAGAATTAATATCATCTCAAGATAAAATAGCAACAAAAGAAGATACATCTCCTTCAGTAAAATCAATCAACAATAAAATTCAAGAATTTTTGACAGAGAATACGTACGATGATAATATAGCATTGCCATGGCATAAGATTTTAAATGCACCACCAAAACAAATGATTGTTATAGATCGAATGCATTCAGGTGCTAGAAGATATGTCATATTAGATTTTGGTTCTCCTGTTCTTTTGACTGATTTAGTTAAATATTATATAAATATGTTAGTTGAAAATTTATTTTATTATGATAATTTTAATTTTAGATTATACCGGCATGCGATGATTTATTAACTTTATATATTGATATTTGGTGTTTCGATGAAGAAACAGATAGTATACGCTTAGTTGTTACTTCAGACATAGCTTCAAAATCTTTAGTATTGAGTGATATACAACCACCTCCAATATTTAGATATATGAAAGTAATAATTTAAAAATATATTATTATATAACAATGCAAATTTTAATTTATATTTATTTAATAGATTACAAGTACTGGAAGATATGGTTTATCAGCAACTAGATGTAAAATTCCAATTGGATCTTTTTATGGTCATGTATTAGTTCTTGATAAAAATGCCTACGCTGACCCAGTTTTAAAATATGTTCGAAAAAATAATATTAATTATTCAATACAATTAAAATCATTATATTCACTGTTTGAAGATGTTCATTGTCGTTATAATTTATCAAGTAATAAACTTCAAGACTTATTAGAACCTATTTTAACAAATGAAATATCAAATATTGCTCATATGCAAATGTATTTAAACAAAAATAAAGAGTCGGAGGAGATGTCAGGCGACAACGCAAAAATAATATCAACATATGAGGTAATATATATTTTTGTTTTTAAAGTATAAAATATTAACCTATTTTTCTATATTTTTTAGGAATGTATTTTATTACAACATCAATTAAATGTTATTAAAAATGTTATACAACGACTGGAATCAGTAAATAGAATAACTGTTCCACCTAAACTATCTGAGCCAAAAGAAATGAGTTTATCATCGTTATGTTCAGATAAATTAAAAGTAATAAGCGAATGTTTAACAGAAATTTTATTGCATTTTATTGTCGAGTATGGAATGAAGGTTATTATATAATATTATTATATTTTTCTTTTAAATTTCATAAATTGTAATACAAAATTTGTATTGTAGAATATAGCCTCACTCTACTATTTTTTTAATCAAGAAACGTGTAACGTATTATTTAACACTTTAGTTATATCAGGAGATTCTCATATGCAATTAGCAATATGTTCGATATTAGTACGTATGTGTTGCTTTCAACCATGGTGGGGAGAATTTTTAGCTAATACATTTCTTACATTTTACTCATCACAAAACAGTAAAATATTTCCTCAAGATAGGTATATGATTTTATGAAATATTTAAAATAAAAAATTAAATTAAAGATTAATACAAAAATTTTTCTACTTGCAGAGTTTTTTTCCTTTTAACATATCTTGGAAGGCGAAGTATTGCAATGGGCAGTTGTAGATCGATTGTAATTGATGCAATATTAAAAACACTAGGAAAATTATTAGCACCGCTTTCACCAAGATATCAAACAGATAATATGGAATCTGAAAACGAAGACTACCAAAATACATTTTTATGGTCAAGTACTGATTTACAATTGATTGGATGGATTTTATTATTTCTATCAGTTTGTTTGGATGATGGTTGTGACAAAAAAGATCAAGGTATATTATAGTTTTTATATATTATAAATATTTGTAACAATTGTTTATATATATATTTAGGTGCTATACGTTGGGATTTTATGACTGGTGACAGTGATTTGACAAAATCACGCACACAATCATCAAATAATGGAAGTAAACCATTTTCTCGTTCTTTTAAAAAACGGTACTTACCAAATAAACAATACAGCAGTAACAATCTTGCGGAGAAATTTTATTTAATGCAATCTGAGGTAAATAGAGGTAAAATTTCTTTATTTAGAAATTTACTATATGTGTTATTTTTGTAGCAATCAATACCAGAATGTATTATGGAATTAAATAATAAAGCGAAACCTGTTAAAACAATGCCAAATATTCAACGATCGCATAACCATCCGAAATCAAATGATGGATCATCAAGTGATTCTGATCCCCCATTTGATAAAGGACTTAAATCAATAAAACCAATTAATACTTTAGTAGTTATAAGAGGCTTAGTCGGTTTAATTTTGGGAATGGATTTTACTTGTAATACAGATTTATTTTTACTAACATGCAAGGTTCGTTTTATTGTGGTAATTTTTAAATATATGTATTTATTCTCTTTTATTTTTATTTAATTTAATTAGGTAATCGCACGACTAGTTACAGCTTCAAGACCTTCAATACAATTATCAAAAATAATGACAATTGCACAATTACAACAAATAGTGCGTTTAGCAGTATGGGAAGATCAACAACAGCCATGGGCTATTCACGCAATAACTTGCTTACTACAAGATATATTAGAAGCTGATAAAAATTATAAAATTCAAACCCAAAATTCTGAATCTAATAGTGAAGGATTTTCATCGAGTACTGATATTGATGATATGTCAATAAATAGTGACAGCAATGGTAATTTTATGAAATTTTATTTTTCATTAAATATGTTTAATTCTCATATATATTTTAGTATTTTCTGATCAAATCATATCTGAAAGCTTAAGGAATGCAGAGCAAGTTCCAGTTATAAATTTTACAGAAAGTAAGAAAAAATATTTTTGTTTTTTAAACCGCAATGCACCAGCACATTAACTTCTATTTAGATATATAAATATATAAACAAACTACTTATATTGCATTTATACAACAGTAATAATTTAAATATTTATAATTCTCTTATAATATTAGGTAAACATTTACCATCTTTAATGGAATGTGAAGATACTGAATTTGATGAATTCGTAGATATTTTACAACGTGGTAAAAATTTAATAAAAAAAGAACCCAATATACCAAATCGCAGTGGAAGTATAACAGTCACATATAGGTTTAAACTTATTTATAAACATATTAAAAAAAATTTAAATAAGTTCACTTTTTTTTTTTAATTTTAGAAATGTATCATCTGCTATGGATTCCAGATTAGAATATGGATTAGATTCGAATGTTGAAATTACATTGCGTCGATTAACAATGATGTCATCATTAAATTTATTTGCTAGTCTACCACAAATATCAGTAAATGATTCATTAAATAAAACACCATTTTTAACACCATGGCCTGATGCAATTGTCCAAGCCTGGTCTGGTTCTGAATATAATCAAGGAATGACTACAAATTTAATACTTATGTTGGTTTTTGATAATATCTTCACCGATTTATTGTTACAAGTAGGTTTTTATAATATGTTGAAATTCATTTGTAATATATATTATGTTTTTAGGAACCTTGGCTTAATCTTGAACATGCCTTACAATTATGGTTGACTTTAAATGGAGAATTAACTGATAAAGCCTCTTCAGATACTGTTTTTAATTCTGGAGATACTCCTAAAATACCATTAGGTCCAAATGCAGTTCACGGTTTAATTTCTGCTTTAACATGGCATCCGGGTATTAAACTTCAATCCTGGTGTTTGGGATTTCAATGTTTAACATTGGCTTGTAATCCACATTTTAGCGTCGATTCTTTTTCAAATGGTATAATTAAATATAAAAAGCTCAAGTTATCTCTTAAGATCTAAATTTTTAATATTCTAATATTAATTTAAAGATAATAGTGAAGATTTTAATGAGAATTACACCAGACGCATGGGAGTATTTATAGTTAATAATCCTAATTTCGAAAAAATGCTACTTAGATTTTTCTCTGGATTAGATATGTGTTCATCAAATTTGGAAGCTAATAGATGTGTATGTTTTTTATATTAATTTATAATTTTGAAAAATACTATAAATAAATATAATATATAATATATAAAATAAATTTATAGGTGGGACCAACCGTATGTAAACTATTACATGAACTATTTGTTTGGATAGAAAAGAAATCAGATGTTACCGACATATGTTATGTCAAGAAAAAATTAAAAGAAATATTATTGCGTGTTGTATTGCATTTAGTTCAACCAGGAGGAGCCATATCAAATCAGAAAGGTCCAATAGATGCTCAAAATCTTTTAATTGAGGTTTTAATTGTTCTTCAATATGAAAAAACTGATTTGGGTGTTGCAATGAGCATTATTGAGAGCGTTTGTAAGATTTTTACACCAATAAATTTTTTCATTATTTTAAAAAAAAATATATTTTAAAAACAATATTTTAGCATATTTGATTTATAATAATATTTCCAATATTGGGAAATTATATTTGCCAAAATCAAGTGATGGATGTACACAAAATGTTTTTGGCAGCTTATTTGCAACAGTATTAGGGCCTACCGAAAATACTAGACAATCAAAAACAGTATCTGATAGTACTTTAATAGTTAGTTTATTAAAATTATCAACCATTTTAGTTCAAATACCATTACCACGACGTGGCGAGGTAAATATGCGTTTTACATCATTTTATATTGTATATATTTTATTTTTAAGTATTATTTATATAATTTTTTAAATAGGAATATAAACCTGTCATAGATAATGTTGAAGAATTAAATGAAAGTCAAACTGATGAAATTAAAGCTGAACAGCAGAATAATGAAAATAGAATAAAAGGTCCTTGTGTTGCTGATACAGTTTTGCAGCATTATCCAACGATGACAAGACTTTTAGGTGCATTATCTCGTTGTACAAATTCATCATTTGCTATGGTATTCGTTTCATCATTGTATTCATTAAATAATTCAGTAGATGGTTCTAAAGCTTTAAATGAACCGCAAAGCATTGGAGATGCTATATTTCAATTATTGATCTTATTAAACAAAAAATCGAGCCAACCTGTATTGATGATAAAACCACTTTATGATTACCTAAGTACAGCCTCTGACCTTAGACAAGCATTACCTAGATTACAATTATCTGAACCATTTTTATGGTTTATATTAAATGTACTCGAATATCAATCAACAGTATCTATTTTTACTGAAATGGGTGGAATAAAAGTGCTATGCCAAAGCTTAGTACGATGCAATAGAACTTTAATAAATACACAACCAAGCTTAGTTTCTATGATAATGCAATATTTGACTAAATCACCAAAATTACAAAATAATAATTCTAATACATCAAATTTAAAAAAATCACCTTGGTCAATGAAATGTACAGAAGGCTTAATAAATTTTGGTCCTTTTTGTACAATCACATCAATAAATCCGACTGCTCAGCCAGCTGATGTATTAATTCAAGCACCAGTTGCATCTCATAGACGAGCAAGGACTGCTGCCTGGACATACTTATTTTATCCAAATGAGTCACATGTCGATTTAACAGTAACACTGCCGACAGCAGTATTATTAAGGGAGATACAAATTCAGCCACATTTAAATACTTTAGCAACATGCCCATCAGCGGTAGCAATTGAAATTACTAGAGATAATACCTTAGGAGCAATTCCATTAAGTCAACCAATGTCAACGGTTGGAATGACATCAATAAGATTGAAATTTGCTAAACCAGAAATTGCTACAAGTATTGTTATTCGTTTATATAGGCCGAGAGATAGTTCTAACATTGGCTTATCTACAATATCTATACTGGGTACAACAATATTCAATGAAAGTTGTAGATCTTCTTCAAAAACACAAAATAATTTAAATTTAAATGATGGACTCAATGATGATGATGTTCTGTCAAAAACGTGCCTCGGATGGCTAAGAATATTAGCGCAGTGTTTTAGTGTTGCTACTTTCAATGGTGATAGTCAGATATCAAATATGGTTATAAAATCAGCAGCTGAAGTTCCTGGTTTTTTAGAATCATGTTGCTTACTTTTAAATGTAGCTCCATTTAATCCTAGTTCAGCAATACAATATTTAGAAACTATATTGCTAAAACTTGGATTACATAATTATGAATTAGGTTTAAAAGTGATAAACAATTTATTAAAAAATAGTATACCACAAAGTCAGTATATAAAGCAAAATGTAAAAGTGAATATTTTGTTGTTTATTGCTCCTTTTTATTTTTTAGCATTCAAACTGTGCAACGATGCTGTATCAGATTTATTATATGATTTATGTACAACTGAAGATAATTTTACACGTGATAGAATAAATGCTATGTTGAATTGGATGAAAAGTTTAAAGAGTATTTGGAATCAGCATGAAAATATTGTAGTAGCTTCAAATCCTTATAGTGGTAAAATATAAATAAATTATAATAATAATAATGTAAAAATATTTATATATAAATTTTATAGGTTTTATAAAATGTTTGGCTTCAATACTATGGTCAGTGTATTCTACAAATGTTATACCGGATTTGCCAGATATGATAAATAATGAACTCTTTGAAATTATTTTTGAATGGACTATTTTGTTAGATGATAAAGAACCATTTAAAAAAGCTGTAGATTCAATGTTATGTTCAATATGTTGCATTAAACCAGAAATGTTCACTATATTACTACAAAAAATGAACATATTAGTGCCAAATTTATCAAGAGATAAATGTGCTAGTATATCAGATGACAGAAAAGATACAGAAGCATTAACAGATGATACAAAACAGGAAGATAGTGACACATCAGAATGGTATAGTCATCTAGTTATACAAGATATATCATTTTTATATATAACAAAATCACAATTGCAAACGATTTCAATGGCGTGTCAATCACCTTTAGCTATATATCAATTACTTGATTCTGGATTACCAAGTTTATTAATTTCAATATTATTAGAATTTTGTTACATACATTCAAAAATAGATAGAGAAGATGATGAAGCTAATATTGAAAATAAATGTTCAGATAAAAAGTATTCATGTCTTACAGATTCTGATAAGGCAGAAAATTATTATAACCGCATAATAAATAACAAAAATTCGAATTATCCGATGGTTAATGAAGAAACAGTTACACAAATTTTAGACTTTTTTTCTGAAATATGTTCCGAAGGCCACATGAGAGATTGGTTAGGATCTCACGAAGGTTCTGTGTTTTGGAAACCTTTGTTAGATTTACTATGTAATAATAAACCTCTCAAACCTGATGGTGAATTAACTTCGAGTAACTATTTTTTATATTAATTGTTTTTATAAATATTATTTAAATGTTTTTTATTATAGATTTTGTACAATTAGAAGGTATAATGATAAGATTCTTATCCAAAGTTACATCATGTCATCCGAAAAATCAAGAAACACTCACACTTAATTTAATATCTGTTATTAAAAAAAAGGATACTTTAAATTCTCTAAATGATAAAACAGTTCTAACATTAAATAACAAAACGTCTATATCTGGTTTTACTCGTCGTCTAGTATTACAATTATTATTAGAAAGTGAAAAAATTCTTATATCAATAAGAAGTAATACTCCTTTGGTCAGAAAGGAATTGAATGCTATTAAAAACAATCATCCGTCAAAGCGTCCAAATGCACATCATTTATTATTTTTTGTTAGTACACATACAAAATGTCAAGAAATATTAGAAAATTGTATATCACGTAAATATATTTAAATTAAAATAGATTATTAAAAATTAACGATTTAATAAAGTTAACCATAATTTTACAATAGATTTATCGCCAGAAAGTCACTCTCCCGATTTATTGTCTACAACAACATCAACAGATAGTAAAAAGGAATTGATGGATATGAGTTTTGGAATGGGCTTTGGTTTAGAATTTTTAAGTGTAGCTGCTGGTGTAACAGCTAAAGATAAAAGAATTAAAGAAGCTAAAAATCAAGCCGCTCTTAAAAAGAGAAAAGATTTTTATTCAATGATAAGTAAATTATTATTATTATTATGTTTATTAATGTTCAAAGTTTAAAAGTATGCATTTTATTAGAAGTTAAAGATAATACAAATTCAACGACGCAAATTTCGGACTATACACTGTTGTCACATCCTTCGTGTCCGGGAGTTATTTTAACAAGTGATACTACAATATCACAGATATTAACAATGCTGCAATCATCTGGAAATTCATTATCAACACCTTGTATAACTCTACATCTTGTAAGATGACTTCTTTATTATTATTATAAATATTTATTCACTAATGATTTTTATTGAATAATTTTAAGGCACAAACGAAAAGGCAAATTGATGAAATAAGCGATGATCAAGAAATACGAGCATCAGATTTTGAACCAATTTTGTCTCCGCTTCAAATATTTTCTAGTCGTGGTGGTTTATCTTTGCTTGCACATTATTTACCTACAATATACCAAGAAACATCAAAAACACAATCACCAGCTCCTGAGAAAGAAAAAATGCCTCCTGTTAACGAATGGGTGAAAGTTGAACCAAACGATGATATATATGAAGATTTAGATACTTTAACTGAATCATCATCTAAATTATCAGCAATTTCATCAGTTCCTCAACATTCTTTAGTTGCTTTTGGATTATTTTTAAAATTACCTGCTTATTCAGATGTATTATTACGTGATAAACTAAAAGCCCAATGTCTTTTACGATTAGTCCTTGGCGTAACAGGCGATGGCGAAGGCAGTAAGTTTATTAAATTTAGTAAAGCTTTTAAATTTATTTCTTTAATTTGTAATTATTCTAATACTTGTAGATGAAATTTATAATCTTTCATTGGCATCATCGCTACCAACATTACCATTTGAGGTATTTTATTAAAATACTATTAATGATAATAAAAATAATAATAATAAAATTTGTATTGTAAAAGGTATTTCGACAACTATTGGAATCTTCACCTTTAACTACGGACGATGGATTATTTTTAAGACGAATGGTTATTGAAGTTGGTGCAATACATTTAGTATTAAATTGTTTAGGTATATTTACACATCATTCTCAATCTTATCAAATTAATGGACAGGCAGAAGTAATTTAATTGTATTTAAAAAAGCATTGAATATTTAAAAACAATAAACAATTTATTTTAAAGATGCCAACAGCAAATATAAAATCTACACAAAATGCAGCAGAAGAACAAATTGTTTCTGACGATAAAAGTCACGTATACTGGGCAAAAGGTACTGGATTTGGTACTGGATCGACGCAGCAATCATGGAATGTTGAACAGGCTTTATTACGTCAAAAAAGCGAGGAAGAACATGTTACTATTTTACTGCAGGTGATTTAAATTTAATTTTAGATTTTTAATTTCTTTATTATAATTTATATCTTTTTAAGGTACTATCGAGTTACATTAATCCAGGAGACCATACTTTAACTAATGTTGAATCTGTCAATAGTATTTATGAAGTTAATAATGACGTTTCTTTCGAATTGCCACCGATATTTTTTGTATTATTACAGCAATCTTGCTTAATTTCTGCCTTAAGTTCTTATTTACGTAATGATTCAGGTAAAAAAAAAAAAAAATCATACAAAAATGTCAAATTTAATTAAATGTAAAAATATGCGTTTTTAGTTTTAGATATAACAAGACATATTCCATTATATCGGTCTATATTGCAATTATTGCGTGCAATTGGAACTTCAAATCAATTGTTTCCACTTTTATTGCCACAAAGAAAAGAGGATAGTAATAATTCAATTGTGTCACTATTAACAAATATGAAAGCTTGTGTTGATACGTATGCAAGTCGTTTAAAGTATGTAGACATATTACAATAAGTATTTTTATTTTTTAATTAACTTTCTTTTACTACTTTAGAGTTAACAAAAAATCAAATATGAAGGGACAAACACAAAAAGTGACAGTTAGCATTGATGATGGCGACGATGAGGGCTTAGCTTTATTAATACCTGATATACAAGAAACAACATCTTTGGTACAGAATGCAACAAATAGTAGCACGATACTAAATCAGGAGGATGAAACAATGAGTGTTGATAAACCGGTTTTAACGCGTTCAATAGAAGATAGGTATTTAGAGGTAATGAAAGCTTTACAATTCGCTACTTATGAAATGTTAGCTGAAACTGATGATGGATATCGTTTCGTATTAACATATTATTTTGAAAATAATATACGAATGAATGGTGATCGAGGACATCCGGCACGTGTAAAACGCTTAGCTCAAGAAACTGTAACTTTATCAACTAGTTTACCATTATCATACAGTAGCTCCGTATTTGTCCGTTGTGACGGAGATCGTTTAGATATAATGAAGGTTTTAATAACTGGTCCAGCTGATACTCCATACGCGAATGGATGTTTTGAATTTGATGTATATTTTCCACCCGATTATCCAAATTCGCCAATGATGATAAACTTGGAAACAACTGGTCGTCATACAGTAAGGTTTAATCCCAATTTATATAATGATGGAAAAGTTTGTTTATCTGTATTAAATACATGGCATGGTCGCCCAGAAGAGAAATGGAATGCACAGACATCCAGTTTTTTACAAGTAAATATAATTTATAAATATATATTATATTTATCTATAATTAATATAAATGTTTCAAAAAGGTGCTAGTCTCTATACAAAGTTTAATATTAGTTCCTGAACCATATTTTAATGAACCTGGTTTTGAAAGAAGTCGTGGGACTCCAACTGGAACTCATAATTCAAGAGAATATAATAGTAATATATATCAAGCCAGTGTTCGTTGGGCTATGATTGAGCAAATTAAGAATCCAAGTCCATGTTTTAAGGAGGTAAAATATTGTTATTAATTTAAAATCAAACGTATTATATAATAATTTTTTATTAGATTATTCATACGCATTTCTGGTTAAAACGTCATGAAATCTGTAACCAAATAGAAGATTGGATTAACGAATTAAGTAAACCACAATATTCGGAAAGAAATGGAAGAACAATATCGTTTAACTCAATGGTCTTAAGGCGTCATTATCGTCAATTGCGCGAAGAATTAGCAAAATTGCCAACACCAGATGGTCTCGAGGACTTAGATTGTCCATTTAATGCAAATTCACCTAGTCCAACTGCCTCATCAGCTGCTCTATATAATTTTATATCATCTAATTGTAATTATTTATAATTTATTTTTCATAAAGTTGTTTATAATTAGTTTATAAATGATATTATTTAGTAGATGAAGCATCTTTATCAACAACATCGATGGCATCAACCGATGTACCTTCCGAAAATCACATGCAACAAAAAACACAGAGTGCGTTACCATCCCCAATTATAACACAAAATGTAGAACAGTCCTTACTATCAACAGATACAAATACATCAATTTCAACAACGTTCGCCACTTCAACTCCAACAAATATTTTACCAAATATTCATATTGAAGATATTTTAAGTGATGCTAGTGATTCTTTGGCCTTAGCTAATTAGTCTTACAGTGTATTAATTAAGAATATCAACATGAATAATATTTTTATTATTATTTTGTTTGTTTTTGTTAATGTTATCTAATATAAAATTTAAAATAAATTTATGTTAATTTTTTGCCTCTTTTTTTTTCTGTTCATAAATTTTCAATTATATGAAATCTGTGTTTGTAAATCAATTTAAAAATAACAACATATAATATAAAAAAATTCACTTTTTTAAATGAAGATTTTTTTTTTTATTATTATTATTATTTTATGTTATATAAAAATAAGGTATCATTATATTATATGCAGGGTGAAAAAATACAATTTGTAATTAATCCATAATTTATTATCTATATAAAAAAATAAGCATTTTGATGTACTAATATTTATTTAATTTTATTTTTAACAACACCTTCCTATAATAATATCCTTGTAACATATGACAAATTCTTATAATTTAATTAATTTTGCAGTAAAATATCTCTTAATTACTATAAAGAAATCAATATATATATTATGTAATGTTGAGAAATTATTTATGATATTTATCCATCGCATGTTTACCAATAAGAAATATTTTATTATTATTTTTATTTTTTAATTGCAATTAATGCGTAATGTTTAATTAATTATTAAAATTTGAATTTTTTATGTCTCTTTGAGTGATTGTTTATTTTTTTAATTTTTAAAAATATTATTAAACAAACTGTTAACTAATTAACTTTGATTTATATAAATTATCTTAAATATGAATACAATTCAGCAATTTGTAATAATGATAGAAAAATTTCGTTATTTGTCTAACGGTTGTGGTGCAGATGTTTTATCTAAAGATTATAAAATGAATTACAGAACATTCATTATAATTGCAGCTATTTTTCTATTTTATATATTTTCTGCATATACAATTTATTCTGGATGGGGTGACATTGCTATGATCTTTAAAAGTTTATCTATTTATGGTTGTGCAATACAGGTAATTAGTATTTTAACTTTATTATTATTTTTTAAATGAAATTATAAACTTTAATCTCTTCTTTTTTTTTTTAACAGGGCATGGTAAAATTGTATTCAGCTATAAGGTATTCAAAAACTTTACTAGAATTATACGATTTTTTGCGTATGTTATATAAATTAAATTATAAAAATCCAGAGAAGAATAAAATTCTTGAGAAATTTCTTGGTATATGCAATTTAATCGTAAAATTAGTTTTAATAACACATTTTTCGACACCACTTTTAACATTTTTATATCCAATTTATACGCAAATATTTTTAAATAAAAAACAATTAATTTTACCAATGTTAATACCTGGAATAACTGCAGAAACAATAATCGGTTATTATATATATAATTGTGTACACTCATTTTTAATACTGATTGGTGTTCTTGGTATTATTGTATCGGATTTATATTTTGCAACATTAATTATTCATTCAATTGTGCTGATAAAGTTTTTTAAAATAAATATATCTGATTTAAATAAACTTTTAATAAGTAACATCGACAAAGAAGATTTTAAAGTAAAAACACAATTGAAATTGATTATTGATGAATATAATAATATTCTTATGTAAGAACGTTTTAATAATATAAATAATTAATTAATTTAATTAATTTTTCTTTTTTAGCTATATGAGTAGAGTCAATAGTTCGCATAAATTAAATTGCTTTTTTGAAATTGCAACAAATTTCCCATGCTTATGTATATTATTATTTTTAATTATTGTGGTGAGTAATTGTAAAGATACTAATTTTCTATTATTATAATTGTTACTAAAAAATTATTATAAATATTAAAGGAAAAATGGATTATTGGATATGTAATGGTTATGATATTATTCTATAAAGTAGTTCTTTATTGTACTTTCGGTACAATTATCGAAATACAAAATGAGGAGACAACCAAAGCGATTTATAACTCTGCATGGCATTTGCTCTCGATTTCAGATCAAAAAACAATTAAATTCATGTTGCATCGATCACAAAGTCCGATTGAATTGACAATTGGAGGTATTGCCAATTTAAACATGCAAACATGTATGCAGGTAATTTAAATTAAATTAAATTAATATATGAATCCTAATTACTAATGGTGAATATTTTTTATTTTGTTTTTTTTTTTTTAGTTAATCAAATCAATGTATTCATTTCTTATGATGTTGTTAAATTTTATAAATAAATAGTTAATTAACTAAAAGTTATTTTAGCATATTTATTGGGTGGTTCGGAAAGTCATTTCGTTTTTTTTTTTCAACAGAGGACTTAATAGTATTTTAACGTCGCCAAATTCAATTTAAAGAATCATTGTCATTATATATTTTGACAGCTAATATAACGGGGCTTAGTTATAAAAATTTTTATTTGATTCTGTGCACTAGTTTTTGTGTGGTTCCCTCGCCAATATGGAAAATCGACAGCAGCATTTAAGGCATATTTTACTTTTTTACTTCAGAAAAGGTAAAAGTGCTGTTCAAGCAAGGAAAAAATTATTGGATGTGTATGGAGAAGATGTATTGACAGAACGGCAGTGCCAAAATTGGTTTACAAAATTTCGTGCGGGTAATTTTGACGTTGAAGATGCACCACGTTCTGGACGGCCAGTTGAAGCTGACGAAGATCAAATAAAGGCATTGATTGATGCCAATCGAAGTATAACAACTCGTGACATTGCTGAAAGATTAAATCTATCAAATTCAACCGTTCATGATCACATAAAACGCCTTGGTTTCATTTCAAAGAAGAAAGATGGCAACAGATATTGGACCAAAATGGACAATACATAATTCAATAAAATATTTATTCACTAAAAACAAACGAAATGACTTTCCGAACAACCCAAGTAAGTATGCCACTTACGTAAATATTAAATAATAATTCGTTCTTTAATAAAACATTTCCACTTACATTTTTGAATGCAATATGCTTGATGTACTTTTCTGAATTTTCTTATTATTAAATATGTTGTTACATTTTAATTAAACAATTTAATTTGAATTTAATTGTTAATAGTTGTTACAATTAGAAATTTTATTAATTCAATAAACATATAAACACATTAAAGTTGTAAATTTAGAAGGACAAAAAACATATACACAGTGTATGGTTAATAAATATTTGAAAAAGAAATAAATTTATCCACTTCTAGTTTGAATAACATCCTTTTCATCCGGTGGATACAATGAATAAAATTGTATATATATTATTAAATATGTTGTTATGGCTCCCACCATCTTTAAAAAGAAATTATATTATTGAATTAATGAATTGATAAAAAATACAATTAAAATTAACTTACGCCACATAAAACACTATAATCTACCGAAAAAAATCCAATCGCTGTAAATTTAATTATAGTGTCTGTACATTGAAAAGTTCCAGCAATTTTTTGAACTTCCTAATAATTAGAAGAAGAATAAAGTTAAAACAATTAAATTATAAAATGCTTATAAAGAGAAGTAAAAAATTGTTTTTATACCTCAGATGTGTGTGATCGTGATCCGTAAATTTTCAATTTGGATGCAATGCAATTTGTCAATTTCGATTGATTGGTTATACTTTGGCATACGGATGTTATTGAAATAACAAGAATTACATTTAAAAGAACAATATTGAATGACAAGAATACTGTCCACAGGGAGTAACCTCGGTTCTCATCCATAATTAAAGCCACCACATAGCAATAATATAGTTGTATAGCAGTAACAACGAAAATTGTTGTGAATGTTGTCAAAAACAGTGGCCCATATAAATGTGATATATAATCAGTTATATCAAATAAATCACTAAGACGTAGTAATATTTTTGATAAAGCATTTCCACGTTCATTTTTTATGATTTTATCATTTGATAATAAAATAATTGTGGAATTATTATTTAATGTGAGATCTACATCGGTGTTATTTTTCTCCTCGCGTTTTAATAAAACATTTAATGCTTGAAATCTTTGCCGTATATAAAGTAATGATACAAAAGCCATTGAAAGGCCAAACGAATAGACAATCAATGGTATAACAGTTATTGTCCAATAATCAATTGTATTATAACTACTACGCATCATTGTCACATAAAAATCATAACAATTTAAATATAATGTGTATAATCCAATGCTTGTTAATATACATGCTAAACATAAGTAATTGTGATAATAATTAACGTGAATCCCTAATTCCATTATATCTAGATCAAATTTCTTAATCGAATTTAAAATTCTTTTCAATAAATCAATTTTTATTATTGGATTTATTTGTGTTACTGTCAATGTTACACCATTAATCAGTAATTGTATCCAATTTGATATAACCGAGATACGATCAGTACGTGTCTGCTTAATTGCCATTGAAAATATTAAACCGGCCCAATAAATTATCAAAAATAAGATAACAATAATTGTTGCCAATTTTGATCTTTCTTGTGTATTTGAAATTTTTATTGGTATCAAACCGAAACACTGATAAAATCGAATAAATAAATTTAACACATTTTCTAACTTTAGTGGTGATTTCATCTTTTTATTTATCTGCACTAGACACAATCAGTTAAATTAATAAAATATATTATTATCGTTAAATTAATTTATGGTTAATATAATAAATAAAAATTAAATTGAATTATTTTTTTCTTTTTCTACTTATCTATTATATGAGTGTTTTGAATAATTAATAAGTATAATGTGTTTTTAATAATTGAATATAGTAAAATGTTTTGTTATGTAAGAAAAATTATATATTTAATTTTAGAAAACAGAAAATTACCTAATACCTAGTTAATTCAAAGTATTTTATTATTTGCGTATTTATGTTTAATAATTAATTATTATTATTATTATAATCTACAACAAAAATTAATTAAAACGATAATCCATCTAACTTTAATTCAAATAAATTAAAAGGACACATTTTATTTGTACATTAAAGATCCATTAAGAAAATCAAAAACATTATATAGTTTATCGAAGAATTACACAATATAATATTACTTACTGATTATTTTTTTCGTTTTTAATTTTTTTATCGAATCTTTTTTGATTTTTGAATCTTGAGAAACTTTTGAATCTTTTTTTGTTTCCTTTTTTTTACCACTTTTACCCTTTTCATTTGTATTTTCTTTTTCAATTTTCGATTCAATTTCTAATTCTAATGCCTTCTGTTTACGACGGCCTAAGGGAGTTTTCGTCCACCATATATTGAACGCTTCTTCTTCTTCACGATAAACGGGTTCCTTTGTACTAGATAATATATATATTTTTACTCAATAGCTAACATAGAATTTAATTTTATTAAATTAACAAATAAATTGAATACCTTAATGCATTTATTAGTTCTGCGTGAGTTAACGGTTGCACTCTTAATTGTAGCATTCGTTTGCATGTAATTACTTCACGGATACAACGAACAACGGCTCCAATTGTATATCCATCTGATATTTTAGCCATTGCACCAGTATCAAATTGATTATGAATTCCGCTATACTCACTAAAAAAGCAAAAAAACTCATTAAATTTATTTATAAATGTTTAAATCCGAAAATAAAACCTTAAAAGTTCTCTCCAGGCATACGATAAAGAGCCATAATCTGGACGAGGTATATAGATAAATCGATTGTATGTTTGTTGTAAAAGTTTTTGATCTGATTCCCATGGACAGCTCGATGTACCAATAAATATAATGCGATCTTCAGAATTTATATTTTTAATTAATTTAGGCAAATCTTTTTTCAATCTTTTCGGGTCCGTTCGATCAGTTTTTGGTATTTTCTTCATAAAAGGTTTCTCAGCATCGCTCATATAAATGACAGTTGGTTGTAGTAATCGAGAAACTTTTGAGACTAAATGCATAAGCATTATTAATCCTGATTTTCCCGGATATTTTCCTACTATATTTGCTGGACTCAAATCAAAAAGAATGCCACCTACTTCAGTTACAATTGCATCTACTAATGCTTTTTTCCCAGAACCTTTTGGACCTGATATAAGTATTGAACGAATACATGGTGCAATACTTCGAACGACTTCTGAGCCTAAAGGTAAGATGCAATATTCTTTAATTACTTGACGAATATCTCCAGGCGTTGGAGATTTCCCATATCGTTCTGCATATGCTTTATCACCTAAGTACGATTGCAACAATACATCTGGATTTTTTTTTATTATTCCATTTGATACTAATTCTTCAAATAAAGATTCAGTGGTTCTATCTGGCGTGAGGTCTTTTTCTTTTTTCTTTTTACCTTTTTTACCGCTTCGTCTTGCCTTTTTACTACTTTTCTTGGACTTTTTACTTTTTGTTGTTCGATCACGATCCATAGCTGCCTTTTTAAAGAGAATTAGCAAATTTTAATTCAATAATATTTATACAAATATTAATATTTACTTGTAATAAATCTAACTCTTGTCTCATCATATCATCGACAATTTTTCTTAATTCATTTTCTACTTCTAAATATTTCTCCGAGTATATCATATTATCATAATGTTGCTGCTTCCAATTCAAGTACTCATCTTTATCTTTCCATATTTCGTTGTACCTTTATTTAAATAACATAAACACTTTCATTATATAAATTTTAAAATATTATTCAGAAATCTTACTCATCAATTCCTAATTTTATATCTGGTAAAAATAGAGATTGTGATGCTTTAAAACAAAGATCAACAGAATCTTCAATTTTAATTTCTCCAGTTTTTGTTGGTATTTTCGGTTTATCTTTAGTTCGTCTAGATTCTTTCGATGATAATGCTGATGAACGACTTATTTCACTTTCAGTGCCTTGTCTACTTAATAGATGACGAGAACCTCCACATTCTTCTGTTGGAAAATCAGGTAATTTTCCAGTTCGTTTCTTATATTCTTGAAACCAACATCTAATTTCATCTGCTATTTCTTCGGATATTGTTAATCCTTGTTTTGTGTTTATACCATCTTTTGTTGCATTTAAAGCGTTTATGTAATTATCGTTATATTCTGTTTGGACTTTATGTCGATATTCAGTTATCTTAAAATTATAAATTCGTGAATAGATTTTTATTAGATTTATTTAATTTTGTCTGTTTTTTTTTTTTGTTACTTTTTCCGAATTTTCTAATGCAATTGACCTAGAGGCGTTCGATGGTGGGACCATACCAATTAAAACCATTTCTTCTAATTTTCTTCGTCGTATTCTTTGGCGCGCAGCATAGCCACGCCAAACTTTTTGAATTCTCATAGCAGCTAATAAATTTGACTCGCCACGTTCTTTTGCTCCTTGATCTGTTTTACCTTTTTCTTTAAGAATTCTCAGTTCTTTCATAAATTGTGCTCTGAATATAATCATTTATTGACAGCTAATATATAAGTCATAGATATACATAAATTAAAGACAAACCTTAATCGTCCTTGCCGTGCACGTTCGTGCATTTGAATAGTTTTAATTGCTTCATACTCTGTCATGTTTTCCACTTCGACATCCTCATTAAAATAACCATATTTTTGTAAAATTTCATCCATTGTCTTTTTTCTTTTCATTATTTCCGCTATGCGATCCCTTTTAAAATAGCGAGGGATTTTTATTTCCACATCAAACGGCGTCAAACGTAATCTCTCCATCACTTCATCGTTATAGTTAAATTCCATCATATCAATATTAACTAAATCATGTTTTAATTCAACAACTCGCCCTAAACACGAATCAAGAAGCTTTCTAACTAGTATACGTTTTTGTGGTTGAACAAACTGATCATAAACTTCTTCTAATCGATTACTGATGATTATGTATTTTACATAAAGTTCAAAAATTGCCGATTGTGCTGAAGTTTTATCATAAGTTGGTTCTAGAGCCTGATTTTCATAATCTTGGACTGCTAAATCCTCAAGATCTTTTTGTGCCTTTTGCCAAAATTCTTGATATAACTTATTCGACATTTTTTGTTTACACAGCGAGCACTTGAATACTAAAGAAAACACAAAAGAGCCGATAAACACTTACTAAAGTTTGATCAATAAATTTAAAAAAGAAAAAACAATATCCTTTAAACGTCTACGCACAGCCATAGTATTAATGAGAATTTATTCAGGTGTAAAAAAGGCTAATTATTAAATTCATAAAACACATTACATACTACACCATGACAGCGAAGTGCAATGCTTTACATGGTTTATTTCAAATTATTTCGTATGTTTGTTAAATACATAAAATTGTTACATAAATAAATGAATATAATTAAATTTATTTTTTAGCAAATGATATTTTCATTGCATGTGTCGGTGTTATTTTGAATCCTTGTAGAGATTCTTTTGCAGCACTACTTTGTAATTCAGAAGCAAATTCAACAAATGCAATATCATGACGATTTGGCACTAGCCGTACTTCTTTAAAGCCAGGAAATTGGGTAAACAGCATGGAGAGCATCATTTCATTTGTTTCTTCAGGTAGATTTGTTAAGAATAATATTTGATTAGGTGGTTGATCCGCTGTTGATGAGGGATTTGTACTACCCGTTTCTGCCGTGGAGGCATTCTTTTGCTTTTTGGATCTAAATTAAAAAAATTATATATAATTAGTTAAAAAAAAATATTAAAAATATGTTTTAAATCGTACTTCTTCTCTTCGGATGGTGCTGGTTTTGGCGGTTTTACTTTTTTGGGTCTTTCTTTAAAAGTACCATTCATCTTTGCAATAACGTCACTATCGCCTTTTGAATATTGAATTCTCATTGGCTTATCATAAAATGGAAAACCTTGCATTGTTCTGAGTGCTGTAGTTGCACTTGCAATTTCTTTAAAAATAACAAACGCTTGTCCCCTCATTTTTAATGTTTTTAAAGCGACAATATCTAATATTTGGCCAAATTGGGTGAATATCGCATAAAGAGATTTTTTTAATTCTTCCTTTTTAATCTTCTCATTAAGATTATTAATGTAAATTGTGTGGTTAGGCCTTATATCCATTGTCAATATATGTAATATTTTGTAATATAAAACACTGTAAAGATATCGCACTAATTTAAATTTTTTTAAAAACAATTAAATATTATAATTTATATTTGTTACCTATTTATGAATATTTGTTGAATGTGTATCGATTAATTATACTTTTTTGATTAAATAATAAGACGCTTTTATACGTTTAACTTTAAGGTTATGTATAATGTTTACCGATAGCGGCATCGGGGTTTACATTTCATTTAAGTGTTCTCAAATTTAGTGGTAACCGTTCTCATATTCAGTTACTTACATATAGTTCAGTGATTTATTCTATTTTTTTATTAATATATCTATAGATTTTTTCTATTATAGTTATATATATTTAAAATTTTCTATTTAATTACATTTCAAGATATTTATTTAAATTTTTTATTGCTTATCATTACTAGTTATATTATTTTCAAAATACTCAATTTTCCACCTCATATAAGCTACTTTCATCCTATCCCAAATATTGTCCAGAGAATCCATTGCTGGTCTTACGTCAAGCAAAGCAAATTTATATTCACTATCAATGCTACCACCATCATAGTAATCTATAACATATCTGACATCTTTTCCACATCTATCAACAATCCAGTCATGCCTATCGAAGGGAAGCTCGTATCTTGAAAATCATTAAGATTAATTGTTATTTAAATATTGAATAATTAATTTTGTAATTTTCATACCCCATCCAATTACGAATACGTGCTCTCGGACTGTATGCTGTGGCTTTGCCACCAAAGCTTTTTAATTTAGGATTTCCGCATTCCCGTGCATGTAAAGCTTCCCATTTAAGAACTTCATTCCAAGCTTGTTCATTATTTGCATTATGAATTTTAATTATATCTGCCATATCTTTCTGTTGTATGTCTTCCTTTTTCCAACGCCAACCTTTTCTTAGCATAGCATTCCAAAACATTTGTTGACTTGGATAAACCCAAAAGTCTTGTTTACCATCCTCTGTTACTTTAGGAATACTTGAAATTTGCCGATCCGTAGGAAGATGAAAGGGCTGATCAGGTGATGGTTGTTGATTTGGTGGCGGCATCTTAAACAATTAATGAATTAATAATAATATTTGAATTTTAAGAAGATCTGCATTAATACCATGTTAAGCGGATTTATATCGTTATTATCGTGCTTTATAGGACACTCTTCAGTTGTTGTTTTTGGTGGTAATTTTTGATGCATTGGACATTCTGGCGGTGGTTCGCCTCCCGGAAAACTATGTTTCGAATGATATTGTTTTTTTAAATCATTATTATCCTTTGCACCGGATTCTCGATCTATGTAAATAATGTCTTTTGCGACAAGTTCTGCAGCTGATACAGTGTTTCCCATATTTTTCTTTTACTATTGAATTGTTACGTAATTTCAAGAAAAGTTAATTCCAATCCGAAAGGAAATCAGTTCCGAGAAAAAACATAATTAGAATTAGAATTTTATAATTTTATACATTAAAAAAATTAATTTAGTCATAGTTTTGTTTAAAAATATATTTCTTTGACAGCAATTTATATAACAAAAAAAATAGAAAAATATCAAATTACAATTCTCAGGTTACCTTGTCTTATCGTTACTCAAGGATTTATTATTTCACTTATTTTCAAATCATTAAAAATAAATTGAAAATGTAGGTTTTAAGCCAATATGAGAAATTCCTAAAAAACCTAAATCCTAACCAATATTTTAAAAAATAATAAAATTAAAGTGTACAGTAGGTAGAAAATAATTTGAAACATTTCCATTGAACGTAATTTTATAATTCAAGATATATAGTGTTGGCCACATTAAAATAATTCAAGTTTTAGTTCCAATGCATAGATGGAGTTGTTAATCTTATACAAGTAATATACATATATATTCTTTGCAATTAATTTTTCTTATAATAATCTATTTTGAATTCCATTAATACATTGTTTAGTCTGTTTTTATTACTTATTGAAAGCAAAAGCAAAAGAAAAATCATAACATTAATATATTGATCATTATAAAGTGTTATTTAATTTTGACCTACAGTTTTCATAAATAAAGAAAAGAAAATTTTATATATATATATATATATATTTTTGGATAAATATATGTATTTCACCATATACATAGTTAAAAATTAAAATTTTAGTGATTTTTTTATTCTAGTGTTGGTATTTGTATTAAATATTTTTATTCGTGTTTGTTTGACCAAAAAAAAAAATTATTGGCAAAGAGAAAAAATAAAATAATTAATTTCTTTTATAATTAAAATAAAATTAATTATTTTTCACTAAATAAATAAATATATATATAATTTAAAAATAAACATATATATATAATCGTCACGTTCGTGAAATTGAAAGCAAAACATACTAATCTTCGTCATCCATTTCCTGTATAACTTTATATTGTTTTTTCTCTTTTTTATTTTTGTTTGTAAAAACATTTTGCAATAATATTTTATTAAATAAAAATTATTATAATTATTAATAAATACAAGAATACAATTGTTAAAAGTATTTAAATGTGTGTTGATTATAGATGTGGAAAATTCCTTTCAAAAAAATTTTTTAAGTAAAACATTTTAATATAATTGAAAATATATAATAATCAACTTTTAAAACCATAAGAAAATAAATGTGTAATTTTTGCGTTATCAGAAACATGTTCATCATTAAATAATTAATAGGAAATCTTTTAAGTAAAACAAAAAAACAAAAAAGAATAATAGAAATAGTGTTTAAATAAATAAATTTTTAAAATTCTGTTATAAATAACAAGTTACATGTGTACATCAATATTAATAAATCATAAAATCCGTGTGAAGCTATTTTTTCGAAAACCACGTTATACCCACTACTGTTCTGTTTGGAATATTTTATTAAGTGCATTATATCAGAAGTGTGCAATTTGAAGATAAATAGATACCTAGACTAGACCAGCTATAATACTTGTAATTTTCTTAAATATTTTTAAACAAATCAAAAAAGAAGAAGAATAATAATAATTCACTCAGTTCATTCTGAATAAATTAAACGAAATATTTAAAGAAAAATTATCTATTATTGTGAAACTACATCGTTCAATTATTTGGAAAAAATAATTAAAGAAAAGATTTCAGTTTCATATATAAGCAAGAGGGAAAATAACAAAATTTTGAATGAAAATTATCGTTTCTAAATTTTTTTTGTGGTATTGGTTTGGTTTTCCAACGAACTCACATCGAATAGAATTAATATTTGCATTAATTCTAGAAGCCAATTAAAATAGAAGAAATATTTCTATATAAACCACAAAAAAAAAGAAAAATAGAAAGAATAATTTCTTTGGCAGTATCGAAAATGGATCCGTATTGGGATAGAAATGGTCATGCTGCACATACAGTCAAATTTGAAAGGTATTTTTTCCATTCATGTGATTTTATTCTTTTAAAATTCGTTTGTAATTCTTAAATATTTCCAGAAATTTAACAAATTATTTCATATCTATAATAAAATAATGTACAAAGTCAAGTCATGTATTCTCTTGCAAAAACAAAATTCACATTGGTTTTATCAAATATAGATTCGTTAAGTAATTTATCGTTGAATAAACAAAGAGAACCTAAAATGCAAATGTTATATAAATTTAAAAGATAATTCAATAATCAAAAAGAAGTGCTTATCGTCTTCGGATATCGCATAATTACCTTTCATTGTTTGTATGTATATAGAGAGTACAGGTGAGCAAATACAATAAAATGTAGGGTTCGGGGATTGATAAAGAGTTTGCTTGATTATAAAAGTAAAAAGATTTAATTGTAATTATGAAAAGCAAGCCCGGCACTTGCTCACCTATGGTTTATTGAATTGTTTTTAACAAGAAATTAAAATCATAATCTTCTATTTAATAGAATGATAAGAATATATTAAACTACTTTAAATGTATATAATATTAAAGAATTATTATATTTATTAAATTGTACACATTGTATAAACATAAAATAATAATAATAATATAAAACAATAATTAATATTATTATTATTATTAAAAAAAGAAAAACGTGTCAGTTAATAGTTTTCGTTTATGAAAAAAAAAAAAGTATTATCTCTCACACGTTTTATATAATTTATTATTTGCATTTAATTGTTTTTAATTTTATTTTCTGTTTTTTTTTTTTTTAATATTTATACACAAATAACAGGTGTCAATATATTAATATAAATGTGTGACATTACCTGTGGTACTTATACATATTATATATTTTAATTAATTGAACAATATTTCTTTGCTTTAATCAGCTTTAATTTTTTTTTATTATTAGATATTTTAATAAAATTTATATTTTATTTATGCAATAATAAAAATGTGTTGAAATAAGAGTTTTTATAGAAATAAATACCTTTAAAATATATATATATATATATATTTATTTATATTATATTATGCTGTGTTTATACCGTATCACTAACTGAATATAATTTGTACTTTGGAATTATAATATTGGAAGAGATAACAATGTATATAATAATTATTATTTGTATATAACTTTAACATATTTTCTATTTTATAATTTCTTCTGTTTTATGTGTATTATGCTTATACATATATTCAGAAGAAAAACTATAATAAATTGTATCTAATTAAATCTAAAAAATACTAAGTACTTTTATTTTATTTTTGAAGATTAATTAATTATTTTAATGTTACAAAAATCATATTGATTAAACTGTTTCTATAATAAGAAAATTTTTAATTGAAAAATAAATCATTCCACCATTTAAATTATTATTATTATAATTATTTTATTTGTTTGTTATCATTTATTTACATTTATCTTATCAAAAGTGAGTTTTTCTTTTTCTTTATTTGTTATTTTTATTTTTTTGTTAATTCATTAGTGATATAATAATAAGCACGTGCAAAATATTTTTTCAATTCAAGTTGAAGTTTTGCCAAGGGAAAAACAAAACAAAATCGATTAAATTTTATTGGAAGTTTATTGTTGTTGTTATCGAGACATAAAAAAAACAAAAAACAATTTTATCAAGAGAATAAGTTTTATAATAAACGTGACGTAATATATAAATCTAAAAAGAAAAAAAAAATGTTTGATTAAAAGAGATTATTAATTTAATTTCTTAATTTCATTATCTTTTTATTTATTTGAAAATATTAAAATTATTAATTCATTTAATTAAATCCAAGACCAAACATTAAATGTTTTAAAAACACCGCCACCATCACCACCACCATTATTAATAATTATTATTTTTTGTGTTTGCCACGTGTCATCAAACTAGATTTCATTTATTAGCGAGATTTGTAGTATTTAATTAAAAGAAATACTTAATTTATATTTTGCACATGATTTAATGTATATTTTGTAATAAATAACTAAAAAAAAAATTATGAAATTATTATTTCTTTTTACACGTGACTATATTTCATTATTTTTAATCAATAACATCACGTGTTGTTTAAACGAGCACCGTTTTAGTGTGTATAGAATAGAGTCTCGTGTATTACAGTGTTGTCTGTAACCGATAATCCACGTATATATAGCTAAGATAATCTATTGAATCATTGAAATTTAATAAAAGATGTACCAAAAATTGATTAAGCAATTTACCTTGAACACAATTTTAAAAGTTGCTACATTGGGAAATGAATTGAATTCTTGAATTTTTTTTTTTTTATTATTAATTGCAAAATTATTTTAACAACGTGCATACCATTTTGAAAGTACAAACGTATGTAATTCATTATAAATAAATGCAAATACATAAACATGTGATTCGTAAAATAATAATATATATCATGCGTCAAAAATACAGATAATTCCATTATCAGTTTTTAATGTTTTATTCTACATAAGCCTGTAAATAGGATTTGTTTTTATATAATTTTATGTATATAAATTTGATAGAAATTATTTATTTTATTAATGATGATTAGAATATATTACAAAACATAATGTTATTTTTATTTATTTTATTTTTAATGCAATTTTAATTTTTAAGAATAAAACAGTAAAATTATGAATAAAAATGCGCAGTAGGAATTATAACAATTAAAATGGAAAAATAATCAAATAATATAGAAAGAAAAAACGAAAAAAAGAATCAATTTTTGATATTGATTGTTTCATTTCGTTTTTTTATATAAATAATAAAGTACAATAAGTACAATTAAGTACCTAATAATATTATATGTATATAGATCTACTAATTTTTTTACTTTTTAGTAAATTGAAGTAAAAATCCCATTGGAAATTAAGAAACGTTGAAAAATCATACAAAGAATAATGTTGTCAGTGGCTGTGAATAACGCGTAATATATATAGGAAAAATACACACAGTTTATTATTTTTGATAATATTATTATTAATACTACAATCAAATGTAAATGAAAATAATATAATATTCAATTTTAATTAAATGGAAAAAAAAGGCAGCCACACACAAGCTACAAAATAAAACAACATAACAAATAATAATAATAATATCAACGACTTTTGTGGCAAAATGATTATATTTATTATTTTTTACGTTGTGTCTGTATGCTATTTTAATGTAGGTAGTTAATGCAATATATACATATACATATATTTTTTATAAAATGTTGTTTTGATCAGGCAACGCCAAAATTATACTCGCGTGATAGAAACGTGACACTCAATAAAAATAAAAAAAAGAAAAACAACGAAGAAAAATCATAATAATAATAAACAAATATTATAAAAATAAAACCTAGCCACCAGCAGCAGCATAACATAGCACAGCACAGTACAGTACATACACAGTAGATATTTCAACACAACAGCAGCAATAGCGAAAATGAAAAAATAAAATAAAAACTCGCAGCACAGTTGTTATTTTTTTTCTGCTGTTAATTTAATCCAAATCCAAGGTTAAGTTAGAGTTGCTAAACATTTAAGAAATTTTTATATAAAAATAAATAAATAATTTTGTATTGCTGCTGCTGTTGTTGTTGTTGTTTAAACAATTATAAGACAATCCAAGAGGAGAGAAATAATTTTTTTTTCTTTTTGCTTGAATTGTCGTCATCATTATTGGGGTACCGTTTGAATTATAATTATAATATTATTATTAAAAATGTTGAATTTTATTAAATTTCTTAAATCTAACATTAATTACGCTTTATTTTTTAGTATTTTCAGTATTTTTGCATCATACGTTATTTACTTTAAAAAAAAAAAAAAGTATATTTTGTTATCAGTTTTTCGTCATCACGTTTTTTTTTCTGTTTTTAATATAAATTACGTCATTTAAAGACAATTATTTATTATTTTCATAAACAAATATAAAGAATGAAAATCTATATTATTTTCTTAATCTTTATAGAGAAAGTTATTTATAAATTGTTGTTAAAATAACATATATAAGAATGATGATGATTTGTAACGAGACGAGATGAGAAACGAATATTGTTTTATTCCTGGTAGAATAGAATTGACTCCTTTTTTTTTTTTTGTTGTTTTTGATTACAAAATTATTTATCCATAAAATTTTTTGCCAAATTATGATTGATAGAAAAATTGTTTTTATCTATTTTTGTTACAAAATGAGTTTTTAACAAAAATAAATTTGTTAATTGAATACGTAAAAAAAAACGCGATGACATCACGTCACAAGTTAACACATATCACCTTATAATACACAACATGTGTGTAGTGTATTTTATAAAGACATAATTAATTAAACAAAAAAAAAAAACGAAATATTTTTAACATTTTTTATTTAATTGATAAAAGAAAAAAAACCTAAGCGTGTAACTTTATTAAAAATGAGAATAATAATAATTAAGAAACGAATGCTTTTATAAATTGTTACTTAAAGATTTTCTGCTTTTTTACATATTATTTTGTTTAACATTCTTATCTCTTTTTTGGAGAATTTTATTATTTCTTTATTATAAAAAAAAATTGTATTCTTGAATATTCTTGCACCACGCACAGTTATGAAATAGAACGCGTTATTATCTTGTGTATTTCTCCCAATCATTCATTCAATGGATAATCCTTTAAAAACAATCTTCGAGAATATCTTAAATTCATGCCTATAAATTGACGAGTGGTGTAATTTTAAGCAATTCACAGGTCTGTAATATTCCTAAACGTGTCTTTATCTTGTTAATTTTTTAAGGAATTGGAAATTTTAAACGTCGTATGAGCTTTTTTTATAGTTATATCATAGAATCAAAATACCATTTGAAATGTTTACTGTTTATTAATAATTGTTTTATTTTAATTTTTAATGAATGATTTAATTAATTTTTGTTAAATTATAAAAATTCTGCAACATTTTTATGACGGTACTACAGTGTAGTTTTTCTTTTTTCCTTGCAAATTTCATTGTTAAAGTTTAATTGGAAAATTTTCTAATATGTCGTAGCGTGTTGATCGAAAAGATCTCTCTGTCTTGTCTTTCTCTTTTTCGCTTAATTAATTATTTAAAATAAACATTTTTTCATTATAAATAATAATAATAAATAAATAAAACGAACTAAATATCCTACATATGCGCAGCCGTCAAACAACACGTTTTTAAGCAAAAAAAAAAAAAAAAAAAAACTATTTTATTTTTAAAACACACGTTTGTTGACATGAGCCGCCAATAAAATAATAATAAAATATTTTATTTAGTTTTTACTGATATCTTGTGAATGTCCTTATTTTAATTTTAAAGATAATTGAAAAAAAATTGATGCAAACAGGAATGATGACACAATAATAGATCTTTTTAAGATAAATGGATAAAGATTTTTTTACATCAACGATTTACATACTAGTTATGTCTTAATATTAGTTTCTAATGGCTTAATCATTATTATATTGAATCAGAATAATTTCTGTATTAAAAATGTCACAATGTCGTGTGTTTCCTGTGGTCACGATTTCCTTAATTCTTCGTCGTCTTTTTTCTATATTTATTTTAAATTTAATTTTATTTCAACAATAACAATAATAATAATTTCATAAATAAAAAATATTTTTGAAGAAACATTTTTGTTTGTTTGTTTTTCATTTTTTTTTTTTTATATTTATCACGTGATTATATATATATTATTTTTCTTGCCTTTATTATAATTTTAATAGTAATATATGTATTTAGCATATACTAATACCAAGAAAAATTATAATTATAAACGTTTTATATTTTTATTAATAAAAATGAATTAAAAAAATAAAAATGATTCATATATACATATGTGTGATATTGAAATTTGTTTTTTATTAATTCGTCTGCCTGCTGCAGCAGTGGTAGTAGTAGTAGTAGTAGAAGTAGTTGCGGTAGAAGTACTATTTTCTTATTTCGATAATAATATTGATTAAATTTAATATTATTATTTTCTTATATATATATATATGTATATATATATATTTCTTTATGTTTATGTTAATTATATTTGTATTTAAATAAAAATAGATTTTATACATACATATACATCTATACATATTTTTTTATTTTCTTTGCACATTATCATAGTTAAATTTAAACTCATGACATTATATAAAAAAACAAAAAAATTAAATCAAAAAAATAATACTTATGTATATGTATGTATGTATGTCTGTATATACATATATTATTAAAATTAAAAAGTAAATAATATCTAGTCTTAAATGGATAAAACAAGTTTTTTTTTGTTTATCAACTATAATTTAATTATTTAAAAAAAAAAAAGAAAAAATAAAATCAAAAATTTTCCTTTGTTAATTTTTTTAGCGAAGCAGCTGTAGCTGGATTTCCTTATTGTGGTGAAGCTGGCCTTAATTTTTCAACATCAACAGCCGCATATAGTGAGGATGACGGTGAATATGTACCTGGTAGACGTGGAAAAACATCTAGAGTATGTATAGTGTTTTTATAATTAATTAATTTTTGTCGCCTTTTCAGCAGCAACTATTATTTTGATATAATTTACTCTCGATTATTATTGCCACATTTTTTATATATTTTTTTGATGAACTGATAATGCGTTTTTGTTTAATTATACAAATTATCTTTACTACAGAATACAGAACTACTTCTAAAATACTAGAAATAATTTAATAAAATAATAAAATATTTTAAATACTTTTGTTTATTTAATTAATTAGAATTTTCTTAAAGTTCTATTTGATTTTGTTTTCTTTTATTTACGCAATAAAAATTGCTTTCTAATTTTATATTAAAAATAAATGAATTTTGTCGTCATAAATATAATCATTTTATTCTTTTTGATGTGTTAAAGGTCTTAGGTTAGACTATTGTTTGTTCTTAACATGTTTGTTTAAATTTATGTGACAATAAAATACAATAATAAACATAATTAATAATAATTTCTTAATTTATGTTAAATTATTATTATTATTATTATTATTATTACTAAATATAAGATGATTCAATTATTTTGAAAATAGCCACACAAGAAAAAATACAAAAAACAACCAAAAAAGCACACAGCATTTTGTATATTTGTTAATTAAAAGTTTAAATATAGAAATAACAAAAAAACAAAAAGAAAAAATTATATTTAATTAAAATTAAATTTCACGTGATAAAATAATGCGCTGGAATTTTATTTTTGATAAAAACCGTAAATATATATTGTCGTCTATTTTTATATAATTATATTAAACACACTTTATCGCACAATTGTATTATTTATGTTGAAAGTGAATTTTTATTTTTATTTTTATTTTTATTTGTTTCGTTTCGTTATACAATTATCAATAATTTAATCATTTTTTTTTATTATAAAATCACGTGTTTTGATGTATTTTAATAATAATTTTTCATTTTTTTGTTTTTGTTTATAGCAAGATCCATTATCACATCGTATAATTGAAAAACGTCGCCGTGATCGAATGAATTCTTGTTTAGCTGATTTATCACGTTTAATTCCACCACAATATTTACGTAAAGGACGTGGACGTGTGGAAAAAACGGAAATTATTGAAATGGCAATTAGACATTTAAAACATTTACAAAATCAAGAATGTTTAAATCGTGAAAATGTATGTGCAGATCAATTTCGTCTTGGCTATCAGGAGTGTTTATCAGAGACAGCACGTTTTTTGACTGGTAGCGGTTATTTTAAAGAAATTGGATGCAAAATAATTGCACATTTGGAGGAGCATTGTAATGAAGTAATGAAAGGTTTGTTTAGAATAAAAGCATTTTATTTGAATATTAGAAAAGAATGTAAAAACTATTTTATTAGCATTAACAAAGAATTTATTTTAATTTTAGGTGAGTATTCAAAATCAATTAATGTTTCTGATACAATGTTGGCGCCTTCACGATCACCAACAAATTACCATAATGCAGGGCATCTAACACAATTTCGAGATATTTTACCATCTGATTTGGAACATAATAATAGTAGCAATGATCAATATGATATTAAAGATTTAAGTTTTAAAAGTCAACCACAACAAGCACCTGTCATCACCTCAACAGCGCCAAATAGTCAACTAGATACTAGTAATCATGATTTTGATACAATACGGGCAACATCATCATTATCCCAGCCTGATAATAATTCAATAAATCATCATGAAAGTGTTTTACGCACAATCCGGATGCGTAAATTTTCCGAAAATAATATGCATGATGAACATAATAATAATAATTACAAATTTAAAAATTATATTCAACAACGATTTTCGCAAGATAATCATATTGATGATTCGAGTTCAATGTGTGGTACAACAGGTTTATTAACTAATGGCTGTGGTATAAGCAATGGCAAAGATTTAAGTAATGCGAGCAGTAATAGTAATTGTAGTAATAAAATAAATAATAATAATAATAATCAATTTGATTTAAATGAAAAAAATTCCAATGATAGTGATATTCATAATGTAATTGCAAATGGTGTAGGCAGCAGTAAAAAACGTAAAACAACACAACCATTAGATTCTTTAGAGAATAGTAGTTGCGATGAGAAGCCAACAACAAATGGTATAACAGAATTTAAAAACGAAATAAATTCGACAAATTTATCTTCATCGATGCACCATCACAATCATCATTTGCAAATGGATGTTAAACCAACTATAGGAAGTTCGGTACGTGATGGCCATCATTCTGGTGCTAATCCTGTGCCAATATTTGCCTTGCACAATCAAGGTCCTTTTTATATTCCACTAACAGTAGACTATGAAACATTGTTGCCTTATTTAGATGGTATTGATTTATTTGATAAAAATTTTAATCATTTAACAACATCTTTACATCCAATCAATATTAATGTAAATTTTATTGCATCGCCATTAAAACAAGGACGTGCCAAAGTTGAAGGTATTGTTAATGGGTGGTAAAAATATATATATAAAAATATACATATAAAATATAAATATTAAAATCAAAGTAAATTCATAATGATAAATAGTAATATTTTAAAACAGATATAAATATTATAAATAATAAAAAATTTAATTGTATATATTTAAAAGTTGTTTTTTAAAAAAAAAAGGTTAACTATTTTTATCGTTTTTCATTTCTTAGAAAGAATAAATATATACAAATAGATATATATATATATATATATATAAATTGATTATGATAACAATACAAAAGGGAATTGATTAAAACATATTGGCTTCAGTCTTACTTAAAAATGATTCAAAAGATTAAAAGTTTTATTATTTGTGAATTATTATGTTTTTGCTTTTAATTGATGTATTTTTATTATTAGCTATTTACTGCTACGAATACTAAAATACATCTCACTCTTAATCTAATTACAAATTATCAGCATTTTAGTTGTTTTTTTTTTTCTACCTTTTTTTCTAACATTTCTTGCAAAGTATTTTATTTTAAATGTATATAATTACATTGTCGTCTCAATATACCTTTATAATATTAAATTATGTATGTGAATCGTTTATTATTTTTAATTTTTACAATTTAAATATACAAAAATAAAATTATTTTGCATTATTTGTTGTTGTTTATGAGATCATTTTTTTATTAGATTAGTATTTTTTCTTTTTCATTATGAAAAATTATTTGCTGCTATTATAATATCAAAACAAATTTTTGCTTAATATCATTATTATTATTATTATTGTTATTACTTACTTACTTACTATATACTGTTCACAATACTTATTTAATTTAATATGTGCAATGAACAAAATATTTGAATATTATTTGAAAAGATTTCCTTCATGTGTCTTATTTTGTTATTAAATATTTTATTTATTTAAAATAATACGAATATATTATATATTTTTTTTAAAAAAAATTTTATTTCTCTATCCATCAAATATGCATAAGATTACTTGCAACTGGTTGCAACCAAAGAGAATAACCAAAAAGAAAAAATAATAAAGATAAGATTAGAAAAAGAAAAAATTTAATAAAATATATTTATGTACAAGAGTACTGTTCTGTGTGAGGATAATATTTATATACATTAAGTTTATATTTATATGTTTATTCACATAGATAGAAAGGAAGATAGATTTCTTCTCAATATACATATAACTATTAATTTAGAAATTCAAACAAAACTCAGGTATATTTCCGCTCTTGTTCTAGTTATTATTTAATATTAAAATGAAGAAAATAAAGTTTAATTGATATTTTTTATATATAATATATATGTAGAGAGAAAAATACTAAAATTATTATGGTAAAATCTGTGATAAGAAAAAGAGTATTTGCAAGTCTTTTTTTTTTGTAAAAAATATATATTTTGTTTGTTATTAGTATATATATACTATTCAAATATTTCTTTATTAAATAAAAAATAACTGTAAATATTTAATTTTTCGGGATTTAATAAGTAAAAAAAACTTTTAAATAAAGGATAACCGTTGATATAGGAATATAAATTAAATAATAAACTATTAAATAATAATTATGAAAAATGAAAATAATAATATAAATAAAACAAGTGTATATAATTTTCTTATATATGAGGACATACATACATATTCTATATTTGCCATTGTTTTTCTTTAATTTATTTTATTATTTTTCAATTTTAAATATTTCTTTTATACTATTATTATTATTATTATTTATCTTTTTAATATTATAAAGAAATAATGAAGTAAAAACTTCATTCTTTTCAGTATTATTTATTTCACATTTTCCTTTTTTCTTTTTTACTAAATTTTCTGATTTAAATTAAATTCAATAAACTTCAAATTATTTTTTTTTTTTTTTGTTGTATTACAACTTTGTTATTTGTTTTTTATTAAAATATAATTTGCTTGTTTTTCATAATTACAAATACAGTTATTAATGCTAAACACAATTAAGACAGAGATAATATATATTTAATTATTTTATATTTGTTATTTTATTTATTATTTATTCAATCAAACGAAAAATAGTGTTACTTATGAAAAATGTATATGCAATGAAGAAATACATTATTTTATTTTTATTAATTAATATAAAAATAGCGGAAAATAAAAGATTTATGAATATTATATAATAATAATAATAATAAAATATATTATTTATAAATTAATTCTTTTTAGAACGTTTTCTATTTGAAGCATGATGTGCTGAAGGTGGCTGTTGTTTAGATCCTTTATATAAATTATTTAGAAATTCATCCAGGTTAGGCTCACTACAATTAAATAAAAGTTATTTAATTTTAAAATTTTTAAAAGATAAGAAAAACAAAGAATTCAAATTACTTTGTGTTTTGATCTCGTTTCAATTTTTCTTTATCTTGTTGTTGTTGTTGCTGTTGATTATGCTGTTGTTGTTGTTGATGGTGTGGCTGCTGTGCTTGTTGTTGCTGTTGACCTCCTAATACAATACGGTACTGTACCAAATGCGCATTTGGCTGAAGATGTGTTAAAGCTCCTCGTTGACAATTTGCCCATTCAGTTATGTCGTACACATTACCTTCCATTAATGCTAAATATTTCCAACGTAACCCAAAGAATGTGGTTTCAGCCCAAATATCCCCCTTATAAATAAAAAACAATAATAATAATAACATAAATAAAAAAAACCAACATTTAAATCCGTTTAGAAATAAATTACTTCTCTAGCCGAATGTCGAATTTTACAAGAGGCACATTCTCGTGCTGCATAATGCGGTCGCCCAGTCGGTTTTCTAGGGTGACGCAAGCTACAACTACTGCATCTAAAATTTAATTTTAAATTATTAATAAAAATGTTATTACTATTTGTGTAGTATATATATAAAATGTAATTTACCGAATTGTGTTTGCTGCTTCAACAATTTTAGTATGCAATTGTGTTAATAAATCATTTAGTTCTGACCATGCTTTTTCTGCATTCAATACTTCGGCTAAACTTTGATCATAATTCTTTCGGTTTTCAGGTTCACCAATTAATTCAAAAGCTCTTTGAAGTATTTTAAATGCTTCTTCAGCACCGGGCTGTTTATTTTTATCTGGATGAACTAATACAGCCAATTTTTTATAATGTTTACGTATTAATTCCTGTGTGCATTGTTGTGTTACACCAAGAATACTAAAAAGATTTTATAAAATAAAATAATAATAAATATATACTTTATTATAAACACATCAATATTTACCTATAAGCATCCTTGCCTTTACAATTTAATAACGAGTACATAGCTTCATCACCAGTTTGAGGTAATCGTCCGTCTTTATAAAAATCGTTAGCTTGTTCTGGTATTTTTTTACGATAAATATTACGCCAAAATGCCCATTTTGAATTTTTTGTAAAACGTGCATCAAATTTTTTATAAAATTTTTTAAATAATGTCATTGGAAAACCAGAATTATTTTTTAATTCAATTTTTATCATATGATAACAATTTAAACTATATTCATAACCTGAATTCAATTTTTCCCAAACAATGCCAAAACTAAGGAACACAATATCACTTAACAATGCTTTAAACCATGTTAATATTTTCAACATAAATTCCAACCATTTTTCACATAATTTTATAAAATATGCGTACTTTTTATTATTTTTTTTATTATTTATACGATTACAGCGTTTATTATTTGTGTTATTTGATAATGATGAATTTGTTAAAACAGTTTGTTGTTGCGATTGTTGGAAATTTTTATCAATTTTATTATTATAACGTGTTGTCGCATTTTTACGTTTTATTATGTGGGATTGTTTTGAACAAGCGCCAGATGCTGATGCAGCCGCAGCAGCCGCCAACGCAACAGAAGAAGAAGCTGTTGAAGATGAGGAGGACGATTGTTTTTCATAGGTATGATTATTATTTCCAATTGTTTCTGTAACATTATAATAACTATATTCATAATTTTGTTGTTCATATGATGATAAATTTTCATCTTCGCTACTTTGTTGTTGTTGATGATAATTATAACGTTGATCTCTTTTTTTATCATAATCAGTGTATTGTGACGGCATATGTTTATTTTTACCTTTTACTTTGTTTTGTTTTTTTGTGGTTGTTGTTGTTGCTGGATTGTTATTTATTGGATTTTCTTTATTATTTTCTTCAATTCGTCCTCCTTTCTCATCAGTAACTGGGTAAACTTTTTTAGTATTTTTTGACATGCCATTATTAGCCATTGAATCACTGCTTAATATTTTAGCCGAATTACCATGGGACTTTTTTAATTTTGGTAATAAACTTTCTTTTTCATCACCAGTATATGTAACACTGTTCGTTGACTTCTTTTCATATGTTGCATTAGTTGGTTGGATTGTTGACATGCTATTCATGTATTTATTTTTATCATGCAATATTTTATTTGTGGAACCATTTAGAGTATTTATGTTATAATTATTATAAACATTGTGGTCTCCTTTTTTATCATTAATAACATTTTTACTTAGAACATCAGAATATGACATACGCATTGGTTTAACTTCAGCCACTATACGTGGTTTTTTAACTTCTTGTTGAATGTGTTGTGCAGGTGTTGATTGTTTAATAAAAGTGCCTGCGCGTACATCTGACGATGGTGGATTTCGCTCAACTGCATGCAATATATTTGCGTTTTGCATAACAGCTGGTTCGTTTGTTAATAAAATTGGTTTTGTTTGTGGTGGTTGAACTATTACTGATTGCGTTATTTCAATCACTGGGCTTCTTTCACTTAATTTTATACCAGTTTCACCGAATGGTGTATATGTTCCAGAAACATTTGGTGTCCAATTACCTACAAATTGATTAATCAGCATGTTTGTTGCATTTTGAACATTCTCTGATTGAGCTTGCTCCTTTTGATATTGTATAAATTCATGCGACAGTGCAGCATTCATTTGTTGTTGCTGTTGTTGTTGCGCAAATAAGATATATTCTTCACTAGGTTGCGAAGGCTCACCACCATGAACATTTGCATACGAATTGTTGACAAATAATTCATAATTAATTGGGTTTGCACTAGTATGATGATAATCCGGATAAAATGACTTATTACCAGCAATTATTGGATATTCTTTAGTAGGATGATAATTCGGTTGTGGCTGATTTATGTCACAATTAAACACATTTTGATTTATGTATGGATTTTCGGTTTGAACCGATGGAAATCGATCTTGAGTTAGATTATGAGGTTGTTGATTATGGCTGTTCCAAGATTCATTTCTTTTCTTATTATTGCCGTTAAACATTCTTCTACAAAATAAATATTTGTTTAAAAATATTTTTTAACATTGTTATACTATTTTATAATTTAACACATGCAATAATGTAAAACTAACCTTTTAGACTTTGATTTAATCTACACTTGGCATTTCTTTTATTATTTAGTATATTATAAGGATATTATAACCATAAACTAATGATTATCTCTATTTCACAAAAATATATTACTTTTAAAAGTAATTAATACTTTATTATTTAAATTGTTTTAAAGAATTATGTCCTTGTGTTCCAGTTTTATTCCAATAAAAGTATTTCTTTTTCTGGCCTGCTGTCATTAAATTATAAAAAAAATTGGAATATTTATTTGCTTGCTATTTTGGCTGAATAGCTGATAAAGTTTGCACTTTTTGAATTTTATCGATTTTATATTATATTTTTAATGCTTGATTAAATTGTACATATGGCAGTGATTACAATTAACAAGTTCAAAATAATATTAAATTGATAAATAAATTAATAATAATAGAAAATAAATACTTATTATATATGTATTGTCAAATATTTCTATACAAAATTATGTAAATTTCCATTTTTAGTGTATTGCCAAACTTGACCAAATTTGAACGAAATTATGTCATTTTCCAGTAACATAACCTATCTAATGTCAATCAGTATATAATTGAATGTGGTCTTCTAGAAGTAGTATACACGTGCAGTAGTGTTTTGAAAATAAATCTAAATAAACATATTTGTTTCTATATTTATTGTTAATCATGGCTTTAAAGAGACTAAAAAGTATAAGAAATAATTTTATTATCAGTTATCAATACATTCTTTATTAACAAATTTAAAATTTTTAGCTAAACAATCTAAAAGACAAACTGGAAAACAGAAATATAAAATATTAAAAAAAGTACGAGAGCATAATAGAAAAGTGAGAAAAGAAACAAAAAAATCAAAAAAAGGGAAGAATAAACTTATTCAGATACCACATATTTGTCCATTTAAAGAGGAAATTCTAAAGGATGTAGAATTAGTAAAGAAACACCACGAGGAAGAAAAACAAAAACATAGGGATCTGTTACAATTACAAAAAAGCAACGTAAAAGCTAGTGGATCTTTAGAGTCAATGGTTCAAATTGCCGAATCTAAAGATGCAATTCACAGTGTTCTTAACGAAAATGCAATTAAAGATGATGTAAAAGATTTTAAATTCAAAATAATTATTAATTTTTTTAAATGTTTATATGTTTATTTCAGAATGATTATAAAGTCAATAAAACCAAGGAAAACTCTTTGAAAGCTTATTTTAAAGAATTTAAGAAGGTTATTGAAGCTGCAGATGTTATTTTGGAAGTAGTAGATGCTAGAGATCCATTAGGAACTCGATGTCTCGAAGTAGAAAAAGCAGTAAAAAGTTCTATGGGAGGAAAACGCTTAGTTGTTGTTTTAAATAAAGCAGATTTAGTCCCGAAGGAAAATTTAAATTTATGGTTAAAGTATTTAAGAAGGACAGGGCCCGTTACTGCATTTAAAGCTTCAACTCAGGATCAAAGCAAACAACTTGGACGTAGAAAATTTCACGAGATGCAAAATGAAAAAGCTATGCAAGGTATGCTTGAATAATTTTTTTTTTATTGGTAGTGTGATATCCAGGTTCTTTTTTTTGCAGGATCTATGTGTATTGGAGCTGAATTACTAATGTCAATGTTAGGAAATTATTGTAGAAATAAAGGAATTAAAACTTCTATTCGCGTTGGTGTCGTAGGTATACCTAATGTAGGAAAAAGTTCAATTATTAATTCATTAAAACGTAGTCGAGCTTGTACAGTTGGAGCAATGCCAGGCATTACAAAGTAATTGTTTTTTTTTTGTATACATATTGTAAAATATTTAATGCAGTATTTTTTTTTAGAGTAATGCAAGAAGTTGAACTGGATTCAAAAATAAAATTATTAGATTGTCCAGGCATTGTATTTACTAATCCAAAAACAGCGACTTCAGATGCTTATGTATTAAAAAATGCACAGCGTGTTGGTGATATTAAAGATCCAATATCCGTTGCTCAAGCTGTTTTACAAAGGGCTACAAAAGAATATTTTTGTAAATTGTATGATGTCACAGAATATGAAACAACTGATGAATTTTTCGCTAAAAAAGCACAAAGAATGGGTAAATCATTTTTGTCATCTTTAGATTTGCAAATAATATAAATTTTGAATTGTTTAAAGGTCGTTTTAAACGCGGAGGAGTTCCTGATATTGTAGCCGCTGCACGTAGTGTTTTAAATGATTGGAACAGTGGAAAAATTAAATATATTACACATCCTCCTGAAGATGTACACTCAACTGATGTACACATAAGTGCTGAAATTGTTAGTTCAGAAGCTAAAGAGTTTGAAATTGAAAATTTTGATGAAATCGAAGCTGAAGTTTTAAATCAATTTAATGTAAAACAAGAGGATGTAATGGAAATAGTTTCAACCGGACCTGTACTTTTAAAGAATGAAAATAGTGACAATGATAATTTAAATGATTTGATTGCATGTAAAACAAAGATTCTTGAAACAAATCTATCTGACGAAGAAATGGATGATAATGAGCCACAAAATAAAAAGTTGAAAAAAACTGTGGATGAAAGAAAGAAAAAAATTGATTCAACAATGCTGTTAGAGGGTAATCAAATGTTGAATAAAGAACGTAAAGATCAAATGAAAAAATTAAAGAAATCAAAATTAAAAACTTCTAAAAAGATAGCAAATGTAGCTGATGTTTTAGAAAATTTTTCAATCGGTGAAAATAAAATGGTAGACAGTTATGATTTTAAAGATGATTTTGACATGAAATAATAAACTTCAGTAAGAATATACTAATATCATATAAATTTTATTACAAAGTCATTATTTGTTAATTCTTTTTTTTTTACAAATAAAAAAGTAAAAGAAACTAAAAAATCTGATTAAATGGATAATTATTTGTAAATAAAATATATATAGTTACAAAAACAAAAGTAGCCCTGTTCTAAATTTAATTATTCTTAATACTTTATATTTGCCATATTTTCTTCTATTCATATTTAAGAATGTTTTCTTTTGTAAAACTAATTGTCAAACTGCACGAAGGAATTATTCACTATATTGAAAGAAATCATCCAAATATTGATAAATTAATATTTTATGAATCTGAACAATATAATATAGTGAAAATAGTATTTTGTTATTTTTATGGTATATTCTTAGCATATATTTTTTGGGATTTTTTTATTTTTAATATCGGTTTCTCCACGGAGTTTACATATAATTTACTAGCGATAACAACAATTTTTCTAGGTAAACTTTTAACTCTATTTGTTTTGTTATTAATCTGTTAGTCAATGGATAAAATTATCATTTATGCCGGATGAATTTTTAGTTCTTTATTTTTATTAAAATATTAATATATTTAATTAGGTGTGTCTTGTGTGATTTCAACTCAAATCAGGTGTATTTGCTTATTAATTTGGTTAGGTTTTTTAGGAAAAACTGGTCGTAGTGTTTTAAAAGCAATCGTATTTGCTTATATAATTTCAGGTAGATGATATATTTTAATTAGAAACATCATATTTACCTATTTATAATAAAACCTAGGGCCAATACAAAATATTGCAATAAATTCAAAGGAAGTTGTGCGAGTTTTTTCATGTTCAACCGTTTTAACATATAATTTAACAAAAACTAGATTTGATTTGATGACAAAACCATTTCATAATGCCATTATGGGTATGAAAGAGAATATTTCTCACGTAAAAGATACATTTAAATCTATAGACGATGTTGTACAGCCAATTGTTGATGAAATTGAAAATGACGATATCGATGATGAAAATAGAACGTCTCGTAATGATCATAATGTTAAAGAAAGAGAAACAAATAAGTTAAATATTTAATAGTTTCTTTTTTAATTGTAATTTCTTATAATATTTAATAAAATCAGCCCGTCAATACAACCACCAAATGATCATTTAGGATCATCAAAGAACTATCAGGAAAAATATATAAATAAATTACACCATCGTTGTGAAGTCCAGATAAAACGAGGAGCGGAAAAATGTCGCCAAGCATTTTCAAAAGCTTACGATAAATGTCACGACAAATTACCATTTATTGTTAATAAATTATTATGCTGGCCAATGAAAATAACATTTGTGTGCAATATCGCTGAGGTTAATAATATGCAAAGAAAATTTTTAATATTAAAATTTATATATTTATGTGTCTAAATTATAAAGGGACTAGGTGTTGGTAAAGGTGATCAAGGGCCATGCGATCCAACGAATGTAATTGATAATAAACTTGGTGAAAATTATGCTGATTTAAAAGCAACAGATGAGCAACTTTTAGGTAATTTTTCTAATGTACGTATAAATTATACAAAAATAAATCCAGAAACTATACCGGGAGTAAAGTAAGTAAAAAGTGTGAAAGAAATAATTTTTTATTTGAAATGATTTTTGTAAATTGAATTTAGATCAGCAGAAGAAACAGCAAAAGGTGCAATAAAAGATTTTGAAAAGCAAAAATCAGCTTTCGATTACTATATGGCCTTTGCTAAAAGAATATTAGGTTTCGTTTTTATCAAAATAATATTTGGTAATTAATTTATCTATTGTAAATGAATAAACATTAAAATTTCTTATTATTTTATTTAAGGATCGATATCATATAATAGCAAATATTTAAGTAATATTGATTACGATAATTGTTATATTACAAAATATTTTAAGAAAATTGAAGTGCGTCGTAAGAAAAATGGAAAACATGTTTTGCTTCCATTAAAAAAGGTAATCTCTACAATAACTGTATAGAAATGATTGTTTATTGCTTTTATCGTTATTAGAATGAAAAATCAGCTATTATTGATCCTTTATCAACACATCGTGGTAAAAAGGAACAACGTATAATGGTTTTGCATTTAGTGAAATTAATAATTGAAATTTTAACTGCAACTTGTTTTATATTTCTCGATAATATGTTTTATCAAGCATTAGATTTAATAGCAAGACACGCGAAAATTGATTATGTACAGGAAGGTGTACATGATGTAAATATAACAATTGAGGGTACAGGCATAATTGCAAAATTAGTAAAATCAGCAATAAAAGGTTTTAACACACATGAAAGGATTAATGTAATTACATCAAATGAAGTATGTTTACCTAAACCGATTAAATTATCAATATGGTATTTAATTTAATAATATAATATATCGAATATCTTTTATTGTACATCGAATTTCAGGCATTTACTTAAAATTTATGGAACATACTCAGCAATATTGTATCTTATTTACAATCAAATGTATATAACTCGCTTACGACATGTTTTTTGTTCGTATTTTTATCCAAAACGAGAGAAAAAACGTGTGCTTTATTTATACAATAAATTATTAAAAAGGCGTCGTGGTCTTTTCAAATCAATGTTGAAAACAGTAAAGGAAAAATTAAAAAAAGGAAATTATGTAAAGAATAATGGTTTCTTTATAGTAAGTTAAGAAAATTGTTTCTTTATTTTGTGATTTAAATGTTTTTCTATACCTCTTTAAGAAAAAAAGACTAGAGAATCCAAAATATTTTGGCTGGCTAAGAATATTTGCTTGTGCAAGGCAAAAATGTTCTATATGCGATGAACCAGAGCCTAGTAATAGTAAGTAAATTATTTTAATAAATTATTTATAATAATAGATTTTAATTTATTTTTATTTTTAGAAAAACATTTAAATGAATTTATAATTTGTTTAACTCCTGATTGCTACTTTGCATACTGTTATGATTGTTGGCATGATATTGGTGAAAAATGTTTAGCATGTAAATTAACGAATGATAATAATAAGAAAACAAATAATTATATTGAATCATCAGCAAGTGATTATGGAAATTCTGATTATATTGGCTCAGATATAGATTATTGAATTAGAAATGCTTTATAAATGTATAAAATTTTTTTAACGATATATTTATTTAAAAAAGCATTGCCAGAAATGACGAATTTTCGAAAATACATATTTTTATTAATTTAAATATCGAAACATTAAACAGTCTTGAATATGAATTGAATACGTAACTATTATATGTATTATTCTAAATTTTCTATGATCATTTTGATTCGATGTTATGTTTGCATTGCATCTTTCATGGCGTAGTATATAGTGTATTGTATATGTATACATTAATCTCTGTTGCTCCTGTCAAAAATTCATTCATATCGTTGTTTGTAATGTGTATATATTGATTTTTTTTGTTTATATTAATTCTTTTCTAAATTCAGGAAAATAATCGCCGATTATTGTTTAAAATAAACAAAAAATGTTAATATAATTAAAAATATCTTTATTGTGTAGTTAATAAGAAATACGTAATTGTTTAAAATATATAAATAAAAATGTGGATACCGATTAATAACAAATATGGTGTTGGTAAGAGTTGTTTTATTTTTTATGTGAAAATTAATTTTTGTATTTTAATCAATATTTGCTCATTTATTAAGTAAAAATATCTTTTTAAAATAAAATTATGTGTTTATATAGTTATTTTAATTATGTTGCAAAAAAAAGAATTCAATATTAAACAATTTGCTTTGTTTCAATATGAAAAATATGTTTGTTTAATAGATTTATGTATTATATTTTTGTTATTTATTTAATATTTTCCATAAATCTCTTGTGCATAATAAAACTAGTATGAAAATACGGAAAATTTATTATATAAATACTATATAGACGATGATTAATATTTAACATATTGCTCCTTGTTTTTTACTATAAATAATAGTAAATTCTATTCAATTTAATTAAAGCAACAAAAAAAAATTATATAAAGACTTTGACCATGAATAATATTTTTTCGCAAAGTCTTTAATTATTTTTTATTAAAATGATATCATGACATGAATAAATAATAAATATTATTATTTTTAAAATTTAATTTATATATATATTAATAAATATTTCTGTAGTGGTTTTAATATTTTGTGAATTATTATTAAATTTTTAAATTTCTTTTCATCAATCTTTTAACTAATTCATTGTTTTCTTGAATTATTTTTATCATTTTTCTTAAATATATGTACATAATGGACAAGCATATAAATAATTAAACAGTATGCTTAACCGAAGATATTAAAGATTTAATTTAATTTATTTTAAAACATAATAAAGAAAGCATAAATATGTGTACATAAGAACAATAATAATAATAATTTTAATCAATTTATAGTGATTAATCATAAATAAATAATTTTTTTCCTTTCTTATTTCCTGTGCAAATAAGTCTTGATAACTAATTAATTAATATAATAATAATAATAATGTTTTGATTATATTTTATTAAATTTTCATTATGTTGTTCTGTTAGTGCACTAACTATGTATAGGGCAATGTACGTTTGAATATTATATTAATAATTTTATAATATTTTGGAATATTATTCTGTGATTATGATTTTGTGTTGCTTTTTTTTTTTTGGAAATGTAAAAAGTGCGGTAAAGGACGAATAATAGAGCCCCTTTAGAATGGGTTTCTTAATAATTTTCTTACTTACAGAATCTATGCACGTTTATATTTTTTGTTTTATTATTAAATGAAATGTACTTGCCTGTTTTGTAGCCTCTCTATTTTTTTTTTCTTTTTTTTTTTTGAATGAGACACTACTTCCGGTCATGATTATACACACATATATGCTTAAATAAAAGAAAATAATATATAATTTAAATATTAAAATTTGAAGCATAGAAAAAAAGAAACACTTTGACATTTTTCCCCTCTTTGTGCATTGCTTGTTTTGTTCTTTTTTTTGAGGATATATTTTTAATATTTTTATTTTGAGGATGTTAAAAGATCTATGTATTGTATTGTATGTATTTATGTTATTTCTTTTAACATAAACATACATTAAATTATGAATATTTTTTAATAATTTTTTCTACCATACAAAATTATGTTATTATTGTTTTATATCAGCAGAGAATTAATGTTTTAATCAAATTCTTAATTGTTTTTTATTAATTTAACATAAAAAAAAATTAATTTGATTATTATTGATAATGGTAATGATTATTGAAAATAAAAAATGAATTAAATATTTTATCTTTTTGACCAATTACTGATTTCTAAAAAATTAAAATTTTCTAAAAGATGATTCATATGAAATTTTATTATTTTTCTTTTTTTTTAAGTACAACAAAACGATTATTTTTATTATTTGGGTTAGATAGTAATACATAAGTACATAATTGAGCATAATTTATTAATACCAAAAAAAAAAAGATTAAAAAAATATTGATAAAACGGAAAGCATGATGCTTTGCGCCTCCTTTGTACGATAGGTAAAAACTTTTTGAAAAAAATTCTCAATGTACATTTAATTACAGCAATTCATAATTGGCACGGTAAAGTACGTCATGGATTGCCTTTAGATGTTGGTGATTCCGTTGAAATTCTTGAAGAAAATGGACCTTGGTTTCGTGGAGCATGTCCACGAAAACCGAGAGCAGTTGGTTTATTTCCAAAAACCTATATTTATATAAAAGACTTGAGTAAAGTCGATCCAGTTGTCGCAGAATGCACGCAAGTATTACGTGAATGGTCAGAAATATGGAAAAAACTCTATGTGGTAAGTACATCTATACATACTCATTATGTTTGCCGATAAAATTCAAAAAAGAAATTATTTTTCTTAGGAACGTGAAACATATAAATTTACAACATTAAGAAAAGTTATGCTGTCATTGCTAGAGAGTCGCAGAGAACTACTCGGTGCTACATTGACACAAGATCAAACGCATGAACTTCAAATGACAGTTATATCTAAAATTGATTGGGGTAATCGGTAAGTTCCTTATTTTCTATATAATTAACAAATGATTAAACGAAAAAATGCCGATAATTTTAAGTCTCAAAAATATGATTTAATTAATTTTATTTAAAAACATTAAAAAAAAAAATGCGTTTATAATGAAGCAAAAAAATACAAATAAAATTTTTTTTACAAAAAATGATTAATGAATATTCAAAGTAATAATAATTATAATAATAAATTCATATTCAAGTATCAAGTCTATTCTTAAAAATAGTTTTTGTGAAACAACAATTTGTCTATTCATCATTCTATTCATCCTTATCGTAGGAGATTCTTACACACGACTTCATTTAGCATTTGTCTTATAATTAATTATTAAAATGTGATTCAAGATAAAAAAAAAAGAAGAAAATTTATAAATTTGAAATATAATGTATCGAATTTCTTAAAAATTAATTACAGTCTTAAGACAATATTCTGTGTATCAATTAAATTATGATTAACTAATTATTTTAATGCTTTTCTTTGATTATTTAAAAAAAAAAATGTCTTGTTGATCACATTATAGCCAAAAAAAAAAAACAAAATAATAATAATACAAAAAAATTAAGATAATTTGCATAAAGCAAATTTTTTAAAATCCGACTTAAATAAGTTTCATTTCAAGTGTTGATGGTGCCGATGGTATTTCATGATCACCATTATCATCGTCTATTAATTTTCCGTACAGCATCTCCAATATTTCACTATAAGTTTTTTCATTTAGGTTTTGTCCCAATAAATACAAGAATAGAAAATCGCCAACCTTGAAAATAATAAACAATAATTATTATTAATAAAATTAAATAAAGAATAAATAATTGGATTTACTTGAATTTTATGCGCTATATTTTCCAAAATTTCATTTTGCAAATTGCTTCTAGTGCGACGTCTTAATATAGCTTCGCGAACAGTTGGCATCATAACAACAACAGCCGAGTATATAACGGCAAATGCAGATAAAACCGATAAAATAATAAACCAAAACCATAAGAAAATGTAAATTTTTTCATTTAATATATTTAATGCGAGAACACAAAGTGCATCGTGCTTTTGTATACTTCCAGATGCACCAAATTTATGGAATACACATTTTGTTACACGTGGAAATATCTAAAAATTGAAAATATTTAATTAATTTTGTTTTTAACATTTTTTATTTGTTTAAAACTACCTCAACCATAGGATCAGAACGATTCTCTTGGTTCATATTTGAAAATTTAATAACATCTGTTCCATAGGTTAAGAAAGCACCGCCCAAAAATTTATCAACGAAAAATATATTTCCAATCTATAAAATAATTAATTAATTAATTATTATAATTCGTGTAAATTATTTAAATAAATATAATTTACTTACAACATTGATTAGATTTAAGATTTCACTGAAAAAATATCCAAACGAGTATGTATTATGAGTATTTAAACTGTTTGCAATATATTTAACAATATACTCTTGACGAGTTTTTCTTTGTCCGTATGGTATTATTAGGCAACCTCTCATACCTTCAGATATAATACGGATTTTACCTTCTTCCCAATTTTTCCAAATCCAATGTGGAATGTAAAATAAAATTCCCTAATAAAAAAAATAGAAATTAATTAATTAATTAAATTTAATAATTGAATAATATTGTATATATTTGTTTACCTGAAAGAATAACATAAATGGCACCCACTGATAATAACTGTGGAATGTTCTCTCCTGATAATATTCATTACCAAGACCCGAATGTGCCACTTGTGTTCCTAATTGTCTTCCATGTTGTCCGGGCAATGTATATGTATATGTAATCCAACAATATGTATTTATAACATGTCCGGGTATTGCACCGTCATTTATACACGAAATTGGATCACCTGATTAATAATAATAATAATAATAAAAATAATCGAAAATAATTACTTTAATATTTCTTGTATTTACCTATTAAATTATTCGCTGTTACAATAATACAACAAACAAATAATATTGCACTCGTTATACGATAATGACAACGAAATACTAAATTATCAATTATTGCTCGATCAATAAGGTATCGTACCTTAACGAAACCAGCAACTGCTGATACTAAACCAAAAACCGCCATTTCGATTTAAAGATAATCACTTTGTACTCTCAATGTAACTAGTTGCTTCTTCTGTATTTCATCAATGCTGTGAAAAAAAATAATTAATTATGTATAGTCAAATGATAATAGTTTTAATGTTTTATTGCGGGGTTTTAATTAAATAAGCTGAATATATGTAAAACGTTTTTTATCATAAAACGTTTTTTATGATTTTTGTATAATTTTAAATTTCAATTGAATGTAATTCAACCGAATCAAACAATTTATTTTTAATTAATAATATTTTTATTTATTCTTATTTGGCCTTGCGATTATTCTTAATTATTTATTTATTTATTATACAAAAAAATCACCTGTTGATTGGTTACTTTATGTATCCAATCGTTTTTGATCGTCTACGCTATGATTGTTAATAATCTACTAATATTAACATGATTTTCTTTTTAATATTAAATTCAATCCGTGTAGTTAGCATAACTTATTTTTTAAATTAATTAGAACAATATTTATTTATAATTTATCGTTAATACAATGGCGGCGGCGGTGGTGGGTACAGTGTTTTCTTTTTTTTTTTGTCATTTTTTCGAAAGGAAACAGATGTTTTATTTATTTATATTATTTATATTATTTTATATAAATATAAAAACTCATAATTATTGTGTAAAAAAAAATACCATATATATATATGTTTGTTTTAAAAATTCATTCAAATATATTATTGAATTTCATTGTTGCGTTTTCAATTACAGAATTTAATAAATAAAAAGTTTTTTTTTTTAATTCCATTTACTAATCTAGTTATTAATTCTTAATTTATTTACTAATAATAATAATAACTTTATTATTTGATAAATATTTATAATTAATGATTTTTATGGAAATATTTTCTTTACTTATAATGTAATAAACAATGAAAAATGATTTATCAAGTAATTTATATGACAAAAAAAAAATATGTGTGACTAAAACTTAATTTCACTTCTAAACAAAGAAAACATTAAAATTATTATTATTATTTTTCGTTTAAAATATAATTGATTTATGTTTTTTTTTCAGGTAGTTTTAATTATTTTTTAATTTATTGTAATTTGTATATTTTTTTTCGCTGTTTGTTAATTAAAGTTTTCTGCATAAATGCATGCTTGCATTTCATATACAACGGCATAAAGCGAGTATGTTTTTAATTTAAACTTTAAGCCGTTCGGTCTCGTCATACTTAACAGAATTGTGAAATAAAACGCACAAGAAGTTGCCTCTTTTTAAAATAATTTCTTCATTTTTTTTTGTTTAACTTTATCCTTATATTGCTTGTAGCCAATTTAATCCATCTTTCTTTTTTTGTTGTTGAAGAATTTTTATCATATACAAGGTATGGTTTTACAGTGTAATGAAATGCTTATGATTTTTTCTTTTTTTTATAATAAAAATAAACAAAATGAATTAAATAAATAAAAATTAATAATTTTTTAGACACTCTCTGCATATATACATAATATGATAAATTATTTTTTAAAAAAAATGAAGAAGAAAATTATAATAATTTTAAAATACATAATCATGTTCATCAACGTGGCATTCATTATTTTTACTTTGTTTGCCGTTCATAAATAACACACAACCACTTCTTCTTTAGATGGTTTTTTTTTTCTTTTCTTTTCTTTAATAAAACTTTAAATAAGAAAAAAAAAGTCGTTGTTTATTTATTTTTTATCACTTTTTATTTTTACATTTATTTCTTTATATGGTGTGGATTGTTAAGAAAACGAAAAACACACATAAAGAAAATACTTGCTGAGCAAAGCAGCTTTAAAAGACAAAAAAAAAATTATATGTTTTTTGAGCTCTGTTCAAATAAATTTTAATGAAATTTTTATTTTCGATAAACTTTTGTTGATGCATTTCGTTTGGTTATTAAAAACATAACTGTTACTGTAAAATTAAAAAAAAAAAAAATGTATCACCCTATGTATGTTCAAGAATATTATTATTATTACATAAAACTACAAACAAAGACGATTCTTTTGGTTTGATTATTATGGGGTAATAATGAATATCAAATGGAGTTTTGTTTTTAATTATAAATAGTAAAATAATATATACACAGTTATTGTCCATAAACATTTTAACCGCTTAATATAGGGAAATTCCTTTTATGAATCATAATTTATTTCTTTCTAAAGTAAAATCAATTGATAAATCATAATTTTAAGTATTTTGAGCACAAGGCAAACACATTTTTCTCAGAAAATAAGCTTATATAAAGTCATAAAAATTAATATTATTCACTTAACAAAAAAAAACAAATTACATGTATTCTACGAAGGCGTCGTAACTACGTTTTACTGAATTAACCAGCAGGTAAAAAAACACAACAAAATGTATGTTTTTTTGCAGTTAAATTTTCTCACCTTTTTGTACTTTTTTTTTATTATTAAATTATTAACGACACAAGATTTATTAATTTATTTATAATTAAAAATAACACTAAAAATTTATTTAATTAAATTAATTGTTTATTACTTATTTATCCCACATATAATGAATGAATTATTTAATTAAATGCACTTCAACAATGGTCCTCACCAAACAACCAACTGAATTCAAATAGAATTTAGATTTAAATTTAAGCATAAAGCAGTTCTTTAGTGACTTTAAATATATTTATGATTTTGGAATGAGTAAACAAAACACAAAAAAAAACCCCACAACAGCCACATTTCGATACGTATTCAATATAGTTTTTAATGAATTGGTTTATGGTTATTTTTTTTCTCCTATAGTTTGTATGAAATTAATTTTAAGAAGAAAAATAGTAATTTAATGCTGGCTGTACTTTAAAACGTGTAGCAATTGATATATTATTTTAATTTACTTTAAATAAGATAGTATTGGATGATATTCATGTATCGTGCTTTCGGATTTTTATGAACATATTAAATTATGTACCTTTTTTTTTTTATTTTGACTAAATAGCGCGATACTTTAAAGTAATTTTATTTAAATTTAAAGAATAAATAAATTGTTTGATTAGCAATACAACAGTGGTGTACATTCGTTATTAAAAACGAGGTATAAAAGCCGCTTATAACGAATTATCACTGTATTTTATTTTATTTTTCTTATTTTATTCAGATATATTCATTGGATAAATATTGTCTATTTTTATTTTTTTTTTTGTTATTTTATATATTTATGCCTTAAATAATAATATTTTCTTTGATTTATGTAATGCTTGCTAAAAAAAAAATTATATCATGTGGTTAAAATTTTTATACAGAGTAGTGTTAAATCATTAAGGTAAATAAAGAGATAATTATTGAATAAAAATAAAATCACGTAATTTTTATCCATAAGAAAAAAAATGAAAATAAACTAAATTTTATTAAAATGAACAAAATTTTTGCAAAAAAAAAATAATATTTCGTCGCTTAATCATCTATTGAAGTCTTTTAAATATTTCGTTATAACCTTCTTTTGTTTTACTTTTATCTAACGTCAGTTAGCTCAATCTATTTCTACTTTACTTTTTTATTCATTTATTGAGAGAAATATTTTATTTCTTTATTTATATTTATTTTTATTTATATTAATCCATTGCGGTCTTAATAACTTTATTCGTTTTAATATAGATAAAATGAGGAGTGCAATGACTTTTGATTGTTCTGTGGTAAAGATGCCAATATTTATTATTTTGGTTTATGTTGAAAAATGTAAAGATTAAGAATGTCTTTAAAAAAAAACAAAAGTATAATTTCTAGTTTAAGCTTTAAGCTCTTCTTTACTAAATATTTGTGTAGTAAACCCATGCTTACTTCTATATTATTATAAATTAATAAATTTATAAATGATTACAAACATAATTATTAATTTTATTAATGTATTTGTTTGTATTTTTTTTTTGTTTTGTTTATTTGTCTATCTTATCACATTTTAGTTATTAAAAAAAATAAAAAAAACAATCGCGAGCATTTATAGAGATAAAAAAAATATATTTTTTTGTATGAATCATGATAAAAAATAAATAATAAAATTATATTTTTGCCATTACATTAGGTTAGTATTAATTTAAAATTTCTAATGATAAAAATATATTATTTGTGAATAAGAAATTAAATCAAAAGTATTTTAATTAATTAAAAAATTATGACATTTTATGTATCGACACCTAGATATGTTAAAAAATCTCGGTAAATAAAAAATTATGTTTTTAGTGAAATAATTATGATTTGTAAATTACTTTTTGATGCTTATGGTTATTAAACTATGCTTAAAACTATTAATTATGTTTTTTGCTAATAAAATAATCTTTAATTATTATTAAAATAAAAGTTTAAGTGGTTTTTTTTTGTGGTTTATTTCTGTTTGTTTGAATCAACAATGTTGCTAAACATTTATGAAATATTTTAATAAGAAAAAATATTTTTATAAGAAATATATCGACGTTATATACATTAATAAGATAAATAAATAAGAAAGAAAGAAAAAAAAACTATACCGCGTTTATATATAATATAAAAGATTGAAATTTTTTGTAACTTTGAATTTTGTTTATGTGTTTGTATTTTATAATCATTTATATACTTATATGTTGTATATATACATAAGATATTCTTATTTTTTCCCAAAGAATAAGTTTTAATATACTTAGCAGAAGAGTTGTGGTTTTTTTACTATGCCTGCCTGCCTGCCTGTTTGTTCAGCTAAGATGATGCATTTATAATTTTATTGTGTAAAGAAAAAAAATTCCAACAATGTTTATTATATTTTTTGTTGTTCTCTTTGAAGTTTTATTTCTTTCGGGCAGGTTTACAGGGTGATACAAATGATTATTTTTTTTTTTGTTTATCAGCAATAATTAATTAAAAAATAATAATAATTATTATTATTTTATTATAAAAATTATAATTAAAATAAATATAAATGACTTACTAATACAGTAGTATTTTTGGTAAAGAAAAAACAGTAGTCACAAGTAGATCAGCTACTGTTTATTTATGTCTTTTTGATTTCTTTATTCTATAAAACATTTCCATGGTTCGGTTATTGCATACCAATTATTTCAATAACCTTAACCTTTAATTAAATATTCTTTAAAATATAATTATTATTATTAATTTTCTATTTATTTATTTTTTTACAGAAAATTGGGATTAGATTTAGTTCCAAGATTAGGACCTTTAGCTGTTGATCCTCATAAAACTGCTATAGTAGCTTTATATCAAGTTCATGTAAATAGTGCTGAACATGCAAAAGCATCCTCGGTAAATATAAATTAAATATTAATTAAAATTAAAATTGATAAAATAATTTATCGAATTTCAGAGTCGCGGTACCTTACGACGTAAAGAAAGTAAAAAAATCCTAACGCATCATTTATATTTCTGCATGCGTGATTTTGGACATCGAATTGGTGATGATGCAGAAATATATTTTTATTTATATGATGGACATGCTAGTAGAATGCGTGCTCTATCCGAACGTTTTCTTGTTCGCATATCACGTGATGGTTTTTCCAATTATGTTGAGAAGCTTCACAGTAACTGCACAGTATTTTCTGATTTAGGTGAATATTTTTTTTTTTTATTTAAGAATTTAAAGAAGATAAATTTAAAATTTCAATTTTAAAGGTGCATCAGATTTAAGTCCAGACTTGTATTTAGTTGCGAATGTGATGCGTGTTGGTAAAATATTATATTCGGAATCAATTAAAAAGGGAGATAAAATAATAACAAATCAAACGTATCGGCGACCATATGCTGTCGGTGTTCTACCCTTATCCGAAGTAACGCAATATGATGATAGCGTTGAACCAGAAGAGAAAGAATTCAGTTTTAAAGTGAGAATTTAATTAAAATATTTTATTCTGTTATTTACTTAATATTCATTCAAATCGTAGTTATTTCAATGTGATGAAAAAGATTATCATTTGCTACACGAGTCCATAATCAAAAAGGCCAGTGGTAAATTTGGACCATTAAATACAACTGGTCAAGGGCATTATGGCTTAGTTGTATCACTAAAATTGTTGCATGGTGGATTGGGTCAAGCAAGACAGGAACAGCCACTTTTATTTCAAGGAACAGCGTTAACACGTAAAATGGGTTTTCCCGATGTTATAATGCCTGGTGATGTGCGCAACGATTTATTTCTTACATTGGAACGAGGTGAATTTGAACGTGGTGGTAAAAGTACGGCTAAAAATATTGAGGTAACTGTCACTGTTTTGGATTCATCTGGAAATATTATAAATGATAGTCTCTGGGGTGCATCTGGAATGGAGACAAGTATTTGCCATCGTTCAATGATATTATATCATCAAAATTCACCATCGTGGAATGAGAATTTAAGACTGAGCGTTCCAATAGATAAGTTTAATACAGCACACGTTCGATTTGAATTTCGACATTGTTCTACTAGGGAAAAATCAGAACCAAAATTATTCGGATTTAGTTTTGCACGCTTAATGGAACCAAGTGGTGCAACTTTAGCAGATGGGGCACATGAATTATATGTGTACAAATGTGAGGATGCATCTAAGCTGTTATATGCTAATTACCTAAAACTTCCATGTTATTTAAATGATGAACAAGCACAATTGGACAGTAATTGTTCTTATCATCGTAGTACAAAGGAAATATTTTGTGTAAAATCACTTTTATGTTCAACGAAGCTAACGCAAAATGCAGATTTGCTGTCTCTTCTCCAGTGGCGAGCTCACCCTGAAAAGATACAAGATTCATTATCACGAGTTTTACGATTACGTGATGAGGAATTAGTAAAATTTCTGCAAGACGTTCTTGATGCTCTTTTTGCTATGTTTTCAACTGAGGATGGAAATAGTACTGCACATTCAGGATTAGTTTTTCACGTGCTTGTTAGTATATTCAGTTTACTACAAAGCAACAAGTTTCAACATTTCAAACCAGTTATGGATGCATACATAGAGAATCATTTCGCCGCTGCTTTAATCTATAAAGGTTTATTATCATCTGTACAACATTGTGCTGAATGGATGACAAATGCTGAGTCTCCAGAACCTATTCAAAAATGTTTTGGCTCTCTAGAATATATCTTTAAATTAATAATTCAATCAAGAAAATTATTTTCTCGTACAACTGGTGGCCAATTAGAAGATTCGTTTCGACGTGATTTATACTCTGTATTTAATTCTCTAAATGGAATGCTGACAGATCCATCTTGTGAAGGAATACTTCCTACACAACAAGCTCTACTTCATTCAACTGGAGTAGTAATGGAACAATTAAAGGAAACTCTTCCTGCTACAGAATTAGGGGCTCTAGCACGAAATATGCTAGATGCAGTGCCACGAGATGCTACACCATATTTGATTCAAGCTAAGTTACAAGCTGTGAAAGATCTTGTTTCTGGGCAACTATTTTACGACGATGGTATGTATTTTTATCATTTTTTGAATATTTTTAAGATTTTTATACTAATTAATCAAAAAATATATTTCATTTAAGAATCACGATCTGTCATACTGTCAGTTGCATGTAAACATTTGCGCATTCATTTGGCTCGCCGCGATGAGCTACGATTGTGTGCAGAAATTTTATCGGAAATTTTAACAAATTTATATGAAGTGAATAAACAACAGGAAAAAAATGCTTCAAACAGTTTGCAACATGATATTGACTCGTTATCAAGAAATGTTTTAGATATTTTAATGCAAACAATTATGATTATTTTGGAAGGATCGCCAGCCGTATTACCATCATTAGTTGCCGTTTTACTTGGTTTACTTCAGCAATTAGATGAATCACATTGTAAACATTTATGGGATGAAATGAGTTTAAGTGGTGATACAAAAGAATTAAAAGATTTTCTCCATAAAAGTTTACTTGTTTTCAAAGAATTATTGACACAGGATTGGCAAGTATTTCCTGGTGATTGGCTTGTAATGAAACTATCGGCCAACGAAGTAATACGTAAAACATTAGAAGAATTCGCAAAGCCATTAGTGTACCGATTTCTCGGGCCTACTTCATTTGACTCTCAATTATGGTGGTCATATTTCAGTTTGGCTGTTTCGTTTTTAACGCAACCCTGTTTGCAATTAGAACAATATCATGAGGCAAAACGACGAAAAATACTGCATGTACATGGTGATATGCGTGTTCTAATGGGTTTTCAAATTTTAAGCATGTGGTCACAACTTGGTGAGCATAAATTGCATTTTATACCTTCAATGGTTGGACCATTTTTGGAAGTCACATTAGTACCAGAGCCTGCTCTACGAAAAGCCACTCTAACCGTTTTTTATGATATGATGCAGTGTGAACAAGCGGCTCGTGGTTCCTTTCGACTTGTGGAAAGTGAACTAATCGATAAGCTTGACTTATTGATCAGCGAGAATAAAGGAGATGATGAATATCGTGAACTATTTAGTACCATGTATGTATATTATAATTAATTATTATTATTATTATTACATTTATAAAATAAAATTTTAATCTATTTTGCTTGAATGATTGCGATCTTGCAAAAAACCAAAAGAAAACTTAAATCATTTTAAAAATAAAAAAAATGCTTTCTGTGTCATTTCATGCTTAATAAAAAAAAATATATATATATAAAAAAATAAAGGGAACATTTAAGTTTGGTGTAAGTTCATTTAATTTAATTTAATTTAATTACTATTAGATTAATAAAATTTTGTTGCTCATTAAATCATTAAATGCTCGTTAATCGTTATTGTTTTTTCATCACTTTTTTCACTTTTATAATTATTGAAAAAAACATTTTTTTTTAATCGAAAATTATTTATTATTTTATTTGTTGATAGATTATTAGAGCGTGTCGAATCAGAAGATCCGATTTGGCGTGAATCAGGAGCAGCATTTATATCCTCAGTGACTAGGCTATTGGAGAGATTATTAGATTACCGAAGTGTAATGCAAGGCGATGAAAATCGTGATAAACGTATGTCCTGCACTGTAAATTTATTAAATTTCTATAAAAATGAAATTAATCGCAAGGAAATGTATTTAAGGTAAAAATTTTTATTTTATTATTTTTAATAAAATACAAAAAAAAAAATAATATTATGTAAATTTTAATTTTAGGTACATTTATAAATTGCATGATTTACATTTGCAAGCTGACAATTATACAGAAGCAGGCTTTACACTAAAACTATATGCTGATATGCTGAGTTGGGATAAAGAAACGTTAACATTTGCTCCAAATGATATTGCTGGACAACCGGAATGGCAAAGAAAAGAAAAATTATATCACGAAGTAATAAAAATATTAATAAAATTAATTTATTTATTTATTAATTACAATTTTTTTTCAAGATTATAAAATATTTTGACAAAGGTAAATGTTGGGAGAAGGGCATTCCGTTGTGTAAAGAGTTAGCAGTGCTCTATGAAACAAGACGTTTTGATTATAATCGAATGAGCGATATTTTAATAACGCAGGCAAAGTTTTTTCAAAATATTTTAACTCAAATACGACCAGAACCGGAATATTTTCGAGTTGCATTTTATGGTATGGGATTACCACTTTTTGTTAGGGTAAGTAATATATATATATTTTTCTAATTATTTAATAATAATAACCTAATTTATTTTAGAATAAACAATTCATCTATCGCGGTTTGGAGTATGAGCGTATTGGAACATTTACACAACGATTACAAACTGAATTTCCAACAGCACAAATATTGTCAAGTAATGCTCCTCCTGATCAATCTATTTTTTCAACGCCTGGGCAATTTATACAAATTAGTAACGTTAGGCCAATATCTGATCCTCCTCATTTAAAAACGGCTACTGTTATAGTACCGGAGAAAATTGCACGTTTTTATGAAGTAAACGATGTGACAAAATTTCAACATGACAGACCAGTACACAAAGGAATAATAGATAAGGAAAATGAATTCAAAAATATGTGGGTAGAACGCACAATTTTAGATATATCATCGCCACTGCCAGGCATATTAAGATGGTTTGAGGTTATAACAAAAACTGTAAGAGAAGTGCCACCAATTGAATATGCTTGCGAAATAATTGGAAACGTTGGTAGAGATTTATGGGATTTAATAGCACAATACAAATCAGATCCTAAACGTAATATTAATCCATTTTCGATGCGTCTTCAAGGTGTGATCGATGCAAATGTTATGGGTGGCTTTAGCAAGTATCAAGAAGCATTTTTATCTGAACAGTTTGCAAAATCATTACAAGGCCAAGGACAAAGTACAAATATTCAACGTTTGAAATGTATAATTTTAGAGCAAATGCAAGTTCTAGAGACCGCTTTGGATTTGCATGGTCAATTAGCTCCGCCTGGTGTACAACCACTCCATAAAAGATTAATTGAAAGATTTTCACAGTTGAAGCAAAGTTTATCTAGTTTGGGGAAATTGAAACGCCAACATAGTGAAAGTATTGTGAACACTCCGCTTCCACCATTGCCAATTGAAAAACGTGCTATGAGCTTAGGAAATAATCATGGTGCCGCCTATGAACAAGATGAAATTTATACCAGACCGGCAGAAAATTCAACTCTTTATCAGATACACACACAATCCTTAGGCAATAGAGAATCGCTAGTACTTTCGGAAATAAGTAATAACAATACTGTGTCAGCACCACCTGTACCTGCTCGTCCCCGATCTACTGGTTACGTTAGCTTAGGTGACAGTCCCGATGTTCCTCCAAAAGGAAAAGAAAAAGGATCACCTATAGCACCACCATTACCGCCGCGAGGACTTACACCGGACAAACGAGCTTCAAATCCAATTCCATTTGGGGAATTTGAATCAGTACCAAATTTACCTAGAAGATCTCATAAATATTCAGTAGTTGACATTTCGTTTGATGACTCTGATCTGGATCAACCCTCGAACACAAATGCACATTCCGCAACAGATTTAACTAGTGTAATTTTTCGTGACTCTGGAATCTCTACTAGTTCAAACGATCTAAATCTAATGAATAATTTAAATGCTAGCGATGAGTGTTCCGTTCGGGGACACCACAAAACAAATTCAAATCCCGAAGGGCTTCTCAGTCACAATAATACAAATAATATTCAAATACAAAATATCCCAATAAATATTCCACCACCAATACCACCAAAAGTGGGCAATGTAATGCCAATCGAATGTGGTGATATACTCTCCCCAACGCAAATTGTTGCAACGAAAAATCCAGTACTGGTAAGTGCCACAGATGAAGCAAGTAACACAATTGCTTCATCACTAATGACGGGTGACGGATACTGTGTGCCAAAAAATATGTCTGGTTGTGAAAGTACAGAATAGATTATAAGTTTTTATTATTATTATTATTAATATAATTTAAGTAATTTAAGAGAATTATTTACCCAATTTACCATAAAAGCTACATTATTAAAATCGGGACAAAGCAAATTGTTTTTTTTTTTAAATATTTTTATACCAAATAATTATAATTAATCAAAAGGATAAATCTCACATTATAAATAATAAGTAAATTAGTGTTTATTTGTCTATTATTATTATCATGTTTATTATAAATTGATACTCATTATTAAAATCAACGTAAAACTCTTGTATATTTAATATATTGAAAATGATTATTATTCTTATAATTCATATATCTAATTATTGTATCTCCTATTTTTAAATTAATAATAATTTGTGCATTAAATAAAAATATATTAATATAACTAGTCAAATAAAAATTGTAGCTAAAAAAAAAAAAAAATATTGAGTTTTTTGTGTAAAAGTTATTCATTTGCCTTTAAGAGATTATCCTCATTATGTATCGTTATTTAAAAAAAAAAATAAATCATCTCTACATGACCACTTGAACATCGAATTAATTGAGAAAACATGATGGACGTGATCGTTAACGATATTACTATAAAATTATTTAAAGAAATTTAAGTTCGTATTCCAGTTGTTGATTTTTTGAATAGAGAAGGGATTAGCATAAGTAAAAAAATAAATAATATTTTGCAGGGAGAAAAAACAGGAGGTGCTTTTATTTTGAATGATGAGTTTTGTGAGGAAAAGAAATTTTTTGGTTGGTTAATGTATGTTTTAAAGCTTGTTGGGGGATTGGAGATCTTTACAATTTAAATTTTGTTCGTCGTTGCAGTTGTGGAAAAGTATACAGTTTAATCAAAGGTTAGTACCTATATATTTGTTTACCAATGGCTAATATTTTTTCCATCTGCAAAATTGCATAAAAATGTGAATAAATTATTAAAAACTAAAAGAAATAATTTTCTTTTCTATCTGCTGGTGGTATTACATATTCATTTGGTATATCATATGTGGAATTTTTGAATTATTTTGGCGAGGGTAAAGGTTATACAGCATGCATCGCGTCTATATTAGTCGGAGTAACACTCTGTTCAGGTGAATTGATTTTTTATTTAAATAATAATATTATTGTTGTTTTTTGTAGGCCCCATATCTTCATCATTTGTAAATCGTTATGGATGTCGTGCGGTAACAATTGCTGGAGCATTATTCGGTGGTATATGCTTAATAGCAAGTGTTTTTGCACAAAATGTTTTAACATTAATTATAACAATTGGCGTTGGAGCTGGCATTGGATTCGGTTTAATTTATTTACCAGCAATTGTCAGTGTGACAATGTATTTTGAAAAATATCGCTCGTTAGCTACTGGTCATTATTTAATTTTACTTTTCTATATTATTATCGTAATTATTATATTTATTTATCTGATTTTAGGTATTGCCGTATGTGGTTCCGGTTTTGGAACATTTGTTTTTGCACCAGTTACAGAACTATTGATTGGCGAATACGGATGGCGTGGTGCTATGCTAATTATATCTAGTATTGTATTAAATTGTATGCTATTTGGAGCGATGTTTCGTCCACTTGAAAATCCTAAAAAAAAAAAACTTTATTATCTGAGGCGCTTAAACAAGGTAGTATTTTTTATAGGAAAATTAATTATTTATTTATTTAATAATTTCTTTAAAATTGTAGAAAAATCATCAGATATCATGTTAGTTAATAAATTAAAAGAGTGTGAGGAAGAAAGCATTGATGATACAAGCGGTGATACCACCAATAGTATTCATATACCAAGATCACAAAGTGTTGGATTAGAAATGGTACGTTATCATGCGGTTGTAGGTTGGAAATATGTTTCATTATTGATTTTATTAATTAAATAACAATTTTGATTTGTGATTTTAGCAAGAACAGCATTACCTACAAATGAAACAAAATGAATCTGTAAAAAAAGTGAATCACTCGGGAAAAAATGGATTATTACATGTAAAAAGTAATGATGGAATTCGTCTAACATCTAGTCAACCATTATTGCAAACTTTTGTTGCTGAAAAAATATATCGAGAACAGGCGAAAATCTCTAGAAGTGGAACAATGTATCGTCCGGATATCTTGTATCAGGTTAGAAATTATATAAACAATTATAAGGGTAAATTAAAATATTATTATCAATTAATTAATTTAAATAACAAAGCATGATGTTTTTGGTTTTTATTCGATTTGATTTGATTTGATTTGTTTTGATTTATTTTTACCCCTAATTAATTTTAAGTGCAAACATTATTATTTTATTATTTCTCCGATTAACATTTTTATTTTTATTTTAAACCTTCCTTCCTTCATGCCAATTTTGATTGTATATATATAGGGTTCGCTCTATAATATACCTCAGTATAGATCACAGGGACAGCTATCAATTAATGACAGTGACAGATATGGTTCATTAAGGCGAACAAATACAACAAATAACGATGCGCAGGTAAAATTGTTATATTATGTTTGTTTATATATTTTGATTATTAATTATTATTATTATTGCTTTTATAATAAAAATATAATATAATTATAATAATAAAGAAAAATGATTTAAAATTTTAATGATGTATATATATATATTCTTAGGAAGAAGTCGTTATTTGTGGATGTGTTCCATGTTCAAAAGAAACACGTGACACCTTTACAGAAATGCTTAATTGGGAACTTTTAAAAGATCCAGTTTTTATAATATTTACAATATCAAATTTTTTTACAAGGTATTTTGCATATATTTGTTTATCTTTTCTTTATTAATTATTTATCATTATTATTATTTTATTATTATTATTTTATAATATTATAATTATTGGATCAAACGTGTTGCAATCATCCTGCCTTAGTTAGGGGTTGAAATTGTAGAAACTTACGTTTTTAGATGCAAAACTACCCCCTTATGAACAGTATATAAATAATTAAGCTTAAAATGACTTAAGGTTTCTTTATTTACTGTTTTAAAGAATTATTTATATTTAATTAGGTCCAATTATTAAATAATATACATAAATGCAACCCTCTACAAACAAAAATTTAAACAAAAATAACTGGCATATTAAGGGTAGTTTCTCTTCGTGTCCAAAAGGATCGTTCATAAGGGGGTAGTTTTGCATCTAAAAACGTAAGTTTCCACAATTCCAATCCATAACTAAGGGAGGATGATTGTAACACGTTTATGCCTAATTATTTTTATTTAATTATTATTATTTTATATTTAATTTATCGGCATTTTCAGTGTTATGAAAAAAATTAATTAATTAATTTATATGCAATTAATTAATCATAATTAAATTTATATGAAAATTAAAATAATTAATTAAAAAGTAATAAATAATTAATTAAAATTAAAAAAGACAAATGAAGAAGCAAAAGCAAAATATAACCCAGTTTTACTCTAATTAAATCCCCTATTGAGCGATTCTTTTTTTTTTAGTAATTAAATATTAATTAAATTAACTAAAATTAAGTAAAAATTAATATAAATTAAAAATAATAAAAATATTGATGTTAATTAAAAAATTATAATTATAATAAATAATTAAATTATTAATTAATTAATTAATTAATTAGCTGGTAAAGCTTATAGTAATTATAATTATATGATTTTCTTTATCTTAATAATAATTAATAATGTGTAAAAGTGTTTACTTTGTGAAACGAAACATTGAGAAACATTCAGAACAGCAATGGCCTTAATTTAAATTAAAAGTAAAATTAAAGGAAAAAGTCTTTTTTAATAATTAAATAAAAAAAAGAAGGAAGTAACGTAAAGATGAATTAAAAGAAAAATTCAATTTCAACAAGAATATATATATTAATTTGTATCCAATTTATAGCCCGATATATCTGTTTGTTAATTTCAAGATTTAATGATTTTATTTTCTCTCTTTAAGAAATTTTATTGTTTCTCCTACATAATATTATTTTTAATTAAATAATTAAATAAATAAATAAATATTTATTTATATAGTCGAGAGAAATTAATTAATTTAAATATTATTATTTTTATAACTAATTTAATTACAATTTTAATAATGATATACTGTTGTCGATTACCAGCCAGCCAGTAACATATTTCATCTAGAAAATCATGAAAAAAAAAACACAAAAAGTATAAAAAAACCCCCCAGAACAGGTGAAAATGAATTAGTCATTATTATTAATATGATTATAGGGTCCATTGATTAGAAAATATATAAGTAAATAAGTAATTAATTATTTAAATAATAATAAAAATGAAAATCATTGTGATGTACTAATTAAATGAATTTAATTATTTTTCTTTTTCTCTATGCTTTTGGTGTCGCCAAATTTCACTAGTGCCTATCAAGGTAGTTTTATCCACGTGAATCCATGCAATTATCACATTTAGTATGTCTGCAATTTCTTTAATTAAATTAAATAAAATAAACGATAATATCTGTAAAAATAATGCAATAAACATAACAACATAATAACATATATAATTAAAAGAAAGTATTGACGTTTTTGCTAAATATTTTGCAATGTAAACTATAGTTTAATATTTTTTTGCAATGTAAATAGAGTCAGTTAATTTTTTCAGTTTAGTTATAGAACACAAGAATAAAGTTGTGCATATATTATATATATACAAAATAAAAATATCATTTTTCGGCTGCGTCCGTGGCAGTGTGCATTGTTGTCTTACGTATCCCCGGCTTGCTTTCAAGTTCGACGGGGGTCCGTATTAGTAAAGTGGTTTAGCTTCACATGCATAAAATCACGGTATGTGGAACTGCCCTCTTTGGTCACAGGTTAGAGATCTCTCCCGATTTCTCTGCCTGTGGCGGCCGGGCCTTCCATGATGATTGTCATGGTGGAAAGGCTCGGATCTTAGAGCTGCAGAGTTCATCCATATATTTTTCTCCCTTTATGTTTAGTTTTTCTAAACAACAAGCCGGTCTATTCTGCGGGGGAATAGGCCGGCTCGGCTGGGGAATTTACCGTTAGAATAAATGTGCACAAAATTTGTGCCAAACAATAGATTTCAATAACAATAGAGCAGACGGGGACGGCCCATTGTATTCAAAAAAAATATTTATTTCTTTTGTATTCGCTTTACCATTGTCCTTTTATTCTTTTATCTATTTAGCAAAATTTCTACCATTTAAATATTTTATTCTTTCATTTCGTTTCCACGTGCATCGCAATAAACATCTATTTATATTTTTATTTAATATAATATAAATTTTTTCCATTTAAATAATTTTATTAAATTTCTCCATTTAAATAATTTTTTTATATATTAATATTAACCATTTATATATTAAAAATAATTTATTATTATTTATAATTTAAAATAATTTACTAATAAAGGCCATTGCAAATAATTTTCTATATAAAAATAATAATAATAAATAACCATTGTGCAGTCATAAAGGATTCGCCATAGCACGTGTATTTAATAAATAACTTAGTCTATTTTTTTACCAAAGTTTTATTAATTATGTGTCCTTGCTTACTAAGTGCCATTGACTTTGCAAATTTTTTAATAACTTTATTTTTGCAAACTTGTTTTCTTATTGTGCAAGTGACATTTACCATTTACAGTAACAAAAATTATTTTTAATAAAATCCTCGTGTTTACAAATAGAAAATACATTCGCCATTGCAAAATATCCTTTGTATAATAATATATTTAATATATAATTAAATATTTAATTAAATATTATATATAAATAATATTAAATATATAATTAAATAATAATATTTTGTTGAATCTCTTGGGGTAATTGTTCGCCATTTTAGTGATAATTAATTCACTCAGTGCAATTGAAAAGTATAAATAAATTAAATTATTTTCTGTATTATTAAATAAATTATTAATTTTTTGTACTTGTAGTCACCCACCCACCCACCATTGATTAATCAATTAAATGATTGAATAATTAAATATCGTTGGATCCATTGGATTTTATTTAAATAATAATAATTTTTTTACTTCTGTTGAGTTACCATATCCAGCATCAGCAAAACCCACCAACCATTGAATATCATCCAGTGATCAAGTAAAAATAATTTACTTTCTGACAAATATTTATATTAAAAAAATATAAATAAATAATTTTTTATTTTTTGTTCTATTTGTAGATTATAAATATTTATTTTGAAGATTTAACCATTGACCACCGATCATCGCAATGCCGCACACCAAGAAAATTAATTATTCTCCAGTCCACTTAAAGGATTGTTCGCCGTGTTAAGCGATATTTAATTCACTCAGTGCAATTGAAAAGTATAAATAAATTAAATTATTTTCTGTATTATTAAATTAATTATTAATCTTTTCTTTTTGTAGTCACCCATCCACCCACAGTTAATCAATCAATTAAATGATTAATTAAATGATGAATGAGAGAAACATAATTTTTAATTTAAATAAAAATGTTATTTTTTTTCTGTTGTCTTACTGTAAGCAGCATCAGCAAAACCCACCAACCATTAAGAATTATCCAGCAAACAAGTAAAAATAATTTACTTTCTGAAAATTAATTAAATAATTTTTCATTTTTTGTTCTGTTTGTAGATTAAAAATATTTATTTTGAAGATTTAACCATTGACCACCGATCATCGCAATACCGCACAACAAGAAAATTAATTATTCTCCAGTATTTTGTGAAATTTTTTGGAGTCTTTTGGATCACTTAAAGGAATGTTCGCCGTGTTAAGCGATAATTCATTCACTCAGTGCAATTAAAAAGTATAATTGAATTAAATTAATTTAAATTCTTCTGCGTAAATAATTTATTTTTTCTACTTGTAGTCACTCACCCACCGTTGATCATTTAAAGAATTGAAAAATTACATTACGTTGGATCCCCATATGAGAGGAACATACATTTTTATTTTCTGTTGCCTTATCGTAAATGCCAATAGTATTAGGAAATCTCACCGACCATTGAGAATCATCCAGCGATTAAGTAAAAATAATTTACTTTCTGACAAATATTTATAAGCAAAAAAATTAAATAAATAATTTTTCATTTTTCGTTCTGTTTGTAGAATTAAAACATTTTGGAAATGTATTCTCATCAGGGTATGACCACCGATCATCATTAATTAATTAATTATTCTCCAGTGAAGAATTTTTGGTATGCCTTACATCGAAATATCTTTCATTGAGATTAACCAGCGTTTATTTTCTTATAATAATTATTTGTATCATTTAATTATAGTAATGTTAAAAAATAAATAATCAAAGTCACTTATATAGATAAATTAAGAAAAATGTAATAATTTTAGCCATTTGATTGCAATAAATTTTAAATAAATTAATAATAAATCGTATATTTATCTTGTAAATAATTTTATGTATTTATTATTATATTTTGATTAATTAAAAAACGTAAAAAAAAAACCATTTTATTTTGAAAATAAAACATTTTATTTGCTTGAAAAAATTTTTTGTCATTTTATTTTTGCAAATTTTCAGTATGAATAAAAAAATTATTTTCCATTGGTGAAATATGAAAAAATGTAACTTGCAGTACTAACCATTGGTTAAGTTTGTAAAAACTTGTGGTACTAACCATTGGTTAAATATGTAACAAACGTAACTAACCATTGGTTAAATATGCAACTATCGTGAAACTGAACCGACGAAAAAATTGCAACGACCCCTATCCCCCAACAAGCTTTAAAACATCCAACGACACGCACAAAATTTTGCAAAAAGGATTTTTCCCAATTTCTGGGAATTTCTCGCTATATTTTATTTATTTATCCATCCATCCATCCACCCCCTCCCTCCTCCCACTGTCTTTGTAATATATCTCTAACTCTTATATATATATATATATATTTATATATATCTTATTATTGTATCTTAGCAAAGTTTTTCTTGCATAAAATTACACACGCTTATTTATTTTAAAAGCGGACGACACGGTTTCGAACTCGAAACCTAAAAACTGACTATTAAATAGTCATGTAAAGCCTTAATCAATACGGCTATAATGATTGGTAAATTGAAAAGTTATCCTTAATAACTTTAAGTATTAAATAAATAAATATGAATAAATAAGAAATATTTAATAATATAATATATTGTATTATATATATTTTTTTAACTTGATTTGATTTGTGTATATCCTTAAGTATATTTTCCTCTTGCATATTAAAAGAAGATACTTTTTTTATATTTACATGCGGACGACTCGGTTTCGAACTAGAAACCTATAAGTGTCCATTAATTTGTTAAGTAAAGCCTTAATCAATACGGCTATAACGATATGTGAATGCAAATGTTATCCTTAATAAGTTTAAATACTAAATAAATTAATTTTTAAAAAATATTTGACATTTCTTTTACTTATATATATTTTTATAAATTTAATTTAATTAAATTAATTCAAAGACTTGAAGAATAATTTCAATAATTCTAGTAATTCCTTGTATATTACCTGTTGGTATTTCACTTAGATACTTAATTTTCTTAAATAAAATTTTTATTACATTTATAACCCGACTTGCGTCAGATACTTCAAAAAAATTAAAAAGACTTAAATTAATTGAAATTTAAATTTTATTTTTAAAAAGTTATTAAAATAAACATTTAATTATGAATTATTATAATAATATAATCTTTATTGTATTATGCTAAATCATTTTCAAATACAAATTCAATCAAAAGAAATTGAGTAAATGACTCTGATTTTTTATTAGGAAAATTGATGTCAAGTCGCCAGACAATATTAATAGAATTTCATGTAAATTATTGTTGTATCTGCGTTCCAGATACATCCCTAGTATCTATCAGAGCTCTATAGATGATTTCTTGAATATTAATTATTAATTATAATGAGGGTAAAACCGTTTTCCAACATACTCTACTGCACATATGTCTGTAACAATTATTCATGTTTGGTGTAAATCATTAACTGAATCACTTCCGTATATTGCAACTACTCCGCCTATTTACATATCTAAAGCATATGATTTTCAAGTTTAAGAATGTAATCTTATTACATATTCTCTACTATTTCAAAAATTCCCAAAAATAAGGCATTGCTAGTCCTATGCCGTTCAAGCATACCATAAGGAACTGCGTTCTAAAAGTTTTATAGATAACAATTAAAATAACATTTTATCGTTTAAATTTTTCCGATTTTTCATATAGTTTTCAAATAAAAATTAATTGCAAATGAGTTATTTTACCCAAAAATATAAAATTCCAAAAACGTGCTCCATTTGTTATCATTTATATAATTATGAGTAGTGGCTACAATATGGCATCAGCATACCTAAAATAAAATTACATTTTATATTATTTTATTTGAAATATAATTATTAGTTATTAATTAATAATTGAAATATGTGTAAATATATATTGCAATTATTATTCATTTATTTATTGTCTTACTTAAATTTTCTTACGCTTTATAATCCCATCGTATAACTCTCTCATCTTATGGTAAGATGCTTCTGAAATAATGGTATTGATTCCTTAAATATTATTGCCTTATCATCATTTTCTTACGCTTTGTATTCCCATCGTAGTTTTTTCTCTAAAATTAAAGAAATCTTTGTAAAATTCAACTATAATTAAGTTTTTTTTAGAGTTATTATAATAATGAAAAAGAGGCAAAGACTATCATCGACGCAGAGAGGTTTACGCTTACAGGTGATATTTGATATTTCGATGAAGACGGTTATTTATATATTTGTTATCGGTAAAAAGATGTTTTTAAGTCTAATGCATAGCATGTGCTTTTTCTAAACTTTATTGATTAAAGTGATAATTAATTTACTACTCTTAGGTTTCTCCAAAAGCAATTGAAGAAGTAATATTGTCTTATTATTCAGGTGTTATTAATGTTTGTGTTGTAGAAATAGCAATTAAATTTGATGACCTTATTTGTGCTTTAATTATGAAAAGAAAAAATAGCGAAATAACTGAAAGAGACATTTGCAATTATGTTGCAGGAAAAATTACAAGCGTCTTAATGTTTATTACGTTGATAAATTGCCAACAACACTAATTGGCAAAATTATACGAAGAAATGCAAAAGAAATTGCTATACATTTTTATAATGATAAGAAATAATTTTTTTTACAATCATATTTAAATTTTTTTTATCATATTTATACATGTATTTGGTATGCAAAATAAATTATTAAATCATATAATATAGATACTAATTACTTTATGGTGTATCTCTATGCTTATCTTTTAGTATTATTTTTATTTTTGTTTTATCTTCTAAAAATTCATATGTAATGTTGATTTATCTCTTCATTTTAATTTATTGCTATAATGATTTACAAATAAATTTTTATTTTTTTTTTAAACATAATGTATGTATCTACTTGTTTTTTAAAATAAAAAGTAATTGCAGCAATTAATCAAATTTTGTTTCTTTTAAATTGTTTAAAAAATATTTTAAATATTTTTCTATCTTAAATTTAGTACAGTTTTTAATTCGGAAAGACGAGATAAGTGGTTTTGTTTTGAATATTTCATTTCTTTTAATAATTCTTTAATTGCTTAAATTTCGTCTAAGGTATTTTATTGTGTATTTTATTTCAAAAACAAAAAAATATATTTTTTTTCAAAAATTATCTACATTGATCAGATAATTATTAGATTAGCAGCAGTTACATACACGCATTAATAATAAATGCATTAATTAAATATTTTAACAGAGCACATCTACCGTATTCCAGAACAGACATATTGTATTCCGGGTGCTTCGTTTCCTTTTTATAATCTCAAAGAATAAAGGTGCACGTGTATTATAAAACAAAAGACTATTAAAGTTTGTGAAAAGTCAATGGCACTTTGCTAGTGAGAACAGAAATATAATTTTATTTAATTTAATAGCAAAGTAGAAAAATAAACGAAAAATATTCGCAATAGTTTATTTATATAGAAAATTAAATACAATGATATTATTTTTTAAAAATATACATAAAGTATTTGTAAATGATAAATAGAGGCATAGAAAGAATAAATTTTAAATAAAAACACAATGGAGAGAATTGTGAGTCAATTGTTTGCCAAAAATTTTTGTTCACGTTTTTATTCTAACGGTAAATTCGCGATAGTGCACGCTGCCAATGCTGTAACCCAAATTTTAATTATGTATTTTATTTTATATATACACTATGGTCCCTTTTTACACGCTTTTCCATTCTAATACACGATTTCGAAATAACACGGTCCACAAAAGAAAAACATTTACTCTTGTTTTTCAATTTATTCGATCTAAATAAAAACTCCAAGAACTCTACAAGAAACTTGAGAAACCAAAATTCCATCCTCTGATAATGGATTACTTAATAAAAAGAAAGCCAACATCAGCGGACGTTATTAAAGAACGAGTGCCTCAAGTTAGTTAGACTCTAGCTACGAAAACAATATTGCATCTGTTGATAATAAACGTTTCCGGCTATTATCAAGTAGTGATGATAGTACTAAATAAGATTTTGATTTGCAATTCATGTACTTATGGACTAAAATTTATTTGTTATCTTTTTTAATTAAAAATGAGAATGAAATATACACGAATATGTCGTAGAATAATTATGTTTGTACGCTGGAACACATCCTCAATGTTACTATCTGTTCAATGTATTTTTTTTTACACAGATTTCTTTGGAATGTATCTACCGTGTAAAAAGGGAGTAGAAGCATATAGCAAATATTAGCAACTTTAATCTTGCATTCTATAACTAGATTACCATAAGAAAAAAGATTATAATATTATTAAGGGATTGTCTTTTGCAAATGGTGTTTCTGATTACAAACAATTTTAATATGTTAACCGTAAGCATTAATAAAGTTTTTGATAAATCTGTTTTCTTTTTATCTCATTATAGATATACAAGATGTGTCCACAAGCCAAAAGGTACTTCTTATATTCTCATGATCATCATTATTATTTTAAAATTGATTATTAATTATATTATTTATTTCAAGTTGTTACGTTTAAAATAAATCTGCAATTGTTCATCCCCTAATCAGTAACAGAAATAGTAGATTACTGTGGCACTAGACAGGGTAATTTTATTTTATTGCATAGAATTATTGCTGCGTTCTCAACTACAATACAGGTATTCTCCGAGTTACGACCGAGATAGGTTCCTGGTCACCAAAATTTAAGAAAAAAATTACATACTGCACTACTAACTTTGAGGGTCAGGAGAAATGAAACTACACAAAATTCATATAATTCAAAATTTATTTAAAATAATAACACAAAAATATAAATTGAAATAAAAACAACACATTACATATATAATTAAACAAAAATATTTTATTTAATTTAGAGTTATTTAAATATCTTCATCATCCGTACTTATTACAAGAGTGCAATCCATTGCGTTGTCTTCAGAAACAGAATGTCCAGTGTGCTGGTTTTCTTAAAAAAAATTGTCTAATGTTGTCTGAACAGTTTCAGCATTCATTTCCCGGTAAATTTCATGATAACAAGCCAAATTCTCCTGAATCAGCCTATTTATTTCTGAGAATCGTTCTTCATTTGCATCCATTTGTTGTAATTTTAGCATTCCCTCATTAATTTGCTGAAAAGCAGCACTCATTTCTTTTGTTGAGAATTTTTTTTGTTGACTTTCTTCTTCATCTGATTTGCTTCTATCTTCGTTTTCTGCAGCACATTGTGCTTCAAATTCCAATAAATATTCATTTGTTAGGCCATCCAATTGGTGTACAATGAATTGGTTAATATCTTCACTGGCATCTTCAAGATTAAGCTGCCGACTATGATCTCCACCAATTTTTACATTTTGAAAATTAGCTCTCTTCTTAAATCTATGAAACCAACCATGGCTTGCAGTAAAAGTCAGATCACAGTTTTTACCGTCCTTTAATTTTAACATATTGAAAAGACTACATGCTTTGGCTTTGATAATTGCAAGACTTAGAGGAATTTGTTTTTGAATCAAATCCTCCATCCAAATCACTAATAGTTTTTCCATATCATGTATGGGACCTTGTCGTTTTTTGGTTATTATTGTAGATTTCATAGATGTCGATTCTTTTACAGCTTCCAAAATTCGTTTTTTATCCTTTAAAATCGTCGATATTGTCGAATGAGACAGTTTAAGATTATGAGCTATATCTTTCACTTTTTTACCACTTTCAAATTGTAATATTATTTTATGTTTGGTTTCCAAGTCTATAACACTTCTTTTATTTTTATTAGTTTTACTAGTTCCAGCCATTTTTGGCATGATATTAAATTATTCACATAAAAAAATTCCGACTTAGCTAATGTAATGTATTATTTGTACTAAAATATGTATAAATTTTTCTCATATATTTTAGGGATTACCCGCAACTACATATTTGTCTTCTTTAAGTATTTTCTATGAAAAAAAAAAGGTCGTAAGTGGGGGACTACCTGTAATCTAAAATCAGAGAATTTTATTTGTTTAAAGTAAAAATTAAAAAAGACTAGAAACAGCACTATTGAAATGTTTAAATAATATTATGGAGAAACAACTGCATTTTAAATCGAGAAATATTTAACAGAATCCATTGCAATTCTCTCGACGTTAGTAGTATTTCTTATTTGTACACATTAAAATAATACCAATAAACCAATAATACTATCAGAAATAAACAAAAACAGTAACCTCCCGCTTGACGAACAGCATGTGTTCCTCGAAAACTCTATTAAGCTAAAATCCGTAAAACGAAACTGCTATTACTATGCGATTCTATTGAAAACTTATAGATGCGTTCCAACCAACTAAGAACCAGATAAAGCGAACCTATATTTCCATAAAAGTGCACTTTTAATCAGATGCTTTTTTAAATTACGTTATACAACTAAACTATAAAAACACGTAATGAATAATTTTACAATACAACACAAACCATTTATTCATTGTGAATAAACCAAATAAATATGTACACATACAAACCATTAATTCATTTGAAATTTTATAAAATTATTTAATAATATTAATCACATAATATTCAGGGAGCATCTGAGCGGGACTGTTCATTGGAGCTGTCAACGTAGTTTGGATCACCAATTCCAACATTGGAAGATGCTGGTTTTGTTTTGTAAAAATAACAATCTAGCAAGGTTTGTTTTGTTGTTCGCGTAGATTTCCGATAAAATTCCTTGTAGCAAACAAGAGCATTTTCAATTTGTCTGGATACTTTAAGGCTTCTCTCTGTAATGGGGTCGTTTTCAGAAAAGATTTTCATAGCTGCTTCGATATGAGAAAATGCTTTTGACATATCATTTCGTGTTAAAATGCGCTCATTTTCTAATTGAGCAGAGTTTTCTATCTGCTGCGCATTGACGGGTTCTTCTAATTGCATCGATAGATTTTCATTAGGAATATCATCCGTAGCTGGCATTCGCATCCAATAAGGCCCCATCTCGTCTACATTGTATACTTGTTGTGATGTATATCCATCGGGTTGTATAATTTTTAAAAATTCCTCTGGATACATTTTGGCTCCTTCGTCATCTGCAGATGCTGCTTCACCTACATTTTTTATATTATGCAGAGAATACCTTTTCTTAAATCGATCAAACCACCCTTTGCTAGCTAAAAAGGACTCCGTCCCTGACGATTCACCGTATTTAGCTACTAGATTTGCATGAAGCTGCTTTGCTTTCTCTTGAATTACATTCGTAGTTAAAGGTTTGAGATTTCTGATGGTTTGATGTTCTATCCACACACTAAGGAGACGTTCCATATCTTCCATAATCTCACTTCTTTGTCTTGAAATATTTTTTGCAGTTAAAAGTGTTACCCTTTGTATACTTGATAAAATTTTATCTCTGTTTTCCTTTATTGTGAATACTGTTGAAGTAGCAAGACCTAAAACTTTGGCGATTTCATTATTTCTTTCGCCCGCATCAAATCGTTTTAAAACATTTAGTTTTAATTCTAATGTTATAGCTTTTCGTACTTTTTTCACACACTTTTCATCAACACTTGCTACGCGCTTTTCAGACATTTTTGGATTCAATTTTAAAATTAACACTGCTAACTGCACTAGACCAAATGACCATAGTGATTCCCCAGTTTACATTATATATTTTAATTTGTCTATGTGTCTCATATGCTGGAATATGAGATATGTTTGCTTGTTTTTGTAAAAAAGGAGCACAAAACAAATCTATAGTTAAAAATATAATAACAAAATTAATAGAAAATATTTGTCCATTAAATGATGATTTTAAAGTGCGTTAAAAAAGTAAATTTCATATTCGATAAACATGTAAAGAAAATGAAAAACAAAAATTTTTGTCCGTAATTGCTAATATATATCATCCCTATGCCGAAACTTTTATCTTCAATTAGTCATGTCCGTAACTTCAAATTTTCATTAAGCGCGCGTCCCTATAGTGAGGTACTACTGTATAACCTTAGTTATTATTATATATTATATTATTATTATATTTTTTGTTGGTTGATACCTATAAAAATATTATTTATTAAAAATTAAATACTGGGAAAACTATTTATAATTACTACGAGAGCAGTTTGAATGTATTTAAATATGTAATGAACAGTAAAAATAAACAAATAACTTTGTTATTAAATTTGACATATGACATTTATAAACAATAATATAGTAAAATATGTCTTACCCATAGTTCATTTTTATTCGAAAAAGTATTGTTACCATTAGTATATTTTCGGCATTGAAGATATAATTTAAGTTCAGTGGAACATTATACTGCCTCAATTTTAATAATTATTATTATATTGGATTTGTATTAAATATTTGTGTATTCTTACCGGTTTTCCTTACCGGCTTAATCTCACCAGTTTTAAACTAAAAAAGCATTCTGCTTCCTAGGGCGAAATCTTCATTATGATCTCTGTATGGCTGTGGATCAAGTGATTAATTTGATAACTGCAATTTATGTATTGACTAAATTGATTTAATTGCAATTCTTATAAGAATACAAATAAGCTCATTCATTTATTTATATACCTTTGCTTAATTACCTGCTAAGGTGTTGAAATATTTATTTAAACTTAAATACTTGTATTAAACATATAAATTATAATTAATTGAAAATCAATTCTAAAAATTTATTTCTTCAAGTCGACCATTTGTGGACGTTTTGTTTTCTACAACTTTTAAAAGTATTTTATTTTATTTTTTGAATAAATTCATTGCATTAGTTCAGCTATAATTTATTAAAATATTTTACTTATTTTTTTTCCTCTTAAATAGAAACGATTTTGTGTTTAAGATAAAAACTAAGCATGACATAAAAAATAATATAATTGATGCTAACACTAATGCCAAAATTGTGGCGCCTTCCATGTCCTTTGTATCAAGAATGTGATCACGAGGCAATAGATGAAAATCGGCTAATATTTGTGTACCGTTTGGTGGCGGACAAGGCTGTTGTACTATTATTTCCTGACGTTGAATCTGTTATATTATTTTTTAATTTGGAAAAAAAGAAACACAATTAATAACAATTTTTAGATACTAACAGAATATTACACTTACTTGTTTATTTCTACATAAATGAAGTCCTGCTGTACTCGCTATAGTTTCTAAACTGTACTCATCGGCGGTTAATACTGGTAATAACCATTTTTCCGGAGAAACAATTTCTAGCCATGACCAATAATAGGGAACATTAGATGGATGAATTGAGTAGCCACCAACTGATGTTAGGGCCAGCATTAATATTGTTGTTAAAATGGCTGATGATATTTTACTTGGTAATAAATGTGTAGCGAATAATGCAAGTGTTTGTATGGCCATCAAATATAAAAGCATGTAACCCATATACAGGTATATACCAGTTTCGTTGTTATTTGTATATGCATATAGACCAGCCATACTATGTGCTGGCAATAAATATGCTAACCAAATACATATACTTGGTAGCACACTAAATATTGATTGAATGAAAAGATACGATAAACGTCCATATAAACCTAAGGTTAGGTCTTTCTCGGCATGCAAACGATCCTCATGTATATCACGAATTGTTAATAACAGCAATGGCCAAAATGTTACAGCCATCATGCAATGGTGATATCCTAACCGATCATTATATGATAATTGTGGATCTGAAGCAGGTACATCCCAAAATATGCAACCAATAAACAATGATAAAACAGCGGCAGATATCAATTTACTAATCCATTTTAATAATGACCCCGGTTGTTTGTAAATTGTATATCTATATAAAATTATATCAAATTAAAATTATATTGCTTCTAACATACACTAGAGATTATTATTATTATTAACTTACCGTTTGCATAGTGCTCCTATTTGTTTAAAAATATTTGCTTTTTTAATAAAAGGTGGCAACACAGCAGGCGGTGCTGCAATTGGTAATTCGGAATTGACTTGGTCCCAGGCATTGGCAAGTGATTCTATTCTAGCTGATGATTCTAACATGGCAGCAGCTGATAAATCGTCTAACGTCACAAGATCCACTAATTAAAGAAAATGTTAAATGTAGATTACAAAATAAATACAAAATTTCTGAAAAATAATTACAATAATAATCAGCTGGATTTTTAAATGGAGGACATGGATAACCTAATGAACCCATGTGTCTAGGCAAATCAGATCTACTTCCAGAAAAAATTGTTCTTCCACCGGATAATAGCAAAACACCAGAGCACATTGACAAAATCTCAAATGTGGGTGGTTGTAATGTCATTATAACAATACGACCACTACTGCACCATTGTCGGAGATATTCTACCAAAAAAAATGTATCAAAAATATCCATATTTGTTGTAGCCTAAAATAATAAATAAAAATTATCTTCTTTAATCTTAATCGATTTTGAATTACTCTCGTTTTTTTTTTACCTGGTCTAGAATTAAAATGGCAGCTTGGGTTAGAAGTTGACATGCAACACTAAGTCTTTGCTTCTCTGAATGCGTTAGTGACGATACGTTCGATGTTCGTACCGCTGTTAATCCTAGATCCTCAATTAATATATCTATCTGTTAGTTCGAAAATGAAAAGAAATTAATCAATGGAACCTAAGAAGCAAAACAATGTTAATACCCTTTCGTTAAGATCGCTTTTATCAGCTGGTCCTCGTAACGTGGCATGAAACGTTAATGTGCTTTGTACACTCATGCGTGGATCTAAAGAAGCATTTTCAGGAGACGGTACATAGGCGCATAAATCTCGTAGGCCTCGTTTCGTGATATGTTGTCCATTTATTAATATTTCACCAGAAATACGTTTTCTAAGTCCAGCCAATGCTTCCATGAGAGCAGTGCCTTCTTTTTGAGAGGTAGCCATTACAGCAAACAAATCACCAGCCTTTGTTTGCAATGAAACTCCACAAACTCCAGGTAACACATCTAAGCAATGCACTTGAACATTGGGATAAACAAGTCCGCTGACAGAATGTCGTCTCGACATTAAATGCTGTTCTGATCGGGCTCTTGATGGAGCATATAATCTGGATTCATAGTCATAGCCACCCATATCAGTTCCTAGTAAATCCGCTTCACTGTGCGATCGATTTCCTTGATGATTACGCGGTATATTCATTGCATAATGGTTTACGTGCGTTCCAGCTATACTTGCTCTGCTGTTTGCTTGTTTAAGTGCTGCCAATGGAATATTACCATGAGCTCGAGAACTTGGTCTTGAATTGCCTACAATATTCATACCACCAGCTCCTCCTCCACCCGAATTCATTACGCCTCCTAGTGCTCTAAAATCAGATTCACTACGAAATTTCCTTAGATTCGCGGGAACACGACCTCGTGTTGTTTCATTATCACTACTGTCATAGCCAGATGAACCAGGACCCTGCCCTGAATCTCTGTATCCACGATTTACACGACCACGACCACCTGGACCTAATCGGTGCGATCGTTGTGATCCACCATTGGGCGGAAATACTCTGGGTAATCCGAATTTCAAATAAGTATACATATTTGATCCGAGTGGTGATTTAGGTCCATAACGTGGATGATTTAATATTGATTGCACAGTTGTATCTCTTAATTGAAAATTACCGTATGGCAGAGGCGATTTATCTGATGAACCAAGCGCTGAATCAGTAAAATCAGAATTTAAATTTTGTCTATAAGTTTAAAAAGAAAAATTATAAATTTAATAAAATAATAAAAATAAAAATAAATAAAGTAAAAAAATAAACGCAATGCAGTAGCAATGGGCGATCCAAAGTCAATGATCTTTATTTCCTTTAAATGAATACTTTAGTACGGTTTTCGCTTGTGATTGTTCGCTGTGACTCACAAAGAAATACGGATTAATAAATAAATAAATAAATTTTAATCCATGCAGAAAAGTACATAAAGTACCAATCGCACAATAAATAGATATTACTACCTTAGGAAGGTAGTAAGTAATAAATAAAATTTAAACAAAAGAATTCAAATTCTAATATTAATACTTTTTTTTTTTTTTGTTAATTAAATTTTTATAGTAAAATACTTTCACTTTACTACAATTGATTTACTGATTGTTTATGTAATTTTAATGTATAACAGAACTTGCCTATAAATGGACCAAGCATGTAAGTCTTCAGAGGCAGCTGGCGGTAGTGGTGCATTCGGTCCATGTGGTACAGAATATCGTCTTTCTTCTCTTGGATGATGATGGTGCATCATCATCTTATTGGATTGCATTGTATTCATTTCCATTGTAAATAATTATTTCTTTTTATTTTTATATTAAAATTTATTTTATTAATTTTCTTCTTATTTCTTTATATAATCTGAAATCATGCAATAAAAAATTCATAAAAAATAATTAACAAAATGCGTAAAAAACAAAATAGAAGAAAACAAGTTAATCTACAAATAGAAGAGAAAAAAATAATAATAATAATAAAATTAGCGAAAAGTAAGATTTTAAAAAGTTGATAGACATACTAAAAATATGCTATTGATTTCTAAAATAATCAAGTTACTTGTTATAGATTAATCGTTTTTAAATGCTAAAATGAATGACACTATTTTATTTTATATTTTTAATTTGTTTTCTTTGAAAAATGAAATGACTAACAACAGACATTGACTAGTGAAATTGCAACATAAAATATATATAGACGTTTACAGATCTTGCTTATACTATTTTAATAGTTGTTAATTTTATGCCATGACAGAATAATTGTACTAATCTCTAGTCTGGATATTCAAACGATATTCTTATATCGAAATAATATAAATTCACATATTTTTATGATTTAAAAAAACCCCAAAAACCTTTTAAATAAACATATTTATCATCAATTCTCAGATTAATTACAAAAAATTTAAGGAAGTTAAACGAAATAACAGTGAAGTTAGTCATAAACAGCACAAATTATTATTAAATTTCCCTGGTTGTGCTGCATCAGTAGCTTACAGTTGACCATTTATAGGAGAAATATTTTAATATTTTTATTTATTTATTTTCGCTAACAATTTAAAATCAATCAGGCGAATTAAATTTAAAATTACAAATAAAAAAAAATAAATAACAATATAATGTTAATGAAGTGGAAATGAAAAAAAAAAAAGCAAAAGAAAAATATTCATGTAATGTAATATGTAATTGAAGCAGAGGCATATCAAGTAGGTTTTCGTACAAATTCTGGGGTACCACAGGGATCGGTTCTCTCACCAACTCTATTTATCTTATACATAAACGACTTATTAAAGTCGACAATTAATCCGATTCATAGTTTCGCTGATGATAGCACTCTCCATGCCACTCACTGTTATTCCTCGCATAATACCGAGGTGAGAAAAATGGAAAGGGAAACAGTAGTTTCATCTATGAATAAGGATCTGTGTAGGATAATTGAATGGGGGGAGAAAAACTCAGTTATATTTAACCCGTCTAAAACACAACTATGTGAGATATCGCGGCTACAACTTAAAAATAACAACGAGAATATAATTTTTGACTCAATTTTACTAGAAAAAGAGTCATCGGTGCGTCTTCTTGGTGTAAATATCTCATCAAATCTGTTGTGGCATGACCATGTCATGAGTATCGCGAAACAAGCGTCAAAAAAATTAGGTTTCTTGTATCGTTGCAAGTCATTTTTTAACGCGCAGCAACTCTGTCTCATATATAAATCTTTCATACGGCCGTGTATGGAATATTGTTGTCATGTATGGGGCGCTGCGGCAAAGACCACTTTAGATTTATTAGATAGGGTACAAAACCGGGCCATTCGATTAATAAATAATCCCGAAATCACGGACAAATTAGACTCGCTAAAGCATCGTCGGGACGTAGCGGACCTCACGATTTTTTATAAATATAGTTACGGGCATTGTTCGAAAGAGGTCTCCGAAATAATGCCTTCGCGCGAAAAAAGGCTACGGGAAACAAGGGCTGGTACTACCACCCACGGTCGAGCGGTAACTCTAAGAACGGTAAGAACATCGAAGTTCCAAAACGATTTCTTTACTCGTACAGCAAAGAAATGGAACGCCTTACCAGCGTGTGCGTTCCCAAACCAATTTAATATCCAATCCTTTAAAACCAATGTCCACAAATATCTTACATCCCATCCTATAAATTGACATGGTAGCTCAAAGCTATTCACAGGTCGACTTCACGTCGTAATTCCTAAACATGTCAATTTCTTTATAAAAAAAAAAGGTAAACTTGGCACTTGCCTTGATTCTGGGCGCCCCAAAATGAAATAAATTTAAATTAATTAATTTTTATTATTTTATTGTTGAGAAATTCGTAAAAATAATTTTGGATTTGTACGTTTTTTAGGAATTTTAATAATGAACGAATAAATAATTCCTATCTACATTGGCTAAAAAGTGGAATTTTAAAATTGATTTTTATCTTACTGTATATAGTTATAGTCTTGTTATAGTTTTTATATAATAATAACACACAGAAGCTATAGATTTTTACCGACAAATGTCTGAGGATCATATGCAAAATATTCTGGCCTAAAAACATCAAAAACACAGATATCTGGAATATAATTAATGAGCAAATACTGTAGATAATAAAACGAAAAAGGTGTAGGTGGGTCGGACATATTCTTACAAAAATACCTAAGAGAATAACAAAAATGTCCCTAGAGTGGAAAAAAATCGCAGTCGCCCAAAGAATACCTGGTGACACACAGTACTTCGAGAGCTAATAAATTATAATATGACCTGGGAAGACACAAAAACAACAGTAGTAAATGAAGTCCGTTTGAAATGCTAAGTGACAAGGTATACATGCAGTATTTTAATGGAACCTCAAAAAACTTTCTATCCTCAACTCCAAATGACTTAATACGCTACTGAATTAAAATGGTAGTACAAGTACCATCGTATAAACAAAAATTATGTTTATTATTTAATTATTTGTTTTATTTAAAAATCATCATTTAATAATCATAGAACAATATTTATTTCTAGAGATTAGCAACAGACTAAATATTAATAAAAAAACTAAATAATAACAAAAATAACAATGAAAAATTCACAAAATTCAACAAAATTTTCATTGAATAAAATTTGTAACAACGTCAGCTTATGTCGCATGAGAAATAATTTAAAATTCAAAGCAAATATATATACACACAGAATAATTAAATGTGACTTAAATATGCGTTAAAGGTAGGTTTACTCGTACAGTTATTTTATTTTATTTTTTTTATATATTATTATTTGATTTGAGATACTTTTTTCCCATTTTATTCAGTTAATTAACGTTACAACAGATACAGGTTATTTTTATTTTCTTGATCAACATAATACATATACTTAAAAAAAATTAAAAAATAAAATAAAATAAATGATTATTATGATTATTATTTTGTGATTTAATAAGCGTGCTGTTGTTTCAGATATTAGTTTTAGTTCTTTAATTTTCATTTTACTCTAATTTATGGTAATTTATGTTTAAAAAAAAAAAATAAATAGAGAAAAATCTTTTCTTTTCTTTTATTTATTTTCCTTTAAATTCTTAAGACATAACTGTTTCATCACATTATTTTTTAAAAAGAAAACTTTAAAGCCAAAAATTCTACACCACAACAAATGGATAAAAATTTTATATAATTAATAAATTTAATAAAAAAATTTTTGTTAATTAATTTAATTAAACCGAAAGACAATAATAATTAAAATAAAAAAAAAAAATAATAATAGTTTTTAACGAAAAGACAGGTAATCAACCTCTTTATTTAAATTTAAAAAATAAACATTAAATGTGCACCATTTTATGCATTTTTGCTTCTTCTTATTTTTTTTTTATTATAAATTTTTTTCTTGCGTAACCAAAACTAATATCATTTGCGGTTATTAATAGGAATATATGTGGTGATCTATTTTTTTTCATAATAATAATAATAATAATTATGCGTGAATTAAATTTAAATCAAGCGGGTAAACATGTTGAGCGGATATTTCCGAAACTTTTTTAATTTTATTTTTAATAAAGGAAAAGGAGTGTTTTGATTTCTGTGATGGAAAGTTTTTTTTTTTATTAATTTAGTTAAAATATCATATCCGGATAATAATAAATAATTTAACAGAAATGCAATAGACTCTCCTGTAATCAGAATTTCACTAATAAAAATAAATAAAATAATACATTAGTTTCTTCTCATTAATTATTAAATAATATGTTTAATTTATTTTTTATACATTAAATCGTATCTCATATACACATAACATGTCAATTATCAATCAATCAATTATTAATAATAATAATAATAATAATCTATAATTATTATTTAAGAGAAACAAAAAAAAATTAAATTAAATAATGCGAAAGTGAAACGTTAGAAAATTATTATAAATTTTTATTTCTTTCTCTACACTTAATTGATTCGTAATTTTTACCTTTTTAATTATTTTAAATTGCTTCTTTTTTATACATATTTAAAGAAAATTAAAGAAAAAATAATAATAATTAAGAGTGATTGTGAATTAATATTTAAATAGAAAAAATTGATTAGAATTATAAAAATCAACATGTAGATAAAAATACAAGTGTAGGCGGTTTTATTCAATCATTTTTGCAAGACTGCAAGCCAGCAAAAATGCATAAATATATTCAGCAAAAAAAAAAACATAAATAATTAATTTACCTTTGATTGGAAGAAATAAAAATGAATGAAAAAAAATTAAACATTGTAATAATAATAATAAGAAAAATTATGTTTAAAGAGAAAAACATAATAAATAAAGTCTTTGAACTTTGATTTATTATTGCGCCACTTACAAAGAACTTATACAATTCTTATGTATTTTTTATTTTGCTTTGCTCTTCTGAATACAATATTTCTTGCTTACGTATGCTTTAAAAACATTATTATTATTATTTTTCTTTTTATATTCTATATACATAAATATGCTAAAGTTTTTCTTGTATTCTGCTATTGTAGAAACAACAAAGCTTTATTTTTATTTTTATTTTTTGGTTCTCTTGTACAAGATAACAAAGATTAAACTAAATCGTATAGAAAATAAATTTTGTTTTTAGAAGTTGTTATTATTAGAGTTCTAGCAGAGTAGAGCAAATTAATGTTATTATTTTTTTCTTCTTTAAATGAATTGATTTATTTTAATTAAAAAATTTTTTAATGATTAAATAATAATAATAATAATAATACATTGCTTTGTAGATTAATAAGAGCAAATGCTTTAAAGGTTTTTTTGGTTTTGTTTTGTTAATGAAAAATAAAGAAAGAAATACCAAACACTCTTTTTGCAGAAAAACAAAGCTTGAGTACTAGTAAGAATCTCAACAAACAGACTTATTTTATAAAAGAATTTATTTATTATTATTTTAATTTAAATATCTATATAATCTAGATTATATTTAAATGAATAAATACGTTGCATTTACATTTAATAAGTATTTTCATTTATTAAATTAAATTAAAATTATTAAAATTAATTTTACTTTAAATACAAAATTACTATAATCATTTTTAAATTATATGTATTAAAAAAATAAAAAATAAAAAGTTTAAAAGATTATTACAATTATTATAAATAAAAATTATGTATCAATAATTTAAAAAAAAAAATCCAACATATAGGTGAAAATAATAATAATAATAATCATTAAGAAAAATAAAAAGAAAACGTAAAAACCCGTTTCATTCGTAAAGTAACACGTTTGCAAAATAACAAATTGTATTAAAATTGTTTTTGACTTTAAAAATGTGTTAAGATAAATTGTGCCATAATAAAAGAATTTGGTCATTTTAATGAATCAGAAATCATTCGTGTAATCGTGTATAAAAGGTAAGAGCAGAGCACAACAACAGTAACAGCGGCAAACAAAAAATAAGAAACAAGAAAAGAGAAAATTTAATTTAAAAGTGTTTGTGTGTCAAGTTTTTTTAAGTTTTACGCGTTTTAAGTATTCTTATATTACTAATCGTATAAATGAAATTATCAAGAAGTAAAATTCCATAAAAATTCAATAAATAAATATTACAATGATTATATATTTACATAAACTTGTGACTTGGTCACAAATTCAACAAATAATTTATTATTTAAAGTATTTTAGCATTTCATTATCAATACAAACAGCAGAATGCAAAACTTATATTCATTAGCAGTTAATTGCGCTAAATTATTTATATAAACTTTTAAGATTTCACAACATAAAAAACACTAAAAAAGTTTTTAAACCAAAAAAAAAAACATAAATATAAAAGAGATAAAATTTATAAAATACATTTTTTTTTTTTTTAAGGAATTGGAAGTTATGAATTAAAATTAAGGCCAAACAGCGGAAATATTAGCTAATAATAAATATATATATAAGAGATTTTTATTTAAGAAATACAAAGAAACGCATTAAGCATGTATTTATTTATTATTGTTTGCATACAATAGTGATTTCGTTTAAAGAAAATAAAAATAAAATAAAAAAATACTTAAAAAAATCATTAAAATTATATTAAATAAATAAATAAATAAATATTGTATATAATTAAACGAATTGTTAGGTTTGAAAATGAAAATAATTAAAATAATTTTTAATTAATCGTTGGTTGTTGTTGTTCGTTTTTTTGTATTACATACAGTTTTTCTTCTTCTTTTTTTATTTTTGTTTAAAAATAAATAAATAAATAAATAATATTTATATTCTTTGTTAAAGGATTTAATTTCCTTTACTGATACTATGGTGTAATCGCAGCGATAATAATAATAATAATAATACAGGCGTACCTAGCTTACTGCTGCTTTGATTATACTAATAAAGCTGTTCTAAATTAACCTTTAAATAATTATTGCAATTAAAATTAAAATTAATAATAAGAATTACCGAATTATTTGTTTTATTATTAAATAACATAAAATATACTATTTGGAACCATTTAACTTGTATTTAGTTAGTGCAGTGATGGCGAACCTTTTACACTCGGCGTGTCAAAATTCATATGAAAACTCGGTTGTCATATTATATCTGGAAATATTCATCATTTTTTATTATTTTGAAGATTAATTTAAACAAAAAAAAATGATTACATATAATAATAGCAAAAAGAAAAAATTCATTACATTAGAGATTTTTTTTATTAAAAAATTTCATTTGCTAAAACTTCAATTAAAGGTACAGAGTTACGATGCACGGATTTTAACGTGTTGATATTTTTGATAATTTTAATTTATTGGAACTACGTGCAACGAAAAATAGCTTGACACGCGTGTCATAGGTTAGCCATCACTGATTTAGTGCCTCCAACAGTACTGTTTCAAATAGGTTGAACCGATTAGTAGCACTAAGCAAGGTATGCGTGCAAGTATATGCTTTCGATAAACTTAAAGTAACTTAAAAACAACAAGAACAGATGGATTTTAATGAAAAAAAAATTTCCTACTTTATTTATTAAACACTCGACATCAACATCATAAAGAATTTTGATTTATTTATTTATTTATTTACTTTTGTATAGTAATTTGACTATAGAACAATTGCTGAAATTTATTATTAATAATAATAAAAATAATAATAATAATACACATAATATTCAATAGGTGTGTATATTCAGTTTATTGTTGATTATTTATATATATTTAATAAACAAAACAAAACAAAAAATATGTTGAATTGTGGGAACGTTCAATTAAGTTCATAAAACAAATTTTTTCTTTTTTTTTAGTTCATATCAAGAAAAAATAAATTCTAAAAAAATACAAAAAAAAAAAGAACAATCAGCTAGATAACTAAAATAATAATAAAAAAATAATAAAAAATAAATTTAATTAAAATAAAAGAACGGTTTATTTAGTTTGAATACAGTATTGAAACTAGGCAGGTGAAAAACAGGTGAACTTTAATGACATTCAACAATAATAATAAGTATAAATTTGATTTTGTCATCCAAATATTTTGCAGTGAAATAAAACACGTTTAAAAAAAATACCTGAACGATTAGATAACTTAAATTCAATGCTTTTATTAAGAAAATAGAAAAATTATTAATAAAAAAATTATGAAATTCACAAAAAAAATAAATATATTATTGTTAAAACTAATGCAAAATATTATTAATAACAGGAAAAATAATCAATATGACAAAAATGTAAATAATCTAATTAATATTATTAGATATAGACAGACGACTAAACTAATTACATTCATATGAATTTTTTCTTTTCTACGTAAATCTGTGTTAATAACGTTGTGGTGTGACGATGGTGAATGCAGAAAATATTTCATATCATGGAAATAATGTCAAAAATACAAATTGTTGTTTTGATTTATTTATTTATTAGTCTAAAGGAAGGAAGTCTGTTTTCAATAAAAATAAATATATATATAATGTAAGAGACTGAATAATACCTGATATGCATTTTTTTCTGATTATTATCAATTTTTTATATAAACAAATTCAAGTTTTTTATTTTTCTTAATCTTAAAAACTGTTTTCTTATAAAATTATATAAAGATCTTTAACCTCTTCATATCCAATGTGTTTAAGAATATTATCATTTTTCTGTTTTATAAAATACTAAATTTTAATAAATATATTAAAAAACAGGAATCTTATAAAAGAAAAAGATATTAAAGCGCAGCTTAGAATTAGTCAAACAAAAAAATAATAAAATAAAATTTTAATACCTTGAAAGCAACACCAAAAACTGATTTTCTATTTTATAATAAAAATTTTGTATTTTTTATAGTGTATTCCTCCATTCCTTAAATATTATTAATAATTTAATAAAAAATACCACAAAGAGAACATTATGATAATCTTTTTCATTAATTTTTTTCAACCACAAAAAAATATTACACAAAATTATTGCACAAATAATAATAAAATGATTTAATGATAAGAGAGATTTTAATATTATTAATTAAATATTTTATTTTATTTCACTTATTATCTCTTCAGGGTAAAAGAAATCATATAAAAATGTTATGCAAAAAAATAAATAAATTACTTAAATTTTTTTATTGAAACATCACTTACATCATTTAAAACCAAAATAAAAGCACTTTGCAACTATTACCTTGCTACAAACAAATTAAATAATTTTTAAATAATATTACTAAGAGAATTATCTTTATGGCTGTCTATTCTATAGCATATCTTTAAGTTAGTTATTTAACACGCATTTTGGTACACACAGCACACATATTATTTGCTAAGCTAATTGCGCGGTTACATGAATTTGATGATGGCCTTTTGCTGTTTTATGTTAATATTTCTGTCTTTATAATAATAATAATAACAAAAAAAATATTTATTATTATATATTAAACACAACACGTAAACACAACACACCAATTCAATTCAAATATACAAACTTAACTGATTTTAATATTAATTTTTTAGTTTATAAAATAACAACACGATGACGCCATCTTATACCGCAATATTTATTTATTAATTTATTTAATTTTTAAATTATTGAACAGACAACAATTGGACAAAATAAATTTTGGATAAAAAATGTTTTTTTATTTTCTAATAACATAACATATATATTTTATCGAATTTATTATTATTATTATTATTATTAAATATTAAAATTGTAATTTTTTCAATCATAAAAGTTAACTTAAAGTAGTCAGACGATGTGTTAAAGTTATATAAAGGTAACTTAAAGTGATTTGGCTAGAGTTATTTTATTTATTATTTTCATTGTGTATTATTGTGTTATTTTATTTTCCTAAATATTTGGTTATAACATAGGTGTAGTCTAATAAGAAAACAAAATACATAGATATGTAGGCAGGCAGTCGATTGAATATAACACAGGTAGAAGATAGATACTTGTAGAAGAATTAAATTAAATTCTTAATAAAAATAAACATTTCTATTTTGGACGTTTTTTTCGTTTTTTAATAAATATCCAAAGATGACTAAAGATCCAAACACAACAATAAAACCACTAAAGAAACATTGTTATAAAAAATTTATATTTTTTTTTTGTTAACATTTACACCGTGTAAGGTAACCATTATAAAAAATTTTATCCCACTCTTTTTCCATTTTTATTATTAGTTTACCTACAACTAAGCGAGTACCACTTTTATAATATTTTATTTTTATTTTTTTTATATATTTGTATAAAAATAAAATAATATGCATTTATATATATAGTTGAGTTGGTTGGTTTAAAGAACTTTCTTTACACAACAAAAATAACGTTAGTAATTTTTTTTTTTTATTTATTTTTATGTTACTAAAACATTAAAAAAATATTAAATAATCTAAATTTGTGTTTTATTTTTATTTTAGTTTGCTTTTAACATTATACATAGTATAAGCGGAATCAGCGTTCAAATATTTCACGTGTCATATATTTTTGATTGTTAAAATAAAAGGAAATTATTAATATAAATATATAAATTATAAAGCAAAATAAACAATAGAGAACATCAAAATGATTGGAAGTGATTATGTGCTGGAAGCACATAGTATTTACCATACAACTGAGGTGTGTTTATAAATTTATTAATATTAAATAATCGTGGATCAGGTTTCTTGTTTTACTTTAAAAAATAAAAATAATTTAAAGCGAAAAGAAAATGAGTATTCCTGACAAGTCTTTTGTTTTTTTATTAATTCAATAAAATTGTTTTTTTGTGTTAAGGTTGACAGTGGTGGCTGTTTTAATGGTGGCGGAAACACGGCATTAGTTCTTAAAGGTGTCAGTTTAACAGTGCACAGTGGAGAAGTTATGGCAATTTTAGGATCAAAAGGTTCTTAACAATAAATTAAAGGCTAAAGCGACATTGTATGAATAAAGTTTAATTCTTTTAGGTAGTGGAAAAAGAGCTCTTTTAGATGTAATATCTAGACGTGGAGAAGGATCAACTCGTGGTCAAGTTCTGTTAAATGGTGCTCCTTTGACAAAATCTTTATTTCAACAGCGTTGTGGCTATGTTACGCATGGATGCGATTTTATTCCTGGTTTAACTGTATTACAAACTTTAAATTACACTCCGACTATAGTAGGTTTTTAATGAATTATACCAGTATACCAATTGGTTGGAATCTTGGAAACATGTAGACTAATGTTTTTTTTTTTTAAATAATTTCGATATGTTTAGCTCAGTGGTTATTTAAAAAGTTCCAAGGTGCGTCAAGTATTGGCAGATTTAGCATTGTCTCAAGTTTCAAACAAACGCGTTGAATTTCTAAATATAAGTGAAAAACGACGTCTAGCTATTGGAATACAACTTGTTCGTGATCCAGTAATGTTACTGCTTGACGAACCAACTCAAGGTTTAGATCCACTCAGTGCGTATCTATTGATTTCGATATTATCAAATTCTGCAAAAAAAACTGGATGTGGAATTTTATTATCCTTAGAAAAACCACGTTCAGATGTTTTCCCATTTTTAGACAGGTAATTTATAATAAAAGAAATATATTTTATTTATTAATAATATAAAAACATTTTTAGAGCTCTTTTTCTCTGCCTTGGTGGTGCAGTTTATTCAGGAGGTACAAGAGCAATGTTAGAATATTTTCATGGCATCGGCTTCCCATGTCCTCAATTGGAAAATCCACTAATGTATTATTTATGCTTGTCAACAGTTGATAGAAGGTTAAATTTTTAATATATTATTTTATCAATGTTTTTCAACTTATTATATATTTCGCAGGAGTCGTGATCGTTTCCTAGAATCAAGTCAACAAATTGAGGCACTTGTTGAAAGATTTGCTAGAGAAACACCAATACCGGAAGCTCCTATAAATCCAATGGGATCCGGTAAAGTACCATTAGCTTATGGTAAGCCTGGAGAATTAAAAGTCTGGGGAATTCTTTATTTGTAAGATAAATTTCTTCTTTTTTTTGGAAATTTTGTCATTTAAACGCTAATCTTAATATATGCATTATTTTTTATATTTCTCATCATCAAAGACGATTACTGGCTGCAACGTTTTCATGTGGTTACTCTGGCATTCGCTCATTATTTTTAAGATTACTTTTATTGCCTGTTGTTATGACTACAATGTGGTTATTTTATACAAATGCTGGGGTAAATGTTAATTAAAACTTAAAACCTAAAACGATTGTAAATTTAATTTATCAAATTTTACTTTTAAAGGATGACCAACAAGGATATTTTACTAAAAATGGAATGATTTTAAATGTACTAGGTCTAGCGTATGGATCTGGTATTTTAGCAACAATTATTTTATGTATATTTCTTATAACCAAACATTATTTTGAATTTTACAATTAATTACATTTATTTTTTGTAATTATTGCAGTTCCAACGTGGCGTAAAAGATATGCACAAGAATATTATGAGGGATTATATACTGGAACAACGTTATTAATTGCTTACGATGCTATAGCTATGCCATTTTCATTTATTTCATCAGCAATTGCATCGTGCGTTATCTATCCGTAAGAGAAACATTAACAAATAATTTTTTTTTTATTGCATACATTTTTTTCTCTTGATTTTAGAATAATCTTAGATCCAGTTACACCAAAAGGATCGTCATTTTTATATCTTTTAATTGCTCTATGGTCTAGCTTTGTATTAGCAGAACAATTATGCATTACATTTATGTTATCAATTAAATCTCGAATAAATACAGCAGTCGCTGTCAGTTATATACTTTGTATTAGTTTAATTTTAGCGAGTGGAACGGTCAGGTATTATATTTTCTAATTAAATTAATATTTAAATTAATTAAAACAATATTTTCCATAAGATCATACAAAGGATTATCGCCTTGGTTACAAGAGAATACTAAAGGATCACATACACGCTATGCATCAACACTGATACACAGTGCACTGTTTTTGCAAAACACAGTAAATTGTACACCTTCAACGAATGTCGTATGCCCGGCACCAGGTGACTTTCTACATGAAAGATTGGGAAAAGCAGATCCACAGGTTACTAATAATTTAAGCCAAAAATAAAATGAAAAATATTTAAAACTAAATATATTTATTTTTAGGAAGCAACAGATATAGCCGCATCAATTGCTTTCGCTATAGGATTAGCTGCCTTTAATATGATATTATATTTATTCCCTGTACCACGATGTGTTCGACGCAAATTTAGAGATTAATTTTAGTTTAAAACTAATAAATTATATAACCTGAGTTGCATACTAAACACATAAGATAATATTTAATAGTTGTAAAAAAAAATAAAATAAATTAATTAATTTTATAAACAAAAATATAGAAAATTATGAATAAAATTCTTTTTACTTTTGCATTTTCGCTCATAAAACAATAAATATATGCAGATTTTCATTAAAACCGCCAAGAACAAAACAAAATTCTTTATATTACTCTATGAATTATAGAAAATTCATTTAATTTGCAAATTTTGCAAAAAAGATAAATTTCTATAAAAGTTTCGTTGGATTTATATCATCTTAACAAATACATTAAAATGTAATTATTCTTCAAAACCCTACCATATATTTAATAAAATTAAATAAATATTCATTTTAATATGCTATTTTAACTCTATATGTATATAAATTGAAGATATGAGAAACAATACATAATTTAGCAAGTAGTCGTCGCTCACACAAAATAAATTTTTTATTTAACCACGAACATGATACACGTTTAACTTATATATTGTAAAAATGTACAATATTCGATAAGTTGAAATGAAATCACAATATGTACATTACGTGAGTCACGAAACGATGATGTAAACTTATGTTTGTATTTGTTTAAAAACGAACAGCAACTTCGACGACAAAAGAATACCCGAAATTTCCCTCTTTTTGCGAATTTAATAAAAAAGAATACATACATAAATCCACCGAGTGAATGGACAAACAAAATCATTACACATTATTATATATATTAAAATGTATCTATCTAATTATTCTATTATTGGACACATTTATAGTCAGCAAATAATATAAAAACCAAGTCCAGTTTCAAAACCATTTTTCTACTTGTATTAGTTTATGAGTGACCGACCGATAATCAACCTTCTCCACCAATCTCTTTATCCATAATATATAATTATAATTATTATTTATATTAAAACTAATATATAAGATAAATATAAAAGAAAATTTCTTGTCGCATAGCAGCGCAACATTTATGCCCGTTCATTTTATTACGCTGTTGTATATATATATACTATTATTATTATTATTATTATTATTATGTTTGTTGTTTGCGTACACATATTTCATTAATACACGGGCATGAGAATAATCACACAACAAAAAAACACTGTTTAAATGTAAAATATCATACATTTGAGTCGTGACCGTCACGTAGTCACTATACACACTTTATTTTGTACATATATTATATTCATTTATCGTGTGTGTTCTTTTATATTTAATTTATTTATTATTTTTATGTAACGTACTAACTAAAATAAGAGTAATTACATTACTTGTGTTAAACAAATTAAGAATTAAGTAAAGAAATATTTCATAAAACCAAAAAAACATTTTATTTGGCAAGTCGTGTTTATCGAATAAATATTATATTAATTTAGTACAAAAATATAATTAAAGTAAGAATTAAAATAGTTTAAAGTGACTTTTATAAATGAATTTACTACTTGAATATAATTCTTAATTAAATATTCATTAAATACATAAATAAAAGTATAAAAAAGTACGAAAATTGAATGTTAAAAATAATGAAGAAACAATTGCAATCGCAGTATAGAGTACTTGCGTGGTCATCGTGCGCATTTTATGTAATTTTTTAATATCATAAATTCATATTATTGTTGCTAATATCTAATAGTTTTTATTTATTTATTTTTTTTTTGAAGTGAATATTATTAAAAACATAAATTTAATGTGATTTTAAATTAAATAAACAAATAGTTTTTTTTTTTCTGGTAGTTTTACAACATAAATAGGCAAACAATTTTAACAAATTTTTTTGTATTTATAGTGAAGTTCTTATAACAAAAAATAAAATAATAATATGTCAAATATTTGTTAAAAAAAAAAAAACTAAGTACGACATTAGATATGCATAATATTTGTTTGAAACATTAAAAGAGAAATAAGTAAAATAATTACAGTGTTTAGTGCTAGTAGTGTACATGTTTTTTTTTTATATTTTTAATCACGTTCTTCATATCACGCATGCACACAACACGGAGACAATATAATACAAAAATAAAATTCACTCATATTTGATTGTATTTATTGTATTCGCGACTTGTTTGCGTTGTTTTCGTGCTTGTGTTTAATTTTATTTTAATGTATGTTGTTTTAATGCTATTTTGCTGCTGCTTCTTATATTATTGAATTGACATTTTTACTCGCGCTAATTTTCATTTAAATTTTATAAACGCATTTTTATACATATAATTTGGAATTAATTCTTACATGTTATCTAAAAAGAAAAGAAAATAAATGAAAGAAAGATAAATTAAAGAGCAGTTATATTTGTGTTGCTTGTACATATATAAATAAAACCGTAACATATTATTGAACTTCTATTTTTAATAATCAATTTTAATTGTATTTAATTGCCATTAGTGCATAGATGTAATTATAAAGCTGTTTTTTTTTCTTATTATAGTTTTTGTTAATTATTTTATTAAGAAAATATATATATCAACAATGGATATAACAAAAATTGAAATACCAAGTACATCATCTGCGGAATATTTGCCAGTGCATCAATTAATAAAAACAGAAATTGTAAAAAAAAGTTTGCCACAACTGAAGCCACGGGTTTATGATAAGAATCGTAATCTAGCCGAACCACTTCTGTTACCAAAGGAGGAGGTGGAAAATAGAGTCAGTGCACGTGACGAAAACATTAGTTTATTATTTCCGAAAAATACAAAAAGTGCAGTTTGGGCAAATTTTCGAATAATCGTTTATAAAGGTATTAAACAAAATTATGTGGAGTGTCTTGGTTGTAGTCGTGTCTTAGCATATAAAAGTAAAACGGGAACGGCAAGTCTATTGCGTCACAAGTGTACCAGCAACCCAAAAAGCTATAGTCATCAAAGAACTAGTCGAGTCACAACAAAAAAGGAACAATCAATATCATTAAAAAATGAAGCTTTAGAACTAAAAAAAGAGATTGTTGAAAATACAACAATGACTCAAAATACTCCTGCCGATACAGTATCTTTGTCAACAATGTGGTTGGATGGGTTTGATGCAATAAAAGCAGAACAAACAGATGTGATTAATTCACCATCAGAGAAAATGGACGTGGATGATTTAACTTTTATGTCAGAAAATAAAAATACTTCAGATCTTGAAGAAACAATGATACAATTTTGTAATCCGCAAGATGTTCATAATTTCTATGAAAGCAAATTAACAAAATTAGAACTGGAGCAACGTCTTAAATCGCACGATCCTAATATAATTATGGCCAATCCACAAAAATCAAAGAACGAAATATGGACTAGATTTAAACTAATTTATTACAATGGAATTAGGCAGGATTTCGCCAAGTGCCTTGGATGTGACAATGTTTTATCTTATAAAAAACGAACAGGGACTGCTAGTTTACTCCGTCATAGATGTAATAAGCGACCAGATATATTTAATTTGCTAAGAAATCTACAATTACCAAATACTACAGTTTCAATTAACAATACAGCACAAGAAGCAGCAAGCAGCATAAATAGTGGTAATAATGATGCGGAAAATCAAAATTCAAATAATTTTGTGCCTGAGCCGCCAAACATTTATGCGTTAACAGAATTTATTGGCTTTTTAAGAAATCTCATGACAACCACACAATCTCTTTCATTATTACAATCCCAACAGTACAATTCAAATCAGAAAATTATACCGAATGATCGTTTAACCGAATTAGCAAAATCTCAATTAAAACTTATGTATAATGATTTGCGTCCAATTGGAATCTTTGATGAACCCAGTTTTAAGGAATTATGTCAATGTTTAGTCAATCTAGGCGCAGACTATGGAAAACAAAATATTGAGGAAATATTAACAAATCCTTATATATTACTGCAAGCTGCACACAAAGAAGTTAAAACAAAAATTTTATTTGAAAATGATTTCGAAAAGGATTTTGTGGCCTTGGCACCTGAATTATGGCAAAGTGATCAAAAGTATTATGTTTCTTTGACTACATATTCCATTGATTTAAATTTTAATCTGAAAAGAGCATTTCTTGGTACAAAAGAAATTCCGAGTGAACAAAATCCAACACAAATTTTAAGTGCTATTGCCTCGATATTAGGTGAATTTGTAGACGATGCTCCGTTAATATTAAAACAGAGTGCTCTTGTGATAGCCGACGATGACTTTTTATTACAGAAAACATTTAAAGGCAACATTATAATACCATGCATGTGCTTTAATTTGAATTTGATAATCAGAAAAATTTTAGATAATGATTGTGTTATGAAATTGAAAAAAGACAAATTAATAAACAATACTGAAGCAACAGTTGATGAGATAATTGATGACTTGGAAAATATGACTAAGGAAAAAAATGAAGCGATACATGATTATAAAAATAATATACAATTACTTTTGAATTTATTGGAACCTTTTCGACAATGTTTAGAAAGTCTGACCGTAGATACGCACGCTAGACTGAACGAAGTGTATTTGTGGAAAAAGAAATTGGAGAAGCAATGTGTCGTTGTTGCAGATGACAATGAGCTAATTGTCTCATGTAAAATAAAAGCAACAAATCTTTTAGAAGAATATTTCGTTATAAACGATTGTCATAAAATGGCTGTGTTTTTAGATCCTAATTTTAAAAGTTTGAAATTCTTAAGCGAGCACGAAAGAGCAAATGTTATGCAAGTGGTACGAACACAGATGAGCCATATAATGGCTCGAATTGATAAGCAATTAAAGGACATTGATTTAAGTATGAAAAAAAAATCAACAGAAGCTATTCATATAAATCAGTTTCTTGAATTCATGGATTGTCCAGTATCTGGCAATCGAGAAGATGCAGCTGATCTAGCAATTCGACGATACATGGATCAAAGATTAGCCGAACCGATTGGAGTATTACATTTTTGGCGAAACGATACAGAACACCAACATTTGCGATTATTAGCTAGACGTATACTAAACATACCCGCGTGCTCAATACAAAGTAGATTATTAATGAGCCCTGAAGGAATTCATTTTAAAGCAAAACGACAACTACTACCATCATCGGATGTCAAGGATTTATTATTTGTTAATCAAAATTATTAAAATAAAAAAAAAAAACAATTATATATGATTCATTATTTATCAAATAAATAAATTATTTCTATAATTATAATAATAATAAGAAAATTTTTTTTTAATTCTATTAAAAATAAAAAAGAAATAAAATAAAAAATCATTGTTTTATTCAATATATTTAATGAAATAAATAATCCTATGAATGAAATAAATCGGTTTTAAGTGTGTTTTGATGGATGACAAGTATACTATTCTATTTTACTATTTTTGCTAGTCTGAATATCAGTAGTAATTTGCTAATAATTGTTTTAAAAACCAAACTATTTATGCATTTTTGTTTTAACAATTGCAGTAAACCAAAAACATTCACTGGTTTGCATCACTTAACAACATACTCAACTAAACAAAGGTTTAGTTGGGAGTGTTACATCCGATAAAATTTTCTGATAAACTTTTTAAAAATTTACAATAATAATAATAATAATAAGAATTATTATTGTCAACCGACAAAAAATTACAAAGAAAATGTGAATGTCTTTTATGACAGAGTAAAATTACCTTTTTGAATTTTCATTACACAACACATTTGGTATATTGCTAGTTATGACTATGCATAATTAAATCTCATACGAAAAAAAATTGTTAATAATAAATAACAAAATAAAATCTATCACGATTTCGTGATGATTATAAAACACAAAAAATAAAATCTTAAAATATGAGAAAAGTTTATTAAAGAAAATTATTATTGAAAGTTAAATGAAGATGAGACGGATCTTTACAAGAATGGTATGTAGTTATTTAAAACGACAAACAAATAAAATTACAATCAATTTCGTTTTGTTAAATTAAATGTTATAATATGAAATGTTAATGCTTACGGTTTAGATGGAGGATTATGGAATGTCGACTTTTCACCAAAAACTCATCATGTTATCACATCGTGTTTCCAAAACTGTTAATAAATTAAAAACAATAAATTAATAAAAGTAAAAGCATAGATAATTTATTTATGAATACCTGGTTATTGTTATTCCTATTGGAAAACATATCTCTAATGTCAAACCACCGTGTGTATTTTGATAATTACAGATTTATTAGCACCAACAAAGACGAAACAATTTTTTAATTAATTAAAATTTTGCGGTAAAAACACATTCATATCCTTTAATTAAAAAAAAGAATTTATTTATCAGTAAATAACCTCAATATCCCCTGAAAAAAAAAAAAACATAATTAATTAAAATTATTAAAAAAAAAATGATTTTAAAACATAATTATGTTTTCATAAAAAGTTCTATTTTTACCGAGTGTTAACGACTTAATTAAAATTCTTTAAATTCTCAAAAAATTATTAAATAATTAATCACAGAAATGTCTTTAAATAAATATTATGAAATAAATGAAAATAAAACAAATTGGAAAATTGAATTAAATGATAATGAATTATCTTATTATCATAAATTAAGAATAATAATTATTTCAAATAATTATAATGAGGTTAATTTTCAATTAAAATTATATAAATAAATAAATTTAATTAATTAAATTAAAATTTAATTATAGTTTAATAATTTAACAAGTGATGTGAAATTATTACGAAAATGGATTAATTGTAATATTTTAATTATTAATAATGATGAAAATAATCAATTTAATGAAAATGCTTTGAGTTTATGTCATTTGGCAGCAATTTATCATTGTACAGATATATTAAAAAAATTAATACATTCCGGTGGTGATTTAAGTAATAAATATTACGGTAAGATAATAAATAAATAGAAAAATTAATAAATTTATTTATTATAAATTCTTTATTAAAAATAATTAGAAATAATAAAAAAAGGTATAAATGAAAAATTAATAAAAAAAGAAACCGTTTTTAATTTAATAATGTTACATTTTCGTGAACCAATTATTATATTAAAATCATTTTTTGATAATTCAATTAAATGTGAAGACATAAATAATGATTATAATTTTATATTAGGTAAGATTATTATGTATTGTTTACTTTATTAATTAATTTAATTTATCATTTTTACATCAAAATAAATTATTTAAAGATTTTTCATTACTTTGTCCAAAACCATATGCACGATGGGATAGTGATTATAAAAAAGAGAATCAAGAAAGGCAAATGTCTGTACTAAATGCAATTTTAAATTCAACAGATGATATCTACAGTGATCAGTATAAGCTTTTACAGCATCCATTAATTGGTGAAAATAAAAACAAATTAATAATAAACATTTTATTGATTATTAAAAAACATTTTTTAGAATCATATTTAACATGTAAATGGAAACATTATCGACGATTTTTCTTTTTATTAGTTATACTACATTTACTATTTGTTATATGTTTATCAACGGCAATTACATTAGTTGTTAAATGTTTTCAATTATTTGAAGATAAATCAATAAGTTTTATTATAAATAAAAATTTAACATATTTACATAATGATAATATGGAAAATAATACAAGTCAAGAATCATTAACTGATATGATAAATAAATTTTACATTTATATGAATTTAATACAGATATTAAATTTTATAGCATTAATTATAGCGATATTTTTATTCATACATGCAATTATACAAGTAATATGATTATTTAATTAATTAATTAATAATATTTTCAATAAAAAAAACATAATTTTTTAATTAATTTATAGACAACATTCATACCGTTTAAGAAATTATTTTATGAATTTGAAATAATAATGAATTTATTAGCGGCACCCTGTGCTATGATCACATGTATTGTATTAATTTTATTACCATACGAAGGATACTTTGATGAAGATTATCGCTGGATTTATCACATTAGTTGTTTCATTATACTACCAGTATGGTCAAATTTAATGTTATTAGTTGGTAGATTTCCAAGATTAGGATGTTATAGTCTGATGTTTACAACGGTATTAAAAAATTTCTTAAAGGTAAAATTTTTCTTTTCTTTCATTTCATTTTTTTTTTTTCACTATAATTAATATTTACATTTATTTTATTTTTTATTATTCTTTCTAAACAAAGGTTATGATTTCTTTTGTATTTTTAATAATTGGTTTTGCCTTGAGCTTTTCATTGATGTTCCCCAAATCGGAATACTTTAAAGATCCGGCACATGCAACATTAAGAACGATTGTAATGATGGTTGGGGAATTTGATTATATTAGTACATTCTCTGAAGAAGAAAATGTTTGTTTATTATTATTATAATTATTAATGCATAATTCAATTTAATTAACTTTTATTTTTATATATATATATATTTAGAATTTTATAATTGGCACATCACGACTAATTTTTCTCGTCTTTATTATAACTTGTAGCATTATATTAATGAATCTTACTCAAGGTAATTTATTTACTTATTTAAAACACATAAATATTAACTTTTAATGTTAATAAATAAACGAATACAATTAAATTAGGTATTGCAGTTAATGATATTAAATTATTACATGAAATTAGTCAAGTAATTCGTTTAGAAAAGGAGACACGTTTTCTATTCGAACTCGAATGTGTTTTTAATCATTCAATTATGAATTTTCATCCATTTTTAAGAAAAGTAATTAAAGATTATTAATTTTTATTTAATTATTTATTTATTTATTATTTGTATGTTTTTGTATACAGATTAAACGAAAACTTTACGACCATGGAACACATATTGAGCCAATAAGAGTTAATAGAAATCAACGACACGGATTATCGAATCAAGTTTATAGTAAAAATTATTTAATAAATTATTTTAAATGATTTTTAAAATTATAAAATAGAAAATTTTACATTTATATTTTTGTTGTTTAAATTGCAGATAAGTTAATGAAAGAATATAAATCATTTAAATAAAATTTAACATAATGGAAGATGCAACAAGAAGATTTTTTATTATTTTTGCTAACCAGTTATTATTCAATGAGGAAAATTATTATAAAAAGCAAACTATAATTGATGTAAAAATAATATAAAATATCTATTTATATGTTTTCAATTAATAATAAATAAAATCATAAAATTTACATACATTTTTTCTTTTTTAATTAAATCAGGTAAAAAAAATTTTTATTTTTTAAATGTTAAATAGTTGCCAAAACATGGAATGAATGAATGTATGAATAACGCAGAAGAGAACAATGTATTTACGGAAGATTAAAATTGCTTTTTTTATAACGAAGAGAAAAAGAAAAACAATAATTAATTAATTTAATTATTAAATAAGCAAAAAAAAAACCAGAAATATTACGCTTCCAACACGAATTAAGAAGTCACAATCAAGCAAGCAAAAAAAAATTAAACACTAAAGCATTGTTTGGATTCTTTTTAAACTAAATCCCATGCAGATAATTTTGACTTTGTTTCATCTTATTCGAATCAAATAAATAAAATATTTCATAATTAATGTATTAAAAAATATTTCTGTATTAGAAAATCTCACGATCTAATTTTTCCTTGAAGACAAAAAATTTTAAATGAAATAAGAATGAATGACTTATTTTTTAATTATTTTTTTTTAAAATTGATTTATTATTATTTTCTATGATATAAAATGCAGCAATCATAAATTTATAGAACAAAATTAAATTAGAAAAAGAAAAACACATATGGAAAATCAAAGGTGCTAAATTGGTAACGGTAAGGTCGATAGTTCAATATACTCGCTAAAGAATTTTAATTAATTAAATCTTTCGCAATGTGTGAACACACACTATTTCATAAATTACATTTCTTATAGCTTTATGTAAATAAATAGACATATCGTTAAGAAAATGAAACAATTGTTAAAGTAAATTGCAAATTGCAAAAAAAAACATTAAATAATTATTTTTAACAATACAAATATTTACAAAATTTATAATTACTAAATGTACTTACACTGCACCACTGATGAAGGCTAGAATTTAAATTTCTCAAATCATTATTCATGGTAATATCTGTGTTGCCATCCATATTTTTCCATCAGTTGGTAACCACATTTCCTAAAAGAGTAAATAAAATATAAAATAATTAATTAATAATTTATATCTACTTAAATTTAATAATAATCAAAATTATTTTATTAAATAAGAAAATATCATCATCATCATCATCATCTAACATTAGGCAATAAGCTTCTTCTACTACAAACGATATTTAAATTTATTTGTTATTATTTTGTTTAAACGAAAAGGTTAATTCATTTTGCTATTTAATAAATAAAACCAAAAAAAAAAAGTCTACATGTTTGTTATTGATGAATATTTTTTCCCATTAATTTAATTTTACATTGTACGATGTCTACAATAATATTTGATAAATTAATATTTAAATAATATAAATTGTTTATAGAAGAATTACATCTAATAACAGAAATACCACTATTTTTCTTTAAAACATTCTCTTATAGACAACATTTACCAATAAAGACAACAAAACTTTAAATCTTTACCCATCTCCATTATACCATTGTGCATTTTTTTGAAATAATACCTATTTTATATTTTTACTTGTAACCTTAACTCTTCCTTTCATTTCTATTTCATTTACAATTTGATTGTAAGTAAGTTAAGTCATAATATTGTTAATAATAATAATCTTCAACAACTGAGTGTTTATAATCATACTGGAAAAATATTTTTTACCAACCAGAAAGTCGAACGTGTGACTACAAAAATTTGAAAAAATATTATTATATAAATGTACCTTTGTTATTCTTATATATATAATTAACGAAAAAAATAAATAAATAAAGTAAAAACAATAGGCAAAAAATTAAGAAAAAAAAAAACATAAATAATGTTATTTTAATTCAACTATAATTAAATTATATATGTTAAATTGTTCAGTGTATGTTACTTCTTAAGAGGTGCAACAAACAAATTATTTGTAAAAGAAAAAAAGCAATCAAAAAGTGTTTTTGTGACTTAAAATTTAATTTACTAATTAAAAATATGGGATTTACTTATCAATTTCTACTATTTTATGGTAAGTTTTTTATTATTTGTTTATTTATTTATTATTATTATAAAGAAATATTTATCAAAATTATTGAATTTCATAGAAATTAATTTCAAATTTTAAATTCAATAAATTTTTAATGCAAAAATAAATAATTAAGTAGCTTAAATTAATATTTAATAAAAGTTTCATCAAATCTTCAATAGTCTAATGATTATAATATTATTACAAAAATCTGTTTTTATATTTGTTGTGGGTGTTAAATAGTTTCTAAACAAACTAATAACGGACAAAAGAAAACAAAAATAAAATGATTATTTTTTGTAATAAAATTTTCAATAATTATAAAATCTAGGTATAATCAGTATATTAAATAATAAATACTAATTATTATTATAAAAAAATATTTTTTAAATAAAAATAAATAAATAATTAAAAGTTAATTAACGTTTAAACGATCTTTTAATTTTCAAATAATTTATTTTGCATTGAGTAAATGATGCGTACGCTTGACTTTATTTTTTCGTTTTACGTTTATTTTAAATAATTTAAATAATAATTTTTTACATATTTATTTGTAATTATTGTTGTTTTTTCTTAATAATTTTAATTAAACATGCAATAATAAAAGTGAAAACACTATTCTACTATATAATACAGTAAATATATTTGATGCCCTCGGGCGACGAGTTCAAATGAAATAAAAATTAAAAAATCTTACGTAATTTATATTGTGAGAAAATTATTATTATTATTATTTTCATTTTCATTTTTAAAATGTATTTTCTGTCGTTTCGTTTTTATTATTACAAGCATTAGAAAAAAAACATAAAAAAATATGTTAAGCGCATCTTCACTCAAATAAAATTTTTCTATCATTTTAAACGAGTTTTATTTAACGATGTAACAAATAAAATGAGAAAAATTTCGTGGTTATTAATGATGATGAAAATGAAAGTAATTTTTCTTTTTTTTTTTATGTTTTCGTTATTTATGTTTCATTGTTTTATTGTAAATTCATTTGAATGCAGAAAAAAATGTATATAATTCTTTCAACAAATAAAATATAAAATATTTATGTTGTAATACTTAATTAATAGCGAAAAAAGAAAAACAATTAAATTAAATAATATGTTTTTTTTTTAGTTCTTTTTGTTGTTGGTGGTGCATTATTATGTTCTGGACAATTTTTAAACAATAAACCATGGCCTACTTATAGCCTATCAAATATGCCACAGACAAGCTTTTCCTGTCAAGATAAAATTCTTGGCGGATATTATGCTGACTCAGAAACACAGTGCCAAATGTTTCATGTTTGTGTTAAGGTGGCTGGTGTTGGGGTATGTTTTTTGTCTATAATTTTCTTTCTAAAAATAAATTTAAATATATATATAAATATTATACAACAGTTAAGTCTCACCTTATTAACATAATTTGAAGACACAAAAAGAAAAACACCTTTAAAATAACAATAATAAAATAAGATTAGTTAATAATAATAATAAAATATATAAATCTAATAATAAATTTTCATAAAAAGAAAAACTAATTAAATTTGTATATAATTTAAATAATAATTAAATAAAAATCATCATTTTCTTTATGTACATTATGTATATTATGCAATTAAATTGTATAGTGAAGAAGTTATCAATGAACTAAAACAATAGTTATGTTTTTATATTTTAGTAAAAAACTTGGTAAATATATGTTGTTAAAAGTTAAATTATATAAAAAAAAAAAATATTCACTTGCTTAATTTAAGAAAACAATACTATTTTATATAATTATATCACGACAACAAAAAATAATAAATAAAATTAAAATAAATAAACATTAAACAACAAAATTTAACTTTCATATTCCCAAGATATTTAAAATGACCTTTTCTATCAACATTTAACAAAAGCAAAAAAGAAGAAAAATCTACAGTATGTAAGCTAGTTTATGGTATTTATAAGATGTATACGTGCTACTTAAAAGAATTTTTTTATAATAATAACCAAGACAATAAATAAACTTTAAAAAATAAATTATTATTTTAAATAATAACAAAAAAAAAAAATTATAATAACCGACGAATAATGATGAGCAATGAATGACAGATAATGAAAGGCAGGGGATAGTATAATAGCTTTTATATGCGGATTATTATTTTTTCTTTTTTAATTTTTGTTTAATTAAATTAAAAAACAAAACAAAAAAAACATAAATTCCTTTGCAGATACAAGATTTTCGTTTTTTATGTCCTAATGGTACAGCATTCGATCAGGAAGCACAAATATGTGCTGATTGGGGTGATGTTGACTGTGAATCGTCAACACTTTATTATAGTAGTGATAATTTTGATTTATATCGTCTTGGATCTGGTTTTGAGAGTAAACGTGCACCATATGCTGATGAAGAAGAAGCCACCTTTCATTTACAACGTGCTGAAACAGGTGTTTTTTTCTGATCATTAATTTTATTTAAAAGAAAATGAAAAAATTTATTAATTAATTAACCAATAATAATAAAAAAAAAATTATTATAGCTCATTCTCGTAACAATGCTCAAACAATTGTTAATCAAAGTGTAAGACCTGAGAAACCTTTTCATACTCCACCATCGAATTATCGTGGTACTGCTATAATTAAATCTATACAAAAGAGACCTATACAATCTACAACTACGGCATCAACAACGACGACGACGACGACAACAACCACGACACAAAACTATCAGTACAATGATAAATATGTGAGTACAGCTGCAACGCCTGTAATTACGGAAGTACAATCATCGTTAAATACAAACAATAGTTTTTATAATAATAATAATAACAATAATAATAATGATTTTCTAAATTATTATAATCAAGTAACTTCAACTAAAACATTTTCTAAAGCTACAACACCAGCATATAAACCAACAGTGCCAACTATTTCAAATCAACAAAAACAACATAATACAAATAATTGTATGAAAATTTATTATTTCCATATCCACTTATCCACTTTTTGTTATTTTTATAAATTTTTATTTATTTTAGTTAATGATGAAATTTTTCGTGGTTCATATAGTTCAAATTTCTTTAATAATCGTAATAATGGTAAAGAAGATTTTTATGATGAATATCAACAACAAAATCAAACTGTATCAACAACATCAGCACCGTCAACAAC